>CM055096.1:65074369-66274369 GCA_029204225.1 Diphasiastrum complanatum | reverse complement strand
CAGACTTTTGATCACAACATAATTTCTGTGAGGAGCTGCAAGTCAAAACAAAAGAATGTTTCCTCTCGAGCATCTAGTGGCACAGCTATGCAGAGTTTTTCTTTGTGAGTCTGAACAGAAAAGCTAATTTCAAATATAGAATGATGGTGCATATGTTTGTCAATGGAAACATAATGACATGAGGAACGCACTCGAAAAAGTAGTTGTTTATTAAGGGAAAATTCCAACAGTGGCAAATAAAGCTTTGACAATTAATTATGCTGTACAAAATAGCTTACGTAGTACGTACACATTTGCAAAGATAACACAATTGCATGTGAAAATTCCACAGGACATGAAGACGTAAGCAAACGTCAAGTAGCGAACAAGTAAGTATTACACACTGCCACATCAAAAGATCAGACAGTCCAGATAGGCAGCTTGTGTAAAGCTAGCTAGGACATTGCTTTTCTCATTTTGAGATTGGATATATCAGAACTTTGTTAAGTTACCCCTCGTTACGTTTTACTTTGCCATAATGAAGGTCTCAACCTTGTAATCTATCTTTTCAACTCGCAATTAACAACAGATCTCTCTCTCTCTCTCTCTCTCGCGGCGACGGGGACAGAAATAAAAAACAAACGACATGACGATGCAACTGATGTAAGTAGTGTGCAAATAGATTTCATACCTCCCTCTTTCCAAATCAGCCAAGAAGCCCCTCCCATCAGGATGTACAGTATAGTCCACATTAGAGGAAAGACCCAGTTCTGGATATTGGCAATGTAAACTGCCAGTAGTCAATTGAACAGTAAATAGGAATAGCATTCGGACAACTTCGAAACGACCTCGTTATTACTTCAAAAACTTGCTAAATCAGCGCAGAATCCAGATGTGATATAATTCACGACCTAGCAAACCTGACGAGAGGAACGTATCATGAAAACATTTTTGGAAAAGCAATTTGCAGTGAACTGAGAGCATAAAGCAGTTCAAAGGTACAAAGCACATACTGGAGGAGTCCATGGTGGTTTGTTCAATGATCTGTACCAATCTGCATGTGTTCACATCAAAAAGCCTAATAAATGCTTTTCTTGGGTCATATTTCCTCATCAATTTAAAAAACAGTATGTATCATTGCTCATTTTTCTTTAACCAACTACTTGTCTTGGTAGTGCATGTGAGCTTGACTTAAGAAGCAAGATCCTAGCTAATGCATGGACCTTATAAATTGTGCAGGGAGAGCCCCAATTCCAATATATATGCTTACAACGGCTTAATCTGGTTTTAGGAAGGTGATGCCAGGACAAGTGCAAAGTAAGTACTAAGTAGAGCCTCTCTCTACAACACTAATATCTTTGTGACAAATTATCTGTGAGCATTCTTACAGTGAAGATGGCGCATAAAATATTTCTTGAAAAAGAATTCTTACCGGTATTAGCACCCGGACTTATAGATGTTGCTAGGAATCCCAAAGCCACTGGCATTGCTACTGCAATAATTAACGCTCCTATCGAAATCCAATCCATAGAGCTGAAAGCCTACAACGAAGAGTTTCTTCAGCTATCTGAGACGGTGAACCGTAAAGGTGACATGCAAAGAACCAGCAATCTTCCAAGAGCATGAAGTGAAGCTTGAAGTATCGCCAAATAATTTCCGTTCTAAAATGCACCTCTATAGCCAACCTTTGTATGCCCAAAAGAGACCATACAAAATCTCACACAAAACGAGGTGGACGTAAAAACCAAATCCTCTTGAAAGAAAATCAAAAGTTCTGATAGTAGGGGATATTCAGCCACTGAATCATTCAAATACGTGACGAATCAACAAATAAATCGTTTTACAGAAGAAAGCAAAGAAAGTAAATCTATTCAACCTTTTGAGAAAATTACGTTGCGAGCAACGACAATTGAACGTATGTTCCTTCCGCTGGAGTAAGAACAGATGTACGATCTACTAAAATAGTCCCAAGGCAACAGATCTATGATATCATAGAATAGTCAAGCAGAATTCTTGGAATACTCCCGCTGCACCAAACAACAAACAGATAAATTAAACCTTACTCTAACACTGCAGCAGGAGTGTCAATCAGATACGTCAACAGCATCCACACTAACCTGGCAGTGGCCTTTTATAGGAGAAGAATGAAGACTTAGCAATCAGTTGTCTGTACTCGGCTGATCAGTGATTGAACACTGCGCAACTGTCCAATCAAGGAGATCTATTCTAGAAGAGTCGAGAACGACCTTCAGCATCAACACTGACTCATATAATAACCAAATTTACACGGCACTCCCTGCACTTGATCTCACAATGCAACGATCCTACACAGCTGACGCATAATCGCCATCGATCGATCGTCAAAAAGAGAAAAGAGGAAAGAGAGAGAGAGAGAGAGAGAGAGAGAGAGAGAGAGAGAGAGAGAGATGGTGTAACATAGGCCTCAGAAGTATGCATGAGCCATGCGGTACAAAGGCGTTGGTTGGCAATCTTATCTACCAGGACAAACCCACCTTAGCCACTGTCTTAATTACTATGTATTTTTATTGTAACTAGAAATGAAATCCGGCGACATTTACCCGAGAGCATACACGGTATACCGCACCCTTAGAGGGTGGTGTGGCATCCATTCATTGGTGGTGAGATGGCCATACCGGTCATCCCACCACTAGATGGATTCCGCACCCTCACATCTCACATGAGGGTGCCGAATACGTTGGGCCAACATTTACATCTAAGTTAAGGTTCGATGTACTAAAATGCACTGAACATGTATATTTGTCTTAGAACTTCATCCAATACAATTTGAGAATGATGTAAGTGGGTGGCACGGTGTATGTGACATCATTACAATGTTTCATATGTTGGTGACTCTGATACTTTACACAAAAATTATGTAGTAGGTAATGGCCATTGGGAGGGCCATCACCGTAATAATCTTTTCGTTAACGATGTTTTTTGTCCAATGTAAACTTTTTTGTTTTTGGTGCATTCTAACTTGTAGATGTAAATGTTCTTCGTGCACTTTTTGTTGGAGGGGTGTTTTCAGGCATTCAAACGATTTATCTAATGTACGTTGTTGTAAAATTAATTGCATAAGGTTAAATTTTCGAAAATGAAATAGATAAACAAAGTTTGATTTACCTTTGTGACACTTGTTGATGCTACATCTTCTTCTGTGATAACTTGAAAATTGTGCAATAAAGTTAAGTTGAAAATTACTTTAATATTTCATTAGCATAGAAATTTTTGTTGTTGTTGTTATCAATAAAAGCCGAATTTAGACATCCAAGCAACTTGAAGCACTTTCACATGTGGAAAATGAGCTCCTTTTAAGGGAAACGTTATTTCTAATGGTAAATGTTATTAACATACACTCGCATAGATTCTTATAATTGTTTGAAGGTTTGACATCCTCTCTTTCAAGCCGTGATTCATGTTCCAACACATCCAATTTAGCTATTTGTTCTGACGAGATAGATTTATAGTGACGTGAATTGAAACTTGTTATTAAGTTTATGATAGTATAAGGAGCGACCTTATATTGGAAGTTACATGTTGTTCATGATTTAACATTGGTGGGAAGTTCTAAAGTAATAAGTAATTACAATTTTTACATACAATGATCCTTCATTGGGTATTAAAAAAAAAATTCATCTAGAAATGCATTAACTAAAGTTTCAAACAGTCCAACTCTTTTTTATCTTTGTAATCAAAATTTAAAAAGTACATTTTTTTCTCATCTCAACAAAAATATGACGTGTCAAAATATGGCTAAGTTGATTTGTTTAATCCTCAGCATCACCAATATTATACATTTGAATTTTCTGTCTCAAAATTATTAGAATTCTCTCTCTCTCTCTCTCTCTCTCTCTCTCTCTCTCTCTCTCTCTCTCTCTCTCATGGATAGTACTTTACCGTGTTTCAAAATTGGTCTTTCCCTTTTCATTCAGTAGTTATTGTAGCACAACTAAACCAAATAAGCACCACAAGTACTACCTTGACAAATAACCTTATTAAGGCCAAATAGAGTTTTTAATCTATTTTGACGGTGGAGATGCATTCACATGGAGACTAATGGATAGGATTTTTCACTCAAATATTGCTTCTACAAGCCAATGTGGATGGGTTTAGTGAGGCTTATCTAGAGTAGCCCACAAAACATTATCTATATGTGTAGGTTCCAAGCCGTACAATTGAATTTAAATCTTCCCGCACTTCTTATAAACTTTGGAGCCCTCCCACTGTCAACTTCCTTGCCCTCTTACCTATTGATCTCTGGGTCATTTTTGCACATCTTACTAATAATGAAATACGAACTTGTAACTACAAAAGAACCCTTCTCTTGAAATGCCCATTAGGCTTCGATACAGTTATTCGCATGAATAAATTCAAACCCTCTCGATGTCCTTCTGAGCAGACCTGCTCCAAAATTAGAGGTCACTTTGATTCCGGCTTTAATAGGATGAATCTACACTAGGCACGCATATGGAACCAGAAGCGGCCCTTCTTTAAATGTAGATGTGGGGACAAGTGCAAAAATAACTCTTTTATTATCTGGTTTGATCACATAGTTTGATTCATGATGAATAACTTGGGGAAAGTTTTTTCCTAGGGCCTCCCTTCAAAATCAAGTCAACGCTTTCTTTATGTGGCTACACAAGCCGGCTAGAGATGTGGTCAAAGAACATCTTCTTCTCTTTTTTATTAGACAATTAATGATTGATGCTTCCATAGAACTTTATATTGATCCCTCTACCAAGCTCCTTGCTTATCTAGGTGATGATGATAACATACGTGAAATTGAACGTCTATTGAAAAGACCTAGCTTTTCTACGATTCAGGACAAGTACTTTCATAATTCAAGAAAGCGTATGAGCCCGTTCAATCTCAACAACCAGCTCAATTATTTTTGGTTCAAGGATAGGAAAGAAAAGAACGCTCAACGCTTATAAAGGAAAGGAAGTGGAAGGAAGTAGTATGAAGAACAATTTGCTTGTCAAGAAATTGAACTTTTATCGGGATTGATTGCCTTGCAGAATGAAGACAGCGCGAACAAGAGAGAAATAGTTACAAATGCTACGAGATGAATCATAGCTCAACACTTATGGAAGTAAAGGAAAAGTTTTCTTACATTTATGTTATTGTAATCCAGTTTTTGAGACTATCTAGCACTTTTATACTCATATTTTACATAGATTCTTTGTTGTTATTGATGATACTTTTCATGATATATTGTTCAGTTGGTCCTATCTACCCAGTGTTAAAAAAGATTGGTATTTTGCTTACGATGACTTTTGCAATTGTTGTTGATACTTTACCTCCTTGGAATAGAAGTAAGTTTGATCAGAATTTAAGTCAGAGAGTTCTGTATTGGAACCTAATCTTAGTTAGTACTAGGATTTGAGAGGGGTTGATTAGGTGGAAGAAATTATGTAATTAGAGGTAAGTTGGATTGGAAAATTGTTGAGAGTGAATGTTATTCGTCTCAGAGATTTTTCGGATATGTTATTTATTCATGAGAAATAGAAAATCTTTTGTAGCTAAGTTACAAGATCTCAGTGAGATATGTGAGTAACATATGTGGTATCTGGAGGAATCTGCCAGATAGGAGCATGTACTGAGTCATAGTGAGATTATTCACATATGTGCACGATTAATCTTGTATGAATCTACTGTGTATTCCTGGTTACTAGGGTTATTTGGTGCACTTAACCTAGTCGGTGAACATAAACATTTGATCAAGTATTGTTTTGACAGATACTTGAAAAGTTAACAAATCTTTGGATTGGAGATTTATGGATTAACTTATAAATGATTTGGATAAGGGTCTAAATGGGGTGTTATGCTAGTATAATTAAGATCTGCACCTAGACATTTGAGATTTCTAAATCATTAGCAATTAACTTGAGTAGTTAATTACTCCATAATGAAGTTAAATGGTAAAACGATCGGTGTGATGTGGATTCACCAGAAACTGATATTTTTTATATTGCTTGTAAGATGCATGATTAGTGAATCATTTGGGTTCATCAGTTAAAATTATGTGCATTGGATATACATTATTCTTGGGTTAGAGTATTCCTTAGTTAAGGAATAGACTCAGCTCATTAGTGATTGTATCCCAGAGCGCTCAATTGGATAACAAATCATAATAAACCCAAGAATAAAATCTGAATTGATATTCAGCAGGACTTTGGATATCTAGATTTGATTCTAGATTGTAATCTAAAGTTTTTGTGGTTGTAGATGATCATCATTTTGGTATGCGTTCAGTCTTTAATTACCAGTGGTTTATAGACCTTGAATCTTGCACTTCAGATAAAGAATCTTGGTTAAAGAATATTCCTAAATCCAGTATTTTCTTAGTGAAAAGATTTTGGAATGATTCTTACTTTTCCTGAGTTATGTGGGACATATACTCTAGTATCCTGTAAATGATTAAGTATGGTTTTGGATTCCATAAAATTATGATTGACGAATCATACGAATCTAAATATTTATGGTTGACGGATCATAAATAGATACTTAATTGTTGTCAGAGGATTATAAGGAATTGTAATGATTCTTAAGTGTGACGATTAAGTCTTGGTTTGTTAATTGAGTAAGAATTCAGATCAATGTTTTAAATCTCTTTACTCCAGTATTATTGAGAACCTATGGATCTCACAGACATTCTCACAAGATAAGTATTTTACTCATGGAAAATTTAATTTATCTAGTGAGTGCTATAGTTTATGGTCTGCAGATGCTTGAGTACATTTTTTCTTTTGATTTGGATCTCCAATTATCAAAGAGAACAGACAAATCTATTAAGATGAATGGGTGCTATTTTTTTGCATTAGATGCTAGAAACAGAGCATTTAACTCAAAAGAGTAGTTGACTTGCATGGGGATTGCATGGTTACATGCACAAGACTCTACTCTCTATATAATGAGGTAGGGATTCTCCCGTCGACATATTGGGTTTAGGTTACCAGTTTCTTTCTTCTCCTCTAGCTTTCACATGGCATGGCTTGGGGGCTACATCCAGTTTTGATCTAGGATTGGTTGGGTGGTTTGGCTCCATAGTCTCTCCTATTGTGTTCTCCTATCCTCTTCTTAGGGGTAATTGTTGATTTTCACATGTGTGGACTGTCTACTACATGTACTTGTGATCTCCTAAGGTGTGTAGATGCACCAAGATCAAGGCTAGATTGAGATTCAAGATCAATCTTGAATCCTATGGCAAAAGCACACTACTACATGCATTCAATCACTTCCAACTCTCACTCACACGTGTGGGAAGTGTTCCAAAAGTATTCTAAGTAAAAACAAGCTGCTCTCCTCAGGTAGAGAGAGAAAAACCATCATGAGATCTCGGGTAGAGAGAGAAAGCTAGAAATTCAATGACACTCAAAATCCACTCAATCTCAAAATCAATTAGACCCAAAAGGAGGAGTACAATGATACTAATAGATTCATGAGCTACCACTATGCTTAACTATGATTGGATCACACTTTGCCACCTCTTAATCCTATTGGACCATTGATCCATGCACCTCTAAATTCTATTGGACTATATTCAAGCACACCTCAATTTTCTATTGGACCTCACAAGGTTCCACCTCTAAATCCTATTGAACCTCTTAAGCTTCATCAAACAAAAGCATGACACTTGTCTACACTCTAATTGGCACAAGTTTGGCTCTATTTTGGCTCAATATTGGCATTACAAGTGGAAATGGATAATTTGCCATCTATGCCAAATTTGACCCTATCAACATCCTACACCTAAATGCTTGACTATGAAATTCTATGAGACCCCTATATCAAACATTTTGATTTACTTTACAATTCTCCACACTTGGGAACATCCTCCACACATGTGAGATTCACTTACAAACTTCTATCATAAAAAATACCAAGCTAGATTTTTGCCAATTTCTCACACTCCTCCTCAAAAAATAGCTTGAAAAGGTACTAGATCACTTGAGAAGTTTGTAAATCTTTTTGAGTGGATCCTTTGGTATGTATAAGAAGTGAAGATCAGCCAAGGGATCCATCATAGCAGCACCCTCACCATTACTCTCTCAAGGATGTAAGTGTCCACTTTGGATGCTTCACTTAATCTCAAGAGGAGTTTACAATTTGCCTCAAAACATGTGAAAACATGATTTTCAAAAAAGTGAGTACCAAGCTCAATCTTGTTCTTACTAGAACCAAGAGCATACTTTTGACAATACAATATCTTGCTTTCAAAAAGTATTGGAAACACATCTAAGTCAATAATGACAAGAAACATGTCCATACCATAAGCATCATACAAAACTAGTATAGCTTTTCTTGAACTTTGAGATCCAAAAAATTCAATGAAGCAAGATAGCATTTCAAGCAAAGGAAGAGAAGCATATATGAATGTGTTGTAGTAGATACAACATGAAATATGCCCCTCTTTGCCATGTAAGGTGAGCCATAAAGACTCGGCCATGCATCTTGAAGATCTTCTTGAAATCATATGAAGAAGAAACTCCTCCTCACACATTGGCTCCATCATAACTTGAATACCTTCAAAAAGGATAACTTGTGATGCTTCTTGAGAAGCCTTGATCTCGGCCACTTCCAAGATTGAATCTTCATGCAATATGACATCTCTATTCACCATCACATTTGAAATAGAGAGTGTAAAGACACTAAAGGCCTCCTTGATGGATGAGTATCCAATCATGATCCATGAGCTTGGATCATCCTTCCTTCTTGTTTCCAAGGGAATATGTGCAAAGCAAGCACTACCAAGTTCACTAAGGTGATCAACCTTAGGCTTCATCTTGAATAAAACTTGATATGGTGCTATTCCTTCAAAAGCTCCAATACTCCTCAAAGCTTTGATCTTCAATGAGAATTTCTTCTCAACATATGCTTTGAGTAATAAGGAATAATCATACACCATAATACTTGAAGAGAAAATATGTGCATCTTGTGTAATCCTCCTCCTTTGAAATATTGGAAATATAAGAAACATCAAGAGAGTTTGCACTCTCACTTGGATCCAATTTGTAGATGCCTTCAAATATTGATCCACATGCAAGGACCTCACCATCCTTCTTAATCACACAATTGTCAATATTGAAATTGACATCAAAGCCACTATCAAGAAGTTGGCCAACACTTAAGATGTTCTTTGTAAGCTTTGGAACAAAAAGAACATTGTTGAGAAAGAAATCTTTAGAAGATGCAAGCTTCAAGGGAATAATCCCTACTCCTTCAATATTGCACTCATGCTTACTTGCAAAGTATATGGTCTTCTTGACTCCATCATAAGGCATAATAGATGAAAAAAAGTTCTTGGAGCCACACATATGTGAAGATGCTCCACTATCAATATACCATGAGTCATCCTTGTTGAAGGTGGAAGAGGAGAAGCTTGATGCCATAAGAGAGCCTTCTCCATCACTTGCAATATAGTCTTCTTTCTCATTGGTGATGTTGGCTTGATTGAGTTGATTCTTCTTCGAAGCAATTGGTGGCATAATGGCCTTTCTTGCCACAATAAAAGCACTCGATCATCTTCTTCTTGAGATTTGAATTAGAAGCATGAGAGGTATCCTCCTCCTCTCCATCTTGGTCTTTGATGGTGTTGCTTCTTAATCCTCTCTTTGTGCTTGGCAAATAGAACTTTGCCATCATCATGATTGAGTGATAGCTTGTCCATCCTCAAGAGTTTGTACTCTTGTCTTGATTCTTCATAAATAAGCACACTTTGAAGGGCCTCCAAACTTGGTAGCTCCTCCTTAATAGCATAGGATTGGACAAGGTTGTCATATTCATCTCTCAAGCCATTGAGAATGACTTGGACTAGCTCACTTTGATTGGTTGAGTCACTATGAATATCCTTGACTCTCAAAACATAATTAGATGCACTCTCATCACTCTTTTGACTACTTTGGAATATTTGATTTCTAAGAGTGAGGAGCCTAGAGGTGTTCTTAGCCTCATAGATGGACTTGAGACAATCCCAAGCTTCCTTGGATGTAGAACAATCACCAATCTCCCTCAATATCTCATTAGAGACATTCATCTTAATGTAGTGGAGAGCCATCCTAGATCTCTTCTTGTATTTTTGTACTTCTTGAAGGACTTGAGGCTCCTCCTCAATCCCAAGTACAATGTCCATCACATCTTGGAGTATCAAGATGGACTCCATCCTCAACTTCCATATTGAATAATTGGAAGTAGACAATCTCTCACTTGGTTGCAACAAGTACGAACTCATTGAAGTCATGTAAAGTGGAGATAAATAAAAGTGATGAACAAAAAATGTTGCTTCTCTCTCACTATAGGATCCAATAATGGTGTGCTACCATCTCCTATGCCAGATCTTGCAACAAACTGTGAGATGATTCTCACTAGCTATCTCAATCTCTCCAAAACTAGATCTACTTCACATCAAATGATGGAGTATGGGCAAAGTTAGGATCAAACACTCTTAGCACGTGTGAAATACACTGAGAAACCAAATTTGACTCAAATACAATGATATTGCATGAAACAAAATGGCTAAGATCTCAAAACAGTGCCTAGATCACATATAGATGAGATTGGTAAGCATTCAACTGTGATTTTGGATCAAACAGGCAATCTCTTGACCAAACCAAATGTGTCCACCCAGGTCTAGGTGCCCTACCTAACCCTCTTCAAAAGCTTATAACTTTTGATTGGCTCAACCAAATGGATGAAACTGATTGCATCAAAAACTAGACAAAAATAGCCTCAAAACAAGCTATCTAGCAAGATTTTTGGATCAAACATGAAAGAGAACTCCCAAACTGAAATTGGATGTTCCTCACACGTGTCTGAGCACCTGATTCCGTACAGTACCAGGTCAGACCCAATCAATGTCCTTTTGATCTCTTTTGATCCAAAATTGAACAAGATAGCTAGGAAAATGGGCCTTGACAACTTCTAGCTCAAGATTGATGAAAAAAATTTCACTTAGATGGATCAAAATGCATGGTAACCTTAGGTAGGCTCTGATACCATGTTGATTTTCACACGTGTGGATTGTCCACAACATGTACTTGTGATCTCCTAAGGTGTGTAGATGCACCAAGATCAAGACTAGATTGAGATTCAAGATCAATCTTGAATCCTATGGCAAAAGCACACTACTACATGCATTCAATCACTTCCAACTCTCACTCACACGTGTGGGAAGTGTTCCAAAAGTATTCTAAGTAAAAACAAGCTGCTCTCCTCGGGTAGAGAGAGAAAAACCATCATGAGATCTCGAGTAGAGAGAGAAAGCTAGAAATTCAATGACACTCAAAATCCACTCAATCTCAAAATCAATTAGATCCAAAAGGAGGAGTACAATGATACTAATAGATTCATGAGCTACCACTATGCTTAACTATGATTGGATCACACTTTGCCACCTCTTAATCCTATTGGACCATTGATCCATGCACCTCTAAATTCTATTGGACTATATTCAAGCACACCTCAATTTTCTATTGGACCTCACAAGGTTCCACCTCTAAATCCTATTGGACCTCTTAAGCTTCATCAAACAAAAGCATGACACTTGTCTACACTCTAATTGGCACAAGTTTGGCTCTATTTTGGCTCAATATTGGCATTACAAGTGGAAATGGATAATTTGCCATCTATGCCAAATTTGACCCTATCAACATCCTACACCTAAATGCTTGACTATGAAATTCTATGAGACCCCTATATCAAACATTTTGATTTACTTTACAATTCTCCACACGTGGGAACATCCTCCACACATGTGAGATTCACTTACAAACTTGTATCATAAAAAATACCAAGCTAGATTTTTGCCAATTTCTCACAGTAATCCTTTTTGGGTTGTTACATATACCTATGGGTTCTCATGTGTTCGCCCATGTGGTGTAACTGGTACCTATCCTACTATGAGATACGATTTATTAAATGGCTTGCTAAGCTCGGATTAACAACTTTTATGCATGATTTCTTACATTCTTTTAGATACATTGATGATATATATTTCATTAACAATCCTGGAGCGAAACGTTTTTGGATAAATCACAAGTTAGATCTTCGGATAATCCGTTCTGGATCTACCCCTTGGAATTTCTTGAAATTAAGCATGACAACAATGATAGCGAATGTGCCAACTTCCTAAATATAGCTACTACATTCAATTCTTGTACGGGCCCGGTACACCTTTCAAAGTATGACAAACGTAGGGATTTACTATTTCGTTTTTTTTTTCGATAAATACATTTTGCTTCTAATAGACTGATGGTCAATTCATACCAGGTTATTATTTCACAGGTCGTTGTCTATATTGTTGTAACAAACAAGACACTTATTATAAAGAGGTTAAAACCTTGATAAATACATTACCCAATAACATTGATGATCTTTTGGTGGGCAGTTAGCATTCCTTCTTAAGGGTGCTAACTGGCCTCCTAAGAAACCTTGCTAATTGTGGGTACAATTGGTGGGTTCTCTCTCTCTCTCTCTCTCTCTCTCTCTCTCTCTCTCTCTCTCTCTCTCTCATGGATAGTGCTTTACCTTATTTTCAAAACTGCTTTTCCCCTTTTCATTCAGTAGTAGCACGACTAAACCAAATAAGCACTAGGTACTACCTTGACATATAACCTTATTAAGGCCAAATAGAGTTTTAGTCTATTTTGACGGTGGAGAAGCATTCACTTAGAGACTAAAGGATTGGATTCACTCAAATATTGCTTCTTCTACAAGCCAATGTGGATGGGTTTAGTGAGGCTTATCTAGAATAGTGCAAAACACTATATATGTGTGTACGTTTCTCTCCTCATTTCACCTCACCAGCAAAGGAAGCAGTTGTGAACACTATTGGTGCCCTACTATTGAATCCAAAAAAGGCTCTTTTGGGTAGGTGCTTTCACCTTTTTGATTCTCATCTTGGTTTTCAAATGCATGAATATGTTATAGTCACACTTGCTTCAGCGATTTACCGCTTGAATATGATTTTTTGTTGTGATGTATGCTATTGCATCCAATGACCAGCGATTGAATGCTATCATCATAGCTTTTTCTACTGAAATTCGATGTCCCACAACGGTTTTGGATCGCGATCCAAGACTTGTTGGAATGTGCCCACATACACTTCATTAAAAAAAAATTGTTGAAAACTTTTGTTCGACTGACTGGACAACGATTCTAGATCACGATCTAGGGTTGACTGGATTGCGCCCACATACATTCCATAATATGCCATCAAATGAGTTGGTTAGTAAGAACACCTTCTGCCTTTATGGACAACATAGGTGAATATACACTTTTACCGTTTTAGTTGATGATAGCTGCGGCCCACTGCCGCTGGGGCAGTGCTGGTGCAATAGTACCTACACATAGTAATGCACTCAGTCACATTTTGGATGCACTATGCTGCAACATTTCAGTTCACTAAATAATTATTGTTGGACTTTCGTCTTCCAATAAGTCAATGATAGATACACTATCCATGTTGTTTGTTAGGTGAGCCACTACTATGGTTAGTAGTCTTAGAATATGGTAAAGATAGATCGTTCAATTTACTTGTGACAGTTTTTCCCACAGACGGAGTTCTATACTTTCATTAAGGGATTCAGTTCCTTCTCTCACAGGTAAGCCATTTGGGCTTTCTACTTTTCAATATGGCAAACGTTATGAATATCTTTATGCATATCTTTGTGAGCTCTTAGCAACAATGAGTGGTGTCATGAGAAGAAGCACATTGGGAGCTCTCGCTGCCACCTCTCTTGCAGTAGCCATAATATCATTTTATACTTTTCCTGAAAGGTTACTAGCGCATCTCCTAGAGCAAAATTGTGCGATCAAAAAAGTATGGCAACAACCTTTTAATGCACGTAAACTTTTTTATCTTTTTTACTTGCAAAAGATTTTTATAGCAAAAATAAAGGGTAAACTAAGAAATTACCCCCCCACCACCCCCCATGGGGCTTTAGAGCACGACATGGCACGTGCTTGAGGTTTGGCCCCAACCTAGTGGAAACACGAGTGCTGAGAAAAATGTCTCGTGGGCACCCGAGCCCACATCCCAGGCACCACCGACACACTTTCTTAGGCACCCTTGCATTCGGGCACCAGCACCATTTTTTCCAAGCACCAGCCCCCGAGTCCCAAGAAGCGGCACAACCATCCCGGGCACTCACATCTTGGACACCCCACTTCCCGGGCACTTACACTGGTGACACTCTCCTAGGCATCCACACGCATGTGAGAGTGAGATCAGGTTTGCAGTTATATGGATTACTAGAGAATGCGTCGGATTGATTATAGGATATTGTTTTGGTTGCCGAAGTTAAGAAAACGCAATTTAAACACCCGACCGGATCAATCACCACAACACAACATCAAGTGCAACAAGACAAGACAACAAAATAGCTAACCTCAAATTGTATATTCAACTTATCAGCAAGTACAAAGATAAAGTTGCTTAAAAGCACTCAAAGGGCTCGTAAAAGAAAGATGGCCCGATAGTTCTAGAACTAAGCACACGTGGTGCCGTCGAAATAAGAAAGCATTGTATAAGTCGATCATTGCTTTTTTAACTGCCGGGTGATGTGGCACTCCATGTAGCCATTTTTCAAAAAAAAAAAAAAAAAAAAGGCATGCAGTTGACAGCAAGCTGGGGCCAAAGCACTATGCGCTTCTTAGGTACGAGCCCCTTCCCCCTTCTTTGATATCATGTGGATCTTTGTGAAGACCCTAACAAACCTTGGAGATTGAGTCTTTGAAAAAATCAACAATGTAAAAAAGAAGATCCTGGATAAGAAAGGCATCTCGCGCAATCGACAATGTCTTATTTTTAAAGGGAAGCATATTGAGGATGATCATACTCTAGCAAATAAAGGAAATCTAAATTGCATCTTGTTCTTAGGTTGCATGTGGTTGTGCCAAAAAGAGAAAGAAGAAACCTACAAACATAAGGAAAAGGTCAAACTAGCAGTACTTCAGTATTACAAAATGGATGATTTTGGAAAAGTTCAACGTTTACGGAAAGAGTGTCTGAATTAGTTCAAGCTAGATTACAGTTGATGTAATACTTTACGTAGGAAGAATGCTCAATCTACATAGCATTTGAAGTTGCTAAAAGTTCTCATTTCTAGGTTTCTCTCCTTGGCTCCATCCCTTTGTAATACATCTCTATCATTTGAAGTAGCAGTTCTTGATCTCTAGTTCTACTTTCATGATCTTACCTTAACATTTTTAAACAAATGGCAAAAATTCTTGCTCTCTATTCTTTTTTTTATGTTCGTATTTTCACATATTTGGAATAAATAGCAACGATTTATGATCTCTATCTTATTTGTGAATGTTCTTATCTTCAAATTTTGTGATATCAATAGAAGATGCTCGGTCTCAAATCATTGGTACTCCCATCCTCTAGCATTGCTCTAACATCCAAGAAATAAAAGATTTTCTTAGCCACACCGTGCATTATCTGACAAATGTTAGCTTCCTTGGTCAAGCTTGATGATCAGATGATTGGAGCATGTTGAGAGGGCGACAAGTCAGCCATTGAAGAGGACAATATAAGTAGCCCATTCAAGAGGGCAACAATTTTGCCGTTAAAAATCTTTAACATTTTACCAAGAAGGAGAGCAAGCACCCAAATGCATTTCTTCTGAAAATGAAAGTGAGAATTTCGACTCAACACTCCGAGATGAAAGACATCAGCTTAGAAATCTCTAGTTTCATGTCCCAAGTTTGTCTAAATATGTGCTTCTAACCTTGTGGTACACTTATGGATGCTCTATAACAAGCTCTCAACTCTCCTAAGCCCTAGAAATCAACAATAATCATGAAATCCCTATATCTTACTAGCGCTACCCCATCAAATCCCTGGTTTTTGGGAAACTTGCTCATGTTGTTTTGACTTGAGAGCACATTTGGGATATTTATATATCCCATAAACCATGCACTTTTTTTACGTCTACATAATATACAATTGAGCTTACATAATGACTTGTGTGTGCTTGTGTGTGTGTGTGTGTGTGTGTGTGTGTGTGTGTGTGTGTGTGTGTGTGTGTGTGTGTGTGGTTCCCAAGACCACCTACCCTAAACCCCTGCCTTGCCTTCTAATCGAGAGCCCTCTGACCTCTCGATGCCCGCGACCTAGTCAAATTTGAACCGTTGGGTATTTGCCACATGGGCATGGGTACCCATTGCCTAGGTAGGATGTCCTGGGCAATGCCAATAAGCATCACTCGACACCCAATCAATAGACAGAATAAAAAAATGAATCATCAAAAATTTGCCCATGTCTCCGTCAATCATTTGACTCAATGACATGCATTGCCCACAACGGCCTAGGAAGTGCCAATAAGCGTCACCCATCACCCAATAAAGAGAATAAACAAAATGGATGATTAAATATTCACCCGTCTCTCCATCAATCATTGACGCAATGACATGTACTATGACGTAATGTCACCAACCTTAAAAGATAGTCACCGGACTTTGATTGTTACATATCATACCCATAAGGGCATGCAACATGTAACTTGAGGTGACGGTCTCATTATTGGTGTAGTGCATTTTTCTAGTCAAAATTTCAAAATTTCAGCAACTACAATCCTTGACGCTGATTTTCTAGAAGAAAATGTGCTAGATGTATCTCATATGTGCAAAATATGCTATTATGCCACTTTTTACTGATATACGAATGTGGCTATGTTAAAGAGTAGCTATAAACTTCCATGGCAGGTTCAAATGTATCAAGTAGTCAAATGACTATATATCAGAAGAATTAGAACTATTTTAAAACTTTATTATTTTTAGTAAGTTTGTTAAATAGCAATACTTATAAGTGACTCTGATGGACAAAAATATCCATAGTTTTTAATGGCCATTGTTTGCCATGTTGTAATTGATCAATGTATCTTATTTATATCATGATTAATAAAAGATGCCCAGGTACCTTTAAGATTCTACCTTAAAGTTCAAGGAATGTCCTAAAGTTATTGGTCATGAAGTACCTGTGCTAACTAATTGAGCTGGCTTTTGAGTATGCCTACTATTTGAGCGACACTCATATGAGCCTACGAATGAAGGATACTTTTGTCTCTGAGTGTACATTAGATAGCAAAGAAGTTCGTGAGGCGACCATCAGCGCTCGGGCCAATGGAGGAGCAACGAGCAGCAGGCCATCGCGAGCCAGCAGGTAGCAAAGAGAAGAAAGAGCATTCTTCATTCTGTGTAGGCGGGATTGAGCTTAGATGGCTCCATCTTTATACTCAAGGTTCTTCTTGGAGTCCTCGGGTCTTGAGCTTGATCCTCCACTTGACTTGACTCCAAAAAATCAATGAATTGAATAAGGTGTTGATCCAAAGGTGCTTCTTCAAGTTTACAAATCTTCCACTCTTGAAAGATCACATTTCCACCATTGACAAATTCTTTGGCTGAAAACAAGTAGATTCTACAATCTCTACTTGAAGAGCAAAACACTACCATTATTCCTATGATTGAAATAGGATAATCTTTGGTCCTTACATTGGAATGATCATGCTCAAAGCATGTGGACCCAAAGATTTCCAATACAAATGATGTTTCATCTTTTATGACACTATTCAAACTATTACAAAAAAAGTTATCCAATGAAATTGCTTTATCAACAACAAATGGAGATTTGAAAGCATCTAATTTCATTGTCTTGTCATAAAGAGTACTAAACACCATAGATCTTAAAGATAAGCAACAAGTCACTCCATGTCTACTAATACTATCTAAAAAGTATTCAAAGATAGTAGTTGCCAAGATCTCCTCTTGAGTGATCTCCTACTTTGCCAAGCTCATTCTTTCAAAAGCAACACTAGCTTCCAACTTAAACAATCTTCCATGTTTAAATCCCTTTGCAATGCAAATATCATTCTTCAAGATGAAGCAAACACCATGCTTAAAGTGGACATCCAAACCACTTTCTAAGAGTAGACCAACACTAAGCATATTCTTGGTGATTGATGGTACATAAAGAACATTTTCTAGATCCATGCATTTTGAGGATTCTAGACACAAAGAGATGGTGCCAACACCATCTAACCTACACTCTTCATCATTTGCAGTAAAGACAAACTTTTTAGCAGCATTGAAAGAGTGTAAGGTTGAGAAAAAGTCCTTTTCACAACACATGTGGGAGCTAGCCCCACTGTCGATCCACCAATTGTCTCTTGAATTGCCATTGCTTGTTGGTGAGGATGTAGATGCCATCAAGAATACATCTACTTCATCCTCCTCCTCCTCCTTTGCAAGGTTTCCTTGTTTGTCCTCCTCCACTTGTGCTCTTAGCCTCTTGTAGCATTTAGATGCATAATGCCCCTTCTTTCCACAAAAGAAGCATTTTTGCTTTGACTTGTCCTTTGAGCTTGATGCATCATCCTCTTCTTTGGCCTCCTTTGGATGCTTCTTCTTTCCATTGGTCTTCTTTTTGCCCTTGAATGAGAAATTGGCTTTCTCATCACCATCCTGCAAAGACAAGGAACTCATCCTAAATTTAGCATGGAGCATCCTACACTCTTCATCCACTAATACACTGTGAAGTTTTTCTATAGTTGGCAAAGTGTCTTGGATGGCAAAACTTTGGACATTTGCAAAGTCATCTCCTAGACCATTAAGAACAATTTGTACAAGCTCTCCATCATAAATCTTCTCTCCAATGGAAGCCAACTCCCTATTTAGAGACTTGATTCTGAGTACATTATCATGTGCACTCTCCTCACTTTTCTTCATGCTTTGCAAAATATGATTTCTAAGCATGAGTACTCTTGAAGTGTTACTAGATTCATAGATTGATTTTAAAGACTCCCAAGCCTCTTTAGCACTAGCACATGCTGATACTTCTCTCAACAAATCATTGTTCAAATTCATCTTCACACAATGAAGTGCAAGCCTAGATCTCTTCTTGTATCTAGCTAACTCATGTGCACCTAGAGGTTCATCTTCATCTTCAATCAAGAACTCATGAAGGTCTTGGAGCACCAAGAGTGACTCCATCCTAACCTTCCAGATAGCATAATTTGTAGAATTCAATCTCTTACTAGCTTCTAGAAGGTATGCTCCAGCAGATCCCATCTTACTAGTGACTTCTACAAACAAGAAATAGATTTGATTGACTTGAAACTCACAAAGGTCTCACACTTGCAGTGTTTCACTCAAATTTTCTTTCTAATCCAACAAATGGACTTATAATCACAGTTCTATCACTCCCTCACAAAGCTGGAATGAAGATAAGATGAAGTGAAAACTACTTTCAAACAAATCTTGCCAAGAAATGGATTTGACTGTCTCTAGAAACTCACTAAGGTCTCTCTCTTGTAGTTTTTCACTCAAATTAGATTTCTAATCCAAAAAATGGACTTATAATCTCAGTTCTAGCACTCCCTCACAAAGTTGGAATGAAGATAAGATGATGTGAAATCTACTTACAATCAAATCTTGCCAATTTTGGCTATTTTTTGACCAAAAATGACTTAATCTCTTTCACACTTTCTGATGTACTTTCAAGACCTGTAAAACAAGTTTAGAGGACCTGATTTCAGCCTAGATTAATTAGATCTCATGACCCTAAGTCAAATCTAATCAATGGCACTCAATCTTGGTAGCTTATCCTAATATTTCCACCAAAAATTACACCAAAAGCTCACAAATTGAATTTATTTGGATCAAATGAATACCATGCATGATGGTGGTTTGTTGGAAACCATCAAGGATGACTCTTCATCCTTCTCCTCCTCCTGATGTGCAATGTTGCTTTGTTTGCTCTCTTGTGCCTTCTTCTTCTTGAGATGCAAAATGTCCTTTCTTTCCACAAAAAAGACATTTGTACTTGGACTTGTCTTTGATCTTGCCCTTTGAGCTTGAAGCCTCATCCTCCTCCTTGGTCTCCTTGAAGTTCTTCTTCTTGCCATTGGTCTTCTTCTTGCTTTTGAATGAGAAATTAGCTTTCTCATCACCATCATGCAGAGAAATAGCATTCATTCTTGCATTGGTATGCAACATCCTACACTCTTCAGCTACTAATACACTGTGTAGCTTTTCTATAGTAGGCAAAGTGTCTTGGATTGCAAAGCTTTGGACCAAATTTGTAAAGCCACTCCCTAGACCATTGAGGACAATCTGAACAAGCTCACTATCTTGAATCTTCTCTCCAATGGAAGCTAACTCCCTACTGAGAGACTTGATTCTAAGCACATAATCTTGTGCAGTCTCATCACTCCTCTTCATGCTTTGTATAATCTGATTCCTAAGTATGAGAACCCTCAAAGTGTTACTAGACTCATAGATAGATTTTAAAGATTCCCAAGCCTCTTTAGCACTCTTACATTATGATACTTCCCTTAAAAGATCATTGCTTACATTCACCTTAATACAGTGAAGTGCAAGCCTAGACCTCTTCTTGTATCTCACTAATTCCTGTGCACCTAGAGGTTCATCTTCATCATCTATTAGAAACTCATAAAGATCCTGGAGCACCATTAGTGACTCCATCCTCACTTTCCAAATAGCATAATTGGTAGAATTTAACCTCTCACTAGCTTCTAGAAGGTAGGCTCCCACTGATCCCATCTTACTAGCAAGATTCTACACACAAGATATAGATTTGTTTGGACCTGAAACTCACAAAGGTTTCTGACTTGTAGTGTTTCACTCAAATGTTGACTTCTAATCCAACAGATGGATTTGTAATCACAGTTCTATCACTCCCTCACAAGCTGGAATGAAGATAAGATGAGATGAAAACTACACTCAAGCAAATCTTGCCAATCTTGGCTATTCTTGGACAAAAACTGACTCTATCTCTCTCATTCACTTTGATGTACTTTCAAGACCTGGTTTCCACTTTAAAAAGGTCTAAAATCAGCCTAGATTAATTAGTTTTCATGAAACAATTTCAAAACTAATCAATGGCAAGTGATCTTGGTAGCTTATTCTAGGATTTGCACCAAAAATTACATCAAACTGACACCAGATGAATTTTCTATGATCCAATGAATATGGGTTATTAAATGCTGGTTCAGAGATGCCCACACGTGTAAACAGTACGGATTTTGATCCTAAAAAAGTTTGGGATCAAATCCCCTCACCAAAACCTGGATACCAGCTCGCCCTTCCAATACTAGCTTTTTGCACCAAAACCTGCTAAAACTGGATTAGATTCAAACACAGATCAATGGCTTTGTACTTGGCTCTGATACCATGTGAAAAGTACAGTACTAAGGACCATAAATGGATCTTTGAATGATCCACAAGGTGATTGTATGCTTGTTAAACAATCTATCAGAAACTAGTCATCAGAAAACAAGATCTAGTTTAGCAGCTTGATAGGAAACAAGTAGAGACAATCAAAGCATTGATCAAATAGTATAATCCAACTCCACACGTGTGGAAATAAGGCTGTAGTACGGCCTGTAGACAATGTTTACAAAGTGCCAAAGCTGGGTTTCATTGGAATTCAAGAATAATCACCATACAATGAGAGGAAACTCGAGTTTCTCCTTGAGGCTCCAAAAAGAATCTATCTTCTCACTATGGAGAATGGGAATACATAGTAAAACACACTTCCTTTGCAAAATTAGGTGAAAATATAGCATGTAATAAGGAAGTAGACTCCACTTTCTTGCCCTAATGTGAAAACCCTAGCCTAGATCCAAGAGTCATGCTTGGTAGTGCATGGTAGGTACAAATCTCATCATAAATCATGGTCTAGATCCTACAAAGTAGGAATCACTACCAAATAGACACAACCACTCCTCTTGACTCATGGTAACCTACTTTAGGTGTGTATGTACAAGTGGCACTTTGACCATTCAAGTAACCAACAAACAATATTGACAAAATATAAAATATTCTACATGGCTAGATTTGCTCTGATACCATGTGAAAGTACTGTACTTTAGGACCATAAATGGATCTACAAAAGATCCACAAGAGTGATTGGATGCTTGCTTAACAATCTATCAAAAAACTAGACACAGAAAAGTTGATCTAGTTTGGCAATTTGACAAACAACAAGTATTAACAATCAAAAGCATTAATAAACATTGAAATCCGAGCCCACATGTGTGTACTACAGTCTGTAGTACGGTCTTCAACCTGAGAAACAAGTAGAAATTGATCTGGTTTCATTTGGATCACAAAAACTCAATGTACATAGTGAACTAGCTTGAGATTGCCAATGAGCTCCAAAAATTTTCTATCTTCTCACTATGGAGAGAGGGAATACATACCAAATTCGACTTCCTTCTTGAAGTTAGGTGGATTTCCAGCATGTAATAAGGAAGTTAACTCAGTCTCCTTGACCTAAAATGAAACCTTAGTCTATTTCCTAGAGTTATGCTTGGTAGGTAGCTAGTTGGTCAAATTTTCACCTTAAACTGAGGTGTAGGTCCTATAAAGTAGGGATGACCACCAAATAGACATGACCAACTCTCTTGACTTGACCTAACCTACATTAGGATGGGTTTCCCACATGGCATCATGGCCTCACATGTGTGGGACCCACTTGTATACACATCAGAAAACAAGATCTAGTTTAGCAGCTTGATAGGAAACAAGTAGAGACAATTAAAGCATTGATCAAATAGTATAATCCAACTCCACACGTGTGGAAATAAGGCTGTAGTACGGCCTGTAGAGAGTGTTTACAAAGTGCCAAAGCTGGGTTTCATTGGAAATCAAGAAGAATCACCATACAATGAGAGGAAACTCGAGTTTCTCCTTGAGGCTTCAAAAAGTTTCTATCTTCTCAGTATGGAGAATGGGAATATGTGAGAGATTTCAACTAGTTTAGTCTAGTTTAGTCACATTTTGGTAAATTGTCAATAAGAGGCCAAAACTCATTTTAGACTTAGAGATAAACTTTTTTAAGTTATATTAGTTTAAAATACATTCAATAAACACTTTTGAAAAGTGTGGGAAAGTTGGTAGTCGAGTTTGAGAGAGATTCAAATTTGAACTTTGGGTACATTGAATCTAGACCCAAAAATAGTAGGGTTTACATTTTGGAGAGAAAGCCAAGTGGCCAAATAGGGTTTGAAAACTCTATAAAAGGATGTAACTCATGGAGAGACACATCTTCTCTCTTCTCTCTCTCATTTCATCATTATACATGGTTCTCTTTGGGTTCTACTACTCATTGGTGCACTATCTTGGTGTTATCTTGCAATTCTATGTGTAGAATGATCATTTATTGCTATTTTCGGTTTCACACGTGTGAAATACAGTAGGGTACTGTAATTGTACGGACAACAAACATATTTTATGTTTTGGTTCGTGTTTGATCAATATCTCTTAGAGTTTGCATCTCATTTTGTATGTAGATGCTGATTTTTCTACATTGGCAGGATTGTTGGTTTGCTCCTTATTGTAACCAAAGATTTGGGACATGGATTGGATCTTGAATGATCTGAAATCCTTCACATGGTATTAGAGCTCTTGTGTTTCAGATTATGAAAGGATCAGCCATCTTTAGCAAGGATTTGGAGGAGCTACCAATGCTAGAGCATGCTAGATTGATCTCTACTCAAAAATCAGCATTTTTGCATGTGTAGAATTGATCTTTTGTAGGTCAAAACTTAATATAGGGTTAGATACTTGATCAATTATGATTTTACACTTGGCTTACTGGAATTAGATGATTTTTGGTACATTAGGAAGGTTTCATTGGAGTCTACAAGAAGATATACCAAGTTTCTAGAAATTGCATGTAGAATTTGAGATATTCAATTTTTTGTGATTTTGTCAAAACCCTAATTTTGATTGGATCTCTAGTTTGTGAGGTTACTGAACTTCATTTGAGTGTGTTTCAATCTTAGGAAGTGGCAAGAATCATTAGATTTAGGATAGATCATAGGTTGATCAAGATTTCACTATTCTATGTGTTGATTTTCTAGTTAGAAGTGCTAGAAGAGATTTGAGAGGTTCCATATCTTTGTGATTTCTTCTTGAGTTCATTTTTTGACATTCAAGAGAGTTCTTTGTGCATTGGAACAGGTTGAAAGAGAAGATCAGGTCACTTCAACATGGCTACAAGTGGTGGATTTATGTTGGAGAGCAATGATAGGCTTACCTCAATCAACTATTCTACTTGTAAGGTGAGGATGGAGTCCTTATTGGAGATGAATGAGTTGATGGAGATTGTTGTAGGTTTGGAGGAGAGACCAGCAACTCAACAAGATCAAGTGAGGTATGACAAGAGAGCAAAGAAATCTCTACACATGATCAAGATGAATGTTACCAATGAACTTCTCAAGGTTGGTAAGTGCACATCATCTTTGGAGGCTTGGGAAGCTTTGAAGAAGCTTTATGAATCCAAGTCTACATCAAGAGTGCTTACTCTTAGGAGGCAAATCTTTCAAAGTTTGCAAAAGAAGGAAGAGAGTACTCATGCTTTTGTTTTGAGGGTTAAAGCATTCAATGATGAGTTAGCGTGTATTGATGAAAGCATTAAGGAGGTAGAGCTTGTTCAAGTTATACTTAATGGCTTGTTGGATGATCATGCTAATCTTGTTCAAAGTTTTGCTATTCAAAAGACTTTGCCAAGTATTGTGGATTTGCAAGAGATCTTGGTGAATGAGGAGTATAGGCTTCAATCACGAGGAGGTGGATCTACATCAACATCTCATTATGAAGAGGATGCTATGTTCATCAAAGGCAAGTTCAAGGGCAAAGGCAAAGGCAAGTGGTCTAAAGGTCAAGATCAAGGTGAGACTTCTTCTTTTGGCAAAAAGAAAGATAGGTCTAAGTTGAAATGCTTTTATTGTGGAATCATAGGGCATTTTGCAAATGAATGTTTGAAGAAGCAAAGAGGTGAAGGTAGCAAGCAAATCAACTTTATTACTAATGATGAGGATCCAGGTGGTGGTGATTCTCTTTTTATGTGTTCATCAAGTCCAATATCAAGTGAAGGTGACAAAGATTCATGGTGGATTGATAGTGGAGCTAGCTCACACATGACTAGTCACAAGGAGTTCTTTACTTCTTTGGTCACTTATAATGGAGCCAAGAAAGCAATTCACATGGCCAATGGTGGTGAGTGTGTGATGAAAGGTATTGGTTCAATTCCTATTTGTCTCTCTACTAATAGGAAAGCAAGACTTGATGGTGTTCTTTACATTTCTTCACTTTCAAAGAATTTGATAGGTGTTGGTCAAATGATAGAGAAAGGATACATGGTAAAGTTTGGTGGTGATGATTGTTTCATTACAAAGGAAGAAATCTTGGTTGCTAGGGGCAATAGACAAGGTAGACTTTTCAAGCTTGATGCTTTTGTTATGGCTAACAAAAAGGATGGAGTGGAAAAGGAGATTGGTCTCCACTTTCCAAAGTTACCTTTTAGCATCAATAAGATTGGTGGATCTTATGCAAAGTCTAACAAGCTTCCTTATGCTAGATCTAGGTCAAGATCTAATATGCTTCTTGGAGATGTTCATCTTTGTGCTAACTTGGCTAGTCTTGAGGATAATGATGGTGTTTCAATGGTTCTTCATGGCAAGTGCAAGCATGCAAAAGGTAAGGAAAGAGCTAACTTCATCAATGGAGGTGAAGGTTCTTCCTTGGAAAAGATTGTTGTTAATGATTTCTTTGATCATATGGAAAAGGATGTTGCTAGGTGCATGCATGAAGGAGGTGGTTCTTCTACATTCTTTTGTTATGATTCCAAGAAAGTCATTTTTCCAGCAAGTGGAGTCACATGTCTTCATAAAGAGAGTAGATCAAATGGTTCTATCAAGAGACTTGGTGAGGAAGATAGTCACAAGTCAAGAAGAAGAGAAGTATGTGAAGAGTTCAAAGTAGGATGTACTTTGAATGATGTCATTGTGAATGATAGTGAGGAAGAATCATTATCATATGAGTCATTACCTAAAACATTGAGTAGAAGTACTTGTTTGAAAAAAGGGAGTACTTCAATCATTCTTATGTTGAAAGTACTAATCATTTTTTTCATGGCTTCTAATGTCTTTGAGATTTCTACTTCTTATGATGCAATCATTAAGAGGGAGTCTTATGAAGGAAAGAACAATGGAAGATTGGCTCTTGGGAAGATCCAAGGCATGGATCTCACATCTCTTCATCAACTCAAAGGATTCTATGATTGTGAATTGATCACTCATGATCAAAATGACAAAAGGTTGGTTGGAGAAGACTACATGGAGCAAATCGAGAGGCAATTTTTTCAAGGCAAGGGAGATATCATTGGTGAGCTTATTGAGGTTTTGTATGGACTCAAGAAGGCTGGATTTATTAGGTTTGATACTCATCTTCACCTACTCTACTTCATGTTGGATGGAAAGTTTGGAATCTATCTTTTGATTTATGATGGTGACATTGGTGACATTGTTTTCACTAACCTTTGTGGGAGATCGAGATCAAGCATTAATGAAATCTTGTTGGATCTAGATCATATGTTTGAGAGGGAGTATTTCCAGAGGTTCAGGTCTGAACATATTCATATCTTTGATGATCAAGAGAAAGAGTAAGCAAGTGGAAGCGACTCACTTTGCTTTATTCACATGTTTTGAGGAATTTTCTTGTGTAGATGATGCTATGCAAGTGGATATTGGTTCTCATGTTTTTCATACTGAAAAAGCAAGTAATGGATCTGGAAAATAAAGTCTGTTTAATGACTTTGATGATCAAGAGGAAGATCAAGAGGTTGGTCTCAAAGGGCTTCAACGACACAAAAGGTAAGATGGCAATTTGGAACTAGTCAAGAGCATCAAAGGAACGTTATTTGGAAAAGATGTTATGGATCTGTTTTTGCAGCTTATTGAAGACTCAAGTAAGCTCAAAGGAGCAGCAAGGAAGTGTTGTTCAAGTTTACTTTACTTGTTCTATCTCATGTTTGAGCTATTTCATGTGGATGTGTGCAAATTGTCAAGATATGGACAAACTAGCTACATTGTCTTGCAATATCTTATTGTTGGAGTTGTACTAGCATTCTTGGTTGGCTTTTTTAGATGGAAATGAAGTTATTGGAGGTTCATTATGTCACTCATCCATAAATAAGTTCTCAAGTCTTGAGCTACTTGGTGCCAATACTTGGAGATTGTCAATTTTTGGTGAATTCATGGTCATTTTTTTGTGTCAAGTAGATCTTGAAGATGGACTAGTGCAAACTACTTGGTTTATGGAGTCATGTGATGCTGGATTTGCATCATCAATGTACTCACCTACTCATGGATTTCCAAGGTTTAATGGTTTCTTGTGGCAAGATGGAGATGGAGGCTCATTCATGGAGTTTTATAGTGAAGACATATCAAGAAAGGACAAAGTTGGAGGAGACAAGCAAGCAAATGGTCATCACTCACATTTATTGTTTGGTTGCTGTAATTTTTCAGAGAGTTCAAAGTTTGAAACATGGAGGAATCATTTCATTCAATTTCTATTTGGTTCTTCATGTTCTAGTTATATCTTGATGTATAAAATTGATGTAAGAAATAGTGAAGCATCCAATTTGGACACTATTCTCTATATCAATTATGAAAGATACTTTAGAACCTTAGAAAGAAGATCTATACTTAGGATGGAGATCATTCTAAAGTTGGATCAAAGTTCTATTGTCAAAACTATGCCAAAACTAGTTGAAGAGGGAGTGTGAGAGATTTCAACTAGTTTAGTCTAGTTTAGTCACATTTTGGTAAATTGTCAATAAGAGGCCAAAACTCATTTTAGACTTAGAGATAAACTTTTTGAAGTTATATTAGTTTAAAATACATTCAATAAACACTTTTGGAAAGTGTGGGAAAGTTGGTAGTCGAGTTTGAGAGAGATTCAAATTTGAACTTTGGGTACATTGAATCTTGACCCAAAAATAGCAGGGGTTACATTTTAGAGGGAAAGTCAAGTGGCCAAATAGGGTTTGGAAACTCTATAAAAGGATGTAACTCGTGGAGAGACACATCTTCTCTCTTCTCTCTCTCATTTCATCATTATACATGGTTCTCTTTGGGTTCTACTACTCATTGGTGCACTATCTTGGTGTTATCTTGCAATTCTATGTGTAGAATGATCATTTATTGCTATTTTCGGTTCCACATGTGTGAAATATAGTAGGGTACTATAATTGTACGGACAACAAACATATTTTATGTTTTGGTTCATGTTTGATCAATATCTCTTAGAGTTTGCATCTCATTTTGTATGTAGATGCTGATTTTTCTACATTGGCAGGATTGTTGGTTTGGTCCTTATTGTAACCAAAGATTTGGGACATGGATTGGATCTTGAATGATCTGAAATCCTTCACAGAATACATAGTAAAACACACTTCCTTTGCAAAGTTAGGTGAAAATCCAGCATGTAATAGGGAAGTAGACTCCACTTTCTTGCCCTAATGTGAAAACCCTAGCCTAGATCCAAGAGTCATGCTTGGTAGGTGCATGGTAGGTACAAATCTCATCATAAATCATGGTCTAGATCCTACAAAGTAGGAATCACTACCAAATAGACACAAACACTCCTCTTGACTCGTGGTAACCTACTTTAGGTGTGTATGTACAAGTGGCACTTTGGCCATTCAAGTAACCAACAAACAATATTGACAAAATGTACAATATTCTACATGGCTAGATTTGCCAATGTAGGCAATTCTTCACATATGTGATTTATTATGCTTGTAAATTGCAATTATGTTTGTTAAGCATATGGAATATTCTGTGAAAACAAAACAAAATCTAAATATTTTTCATGTTGACTGTGTTTCACCTCAGACAGTAAATCAGTGATTCCTGACTGTAAAACTATAATTCTTACTACAGAACGTAAATCCGTTAGTCATCTTTTACTGCACTACGCATTTAGTATAAATAGACTAATCAGATTCCCATTCTTGAATTCCATTCATAGCCATCGCAATAATACACAAAATGAAATTTACTCATCTTCTATATCTATTATGAAGTGAATTAAGACATGAGTAAAAATAGAGAGATAAACAATGAAAATTACCTCACTCTTCTTGTTTTGACTTAAGTTTCAAGGGCATGTCCATAGGTTAAGGGATCTTCAGCAGGTCCGGTTCAATATGTACTTCATTGTTTCAAAGTGACTTTGAATATTTTTTGTGAATGTACAAAAGTCCTTTCAAACTGCATGTCTCCATCTTTTATTTGTCGGGTCATCTTCTTCACCTTTCCATGAATCGAACGAGAGAGAGATAAATCGATGGACAGAGATATGAAAAGAGAGAGATCAGAGAGTGCGGCTGTGAGAGAGAGAGAGAGAGAGAGAGAGAGAGAGAGAGAGAGAGAGAGAGAGAGAGAGAGAGAGAGAGAGAGAGAGAGAGAGAGAGAGAGAGAGAGAGAGAGAGAGAGAGAGAGAGAGAGAGAGAGAGAGAGAGAGAAAAAGAGACAAAGTGGTAGATCTGCAGCTGTAGGAAGAAAGATAGAGAGATGCGCAGGTAGATAGATGGAGAGCAGGTGCGCAAGCAGATGAAGAGCGCAGCAGGATGAGGAAGGAGAGAGATATGGAGCAACTGAGAGAGAGATGGAGGTGTAGCGACTAAGAGAATGAGGGAAGGTAGCAATTTCAGAGAGGGAAGCTGTTTAACAGTTGTTTAGAAAGAGAGGGAGATGTAGAACAACGATTGTTTTAAAGGGAATGGATGGATATGCTACATGAGAGAAGGATGAAGGTCTGTCCATCGAATCAAAAAGGAATATGAAATTCTGACAACGATTTCAAACAGAGGATAAAGCCTGACCAACAATTTCAGACAGAGATTAAGTCTGACCAACGATGAAGCAGTAGGCAAGAGCGCAGGCAGATCTGCATGAAATGTCTTCTTCACATGATCATAGTTCCAAAATCGATCATACTATCCAATCTCTCTACATCACCAGAACAAATGAATGCCATACTTGAATGCTCTATGCTCATCACCAAGAAAACAAGACTCTCTTCTGCTCTGAATGAACAAATGTATCATCCTCCGAATGCCTCCTTCCCCTTCTCTTTGCGTGGGAGAAAACGGTTTGAAAGGCCGTCCTATTCAAAACACCACACCAGAATCTTTTCTTCTCCCTTGAATCCGATCCATTGAATTCAATTCTACCAATTATCATAAAACTTTTCATGTCCATTGGACATGTGTCCATAGCAAGTTGATTGTTTTCCAAATCCTCCAATAGGCCATAGTGGAAACTGCTCCACCGACCATTAGAAATGTCTCTTCTTCATTACCACCCTTTATTGAAGGGCAAAATGCATTCATAACTGTCTTCTTAGTCTTTATATTGACACAAATCTTTTATAAACTATTTTGGCCTCAAAAACCATTTTCATTTGTTACTTTGAATTGCTCCCAAAATGTAGGTATATGGTTGATTTATGTTTTCATAAATTTGACTGACATCCAATTTATTTTCACATATCCTGACTTAGTGCTTTATATTCTCAATTATTGCTCCCAATTGGAACTTGAATAATTTTCTGTGAGCAATCAACAATTGCTTCTCAATTGAAACTTCATAAAGGCAATATAATCCTCACCACCGCAAATCGTTTGATCATCATGTTTTCCAATGCGATAAAGACTTTCATTATTAGCTCATCGATTCCAATTCGAGAATCGACATAGTACTTTAAATTGGCGATTCTGAACTGGCAATTTCTATCCTGTTCTTTACTTAGACATTTTGAATCATAAACTGCTCGGCATTAGAAACTGCGACTGAACGTCCTTTTGTCTTCATGACCATTAACCTTAGGACATTTCTTAATCTTCAAAAGGGTATTATTTGTGATGATCATTGATTTAATTGTTGTATTTTTGTTGATTGGTTGTCTTCGTCTTGAACTGAACTTTGATTGTCGTTGTTTGCAGGACTCTTAGCCTTTGGATCTTTCCTTGAAATTTAAGTCAGTGCCTTAAAGGTACCTGGGCATCTTTTATTAATCATGATATAAATAAGATACATTGATCAATTAAAACATGGCAAACAATGGCCATTAACAACTATAGATATTTTTGTCCATCAGAGTCACTTATAAGTATTGCTATTTAACAAACTTATTAAAAATAGTAAAGTCTTAAAAATAGCTCTAATTCTTCTGATATAACTGTCATTTGACGACTTGATACATTTGAACCTGCCATAGAGTTTTATAGCTACTCTTTAACATAGCCATATTCGTATATCAGTAAAAAGTGGCATAATAGCAGATTTTGTGCACATGAAATACATCTAGCACATTTTCTTCTAGAAAATCAGCATCAATGATTGTAGTTGCTGAAATTTTAAAATTTTGACCAGAAAAATGCACTACAATTGGGTGCCACGTGTCAATGTTCTATTTTTGTTTAGGACCCGCATCAGTGTGCACAACTGCCACGATGGTCATACGTGACTCCTATGGTTGGAGATGACCCCACCTGGACTATGTATATAGAGGTTGTAGGAAATCAAAGTGTCAAGATCCTTCTGACATTCAATCTCCATATAAAAGAAGATGGAGAGGGTTAGTAGGCGCCCTCAAGGAGAGAGAAAGTAGTAGCAATGCTAGAAAGGGAATGAATTACAAATGAATAATGAGTATAAATAGGCCTTCCAAGGGCCTAAACTCTTCAAAACCCTAAGTTCTAGAACCTTCCAAACCCTAAGCTTATCCACTACTAATTATAGGGCACCCCCAAAAGTCAAGATAGGGCCCCTTAACATAATTAGACTTTACTTGGACCCACGAGTTACTACTAGACCAAAATCGGGTCAAACTTAGCTAAAACTAACTTAACATGGTCTAAATAATAAACCTAACCCATGGCTACGCAAGTCTCGACCTTTTGGGTCAAAGTAACCTATGGGAAATTAACATTATCATTTATTATTTCTAACACCCTCCTTAAATGATAATGTAAAAAACATAACATGACATGAAGTAGAATGGAAAAATTGCTTGCTGCCAAAAACTTCATGTAGCCAAAAAAAAACTCCAACTCGAAGTAGTCAAAGTAGCCAAAATCTTAGCCCCAATCATGCCCGATGTAGAAGAGATGTAGAATACGAAGTGTGCTAGCATCAAGTCGAAGAGTGAAGACAAGCATGCTCCATCCAAAGTAGGTAACCAAAAAACCAGCCACAAGCCGAATTATGGATTTGCAATCCATCAATGGTTCCCACATGATTCCATAAGTCGTCTTACCACGAGAAACATAAAGAAGAGTACGATAGTCTTTTACCATCACATCCTCCCGAATCTTACTATCAATGATCTGCTCACCAACACTGGGTAAGGCAGCACTGTCATCATAAGAAGTAAGCATCAAAACAGGAAAATCAGAATAAGGTACTAATTTTGGTCAGGCATGTGTGTTTCCACCAAGGTAAAAAGATGTTTTGATAGCCACAAAATCACCAACACTTTGTTGTCCAAAGTGTTCCAAATGTGGACCTTGTTGTCCAAAAACCTTCCGTAGGCAGTTCCCGATGTATAATAGGATGCTCACGATGTAACATAGGCTGAAAATGATCAATAAACCATGGCTGAATCTGATGTCCACCATCTTTAAGAAAAAAACTAGCAGCTTGCCACTTTGAACACCCAAAAAATCCAGCAACACGCCACTTTGAACCAACGTACTAATTGACATGAATTTTTCCCCTCCTCCATTAGTACAACATGGCTTCAAAGAATGCTTGCTTTCAGCCTTTTCCAAAACAGTAACTTGAGAAGCTTGCTCATAAAGTTCTTCACTAATCTTTTATAGAATCAAAGTATATCGCAGCCTCACAAACTACAAAGGAAGCAATTTGGTTGAGAAACTTACTTTCAAATATCAATCTAAATCAATATGCTCCGACATTATAATTTTGTGATAATCAAAGTGTCATTGACCAAAAATCCCATTTCTAACTAGCCATTTTTTCTATTTTTATTAATTGAACTTGAATAGTTTCCTAGCATGCTTATTGTAAATAATCTTGGTATTGATGATAATCAATCAATGTGAATCAAAACTAGCCTTTTAGTACAACCAATTGCCTTCACACTTGGTAACCATTTTCTACAACAAATCACTACCATGTGCCATGCGACATTGCACGTCGTGAGGACATAGTCCTTTTTTGAACTGCTCCAGCAGCACTCGACCACCTAGAATGTGGACCTCATGGCTATACTACACCCACTCGACAATCGAGAATGTGGGCCCATTATCTTGCTTTAACAACAAAAACATGTGGCTATGCCACACTTACATTTTTGGCCCGACCCGTCAATCCACAGGTCATTTTATATTGGAAAAAAAACACTAGCATAGCAATGCCACACAATGTTTTTTTTTTTCATTTACCAAGTCGTAAGAAGTTGTTTGTCTTAAAATTATGAATTGGTGTTACAAATTATTGAAGGTGTCGAGCAGAGGACATTCTGCCCGATTTGGCCTTCCAAAAATTTTTAGGCTTAGCCCTCCAGAATTTGCCCAAAGGAGCTAGGCCTCAAAATTTTTGGAAACCTCAATCGGGCAGAATGTCCTCTGCCTGGCACATTCCATTACGTAGTGGATACTTTAACTTTTTTCACATGTACATTACGAAGCGTAATAAGCGGTTTGACTTTGTTCTACCTGTGTGGAACTGTTGACACATGGCAGTCATACGTCTGATGCTTGACACGTAGGCCAGAAAGCGCAGCACAGGGATTTTGAAAAAAGAAGATGCATATTCTGCTTTTTAAGATGTTGAAAAACCAGGCACAATAGTCACAAAGTATTCATTACCTCTTTAAAGAATTGATTTTTTTATGCAATTGGATAACAAAATATCCTCAAAACGTTTCAAATAAAAAAACAGCAGTAGATTGAATCATGTTCATAGGTCTCATCTAATTATCTCCTTATGTTATATTCTTTTGTGGAGGCACATAGTGTTTAAAAATTGTATCTTTGCTCATAAGTGATACTGTTTGTCTATGTTTCGATGTTCTCTAGACACATGGATTCACTACTTGCCCACATTTGAGAGAATGCATGATGTCCATAAGACTATGCAAGCAAGAGGTGTTGTACCAGGAGGTCCACTGCTTATGCAATATATTCTTGACACATTTTGTTGCCATGGTGGGGCGGATTTGAGTCCACAGTGCAGGCTTGTAAAAATATAGGACTACATGGTGTAGCCATGGATAGTGACACATAGGTGATGCAAAGTATTGAACTATACAATTGCTCTTAGCTCTGAGTAATGAAAGAAAAATGTCAGTAGACATATCCTTGACTACAAACCAGTGACGCTGGTGATTCAAGCTGCAAGATATACTTCTGTATCACAATAGTAGTAAACAGTGAATGGCAGAAAACTCTGCATGACTAAGAATCTTTCAAAACTACCTGTTGAGTTTAGAAATCCTAAGAGAAAAAAAATCTTTCTTGGCATTACTTTCTCTGAATGTACAGTCTGTAAGTTGTATGTCATCTAATGGGAATGTAGCTTTTTTTGCAGCTCAAAGCACATATCATTGTAATGTATAGCTCTCATCTGTCAGTTTGTTTCACAGAGTACGGGTAGAACCGATGTGATCTGTCAAGCTGCCCTTTAGATGCACTTCCTGTGGTGGCAGGTGATATTCAATCTCAAGCTCACTGAAATACCGTTTCAATTCAAAAATAAGGTCGGACCTGTGGATTTGTTTGTCCCCAGGGTCTAGAACGTTGGCTGCATGCTCAAGCCATAGCGACATCCTCATTTTATTCATGTCGTCAATCTCTTTCACAACAATGTTGTGAGTGGAACTCCACTGACTAGGTTTAGTTTTAATGTAGCTGCCAAATAACAAAAGTCAGCAATGTGTATCTTATGCATGCCCTACATTCAGAAAAAACAAGGAAATAAACAATCTGACTACTGAAAGAACGCTATACTTGGCAAAATATAACTTCTGGGTTATCACTACAAGTATTACATATACACGTGTACATGGATCATACTGACTTGGCCAAGGCTGGAAAATACATCTTGGAAAACAGTGGTGTAAGATGTAAGAACCATGACAACAATGAAAAAGTACGTACCTCGCTATTTTCTCTTTGAGTGCAGTAATTTTCTCAACAGAGGTAGAGACATGGACTGCAAAATCGAAAGAGTCGCCTACATCTGGAGTTCGATAGAAGTTCATTATGGACTTGGTTGACAAGAGTGCGTTGGGAAACCAGATTTTGGAACCATTATCATATCGGAAGAACAAAGTTGATAGAATGTTCATTTCCTCTACCATCATCTGCACATGAAAGCACCTCCATTATAGTCTAGTCTTATCGGCACAATGTAGACAAAAATTTGCGGTTGCATAAGAGTGAAATCAGATGTGAGTAGTTACTTATTACTGGAAGCATTAGGATTGACTGTATTGTAAATTGGTTCCTTGTAATCAAATAAAGCTAATTCAAACTTGGAGTTGTGAGGGAATAGGTAGGGATTCCCAGATGCCAACAAAAAAAATCTGGATTCAACGAGTAGCCATGACAATGAAAGGCCAAGAAAATAGTTTCGAATTCTAGGTGTTGTTTAATCACCTGAACTCCATCAACCACACAGCGATCTCCGACGTCGAAAGGGTGCATGACAAACAGGAAGACAATCGCCTCAAACATAGTCTTGCAAGTGTTTCCAAACACAAACACAATGAGAAGTAGCTGCGAGGAGATGAAAACGAGTAGGTGAGTGGTTGCAATCCCCAAAACCAAAAGCCAAATAATAACAATGATGATCGCAACCATGACGTCAATTATCCGGTGGAGCTTTATGACAGCCGTTTTACTATCATTCAAAGAAAGTGCGAGTGCTCTTCTTTCCCTGTAGACCCGCACCTGCGGCATAAGAAAAAGATTTAGTATTCCGGTACAGCAATACATCACTTTGTCAATCCAAAGTACTTTTCTTTTTAAGTGAGAGAAAAAAAAGACTAACACAAACTGTAAAGATTTAGTATTCCGGTACAGCAATACATCACTTTGTCAATGATCCAAAGAACTTTTCTTTTTAAATGAGATAAAAAAGGGATATCACAAATTGTGTATAAGTTGCAAACTTTATTAGTATATATGTCCCCATTCTGCACAGGCTATGTTGAGGATTTAGTTTACATCCATCTTACAGCTGACGATCATGGAATTTCTATACAATGTTGGCATGTAGCACGGCAACCAGTCTTACCACCCAATCTTTAAGAGATTGTTTTGTGATTCGTCCAGTCTCATGAGCACCATCAAAGAGCAAAAACGCCCTCCGCGCCTCGTCCTCCTTCATGAACCGCATGAGGTCTTCTTGCACAATGTACCTATTGACAAACGCTTTATGGTCACGAGTGGAAATTACTGGTCGCTCACAAAATTTTGTATAGCTCATTTAGGACTAAAGTCTAACGAGACATTGTGCGAAAAGAGAATGATCCACTTTTACCTAGACCGAGCTTTAGCAACATTTTTGAAGATCTCTTTTGCAGCTGCTTTGGCCTGCTGTTCATTTTTTATTTCTTTGTCCTCTTGTGGATCTGCACTGTCGTCTATAGATCGAGCTAAAGTCGACAGTTGTGTATGTGTAACTATCTTCATCAAGCGTTTCATGTTCCATGCTGAAACGTTCTTCTGATTAAGCCTATGAAGGTGTTCAATGCTGATACCATCATCTCTCTTGTTATTTGCTTTTCCGTCATTGATCATTTGGCTTTTACCTCCACCAATCATTCCACTTTTTTTCAGCAAGTCAGTTTTGAGTAGTTCGCTTTTGGGAAGATCTTTGAACGGAATTTTAACAAGTCCGGATGCTTTAGCTCCTGCTCTCTCAAATCCTGCAACTTCCTCCATGAGTATCTGATGCTCTTCAATATCCCTCAAAAGCTCGATGACAGGAAATGCAGAGAGCCTCTCAAGCACGTATTGATTAAAAAGAGATTCATGAATTCTTTCGAAGTAGTTACTAACATGATAGGAAGAGGCGAGCATTTTCACGCACAGCAGTTTTACAAGCCAAATGACAGCTGCTATCAGAAAACATTCCAGCACCTTGGTCACGTATCCGAGTGCCTTACTGTTGTTTGAAATTTCCCGAGAAACCTTTGGATCTAGCAAAAAGTGCCATCCTAGGAGGGATGATGCAAGCCAAAGGCAGTTCTGAACTCCTTTCCGTAAACCATACACAAAATACAGAACTTTCTTCCGTAACAGAAAATTTTGCTCCATACAATATACAAATATCTCTATGATCCAGCTAGACATCAAACGGCCACAGAACAATATAAAGCCCATCAAAATCCACTTCCAAAGGGGAAGCCCCAGAGGATACCTGCGTTTGAGATATGGAATGGTTGTTGTAGAAACTATTCCAGCTACAAGAATGAAAAATAATCCCCATTCCAAATACGACCATATGTTCCATCGTGATTTTGTAAAATTTTTGGGAAGATCCTCATCCATAAGAGGATCTGGCTCTTCAATCCCATCATCCATCTTCTGGAGTAAGCCTGTCTTATGTAGGATGGCTGACTTGAGCTGGGTGGATTTTGGCTGAACTGATGCTCCTCTCTTTTCTAGGGAGCTTGTCTTGATCGCCGCTGTCTTTTGCTTTGCTTCCTGCAAATGAGGCGGATCAAACAGTCGAGAATTGTTCTTGAGTCTCAGGTAATTTGTTCCATGTGGTGGCAGGACTTGCTCCTCAGTGGATTCATCACTGTCATCGTTGCTAGAAGCTGGGCCTCTGGGCGATGAAAACACGAGATCTTTACCATCTGTAACTCCATTCAAAGAAGATCTACGTAGCGAATTAGCTCCGTCGTTATTGCTCTCTGTAATGCTACCAAGCGATTTCTTACTAAGGTCCCGCACTTGAAAGCTGATGGAATCTTCTGACACAGAGATCATCTTACTTTCAAAAGGTTTGTTGAGCTCTTCATTTCGCAGAAGCACCATCTCCTCAGGTGCCAACTCTTCCATATCCATATCAAGGTCAATCGATTTTTGCCCAGATATCCTTTGCTTCTCCAAAAACTCTCCAATGATCCTTGCTGGAGGATCCACGTTAGAATTTGCGGTAAACATTTGGGAGCCAGTCTTGAATTCTGTATTTTGATTGCTACTAGAGATTAACATCTGACCAGAATTGCCCAAACTAGGGCCTTTCACTTCCTGTAGTCCAACTTCACAGCGTTTCTCCTTTTCCGAATCAGAGAGCCGAGCTCTTCTACTCTCACTGTCGCCCTTGATACTCCTTTTTCTCAGAGGAGTTTTATCGCAACCATATTGACCTGCAAGAACGCGTGTGCTTCCTGTCTGATCCTGATTTCTCAATGCATCATGGCTACCACTTTGATTCGACTTATCTGTCAGCTTAGCAAGAACGTCATCGTCTATACTAACAACCACATCTCTCCCAGCTTTTGCTTCATTCACCGATTGACTCATACCCTTGCCATGTCTACCATTGCTTGCTAGAACATGTGCGTTCTTCATAACCTCATTGATCGAATCAGCATTTCATGCACAAATTCTCATGTTTCACTGAAATGCAGTGTAACTAGTAAGACCTAGCCAAACAATCACTAGTTTCTTGTGAGAAATTAGCCGATTTCTCAATAGCGTGATAGGATCAAGTGAGATATATAAATTACTCGATCGCTAATAATTGCCTCGCCCTACATAGACCAATGCTCTTCTACTATTTGGTAACAAAATAACATTTAAAATATGAAGTACGCCGTAGCTAACCTTAGTTATTTCCTATAGTGGGCTGACAGTATTGTGAAGGTTTTCTGCTTTTATTAACCTACTAAAGACTACAGCCGATCTGCCATTAGTGGCGTATAGAGCCCTACTTTCTTCCAGAGCTGCTATGACAACAAAGCAAAGAGATTCCAAGCACTTCACTCAAATGAAGCAAAGATCAATTTTCAAGTGTAGACTTAAAACAAAACAACCTCTAAGCTGCTGTATTTCCAGGATCTTTCTGCTTCTAACGCACAACAGCAACGCTCTCCGAGCTGTAATGCTTCTTGGTTTCCAAGGGGAGGTTCGAACTTGGGACCAAAGAAACTCCGGATGCGAAGCTAACCAACAAAGCCAACTCCGAGCTGTAATGACAACACAGCAAAACAATTCCCATGCACTTCACTCAAATGAAGCAAGACCAATTTCCATATCGTAAACTCAATCAAAACAAACCAACCTCTAAGCTGCTGTATTTTGAGGATCTTTCTGCTTCTAATGCTCGATCAGAGACTCTAGCAATGCATACCCTCTACTTAAAACAGGAGTATGCCATTTCTCAATGCACAACGGCTTGTGATCTGTAAAATGCCTATTAGGTAGGCTTAATCAACCGCCAGAGGCATAGAAATCAAGGTCCGATCGGGTGGTTTCACATGGATCTAGACTGAAATCAGTAGCATACACCAGCTTCTCGGTAATTAGCTCATTGGGTCACGAGCTGTTTGGACTGGATCTGCAATTTTACTGGAAAAACAGACACCCATCTGCCAAATTCCTCGAAGCCAAAGATTTAGCGCGAGAATTTACAAGTACAAATCTGCATCAACTGACGCACTCAGCTCCCCACCCGAGGTACAACCCCGGGTCGGTCCAATACCAAGGCAGTGGCAAGGCACCCTCCGGTAAAGGCCGGTCCACCACCGCAGTAGTTTTGGGTGAGGAAAAAACACATATCACGACGCCCCAGAAGGAGCCCCGCCCAATGACCCCCCCGGGGGCCTGCCCATCCCTTTTTTTTTCTTTTGGCCTGAATTGAAGTCTCCAGTCACGTTCGAACCTCGGTGAGATACCCGATTAATTTGATTTTCGTTTTTTATGAAATGATTCCAATTTCTACTGTTGAATGGCGTGGGGTCGTGGGGGGTCTTATTCATATGGGCTTTTGTTCTGCTCTTGGGCTGGGAGTACGTGGCATTGCCACGTTTCTGGTGAGGGCTGGTTCACGTGGTGAGGGATGCCCGGCTGAGTAACTTCTAAGTTACTCCCCCAGTGGCGCACGATGACTGGACCCTCTCTTTTTTTTGGAGCAAAGAACCTGTCCATCCAATAAGGCTTTCTCTTGATTTGTATGAGTCAAATAATTTCTGTCGAAGTTGTTTTTAGCTTCTTCGCCGCAATAAGGTGAGGATTTGTTAGCTTTGCCGAGATAATCGGGACGGGGAGGGGGGTGGGGGTGAAGGGCACACTTGAGGCTCTTCGCCCTGGGGCGGGGGGGAGGGGAGGGAGCTTCGAGACCCTTCTGCCTCGGAAGGCGCTGTGCCCGAGGGCATAGCGCTTTTTGCGGGTGGAGGGGTGAAGAGCCGCCTTTCCTCTACGTCAATTCAGTTTTTTCTTCAGCTTTGACGTAATTTTTTTTTGCATGCACCTTCCAAGCAAAAGGCGCGTGTGAAAAAAGGTAATATTTTTACGTGCACCTTTCGGCATTCGGAAAGTGCCTATAAAAAATTTAGCCATAAAGAAATTTGTCTCACAGATCACGTTCTATGAGGCTGCTCCATTTTCTTTGAAAAAATGTCAAAACTGATTTTAAAGCTATTGTGATGATTTGTTGGTTTTGCCCTGATACATGTAAGTTATTGTGAAGATTTGTTAAAAGTTGAGGTGTCACCTTCAGATGAGTTTGAGCATTAAAAAGATTTTCATTTTCATTATTTAATTCTCCTCAAATGCAAAAAAAATGTTTTTTTGGGGTCTTAAATTGATTTACATGCGTTGCATAAGAAAAGATTCTCTTGATATAGTAATTACGTTGTTTAGCTTTTTCTCACGATGGCTATAATCTATTGTTTAGCTTTTTCTCATGATGGCTATAATCTATTGTGACAATTTGTTGAAAGCTAAGGTGTCACTCTTAAGTGAATTTGAGCATTAAAATGAATTTATAAAAAAATCTTAATTCTTCTAAAATGCCATCTTCACTTTTATTGAGATTTTTAACAATTTGAATGCCTTGCATAATTCAAAGCTTTTTGTGACATATGAATGATTCAACCAAATTGTTTTATCTTGAGTACTAGTACGCCTGCCCACCCGGGCGGGCGAGCAAATTCACCGCTCGCCCCCCACCTCCATCGTCCCAACCCATGCCCGCACCCCTCCCCCTTCTCGAGGCCTTGGCATGCCCCTTCTCGAGGCCTCTTCAGGCAGCTCACGCTGCCCGTCACAGCATGACGGGCAACATGAGCTGCCTGGAAACCTAGTTCTTTTAGTAAATATAGATGAATAACATTTTCCTTCACTTTTTGTTTGGGCTTTTTTTCCCGCCCTTTGATTATGTTGTCCTAAGAGTGGCCCCCATGGGTCGAAGCTTCTCACTCTTCATGCAACTAAGTCGAGCTCATTTTAGATTCATTAAAACATGGATTTTTATCCCACCTACTATGCTAACCCACATATTATGCACATCTTGATATTCGAACCTTTTGAGAGGGCTAGGAAGCCCACCCTCGCAAGGACACGTATAGTAGAAGAGCCCAATTCCACAAGAAGATGTTTGTATGGAAACGACTGTTAGCGAGGACCTCCAATGGCATGCCTTTGCACCTCCACCAAAATGCAAGACAACTACGCGTCCATTTATTTGAAGTTCTCAACCACACACCATCACGACAATTGGAACTCTTCAAAGTGCTCCACACACACCATCAGTGCACTCCTAACTCTCCTAATTGTTCCTTCCATGTTCTCAAAAGAGGTTGCTTGCGAGAAAGTCAAAGTGCAGCACAAGCATGGAGTGAACCAATTCACTAGGGATGCTACTTGCGAGGGAGTCTGATCTGTGCAGCTTTGGGTCAATGCAAAAGCGTGCATTTCCCAATTATGTTTTTATTAGAAATGGCTTTTTTGCTATCTTATCAAAATTTCACATGTGAATTTTCTAGCACTACATGAAGAATCTGTAGTTGTCCTTGCTATCTCTTTGAATGTTTGCTTTACAAAAATATGCATTGTTATAAGCCCCAAGAGCCCATCTCAATAGCCTAAGAGCCCATCCCAATAACAATAGCTCAACTAAGCAAAAACATGTATTGTAGTATATAAAATCTTGAGCATCAACTAAAAGATAAACATTGCGGGAGATCTGAGAGCAAGGCCGCTTATTAAGTGTCAGCCACCAACACCTTGATTGTAAAAGTTTTTGAACAGTGATATATATTGAAAAATGTCCACCTCCCATCCCATCATGTACTTCGTGAGGCAACACGCATCTTCTTAAAATATCATCCATTCCACGTCGATCCAATTGGCCTGCAATCAATTGATAAGGTTGTGCCTTAAGAATGAATTGTTTCTTTTGTACTTTTGTCAAAGAGTCATTAGGTTGGCCTATCATCAGATATTCAATGATATCTGCTACCTACTCAGGTACTGCTTCAACATAAAACAACGGAGCATATGGTAGTTCATCATCCACTTCACTGCTAACTGGTGTTGATTCGATTCTTGAAACATGGTCGGCAAGATAATGTTGTTTACCTTTTCGCACCACGACTCGAAAATCAAAATCGTTCAAGAGTAGTAGCCATCTTGCAATACGTCCGTGTTACATGTCTTGTTTACCAAATAAAGTAACAGCTGATGATCGATATAAAATACAAAATGTGTCGCCATTAGATAATGTCGAGATTTTTTAACGGAAAAAACCATGTCACTTCTAAGTTAACCTATAGATCTATCAGAACAGATCTATAAACTCTACAAGTAAATGTCAAACACAATATTTGACCATATGTCTATGTTCAATGACTAGGTTAAGTGCACCAGATAACCTTAGTAACCAGGAATACATAGTAGATCCAAACAAGATTTGTTATGTCCATGACCAGTAAGAAAGATTCAGTATACTCCTAGTTTTGGATACACGGTAGTCCAATAGATCAAGCTGTTAGTTGCCACGTCATACGGGATGTGACCCAAAAGTAACTAATATCCTTGTGAGGCCCAGAACACACTAAATGGAGTTTAGACAAGGTATGAGACAATGTATGCATGTGTAGAGTTATCAATAGCAGTTCTATAAATAGTTGGTCCATGCTTAGGACTCTATTCTAGGTGAATCTATGTATAGGAAACTTAGAGCTCTACATGGCTATGTGCCCAGGTTGCTTTTGGCTCTATATATTGAGGCCAAACTCGCCCTACTACTCATTGTGGTCATTGATTCATTGCCAGGGTTTCACTCTACCTTCATGCTTCTTATTCTTTGGCTTGAGAGTGAAGCTTCTAGAGTTGATTGGTTGCTTCTACTTGGTTGGGTGGTTGCTCCATAGTGTGTTTTCCATTGTGTTTTATCTTGTAAGCAGGATCTTAGGGAGCTTCCCTTATATTGGTATCAGAGCAAGGCTTACGAAGATTGGAGAACATGGAGAAGGGCTACCTTTCGTCGAAATTTCGGATTGGATCATTGGAATTCTCTTCCAAGGTGGATAGCAAGGGTGCAAGTGGGTGTACTATCCCGGTTTCAATTTGCATGTTGCTAAGACCCATTACTCTTGGGATTCTTTGTGGTTTATGGAGAATTGTCCTTGAAGGCCAATTTGTGATGCTTTTTTGGAGTTTTTTCTTGTGTAGATCAAATCTTTGGCAGATCTGAATTTTCCAGCACGTGTACTTTCGTTTTAGAGTTTATTAATGATGAAATTAATGCTGCATGCCGGTTCTTTCCAATGATTTATGATTCTAGGCTATGTTTTGGTCAAAATTGCTTGGTTTTTCATGTTTTTTGGCACAAAATAGATAGTAAGAACCAAAATCCAGCAAGATCAGACCAATTAGATGATTACAATTCTGTAAAGTGGTTTGCATGTATTAGAGAAAGAGTTGTATGTCATGAATTTCCACTTTATTGTGATGAAAAAATCGAAAAATAGCCAAAAATCATCATTGTTGCTTGTTTTTTCATAAATTTGGATAGTAGGTGACTGTAAAACACCATGTAGAGCTTGTAAAGAGGTGGACCAAAGTCTTTTGAAGCTTTCCCTGAAGTTAGAACCAAGATTTCCAGCAATTGAACTTGTAAGAAGTCAAAAAAAGTTCAAAAAATGACTATTTTTGGTGATTTTTGGGGGATGGATCTCTCCAGATCCATAAGGAGATCATTCTGGAATTATTTAAAACATGATTAGCATTTTTTTTTTACCTTTCCAGCAAGCTATCAGACCTGTAGAATGATGGTCGGTGGCTTATGCACCATCTCCATCAAGTTTGAAGCTATTTTGACTTCTACGAATTAAGAAATCTTCGTTCTCATCCTATACAGCATCTTAGGATTAGTATGAATGCTTCATTGAAGTCTAATTGATTGTTTAAGACTATTGGTAGCATCAATTCTGGGCTAGTATGGGTGTTTGCACGTTTTTGTTTGATATTGTCTTGTGGAAATGCACCCTAGTACAATTTTTTCTGACACTCTAATGTCGCATGTGTGAAGCCTAGGTGGAAGGATGATGTGGCAAGCATCTTGTTCACTTGGTCTCCCTCTGTACTGAGGTTTACAGCACCCAATTTGGTGTCTTGTAGCCAAAGTTATGATCATCTGAAATTTTGCAAGTTTTGTGAGTAAAATTGGCAAAATTTGGAATTAATCTGATTGCATGCCAGTCATTTTCCTAATTTGTAGTATTTGTGCTTGCATGGATTATTCTCAGAGTGATTCTGACATGTATGAGGGATTTACAATCGATTTGAGTGGTCATACGCATGTGCTCTGACGGTTGAGTCACAAATCAGTTTTAATGGTCGACAAATTCCGTAAAACTGAAGTTTATGTAAAAAATTCCGTAATGATGTTTGTGACTGATGTAGTGTGCTTTGCATGCCAGTTTGACATTGGGTTAGTAACAATAGGAATCAGACAATCTTTCAATTCTTTTGATTTTGATTGCCTTTTGTACTACTAGTATTTTCGTCAAAATTTTTGAATTACGTAAAATAAAGCAAAAATTGAGTTTCCTGAAAAAACTTGAAATTTCGGTCATTTATTCGTTATCTATGGAGTCGGTTCCGATTAGTGAATTGATTAAACTAAGTTTATCAGTCAAAATTGGTCACAGTGTTTTCACTAAGTCTAAATTATTTTTCGGTGATAGATAAGTTAAAATTGACACAAGGAACCGCAATGAAATTGCCAACAGGTTTTACTGTACTATCATTCTTTTAAGTAATGGAGTTGAGGACTCCCTGATAGTTTTCTAATCGATGTTGATCGCTAGAAATTAGTCAAGTGAACGTTTGTGCAAGATACTCGTTAAATTTGATTAAAATTGTCAAACAATATGAAATGACCAGATTGAATAAGTGGCAATAGTATTCTTTCTCTAGACAGTAAATTTGACAGGATACGGTTCAAGAATTACTGAAATCCTATTGGTGGGATTTCCATTCATGTAATTTCATATCCTATGTTTGGATAGGTTTTGTCAATATTAATGGAGTAATGCTAAACCAGTCAATAAAAAGAAAAAGCATTCCAATTTTATTGGAAAATTTGTAATAATTACATAACTGATTTCATTTTCAGTAAAATCCTATGATGAACTATATTGAAAAGATCTGACTAGTACGGTTTTACATACTAGTAAATGATTTTTGATATATCAGATATTCAGCCCAGGTATAAGACAAAAATGAAATTGTTTTGGACTTTTTCCTACAGTTATCAGGGAACTGAAAATTATAAGTAGGGAAGAAGAGTGAGTGTTTGGGAGCAAGAGAATATTCTATAGTGATTATAGGACAGCTAGATATCAATGGATCTCTAGAATATCAGATAAGGCAATTAAGGATATTTTGGAAGGAAAAGCTGATGGTATGGGACATCAGTAATTTTGGAAAGGAGATTCTAGGACTGTAAAGATCTGATGATCAATGGTGCATTTTAGTACTTAGTCACGATATGGAAAAAAAAAACCATTCGGTCAAATGTGGGATATTTTGAAAATTTTGAGGTTTAATCTAAATCCCTATGTGGTATCTCATTTTTTACAAAATCAGAGGCCCTAAAATCTATTTCTTGCTTTCTTGATTAATCCTTTACTTTTTGATGATTTCTTATAAGACATCACATTGTTTATATGATTCTTTCCAGCATGAAGTTATTCCTCTAAAAGACTGTTATGTCATATAAATTACTACTTGTGAGAATGGACTTGGAATTCAGATAAATTCTAAGATTAAAGTGTTTCAATTTCTTAAACCTAGAATATCTCTGTTGCATAAATGGATTTCAATAGAATAGTAGCTTCCATCACTCAGATTGAAAATATTTGAAGGAGAATCTTTCCAGTTAACTTTTATTGAAATTGATGATATTTTTAAAAGGAGGGGTGAAGTGGTGGGATAAATTTCTATTTGGAAATATGTGGCTGCATAGTTTTTGGAAAAGAACCAGTTGTGGTATAGAAATGAGATTTTCTCTGGAAGTAATTTCGGATAGATTCAGAGTAAGATGCCTAATTGGAACTTTTCGAATCTTAATGGAAAGATTTTGGAATGACTCTTACTTTTCTTGAGTTATGTTGGACATATACTCCAATATCCTGTAAATTATTAAGTAAGGTCTTGGATTCCAGAAAGTTATGATTGACGAACCATACAAATCTAAATATTTATGGTTGACGGATCATAAACAGTTACTTAGTTGTTGCTAGTGAATTATAAGGAATTGTAATGATTCTTAAGTGTGATGATTTATTCTTGATCAATTATTTGAGTAAGAATTTGAATCAGTGTTTTGAATCTCTCTACTCCAGTATTTCATTTAAAAATCTATGGATCTCACAAACATTCTCACAAGATAAGTATTTTATTTGTGGAGAATTTAATTTGTCTAGTGGATGTTATTCTACTACAGTTTATTGTCCGCAGATGCTTGAGTACAGTCCTTCATTTGAATTGAATCTCCAGTTATCATAGGAGACAGACAAGTCTATTAAGATGAATGAATGCTATTTTCTTGTATTTAGTGCTAAAAACAAGCGCATTTAACTCAAAAGAATCTCTGGGATACTCAGAGTTGAGTTGTAATCATTCTATATCTTAATGTTTTTCCTAGAGATTCTAATTGAATGAATTATCATATCTTAGAATTTAGATTCGAAGGATATTTTTACTTGAAAGCTTATGAATTATATGTCAGAGTTGTGGATAATTTCAGACTGTAATTATAATTATTTTATTATTTCTTTAACTTTAATCTCTTAAGTTAGGTTAGTTTGCCCAGTGTTTCATGTAAGCTGTAAGGGAAGCTCCTTAGATCCTGCTTACAGATCCTAAACACAAAGGATAACACATTGTGGAGAAACTACCCAACCAAGTAGAAGCATCCAATCAATCTCTAGAAGCCTCACCCTCAAGCCAAGGAACAAGAAGCATGAATGTAGAGTGAGAGCCTGGCAATGCATCAAGAACCATGATGAGGAGTAGGGCGAGTTTGGACTCATTATATAGAACCAAAAGCATCATGGGCACACAGCCATGCATAACCCTAAGTTCCCTATACATAGATTCACCTAGAATAGAGTCCTATGCATGGACCAACTATTCATAGAATCGTTATTGATAACTCTACACATGCATACAATGTCTCATACCTTGTCGAAACTCCATTTAGTGTGTTCTGGGCCTCACAAAGATATCAGTTACTTTCAGTCACGTCTAGTATGATGTGGCATAACTAACAGCTTCTTTCACTGGAGTACCGTCGTGTATCTAAGACTAGGAGTATACTTTATCCTATGTACTAGTCATGGATATCACATTCTTCCCTCCTTAAACTGTTTCTATCCTTAGAAACTAAAATTCGAGAAATTCTTCTTTATGCTATCAACTCTCTCCGACGAATCATCCTCCTCAGTACGACCCTTCCACCGAATTAAGCACTCAGAGATAGAACAATTTCTCAATTGTTTATCTCTAGTTCTGAGCACTTTCTCAAGTTCCAAAGGTATACTAAGCGATAAATCTTCCAAATGGGATAAATCCTCATCCGATCCAACTGTATCACCATAATGTAAACGACTTACATGAAACAATGGGTGTGCAGTCGATTTTAATTTGAAGATCGAGTTTATATGTCAAAGAACCAATTCTACGTACAATCCACAGCTTATAATGCTTCCATGTACGTAACGTCTTAGAATCTTTTGGAATCGTAAGATATATCCAATCATCAACTTTAAAATCTCTAGGAGATCTCTTAAGATCGGCATAGTGTTTAGCTCTATCCTGAACACTCCGGATACTATCCTTAGCCATTGCAACATCTCTTGCATATCATGCAAAAAATTAGCAACCTTTTGGATCTTAATAGACTTCGTCTCAACATTTACTGGAGACCTAAACGCAAAGGATAACACACTGTGAAGAAACCACCCAACCAAGTAGAAGCATCCAATCAATCTCTAGAAGCCTCACCCCCAAGCCAAGGAACAAGAAGCATGAATGTAGAGTGAGAGCCTGGCAATGAATAAAAAACCATGATGAGGAGTAGGGAGAGTTTGGACCCAATATATAAAGCCAAAAGCATCCTGGCCACATTTCCATGCCTAGCCCTAAGTTTCCTATACATAGATTCACCTAGAATAGAGTCCTATGCATGGACCAACTATTTATAGAATTGTTATTGATAACTCTACACATGCATACACTGTCTCATACCTTGTCTAGACTCCATTTAGTGTGTTCTGGGCCTCATAAGGATATTAGTTACTATCGGGTCACGTTCAGTATGACGTGGCATAACTAACAGCTTGTTTCACTGGAGTACCGTGTATCCAAGACTAGGAGTATACTATATCCTATGTACTGGTCATGGACATAACATTCTTCCCTCCTTAAACTACTTCTATCCTTAGAAGCTAAACTTCGATAAATTCTTCTTTATGCTATCAACTCTCTCCCACGAATCATCATCCTCAGTACGACCCTTCCACCGAATTAAGCACTCAGAGATAGAATGATTTCTCAATTGTTTATCTCTGGTTTTGAGCACTTTCTCAGGTTCCAAAGGTACACTAAGCAAAAAATCTTCCAAATGGGATAAATCCTCATCCGATCCAACTGTATCACCATCATGCAAACTTAGTTTCAAACGACTTACATGAAACACTGGGTGTGCAGTCGAGTTTCCTTGAAGATCGAGTTCATACGCCAAAGAACCAATTCTACGTACAATCTTGAAAGGTCCACAATAACGGGTAGACAACTTATAATGCTTCCTTGTATATAACATCTTAGAATCTTTTGGAATCCTAAGATATACCCAGTCATCAGCTTCAAAATCTCTTGGAGATCTCTTAAGATCAATATAGTGTTTAGCCCTATCCTGAGCACTATGGATACTATCCTTGCCATTGCAACATCTCTTGCATATCATGCAAAAAATCAGCAACCTTCTGGATCTTAACAGACTTCGTCTCAACATTTACTGGAGATCTAGGTTGAAAACCGTACATAAGCATAAAAGGACTGTAACTTGTAGCAGAATGTTTTCTACTATTATATGCAATCTCAACCAGTGGGAGATAATCTTCCCAATGAGATTGCCTGTGAGAAACATACGTCCTCAAAATATCTTCCATAGTTTGATTAGTCCTTTCTGTCTGGCCATCTGATATTGTTGACCAAAAGCGACCTGTGAAGTTAGGATCTCTATCACTAACAATGTCACTTGGCAGACCACACAACCGAAATAATCTTTCAACAAAGATCTGGGCTAAATCAGAAGCCTTTATAGTTGACTTGACTGGTATAAATGCAGCTAACTTAGCTACCGATCCACTACAACCCAAATAGAATCATTTTGCCATTGGGTCTTTAGAAGTCCAACTACAAAATCCATAGATATGCTTTCCCATTTCTTATCTGGGATATCTAACGGATGCAAAAACCACCAGTCTTATGGCGTTCAACCTTTGCTAGTTGACAGGGCTTGCATTTAACAACATATGACTTGACATATGGCTTGAGCTTTGGCCAATAAAATTCCCTCTTAACCAAGTTTAGAGTCCTGTGTATACCGGGATGTCCTGCACAGGGTATGTCATGACATTCAAACAAAATCTTCCGTTTGAGTTCATCATCACCAGGTACGCAAACTTTCCCATTCCGAAATAGTTATCCATCTCGAATGGTGAACTGTTCCACAATCTTCTTATCTTTCTTAGTTAGTTGAGTCCCCTGTGTTTCTGACTCAACACTGTCCACATTTCTTCCGGTCTAAACAATGTTCCAAATGTGACCAAAATGGGAATCTGATTTATATTTTCCTCTCAGCGAAAGATATAGATCCATAGAAATCTGGGTGAATGACAGCTCGTTCAGTTCACCGATCCGAATAAGAGCATCTGCAACTTGATTAGAGCTGTCTCTTATGTAACGGATTTCATGATCGAATTCTTACATCAATTCAGCCCATCGAGCTTTCCCCCCCCCCCCCGAAGATCATGTTGATTACGAAAATATTTAAGAGGTTGGTGATTTGTATACACTACAAACTTACTACCATACAAGTAGTATCTCCATGTTTTAAGTGCATGGATTATAGCAAACAATTTCTTTTTCTGCGCAGTATAACACAACAGAGGACCAGTAAATTTTATGCTTTCAAACGCTAGTGGCCTATCCATTTATAATAGAACTGCTCCAACTGCAACATCACTTGCGTCCGTTCTCATGACATAAGATAAATCTGGATTTGCAATTTGTAACACTGAAGCTAAAACAATCATTGATTCAATTTCTCGTTCCAAACAACAGGCAAACTAGGTTGATTCTTCTTTTTCTTTTTATTAACAATTTCTTTTGTCCGATTATTAAGCGGTGCTGCTAACTTAGCATAATCCTCAATAAATCTCTTGAAGAAAAGTGTAAAACCTAAAAAAGACTTTACTTGCCTCACAGTTTCCAGAATTGGCCACTCAATCACAATCTTGATTCTATCCTCGTCAATCTTGATCCCATTTACTATGATCTTATGACCAAGATAAAGCAACTCTTGCTTAAAGAATTCACACTTGGAGTCTTTAGCGTAGAGTAACTCCCGACAGAGTTTCATCAAGACAATTTTTAAGTGTTCTACGTGTTCCACCAAGGATTTATTGTAAACGAGAATGTCGTCTAAGAATACAACCACAAACTTCCCCAAATATGGATGAAATAAATCGTTCATCATTTGTTGGAACGTTGCTAGAGCATTCGTTAATCCAAATGGCAACACTAGAAATTCACAATGACTAAATCTAGAACAAAATCCTATCTTTTGGACATCTTCTGACTTAATTCTTATTTGATGGTACCCTAACCTGAGATCTATCTTGGTGAACTACCATGCTCCACCCAAGCGATCTACAAGGTTATCCATCCTGGGTAATGGATATTTACCTTTTATAGTCACTTTATTAAGCCCCTTATAATCCACACACATCCGGAAACCTCTGTCTTTCTTCGCTTTCAGAAAAACAGAAGCGCTCCATGGTGATTTACTAGGTTGTATATGTCTCATCCTCAGATAGTTTTCTATTTGATTTGAAATCTCTGTCTCCTCTTTCTGAGAGAACCTATAAGGTTGTCCAGAGACAGGTTGACTTCTTGGAATTAGCTCAATCTTGTGGTCTACTGACCTAGATGGTGGTAAATCATGAGGTAATTCAGATGGAAAAACATCCCTAAATTCATTTATGATCTGTTCTTTCACTACTTGTTCATGATCTAAATTTACTGAGTTAAGAATTGCTGAGAATTCACAACCATTTAGATTCATTTCAGGAACATCCACAACTGGAATAGCATAAATTGACAAACTTCATACTCAGAATAATCCAATGTTTCCATTTCATTAATTGTAAAAATCTGATCCAACGGACGTACAAAATTACTGTCAAATAATGCTAGTAACTACCTTATCACCCTCCTTCAAAGTGATAACATGCTTTTCAAAATCAATTAACAGAGAAGGCGATTTACTAAACCAACTTGCAACCTTGCTCCTCTCCTTGGATGAGAATACTAGTTGAATACCACCAAGCTCCAATGAAAAGCACCACCTCTCCAAACTTGTAAGTCTTGTTCTGATACCACTATAAGAGAAGCTCCTTAGATCATGCTTACAAATCCTAAACACAAAGGATAACACACTATGGAAAAACCACCCAACCAAATAGAAGCACTCCAATCAATCTCTAGAAGCCTCACCCCCAAGCCAAGGAACAAGAAGCATGAATGTAGAGTGAGAGCCTGGCAATGAATTGAGAACCATAATGAGGAGTAGGGCGAGTTTGGACCCATTATATAGAGCCAAAAGCATCTGGGCACACAGCCATGCATAGCCCTAAGTTCCCTATACATAGATTCACCTAGAATAGAGTCCTATGCATGGACCAACTATTCATAGAATTGCTATTGATAACTCTACACATGCATACATTGTCTCATACCTTGTCTAAACTCCATTTAGTGTGTTCTAGGCCTCACAAGAATATTAGTTACTTTCGGATCACGTCCAGTATGATGTGGCATAACTAACAGCTTGTTTCACTGGAGCACCGTGTATCCAAGACTAGGAGTATACTGTATCCTATGTACTGGCCATGGACATAACATAAGTACTTTACATGAAGGTGATGTTACTAACTTGTAGTGAATGTAATCCAGATGGAAAAATTTTAGCTTAGTGTACTTTTCAAACCTGAGTTGTACTCCAATGCAGAGATTATCACTTGAAAAATAGGATTATCTTTGAGTACTTGTTTGATGTGAAAATTAGACTAAGGATAATGATTTTCTAGGTTGATATTTAAAGTTAAAAGAACTGTTTCTATTATTCTTTCCTATTTAGAGAGCTTCTAAGGATAGAAGCAGTTTAAGGAGGGAATAATGTTATGTCCATGGCCAGTAAGTAGGATTCAGTATACTCCTAGTCTTGGATATAGGTACTCTAGTAAATGAAGTTGTTAGTTATGCCACATCATACTGGATGTGACCCAAAAGTAACTAATATCCTTGTGAGGCCTAGAACACACTAAATGGAGTTTAGACCAAGGTATGAGACAATGTATGCATGTGTAGAGTTATCAATAGCAATTCTATGAATAGTTGGTCCATGCTTAGGGCCCTATTCTAGGTGAATCTATGTATAGAGAACTTAGGGCTATGCATGGCTATGTGCCCAGGTTGCTTTTGGCTCTATATATTGAGGCCAAACTCGCCCTACTACTCATTGTGGTCATTGAATCATTGCCAGAGTTTCACTCTACCTTCATGCTTCTTATTCCTTGGCTTGGGAGTGAAGCTTCTAGAGTTGATTGGTTGCTTCTACTTGGTTGAGTGGTTGCTCCACAGTGTGTTTTCCATTGTGTTTTATCTTGTAAGCAGAATCTTAGGGAGCTTCCCTTATAAGAATAATCGTGCACATATGAGAATAATCTCACTATGACCCAGTACATAAACACATATGTTAATATCTGGCAGATTCCTCCAAATCTGCATATGTTACTCACATAATAGAGAATCTTGTAACTCAGCTACAAAAGAGCTCTATTTCTCATAAGTAAATAACATATCAAGGAAATCTCTGAAGTGAATAATTCCACATCACAAGTTTTCCAACCATCATACTTTTACTCACAAAATTCTTTCACCCAATCAACCTACTTCAGATCTTAGTGCACAAACTAAGATTAGGCTGACTTATACAAACATCTTTGAATATAAGATTAAGATTAAAGCTTTATTTCTCTAAATGGTACTTGGTACCCAGTCAATGAACCTTAATTTAATCTTTACCACTACTTCTCATATTCATGAATATCTCACAGCTCAAAACCTCCAAAATTACTCTAGTTCCAAATTCTTCAAAATAATCACTAGAGATTTTCTCTATTCCACTGGATAGTTCCACCATTGCACACAACTAGATTCCACAAAAGAAATCTATGCAACTGGTTGATCCCATGAAAGTCTTATTCCTATCATTTTCTTCTTCGCCCATTAGAGAATATTAGAACTCAAAATGGGCTCTTTGTCAAGATGCTATTTTTGACTTCGCACGCTTTCAACACTTATGTGTCCCAATGAATGGAGTCCATCTATGACGAACTATAACAGTGGTTGACGGAAATTGTATTTAACTTTCCCGGCCAAATTTTTGTGATTTTCAAATATCCCGCCGGGCAAAACAAACAATTGTGATTGGACCATAGTTACTGCCCGAATGCTCTTATGTTGCCCGTCAATTGTTCACTCGAGGTTGATTTGACATCAATAGTCATAAACTATGGCTAACTAATCCTTGTAGTTAAGGAACTTCTTGTCATTCATAGATATACCTCTCATTTTCTTCATTCTATCTCTCATTTTCTTGTCATTCTTAGGTTTACCTCGCAATCTCTACATTCTCTCCGATCTCAGCTTGCGTACTCGTATTTTTGACTAATGGCTACACATAATCGGAGACCAAGAGGAACCATTGATGCAATCAATATTTGCAGTGAAAAAAATGCAGAAGATCAATGGATACCAAGAATATATTGAAAATATCAATGGATCTTGATGCATCCCTCTGCAAAAGGCTCATTCCAAAAAAGAAAAAGATCGGATAACATATATAGAAGCTCTTGGAAAGGCAGGATAATGGATTTTAAAGTATCACCTACCGGTCAATCTATCACGGAAGTTCTAGTTCAGCTGCTTATCTTCACAATGAGCTCAACATTCATGATCTGAATCCAAATGATAGAAGGAAATGCCATTGTAAGTTTTCAGATTCAATTTCTTTAGATTTAGCATTTTCTTTAAATTATATTTTTCTTGAGATGTTTTTGTTGGTTTTGTAGATTTGTATCCATCAATGGCAGTCAGTTCAATCGATTGTAGGAATAATCGATGTCATACATTTGGATATCGGTATTTTACAATATAAAGGTCATTCTCCAAAATCACTTTTAGAGTCAGGAGTTTTTTTTATGATCACACCTATTTTCCTGATAAAAATGGTTTAGTTGGTAGATTAGAGCCATATGCTTTACCAGATTTTTCAAGTGAGGAATGGATTTCTCCTTATGCAGCAATTTCAGAAAGTTTTTGATCTAGGCTATATATTGATATTCAGAGTATATTAAAATGTAGCACTGGATCAAAGAATAATAGATTAAGTTGGTATCTACCTTTTACTATTTTTGTTGATTTTTTTTTCAAATGTAGTGTTCGGAGAACGAAAACAATGTTTATTTGTAAGGACTTGAGTGCTGATATAATCGCTGAGTTGTTGGATGATGGTTGGTATACAAAACAAAATCAGCAAGTTGAGTGCAGAGTATGTTACTCATCCATGACATTTAGATATCACATCGAAAAACAAATGCTCACTTTGCTGCTGTATTATAGAAGATGGATTAAAGACAAAAATGTTTGGAAGCCACTTGATCAAGATTTTGGTATAAACCCTCAAGAGCAACTTCAGATAACAGTGAAAAGAAATGACAACATTCTTGCAATGGTTGAGGTCGAGGAAGATTGGTGTCTCAATCACATTCGATCAGAACTAGACATGTTGCAATTCGATCTACCTCAGTACTATCAATTTCGATTGAATGGTGTAAAGGTACATTATGCCATATAAAAATATTCCTTTTTTTTTATTTCTAAGTGAATCAGTTTCATAAAATATATAACTAAAACAATTTCTCTTGTGCAGGTAAAAGTAAGGCAGGAAGAGCATATAAAATGCAAAGACATTGGAACATCCATCGAAATCGAAGATCCATAGATTATGAACTATGGAATTTTGTATTATGTAATACAATTTTTTGTATACATCATTTTTGAGAATATATGAACCACTTTTTCTATGAGGCTCTTTCATTTCTATGATCTCCATTTCCATGGTGCAAAACACAATGTAATTGCAACTGAATAATATGAGTTTTTGATAGCAAGATTCATTGTCTCCTGTAGGAAATGCACTATCTCCATTGGGGAGATTTTCAGTCACTTAAACTCCAGTGATCACTACAATCGACGCTTGCCCTTGTTGAAGTCTTGTATATATCGGTTGTATTTTTGGTCTTCATTGTCTTGGTTTGGATATGTTCAGATGATGATCTGATCAAAGCTTTGCTGCAACAAATCTAAGTGAACTAATGTCGCATGTTTGGATTAGCTGTGGCAAAGGTTCGATCAGATCATCATTCTGAACTTATCCAAAAAAGACCATGGTAAAGGCAAGGCAGACCAAGGCAATGAAAAACAAACATGTCGAAAAACAGTAGAAATTGAAGATGAATGAATCATAACCTGAATTAATGAAAGGAAAATTTACAAGTAAGAACAACCATAGAAAAACTGTAAGTATATTTCTATTAAAAAAATTTGTACATGTGTCTCATCCACATCAAGTGAGACGAATATTTAAACAGAATCAACTATCTATGATCTCTAAATCCATTTCTCCAGTTGGAAGTAGCTTGGGTGGATAACACTCGGCCAGTGCAACTGGATATGAATTTTTGATCACAAGCTTTATGGTCTCCTGCCTGAAGTGCATTATCTCCATTGGGGAGACCTTCGGACATTTAAACTGAAAAAAAACATGAACACAGTTAAATGTAATTAATCAAAGATCAGTTAATAGGAGTTTGTATATGAAAAAAACAAAAACACAATTAAAAGTAATTAATCGAATATTACCTCTTCCAGATTTGGAAGTCCATCTTGTAATAAAAGCCCAATAAAAAAGTGTTCGGCATTGCGTACGGTATACCAACCACAGCTGATAGAATCAACCTGCTAGGAGGACTGCAGAATCCAAATTTGAACATTATGAGATATCGGATCAACGCGGAGGATGTAAGAATAAAATCTACAACGGAAACAAGCACGCGTCGAACTGATATCAAAATTTTTTGGTTGAATATCGGATCAATGCGCACGTTGGGAAAATAAACCAATCAATAACTACAAGGGCGCGTTGAATCGATATTGAAAAATTTATACCTCTGCACCAACCATTTTCAGCTTCGAGTATGCTTTTGCATTTGGTACTGGAAAGGGTTTCAGTATTTTCTGTATATGGGTCGTGGCAATTTTGTGTGTCTATGTAATAGAGTTCATCTTCAAACAAACTGGATTACACACGCCCTCATCATTGACGTACAAGAACAACACATATAAGCTCCAATGATCACTAAAATCAGAAAATAAGAAATTTATGAGAATCAATGTGAAATCAAAATTCATATAAAAAATTCAATAAAATAAAATCTGAAAAATAGACACTTACTCTGTTATGTATGGCAGCACGAGAATTGGAGTCCCCCCCAGTCTGACGTATTGGAGCATATCATCATGCAAACTTTTGAAATCGGGGAAATCAAATGCTGCCATGAATTGAAGGGGAAACAATGCAACATCTATAAACAATGGAGTTTGGAAGACTCCATCTAGTACTGAATTGCCCCACCTCCTACATTGTCCCCTAGCATTTTATCCCTACTTTCTAATTCACCAGTATCTAAACTAGAAAGGGGGAGACCAGCATTGGTCTTCGGCATCCTAAAACTGTATCGAGGACCTAAACCTTTAAGATACGTATTTAACAATTGGTCATACTGTACATATTGAGAACTATTTACAAAGGCAAGTGCATGGGGTGACAAAAGTAACACTGATAAACCACATAAAGAATTGTCATTCAAAATTGATTCTACCTTTAAACTAACAAAATCATCTAAATCGCTTCCAACAACAGGAGGAGGGAAACTAATATTTACGGGTTTAGGAGGAGGAGGAGATTTAGGAGGTGGAGATTGGTTAGGAAAGGAAGGTTTAGCAGGAGAAGTTAAAGATGGAGTGGAAGGAGAAGGAGGAGACTTAGAAGGAGAATGCCTAGAAGAAATAATAGTATTCAGAGGAGATGGCTTGGAAAAATCCCTCGCTTTAGATGGAGGGTCGAGAGACCTCCTCTTCTTTGAAACACTCCCGTTCTGTATATGAATAACAAGCCGGTTGGTTGAGATTGCTTTTGTTTTCTCCTCTCTAAATCTTGTTTTGGAGGAGAGGAGGGAGCAAGTCTAAAGTATTCAGCAAACTTGTCATATGTGTCCCGAAGCTCGAACACAATGTTGAAATCTTTGGGCATGATGGTCACCCTCTTGGCATGGACAGCTTCAACAACAGTATCAGAAAAAAATTTCACCTGAAAATCCTTATATGCTTTGTGCGGTGTCTCAATTGTCGTTACCGTCCATCTCACATCTGCAGATAGACTTCTTGTCACCTGCCTGATGGACCTCTGTATGTGAGATTTCAGAATCAGAAGATTATTTGTCTTCTGAAAATTACGAATATCCTTGAGCCAAGGTGGGTTTCTTCTTCTGCCCCTTGGCCTAGGAGGAGGTGGTGGTGGACGAGGTGGTGGTTGTGGATTTCCCTGACCCGCACCTGAAATTGATATTCCACCTGAATGCCCTCGTGCTATCTGCTTGGTCCACGCCATTACTATGTAGTAGCGGATCAACATGCGATAATGTTGATTTCAGGATCAGACCTCAGGTCGGATGCGTCGAAGCCATACTTGAGCTAAACAATTCCGTTAGCTGGTAGCGGATGGGCGCGAGCGAGTAGGAACGGATTGAAGAAAGTTATTTTTGAGCGTGCTGATTCGATATCGCATGGATACAAATAACTATAAGCAAAAAAATTTCAGCGTCATCGATCAGTATATATAGAGAAAATAAAAAATGATTGCGAACATGGTGGCTCGTATTACGATGATGATTACTCAAAGGCTTGTCAATCAAATCAATCTAGATATCCATCAATCATCAAAATAATTAGTCCATATCAAATTAACCAAAAGTAATTTCAAATAAAGTATGGTCACATCTAATTAATCACACTTCTACCATTTAATGCTGAAATTGACAATGTTAAGCTTTAAATATAAGACCTTTTTTATATCCAATTATTATAATTTTGGAAAATTCCAAAGGCCAGATTTTCACCCGATAGCTAATCAACGCACATATAAAGCATTTGACAACCATAGTATGTATTCTCGCACGCTCATCTAATATTGGACGCAATATGAATGATCAGAACTTGATTTGATAGATTCTGCATAACTTTGGCCAGTATGAAGAGTCTTCTGAATCAAGCTTTGATCATGCACATAGGGTCCAATAGTTTCAAAAATTTCGATAATATTTTGGTCCTAGAATAGCGATTTGACGCGCGCAGTCCAAATGCAGCAAATACATCGTCTGCTAGTATTCTGCTAGTATTTTTTTTGCTCTCTTCGATATCGATAAGCTAGTTTATGAGAATCGTTATAATTTAATTTCTTATCTTGATAATTTTTTTCAGATTATTAGTACTCATGTTTTGGATATAGATAATTTTTGTTTCGTTCATTTTTAGGAAAATGTACATTCTCAACCATCCTCTAAGCATAAACACAATATAAAGTACTCTAACCTGCATGACCATTTCAAAAGAAATATATACTGTGATATCCACAAAAAAATATGTCGCCTTCTAATCAAAGGAATGGCTTTTGTGTTCTACATATCTACTGAAATTCTAGATGATGAGTCTATTGAATCTTCAACTGTTCGATTGATCGAAGCATCTGCACCTGCTTCAGTTGATGTGACTGATGCAGATAATGATATAGGGGCTGAAGCTGAAGCTTCTATGGCTTTAAATTATCAAAAAACTCTCCCTCGTTCTATAATCCTCTCTGATTCTCTTCCATCTGCACCTCTTGTTAATCAATTAACTCTACTCGATGTTCCTTAATATTTTATAAATAATGAATGTTATATTTCATTTAATGATATAGAAGATGTATTGAATTTGAGAGAGGATGAAATCCTCTCAATTTTTTCTCAGAATTTATCAAAATTTTCTGACATTGTTGATTACTCGTATGATGACCTTGAAAGTGAGATAGATTATGATCAAGATGACAATTGGAAATCTGGCAATGAGGCCTTGGAGGCCATGATTGAAAAATCTAAAATCTATTAAAAGACTTTGCCTACAGAGGAGGAATTTTTGGAATTTCAAAAAAGATATCCCCCTAGGGCTAGATATATCCCCTCCAGAAATGTAGAGGCCATTGGAGGACATGACATCAGCAGAGCAAACGTCGTTGATTACGACGATTATGATCTATTAAGTAGATGTTACATTGGTATTGATATTATTCAATTTTCTTATTTCTGTGAAAAATTGCCTACATTGGCAAATCTAGCCATGTAGAATATTGTACATTTTGTCAATATTGTTTGTTGGTTACTTCAATGGCCAAAGTGCCACTTGTACATACACACCTAAAGTAGGTTACCACGAGTCAAGAGGAGTGGTTGTGTCTATTTGGTAGTGATTCCTACTTTGTAGGATCTAGACCATGATTTATGATGAGATTTGTACCTACCATGCACCTACCAAGCATGACTCTTGGATCTAGGCTAGGGTTTTCACATTAGGGCAAGAAAGTGGAGTCTACTTCCTTATTACATGCTGGATTTTCACCTAACTTTGCAAAGGAAGTGTGTTTTACTATGTATTCCCATTCTCCATAGTGAGAAGATAGAAACTTTTTGGAGCCTCAAGGAGAAATTCGAGTTTCCTCTCATTGTATGGTGATTACTCTATTTTTTCAATGAAACCCAGCTTTGGCACTTTGTAAACACTGTCTACAGGCCTTACTACAGCCTTATTTCCACATGTGTGGAGTTGGATTATACTAATTGATCAATGTTTTGATTGTCTCTACTTGTTTCCTATCAAGCTGCTAAACTAGATCTTGTTTTCTGATGACTAGTTTCTGATAGATTGTTTAACAAGCATACAATCACCTTGTGGATCATTCAAAGATCCATTTATGGTCCTTAGTACTGTACTTTTCACAATTTCTTATTGGTATTGATATTGTTCAGTTTTCTTATTGAATTTGCAGTGTTATGTATCATTCTAAGTTTATTTTCTTTTCGCGTTTACAGATGCCTTTGGTATGAGACATGGAGGCGTCCGAGGTGTATCAGCCGAAAGAAAAGATGTTTTTCTATCTCATTATTTGAAAAACTTTCAAAATAATGAGATTTGTATATATCATTCATCTTATAATCCATATGCAACCACTATCATTACGGCCATCAAATCATTATCAGTTTGTTTAGGAGGCCATAAGTACGCAAGAGGAACATATAAAATAATTTTTGTGAAGAGAGATTTGGCTATTAAGATATTGAATTATACTTCCAATAAGACTACGAAAAGATCATCTGCAATGGCCCTTTATTCGGGTTACATTGATATGAGCAAGAGGAAAAATTTAGAATGTTTGGATCCATATGAAAGGAGATTATTCCTTCATGACAATACCATCCGTCTGAATCTTGAAGAGGATGATAATGATAATTAAATAATTTTCTGTAATAGATTTTTGATATATTACAAGGATCTCTCTTTTGTAATGAATTTGAATGCCTATCGAAATATCGTAATACTTGGCGAGTTTTCAGCTTGATATCTAAATTGTGCTCCTCTGTAAAACCACTGAAAAAGTTGAACTAAATATTTATTTCTTGAATTGTGTCCTCCATGATTTGTTGCTCTGTGAAATGCTCCCCTTGCTTGCCAATGAGATTTTTCCATGCCTTGTGATGACCAGATACTTAAGCTCCCATATTCCTTTGCAAAATAAGTTGCATGATGAAGAAGGATGTGCTGCAAACAATAGTTTTGATTAGTTACATCAGTAGAAAAATATATAAGCCTGAATGAGAAAAGCACCAGATAATGATATAGATTAGCACCATGTAATGAGTAACGTTGTCTTTTCCCTAACAATCATGTACAGATTTTACAAATGTGATGCAATGATTTTGCAAAGTCATCATATCTTTTGATGATAGGTTTTCTTTCCTGGTAACACCTATGAGTTTGTCTAAGTTGGTCCACACTTGTCCCTTTTCCACTCGATTACTTCCTTCCAATGTTCGTGTGGCTTGAACAATTTCTCTCCAAATTTTGTATCTGACACTTGATTCTTTGTATGTGTGATTGGATAAGAATCTTCTTGCTTTAGCACCTCCAATTGATGGCTTATTAGGAATGTTTCCTTTTTTCCCTGAGAGTCTGTCACTTTTTTCAATCGTGACATTCCCTTTATGTAGTCCTGCATTTGACAGAACTATTTCCAACCGCCTAATTGTTGCTTTAGCCACTGACTCTGGTTTATGATTCCATGCTAGTAGAATATGCAAGTAAATTAGTTTTTCAATAATGCGAACCTCAGCATGCAATGTGCATATGTGAACATATTTTAATGGAATTGGCAGAACACTTTTCATATTTGGAACTTCAGCTTCTCATGTTGGACCAGTGTTTGTTGATCGTCCCAAATTCATATTGTAGCAATCCTTCATGCAATAAAGACATGGATGCTTTGATGTTGCCCCATGAGAGACATTATACATACATTTTAATATTTTCAAATCCCCTGCAAGGTGCCATTGAATTTGAAAACTTCCACGGTTTTCGACTGTAAATTTCTCACCCTCCAAATGTCTCTTTATAATCTCGCTATAATTTGTTCTTGAAAATATCCATGATAGTATTTTATGGTCCTCTTTCAAGACCTGTAGAGAAACAAGTAATGCATGACATGTCAATAAAAACTGGCAAGATATGAATTGTTAATAACAATACTTTAAATGAAAATTGAAATGTAACCTAGAATGTCGCCAACCACCATACGTGATTTTTCGATTGAACACTAAACGTTCGATCATCTGTATCTGAAATTTTGTTCATCAAAGTGACACTCACACGTTCCAACTTCTTGATGATTTCAGATTCATCCAATTTTATTACAATAATGATCTTTCCATTTACTTGATGTTTGTCTAGTTTATAGAATCAAATAATGTATTTTAGAACATTTTCAATATCAAGAAAAATATTATTGCAATCGTCGTAATTGAGCTCACCATATTCTGATTTGTATAATTCAGTTATATGAAGTGGTTGGCCAACTACTTTGAACATTCCGTCATTATAAAAAATTCTAGCTAATCTTACCCGATATGGACGCGGAAGATTAATTTTCTTCACCATCACTTGGGAAAAAGCTTCTTTAACTATTCTAAAAAAAATAGAATAAGCATTTCTGCTAATTCCAGATACATCACATGCACCTTGTATCACATTCGCATCCAAGTATGATTGAACCTTAATTTAAATAGTCTCTACAATTTGATTTTTCATTTTTTCAAACCGAGCATTTTTTATCATTTCCTTTGCTGACTTTCTTGGTAAAACATGACTTAAAGATGATCCAATGCATGAACGATCTGTTAAATAGTTCTTTGCCACCAAACATGATCTGCAACAAACATATGAAACTCCAATTATGTTTAATACATAAATAATTCATGTTATCAAGTGCAAGTCAAACTTAAATGACATATACAAATCAAATAAACAGTTTAGATGACAACATACTTGAATGCTCGAATTCTTTTTTTTCTGATTGCCGCTATGTGTAGATAGGTCATCAATATTCTTCATCAATACTCTCTTTCTTTTCCTCTTCATCATTGTCTTATTGATAACTTTTAGATCAACAACAAATTTTAAACTCTCGGATCGCAACTTTTCCATGGATTCTAACATTTATTGGTTTGATCCTCGAAGAGTAGTGACAGTTGCATTCAACTCTGACATAGCATTCTTGAGTGCATTGTTTTCAGCACTAATGTGTTGCACATAATGAAGCAATTGTTGATTTGCACGTTGCAATTGTTGATTAGCAAACTGTAATTGTTGATTCAGACAAGATATGCTATGCATTCCAGTATCACGCAACCTTTGACAATATCAAGTAATCCGCTATTTCCTTCACATACATATCTGAGAAGATGAGTTACGAACTTAAAATCTGGACACAAATTGGTAGCTGGATCATTAGGATAAATTGATCCATCCACCCACAAATCTATATTCATATGATTATTCATTCTCAATTCTCTAACTATTGCTACATCATTCTCTACAACTTTTATATTTTTCTTAATAATTGGAGTGCATTCCATCGAAAGTGCAACATGCAAATGGAACATTGCCATTGGTAAAGCTACAATCATGTAAATGAATCTATCTACAGTAAATCAATATGAATAGATCTAGCATTCCTTACTTTTGTAATGTTTATGTCGCATTGAAAAATCGTCCCGCCTCATATTTCACTATAAGTATACAGTGATTTCAAAAGTTTTGTCTCTCCTGCTTCAGTTTTTGCATTGAGCACACCAAGATTTTCAGTCTTAAAGCTCTAGTCCCGAATTTTGGAACGAGCATGAAGAGAAGTTATTACATCTCATGCTAACTATTGTCTGAAGTTAACCATACCAGTTAAACGTCGAGCAAGGCCGAAAACTCGGAAAACGGCGACCATAAGTTACCGGTGTGCATTCTCTCTCTACGTAACCTCTCTCTAAAGTGAAATTTCTTGAAGGGCCCATTTTGAGCCCATATTTTCCCTAATTTTTTAAAAGAGATTCTATAATTTCGATTAAAAAGTTCTTAGGAGACAACGTATAAAATATCAAAGATTCAAATCAGTAATGAGTATCCAATACTATTACAAACCGGACTTTTTTCTTAACATCATAAAATATCTTATCCCGAGTGATAGAAACATTACTCTTAATAATCAACTATCAAATAGAGATAATCAAATGGGCTCAAGAAATCTAAATTTCACTTAATCAATTGAAACATCAATTGATTCTGAGCTATATTCACAAACCGAAATGGAAGTATAAATTCATATAACTTTAACAGTCCTTCAGAACCTAGTTCTAGACTAGAAGGAATTATATGAATCTCAATCCAATTGTCTTGTATTTAAGAAATTTCTAAAAAATAGAGGTTTAAATTAGAAGAGAAATAGCTTTTAAGGGTTTCCGGATTGGAATTTATGGAATATCATTGAGGGATCTCATAACCTCTCCAAATACCCTAAACAAGTTTAACCAATGGTTTCAACTGTTAGCATTACAAATAATATAAATACTTACCACTGGTCTATAGATCATTCTCGCACAAGAATTCCCTCTTTGAAATCATTGACGTCCCATACCATCAATTTTCTCTCCAAGAAAGTTCTTTGATTTTAGATCTGCCCAACAGAAAATCAAAAAGATTATCTGACCATCCTATGACCAAATATAGGATCTGATCTTTAAAAAGATCTTTAAACACACTATCCGATAATCCAGAGATCTTAATAATTCCATCTGGATTTCCAATACCAGATATGCACATATCTATTCACAAAATACTGGAGTACCCCCAAATTTGTTCCCAAATGGACCATAATAGTCCATTGACAACATTGTGATTTAACAAGAATCTGCACATGGTTTTACCGTCACATAACAACCCATCTAGTTGGTACTATCCATCCCGAATTCCTACCATTTGAGAGTTACAACTCTTAGGAATAAGATTCTTTACAGTACAAATGTGAACCAAGTGTCATTCTCGTTCCACGTCACAATTTCCTATAACAAATAGGGTCAACTCATGGTCCTATAGATATTTTTGACACAGATTCAATTTAATGAATTTGATAAATCGATGCTATGCAATTTTCTTACAGGGATTATTTACCAATCCAAATTACAAAACACAATCACATTTGCCTAAACAGGTGTCTCATTTTCTTCCTCCCTTAGATTTTTCGGTCACCCAAAAAAATTTCATCAACGAAGGCACCGAAAACTCCATTGACACAAGTAAATACTAGGCTGCTTCCTTTTTGACAACACTAGATTAAATATTACTTCGTTAAAATTGTCTAAAATTAATGGAAAATCAAAAATTTGGATCCGGGTACTCTTTATGATATTCGATACATCTAATTTTTCAATCGAATATAGAGCTACCTCTCAAAAATCACGACCTTATTCCATTTATTCACTTTAACAAGCATCTGGAAAGGTTTAGTTTGCCCAATCTTAAAGATCAAAATCATTTAAGATAAGCCTATCGGTGCACCACCGAGTCCAAAAGGAAGAACAAAATTAACTCAATTAACTTGGAATATTTCTACTCCAAAGTTAAACCGATAAAAAGCACAGTACCAAAAACTTAAAATTTTCACTAACTAGGTACTAGCCTGGAGAACCAAACCACTACCATCATTTTGTCAAGATCGGTTTAACAAAATTTAGACCGATTATTACAGCTTGACACAAAAATAACGGTACCAAAGTTCCCCAAAAACTGGTTATAGGTAACTGTTTCTTATACATGCTTATTGTCCATGGAGAAGAAGAAATTAAATTCCCTCTACCACTACCGGGGAGCAATATCCAAAATCAAGTTTATATCATTGACACCCATGCCCCAAGAAACCGAAATTCCTCACACTGGTAACTAATAACTCAAACTTCACAAATTTCCAAAATCACTTTTGGAACCATCTTTGAAGTCACTACATGTCAAGCCATAAAAACCTAGATTAAGTGATATGCAACAAGCATTGATACGAACGTTCATGCAATTCAACCAACTGCCATCCTACCACATGCAAACAAATCAACTTTAACCCTTAAACAAAACCATGCACAAAGCACAATGCCTGACCCCTATCCAAAAACCCTAAAAGGTTTTGCAAAAGGAAAGGGACACCAGCCCTTAGCTACAGCCGCCGCCAGCATCGAGGGAAACAAGGGTGCTCCAAGCGAGAGAGAAAGACCACCATCTCCAGGTTTAGGGGCTCCTTCTCCGATCCAGAAGTAACAAAGGCGTCTTCATGAGGGATCGAACAGCCTCCTTAGCCGCCACAACACTCAAGTCGCTCACCATTCCTCCTCACGTTGCAATTGTTGGTGCTCTGAGGTGCCTCCCAGGTTCAGATCTCCCAGCGGTTATTACTCCAAGAAAGAATGTATCCTATTTTCTTGCGCCTACCAGCAGATTCCACAGGCAGCCATTCAACACCAGTATGCAGGTGATTTCAGGGAATAAAGGTTAGATATGAAGTTTCAACAATTCTGCTGTCACACGAGCAGCCAGCGCAAATTTTTGGTTATCTGAAGGCGAAAACAAGAGAGGACACACCCAGCTCCTAACGATCAACAACGAGCAGTCTAGTGCCAGCATCAGACATCTTCCATAATCAGAAGTCCACCTGTTGGGGCGCAACCCACTGCCGTTTTATTACCATTTCCCGACCCTCAAACTATTAGTTTTATCAGAAGGGCAGGAAGCAACAAAACTGCTGCCATTAACAAAGATTCCAGAATTCTGAGCACTCAGAAAAACATCAATGTCCAGAGGATTAGTGCAACAACAGGTTTCCAGTTTCAACTCCAACTAGAGGTATTGAGCAACCCTCCAAGAAAGGTTTCACGAGGTTTCAAAATTGTATGCATCCACAATCCAAAATCTTTATCCACTGCTTTGAAGAAAACTTACAATATCCCCTGAATGTTTGATTCAGATTGCATGAAACACTATAGGAATAGACTGAAAAAACCATAAATCCTCACATGCAATCCATAAACTCAAGATTTTCAACAACAGTCAATTTATTCTTTCAGGATAAATTGATCCTCACCAATCTATCAACAAACATTCTGTTACTAATCTGAATCTAAATTGTCCAAACCATTCTGGATTCATGTAAATTTTCAAACAAAAAAAAACAGATTTAGACAAAGAAGTGGCATCATCTCAATAAATCAAACAAAGAGAAGAGCACTCTACCACCAAGTTTCAAAAGCATGCTTCCCTCATGAATGAGTGAATCCAAACCCAATTTCCCTTGAAAAAACAGCACTCCATCCGAGATGTGAATCCAGGCTACGGGATCAGTGCCCGATCAAAATATTCTAACGCGTCACGTCCCGATCACAACCATATATAATAAACCAAATAAACTGCACATTAATTACATTATCACATTTAGAGCTTACCCTAATGAATCAAATCACAACCTGATTTCTAATTGTTACATACAGTTACACACACATACGCAGGTTATGTGAGTTAGGCACAGAACTACCAGTCGATGTCAAAGAGTCCGCTAGTAAGCGAGACCTGAAAAATATAACTCTTATGCCGATGCGTTGCGTGAGTTTGTCACACAACGTTCTAAGAAGAGGATTATTTATGTAATGTGGTTGCCATTTTTGAGCAAATCTTGTATTCGTGTTGAATGATCTTATTTGCTTAATACTCGATCATTGTCTGTACATGATCAACTGTCAATCTTTATTCCGCATACTGGCTTATCTCTTGTTGAATGTTTAAACAAATCAAAGGTAGATCCGCAGTGTCTGTCTATACTCAGAAAGATTGTAGATTTGATGTAGGAGGCAGTAGCTGCCCGTCTATATTGAACTCTATCCGGGTTTATTCAGCAGTCGATAGCATCTCCCAACAGTGGTGGCAGAGCAATAGGTTCGCTCTCACAGACTCCAACACTATCCAGACTAAGTCCAGTCCCTATGTCCACCTCCCTAATGGTCCAAACCCCCATTAGGGGCATGATAATTGGAGTCTTTGAATGAGGTTTATATAGCTCTTCGAAACTTGTAGCACAATAATATGACATTCTACTTTTTCGTGCTTTCTCGTACACCATAATAATCAATGACGCACTTAATTTTTAGAGCTCCATCAGTGCTTTACAATGTCCCCCCCCCCCCACCCCCCCCAAAGAAAAAAAAAATTATGTATCATCTTTTGAGAGAATCATTACAATAGCTTATGGCTATCTTGTAACAGACTTTGAAAATATTAAATTAACATGGTTTGAAATACAATTCAAAAGTTTAAAAATAAGAAAAGTCATTTTTCAACTAAAAATCACACCCAAAAAACATGTCAATTTTAAAAGAATGATACATTGGCTTAGTGCAACAAAGTTAACCAGGAATGTCAAATAAAAATACTTTTAAATAAAAGAATATGCACTCAAAAGGATAGGGCTTGGGCCCAATCAAATTGGTGCCAAACACTTCGAAATATCACAAATATGAAGAAACAAAGTGTTTTTGAATACAAAGCCTTGCTAGCTTACGGCCCCTCGCCTGACGAACACGTTCGCGAACTCGAACATCTGAAGACACGAAACACGAAGAGTTTCGCGAACACGAAAGTCAACAAAGACGAAGACCAACGGTTCGCGAACACGAACGATCCACAAACAAGATTCCCTTGCAGTCCTATACGAGAGAAAGGCGGACAAGGTAAACGAAACCGACGGTGGAAACGAAACCCGTTCTGGCCTCACGCTCCAAGGAGTACCACCAAAGATCACGCAAGTACCAGAAGTACAGAGATCTGACCTGATGGCATGACATCAGCGGATACTCCCTAGGTCGTGGCTAAACTACCACTCTTGTAATTCTCTGGTTAGTTGTAGATGCTTAATCACTCTAGTCTTAGATTTGCATAGAGAGACTGTACTTACTGAATAATACTTGACATATATCAATAAGATACATGGTGTGTAACCAAATAAGAAGAACAAGAAGTAGTTTGATGCTAGTAAGCAATCAAGACGAACACAGACAAAAGCTCCGCCTACATGCGAGAAAATAATTTTGTCTAGGATCAGAAGATCCAATAGTCCGCTAGTGAAACGAGACTACTACTCGTGAGAGAGCCGTGTTTCTCTCACGCCAACACACTGCGTGGATTCGCATGCAGTGCCCTGAAGAAATCAGAGAAAATCAATATAGATTATTTTTCTGGTTGTGTCTGATCTTGGATGTCGAATGCTTATGCTGTTTATTTTAATATGTCTGAGTTTTCTTGTTCCCTTTGAATTCCTCACCTTGGTTGAAATGAAGTCGAATGCTATATTAATTTTATGAACGTAGATCAGTAGTACCTGACTACTCTCTGGAGGATTGTAGGAGTGTTTCAGCTGGCAGTGCCCAGCGAACGCATCTGAACTCCATCTGAATATCGAAAGAGAGTCGCGAATGTTTCGTGAATTTTTCTTCTCACGATTCTCAACAGTCGTATCGGAGCACCGCTCGACAGTGGTATCAGAGCCACCCTGTCATATTCTGACATAGCCGAGAAGCTAGCAGATCCAGGAGGCCAAGCATTCAGACAATCAACCAAACGACAAAAAAAACAGACTTCAAGAAGCAATGGCTTCAATCAGCAGCATGCAGAACAAGATCTACACTATACTTAATTCTTCAGGATCTAACGTTCTAGACTGGAAAGTTAAGACATCTTTGATACTCAAGGGCGAAGGACTCTTCTCCTGGGTGGATGGCACAGAAGAAATGCCTATGACAACAGGCAAGGAACTACGTGAATGGAGGGAGAAAAATGACAAGGTAGTAGCCTTGTTATCATCTTCCATCGAAGATAGCCTTACACTTGACCTGGCTACACTCTCCAAAGCTAAGGAGATGTGGGATACACTGCTCACAAGATTTCAGACGAAATCGAGAAGTCAGATTATGATGCTGGAAGATCAGCTGACGAATCTGCAGTGGGATGGAAAAGACCTCACCTCTTTCTTGAGAAAGATGAAGGATCTGTTTCTATCACTACACAACTCAAGGGCAGAGAATGCAGTATCAGCTGAGAAGCAGCTCACATATCTGTTGAGAGCCTTATCCAGATCTTTCTAGACGACACGAACCTTGCTCGCGAAAGATCCTACCATGAACCTTGAAAAGGCGATTGTCGAGATTCGAGAGGAAGTCGAGGCCAGGGAGCATCTTGATCACAAAGATGGTTCTGACTAGGCACTCTATGACAACAGAGAAAAATCAAAAAAACAATTCAAGCCTAAGAGGGAGTCGAATCAGAGGCAGGATTGTGATCAGCAAGCAGAGGGGACCAGCAAAAAATGGATTCGAGAGCCACCTCGCACTTCGTGACATCAAGACGCATCATGTCTGATTTCAGAAGTGCAGATCCCTCAAGATTCATAGTTCTTGGAGATGGATCTTGACATCAAGTGAATGGTATTGGTTCACTTTGGCTCAAAACCAACGGTAGAGACAGATGACTCGAAGACATTCTATTCATGCCAACTCTGCAGCAAGACTTGCTCTCTGTAGCAAGAATAGCAGATGCAGGGATGCGTGTGATGTTTTCTAACGAAGCATGCAACTTGATTGATGCCAGCACCAGCACTCTCATTGCTCAAGGCAGAAGGAAAGGGAACCTATATCATCTAAAGGTACGCCTACTTCCGGATCAGGTGCATCAGACTCATGACGACTCGTCAGACACTCTATGGCACAGAAGACTCTGCCACATGAACTCAATGGCACTCTACCAGACAAGTCATCATAGAGCAATAACAGGGGTCAACATCTTGAATGCAACCAATTCGGACACCTGTGATGCATGTTTGAAAGGCAAGATGTCACACACACCATTCGTCAAAGACTCCTATAGAACGACAAAGATTTTGGAGCTGGTGCACTCTGACATCTGCGGTCCATTCAACATGATCTTAGTAGGAGGTTCAAAATATTATATAACCTTCATTGACGACTATAGCAAGTTTGCCAGAGTGTATTTTATTCAGAATAAATCTGAAGCACTCGATAAATTCATAGAATATGTGAATTGGACTGAGAGATGCACAGGCGGCAAGGTGAAGCAAATCAGAACAGATCGAGATGGCGAATATATCTCGAATCGCTTTATTGACTTATGCAATGATCGTGGCATCATTCACAAAAGAACTGCAGCCTACACACCACAGCACAATGGTGTTGCTGAACGAAAGAACATGACCCTAATGGAAGCAGCCAGATGCATGATGGTCTATTGAAAGCTCCAAGGGCACTGTGGGCTGAAGCAGTAGCTACAGCCACATACATCCAGAACAGGACAGGTAAATCTGGTGTTCCTCACATGACACAACATGAACTATGGTGGGGTAGAAAGCCCAACCTGTCTCACGTCAGAATATTTGGCTGTGCAGCATATGCACATATTCCTGATAAGCTTCGCAAGAAGCTTGATGAGAAAGTCGAGCAAGGATTTCTGGTAGGTTATGACAATAATTCGTCATACTACAGAATCTACATGCCAGACACGAACACTGTGAAAACAATGAGGGATGTCAAATTCGACGAGAGCAGGACAATGGCCAACCGAAGACCCTGTTGGCTATGAAGTTCTAGAAAGAAAGTACTATGACCTGCCGCCAACGTCAGAGGGAGCAGAGGACGAACATGAAAACGAAGATTTTCTAGTCGTCTCCCATTTGAGTGACGAATCAGACGAAGAAAGATTCGAGAGGCAGCCTGCCGCCGCAGCTCCTGTAAACCAAGATGGTTCCAGATCGAGTAGAGCAGACAAGGGCAAAGGCATAGTTGTTCCAAGAGGATCTCCCAGAAGGTCGACAAGACCACAAAGAGCGCCAGCAAGATTTGTGCCAGGTAGCTCAGCTTTCACATCAGAAGAATTCTGCGGGTTCAGTGGTGAACCACAAACATTCGAAGAGGCGATTGAAGGTCCAAAAAATGACAAATGGATCCAAGCCATGAACAAAGAGATGGAGTCCATGAGGAAGAACCAGATATGGACGTTGGAGCCATTACCTCATAAGCGCAAGACTGTCAAATGCAAATGGGTTTTCAAACTCAAATATGGACCAGATGGGAGTGTGACGAAATACAAAGCAAGACTGGTAGCGAAGGGTTTCTCTCAAAGATACGATATTGACTATTCTGAAACCTTCTCTCATGTCGTCAAACATTCATCCCTACGTCTGTTGTTCGCATATGCAGCAGCTTATGACCTCAGGATCCAGATTGTGGACGAGAAGACAGCCTTCTTGCATGGCGAATTAGACGAAGAGGTCTACATGGATCAACCTCCAAGATTTGTCGTGAATTCACTTCCTGACTATGTATGCAGAATGCATAGAAGCATCTACGGTCTGAAGCAATTAGCCCGACAATGGTACAAAAAGAAGGATCAGGCCCTGAAATCATTGGGATTCAAGCCTCTGTTGGCTTACTCCAATGTACATGTCAGAGTTACAGATGGGCAGATCATCATAGTGGCCGTATATGTGGACGACACTCTGATACTTTGCAAGAGTGAGCAGCTAATTGCTAAAGCAAAGACAGACATCTCGAAGCATTTCGAGATAGTGGATTTGGGAGAAGCCATGTATTACCTAGGCTTACAAATTGAAAGAGACTATAAGAGAGGCAAGTTATTCCTTCACCAGTCCAGATACACCTAGAAGATCCTAGAGGACTTTGGGATGCTGAACTGCAAAGGAGCGAACACTCCAATGCTCGTAGGAACAGTGCTAACAAATGACGACTTTCCAAAGACTGAGGAAGAAAGAGAACAGATGCAGCTCACTCCTTACACAAGGCTAATAGGTTCACTGATGTACCTTGTAGACAACACAGGTCTTGATATTGCTTATGCAGTATTCAGGATGAGCCAATTCTGCACGAATCTAGGCTCGACACATTGGAAGATTGTGAAACGAATTTTGCAATATCTTCAATTAATGAGGGATTATGGCTTGTGTTATTGTCGTGGTGCAAGTCTCAGGATGCTTTCCTACAGCGACGCTAGCTGGGCATCTCTCAGGGACGACTGTAAAAGGGTCTCAGGAGGATGCACCATCGCATCAGGAGTAGCAGTTCTCTGGGTCAGCAAGAAGCAGACCATTGTAGCCTAGTCGTCCTGCGAAGCAGAGTACATAGCAACAACAAAGATGGCCAACGAAATAATTTGGCTAAGGCAGTTCCTGGACAAATTGGGCGAAACAAGGAATGTGCCACTGGTCTTGCAGATGGACAACACCTCTGCAATACACCTCACGAAGGATCCCGTGTTCCATTCCAGGATGAAGCACATTGCGATCAAGTATCACTTGATCAGGGATCTGATTGAGAAGAAGATGATGCAGACCACCTTCATCGGAAAAAAAGATATGGTTGTTGACATCTTCACAAAGGCTTTGGACAAATGACTCTTTGAGAGGCAAAGGAGCAGTCTCGGAATCATAAAACTACCATGCTTTGAGAGGGAGCTGAAGAAACAAAGTGTTTTTGAATACAAAGCCTTGCTAGCTTACGGCCCCTCGCCTGACGAACATATTCGCGAACTCGAACATCTAAAGACACGAAACACGAAGAGTTTCGCGAACACGAAAGTCAACGAAGACGAAGACCAACGGTTCGCGAACACGAACGGTTCGCGAACACGAACGATCCACGAACGACTTTCTCTTGCGGTCCTATACAAGAGAAAGGCGGACGAGGTAAACGAAACCAACGGTGGAAACGAAACCCGTTTTGGCCTCACGCTCCAAGGAGTACCACCAGAGATCACGCAAGTACCAGAAGTACAAAGATCTGACCTAATGGCATGACGACAGCAGATACTCCCTAGGTCGTGGCTAAACTGCCACTCTTGTGATTCTCTGGTTAGTTGTAGATGGTTAATCACTCTAATCTTAGATTTGCATAGAGAGACTGTACTTCTAAATAATACTTGACATATATCAATAGGATACACAGTGTGTAACCAAGTAGGAAGAACAAGAAGTAGTCTGATGCTAGTAAGCAATCAAGACGAACACAGATAGAAGCTTCGCCTGCGTGCGAGAAAATAATTATGTTTAGGATCAGAAGATCCAATAGTCCGCTAGTGAAGCGAGACTACTACTCGTGAGAGAGCCGCGCTTCTCTCATGCCAACGCACTGCGTGGATTCGCATGTAGTGCCTTGAAGAAATTAGAGAAAATCAATATAGATTATTTTTCTGGTTGTGTCGGATCTTGGATGTCGAATGCTTATGCTGTTTATTTTAATATGTCTGAGTTTTCTTGTTCCCTTTGAATTCCGCACCTTGGTTGAAATGAAGTTGAATGCTATATTAATTTTATGAATTTAGATCAGTAGTACCTGATTACCCTCTGGAGGATTGTAGGAGTGTTTCAGCTGGCAGTGCCCAGCGAACGCATCTGAACTACATCTGAATCTCGAAAGAGAGTCGCGAATGTTTCGTGAATTTTTCTTCTCACGGTTCTCATCAGTCGTATCGGAGCACCGCTCGACTCACAACAAAATAATGCTCTAACGTTCAAAAAAGTTTCCCCCTTCTCTCTCTCTCTCTCTCTCTCACTCACTCACTCTCTCTCTCTCTCTCTCTCTCTCTCTCTCAGGGAGGGCACTCGGGGAGTCCGCGTCGGGAGGGCCCGAGAGGGCACATGGAGGGGGCGCATGGGAGGGCGCGCATGGTGGGCGAAAAGGCGGGCACGCGGGGAGGGTGCAGGGAGGGCATAGGGAGAGTGCGCGAGGAGGGCACTCGGGGAGACTCGGGGAGGGCGTGCCAGGAGGGCACATGGAGGGGGTGGTGCGCATGGCGGGCGAAAGGGTTCTCTCTCTCTCTCTCTCTCTCTCTCTCTGCGTCGTGCACGCGCACGCACACACACTCCATCGACCGCCCACCATCGGCAGGCACACGTCACTAGTTGGTATAAAAACTTATTCATTAGATAGTGACAAATTACCAATGCTTAGGAGATTTGGCAAAGTACAGGAATAAAATTGGCACAATCTCTCAAAAATAGATGTCATAAAATCTTTGCCGATTTTCTATAGAAGTATATTAAACCCTTTATGAGCCGTATTCATGAGTAATCAACTAGTGGTTCTTATATACAACATATGTACAACCTATAATCACATTTATGAAGTTAAACTCCATGGTCTAGATTCAAGGCACCAGGCACCACTTCGAGTCAACAACTTTACCCATACAACGCAATGAGTGAAAATTATAAAAAATGCAATTTATTTGGTTATTTCTTAAGATAGCTCGAAAGAGAATTGTAGAGAGTGATCACCAATTACAATAGCTTATTGCTATGGATAGCAAAGCTAAAAATGGATTGGAAGTTGGAACATTTATGGCCTATAAAATTAAAATGCAGATTTTGAATTTGAATCCTAGTGTTCAGGTACTTTCTAAGTTTTGAGGCCAAAAAGTACTACTGGACTTTATTTTACTCACACGTGCCCTATATTTTCTCTCTCTCTCTCTTTTTTGTTCTCTTTCTTTGTACAGTAGCAAGAACAAGAAAGAAACAATAACAGAAGGAGACGAAGAGATAGAGGAGGAGGCAGCACAAGCCGATGATGAAGAAGACGCTTGGATCGTCGCGAAGCCATCTCGATCTGATGAGACTCGGGAGGTATGAAATTTGTGCAAGTTTTGTGGATTGAGCTGCTGTCGACTGATTTTTTTTTTTGGGTTGTTTTTTGGTGCTCGGAAGAGTTCAGCAGGGGGGATTTGGTGAGACAATGGAAGCATGGGGGGATGATTTCTTGGAGCATGTAGATGGAGGCAGGGGAAGGAGCGGTGCTTCTTTGGCTGTGAACAAATCCTCCAGCAAGATTGCCAAAGGAATGCGCAAGCCTCTGGTGCAGCCGAAGCCGGTGCCCCCTAAAGTTTACAACACAGATCCTACGAGTTTTCGTAACCTGGTGCAGGAGCTGACAGGAACGGCTGCTGGTCCTTCTTCTGTGGTGGTCTCGTCGTCGTTATCATCAACATCATCATCATCTGTGTCTAGACCGGCAAGCACAAGATTGCAGAAGATTGCTCCACCTCCTTTGAAGACCTTTCCCTTTTCAGGAATGGCGCAGCAATCCTTGCCGCCCTTGTCTCCAACGTCTCCGAAACTAAACCCTAATTCATTCAATAATGCTGCTTCTTCCTTTCCCAAAATGCTTTCACCTATTCCGATCCTTTCACCTCATACCTTCTCGCCCTTGCCAGTGTTGACACCCTCTGACGGCATGTGGCCTAACCCCTTAGATTCCCCAGATACTGTTGCACTAAGGCGTTTAGCTGAGAAAATGGTGGAAAGTGAGAATGCTCGTCCGAATATGAATGCCGGTCCTGATGCCGCATCCTCCTTTCCTTGGTCTTCGGCTATGCAGGCTTGCTTTGGTCTCGCTAGTCCTGGTTCTGGCCTTGGCATGGCCCAGGGCCATGCTCTTGGAAATATCTATGTTGGCTTGGGTGTGAACGATTCACCATCAGCGCACTCCATGAAGGATTTCTCTTTTCCGAATCCTGATTATGTATCGGGCTTCTCATGAGCAAAGCACTACAAGGTCTCCGAGGACGAGTTTAGAGATTCCTTGCACCTCCAAGGTTTCCATGTTGTATGTGTAGAGGTTTTGTTCCAGCTGCCACATGGATTTCAGCGGCACGACCTGTTTAACAGAACGGTGGAGTCTAACGGCATGCTGAAGAGAAAGCGTGCTGTCTTTTCGTCTAGTGACGAGGACTTTTAGTTCAGCAGGAAGTTGGGCAGTTATCTGCTCTGTTAGTGACTGTAACAAATGTTTGAAACTTGGATTGCAGGGTAAACTTTAGCATGAAAATTTTATACAAATTTCTTACCATTTTGTTTGCACGTTATTAATTCGTTTAGAAAAATGTACGTCATTGGCAAATGAATTTGCATCTCATATTATAGACTTGGAATGATGATATATCTTTTGATTTTAGGAATGTGTCGCCTACCTATTTAGATATTTGAACTGAAAGCATTAATGAAAGAAAAAGCATTGTATCTGCGTTGTTGGGACAAAAACGATTATAAGAAGTGTTTCGGCTTCTTAAGTTTGTTGTTGATTATTCTTGGATTAAGGACCTCAGTTAATCTTGTTGAAACTTGGCACTTAAAGTGCATCGAATGAAGCTACATTGCATTGAATATTGAGCAATTTCAGTATGGTGTTTCGGCTTGCCAGTTGGGATTGGGACGGGACATTACCAGGAGAGCCGAGGCTTAGCTCAAGAGCAGGGCAATTTGTCACCTGGAATTCGTGCTTATCTATTCTTCAGCACTGTATTAAAAGGACAAAAAGGAGGGCCATAAACCTGACTCTTGCTGCATTGCAGTGAGGTGGCCTGCCCCATATCCAACGATACCCATTCATCATCCTTGCCTGAGAGATCAGCTCCTTGCTGGAGGATCAAGGAGCACGTCGTAAGATATGGCGGGCCTCCTCACTGTGCAACGATTTAAGGTTTTCCAATGAAGTTAGCTGCAGTCAAAAGTAGCCGCTCGAGTGAAGTCATTGACAGGTTATTTGTTTGTGAAGTCTTTGTTCTAGTGTACGTGTTAATCAGCTCAAATTGAGCAAGCTGATGCTGATGATTGTGTATTCTGGTAAACGCATCCTTGTTGTAGGCTCGTTTGCCATTCTCTAGACTATGAAGTTATTACCAGTCCCTTACTGGATCCTTGACTTTTATGTCCTTGCCCCACCTGCTTTTATCATCAACCAAGTTGAGCACTTTTCCAAGTGGGAACAGTTATTTTTTTAAGGTGATTTGGTGCCCCACTTACAGTGGAATGTCTCAGCTTCAGTTATCCTAAATGAAATGGTGTACCATTAGGCACTAGTTGATCTCAGCTCTCAAGCTCACTATCCTGGCCATACGCCAATCAGAGAGGAGTGGGAGGCTGATTCATCCCTTGCACTCAGTACACTGACCCATTAAATTCAAAGGATGTGTTCCAAACCGGCTAACCTGCTTTTTAAAATAAACACATTAAGTTAGCACTAACTGGAACTGAAATTGAGGATCATTTAACTAACTACAAGTGGGGAATCACCTGCTTTTTGTTTAGTGTTAAAGGTTTATGCTAACTTCAATTGTACGGGAAATCTTAAGATCAATGATGATTAGAGGTATGATTTGAATTATATGATCAACCAGATTTTTTTTCCATAGCAACAACTTCTTTTTTTCATGTGGTTACAAATGCGTTATGACTTCATAATCTCAAACAGGGTGAGCATTAATTACTTTGCAGTTTCCACAGATTAGGTTGGAAATTCAACCTGATATTTTCACTCTTTGCCATGCTCGTTATAGACTGCAATTTTGATGGTTTCAAAGTCATTCGCTATCTAAATATCCTTAGTTTTCCTGGACCGTTTAGGAAGGATATTCTTGCAGTGTTTATTTCACCAAACAGCTTAATTGTAAGCCTACTAGGGTGGTTGTATTGTAAACTGTCTCAAATGGGCACTCATGATATGAACATTCTAATATGAAGGCTTTTTCTGGCCCTTAATAAGTTTCTTGGGGAGGATTGCAAGTAAGTCTTGATTATGTTACTCTACCAAGACTTAAGGAATAATTTCAGTACAACATGTTTTGATATCAATAATCACCCTGCTCCATAGAAAGAGAATCGGCTTGGCCACTGTAGGGTCGTAAAAATAGCAGTAGCCCTCCGCTTGTCAAAAGGGTTAGTTTCACTAAGATATGTCTCTAACTATATTTAGTTGTCTATTTAGTTGATTTTTTAATCCACACTTAACGTTACTCCTCAATCCTAACAGCTAACCACACCTTGCATCCAAAATGGTAATGAAGAGGGTATAGAGAAGAGAGTTAGGAGGAGGTTAATCATATGCTAATGCCATTTTCTAATGTAAACTCAAGGGTGTTGGCTCAATTGGTTATCTTGACATCCAAAGTTTCTTTGGTCTCAAGTTCGAGCCTCCCCTTGGAAACCAAGAAGCATTTTCTAATGTAAGCCCAACGGGGTTGGTTCAGTTGGTTAGCTTGACATCCAAAGTTTCTTTGGTCTCAGGTTCGAGCCTCCCCTTGGAAACCAAGAAGCATTTTCTAATGTAACCCAAGGGAGTTGGCTCAATTGGTTAACGCTTGACATCCAAAGTTTTTTTGGTCTCAAGTTCGAGCCTTCCATTGGAAACCAAGAAGCATTTTCTAATGTAGAAGCATTAAAAACACTGAACAATGAAAATAACAAGAATCATAGAAATTAGCAACATTCATAAAAAAAGCATTAGAAAGATAGCAAAGCACATGAGAAAGCTTGAGTGCTCAAATTTGTAAAGTTTTTTCTTCTCAATTAGCATGAAAATGGAGTACAAGAGGTGTCTTTTTATTCTTGGAGTCTTTTGTCCCTTTGTTTCTATTGGCTACTTCATTGAGATAAGTATTAAAATCTTAGCTCTTCAAAAAAAGCACAACTAGATCTATGATGCACAAAGAAGTACACTTCACCTATCACCAATTTGAACTATTAATTAGAATTTCATTTAGAGGAGTTTCAAAATAAAAAAAAACCCTTCTTATAGATGCTTTTTATTTTTTTTTCTTAGTTTCGTCCACCATGTGACCCGATGAAATTGCATATATTTGAAATCTACGTAACATAGAAGGAAATAATAAAGTTATAAAAATTAACTTTTAAAAATTTTGAATTTGCCGTCGAGCAGGATGGAAAAATGCTATTGGTGGATAGTGTCTGCCCCGAACGTGTGAATCTGCCCGACGACATTGTCTTTAGTTAATTATTTAACCACACTGGTTAATCTGTTCATAAATTTCAAACTACACAGGTTTGCCAACAGTAAGTCATCACATGCATAGGAATTGGTGACATGCATCACAGTTAGACAGTAAGCATAGTTACCACATGTTGTTACTGTGGTCCAGTTATCCATTCACATTGAATAAGTATCATATAATATTGAGTCGATTTGGCATTTCATAGATTTGAGAATTTGGCACTAAACTTTGGAAGCAATCGATATGGCCAGGAGACCAAGATCTAAAATTGAATCAGTGATTCTTCACAATGAGAAGGATGATGTCGGATTTTGAAAACCAACAAGATATATCAAAAACTCATGGGTTCTACTGCATCCATTCTCAAAAGCATGTTTAGACCAAGAAAGAAAGCAAAGATGACATTCAAATCATATTGGAAAGCAAAGATCCTTGATTTTAGGACTTCTCTAGGGGGGCAATCAATCTCAGAAGTCTTGGTTCAACATGTCTATATGCATTCGGAGCTGTATCTACAAGATTTCAATATTCATGATCGCCAAAACTGTAACAATAAGTTAAAAAAAAATTGGGATTTATATTATAACATTCATGCTTTTGAAACTTGTTGAAATCATATCAGTTATCATGTATGTATTGCATTCTTGCAGATTTATATCCATCCAGCATAAGCGAATGGGAGCCAGCACAATCCCTAGCAAGTATATTGGATGTGATTCATTCAGATATTGGAAAATTACAATATAGAGGAAGAACTTCTAAGGAGCTTGCAGATAGTGGTATATTTTTCTTTGAGTCCAAGTACATTCCAGATATGCACTGCCACATTTTGGAAGTGATGAATGGCTTGCACCTGATAATATGGTGTCAGAATCTTTTAGATGCAAATTAATTTGTAGATTTTTTTTCAAATGCAAATGTTCGTAGAACACCAACATTATTTGTTTGTAAGGATGTGCCAAATGACACTCTTTCAGATCTGATGGATGTGGGTTGGGAATGCAAGACAGTATGATATTCCGTTATTGCATTGCAAGACAAGTGCTTAATCTTACATTCAGTTACCAGAGATGGAAACGAATAAGTGGGACATGGATGCCACTCGATCAAGACCTTCAAATGGATGATCACACAGATCGAAAAGAAGTCCACATTTTCAACAATGAAAATATGCTAATTTCAATTATAGTGGAGGATCATTGGAGCTTGAGTTATATCAGACAAGAGCTGGTCTTAATGCACAATGAAATTCTACCAGAACACTTCAAATTCATTATCAATGGAAAGCTCGTAAGATTTTAATCTGATTTGTAAATCAGTCAATGATGATATATGTAACTTTATTAGAGAATAGAGAAATTAACAAGTTGCTTATCTTTCATGCAGATACGAAAAAGACAAGAAAACACAACACCTTGCAAGGATCTTCCAACAAATATTAACATTGTAGAAGAACAATGAAAATCCATACAATCAATTGTACAAATTGGTATTTGTATTCAATAAAAGAACCGAATTTGGGGATTTTGTACATCTATTCAAATGCTTTTGTTTTTGTATGTCTATATCTCTATAATTCTATTTCTATATGTTTATATGTCTATCTATTCAGCTTGGGTATTTACAAATTGCCCAGCCTCATTTAAAATCTGAACATCGTCTGGCTTAGACGGCCCAACATCAGTCTTTGGTCCAGCAGTTGACCTGGCCATTAGACTAAGAATGATCTCCTATCGAAATCTGTACACTTCGCCAGCAATATAATCACCGAGGGCAAACTGCAATAAACACTGTATTAGGTGAATATTAATAACAAACAATAGTTTACATAAAGATAAAATAGAAAGGGCTAATAACTCGCCTTTGAAATATCAACATCCTCTTGAAGATTGTACCATTGGAAAAATAGCTTTACATTGTATGAAGTACACCACGCACAGCTAAATGAGTCATTTTGTTGGGGTGTCTGCAATACATTCAATTGATTAATAATGGGATGAAGGTACTGATGCTTAACAATGATGATAAACAAAATTACACCAGAAATGTTCAATGATTACCTCAATGCTCACAATTTCACATTTCCTTGTCATGGGATTCTCTATTGAAAATATTTACATATCTCCGGCAGCAACGAGTCAATATCCTTATGTGTGTTGCTGGCAGAATTCATCTTTACACAAAAAAAGATTTGCGATATTATTATCTGTGGTTTTTACAGAAATTAAAATTAAGCTCCAGTGATCACTACAAAAAATCATGAAGAATTTCATCAGATAAACGATACAGTAATTACAAGTAAAGAAGTAGAAAAGTAATGAATTTGACAAGTAAAGAGATAGACATACTTGGTATGATATGACATCAACAAAATCTTCACAGTAGGTGAGCAAGCACCAAGGATACATTGTGACAAAGTGTCGTTGTTGTCCTTGATGCCTTGCTAAAAAAAAATTGCTGAGAAGCGCCACTTCTTTTATGGAATCCCTTGCTATATCATATTGCAGTAAGGGGAGACCAGCCTCAATCACTGGATCGCTAATAGAGGCCTTTCTATCCTTCATCTGCAAGCAATCTGGAATTCTAAAACTAAGAGTAAAACCAATCTCTTCTATTTGGAAGAAAATTGGCATGCCGATTGTACAGTCTTTAATCCAAGGATCCTATTCTAAGCATGCCAATCACTTAGCAACACAAGGGAACCTGATGGTGGATAAACCAACCCAACCAAACCTAGATCGCACGGATCTAGCCCTCAAGCTATGGATCAATCACAAAGAGGAGTATGGCATCACACCAGCAACATCCTGCCACCGGTCATGCCATCAAGCATACACTAATAGGTATACTTATACCCTCCAAGGCCCATGCACCACTAGTAATGCATTGTGACACCTCACTGGACACTTCTGCAGCCTATTTGGGCCACATCATCCAGTTTCCCAATGACTCACTAATAGACCCATACAAATCCACCATCAATTGTTTAGGCCTACAACCATTAATTATGACCATGTACACATAAGGGCCCCAATTCCCTTATAGTCACAATTAGCTTATGGGTTGTCGGTCTACTGGAGCCTAGCGTGGACACGCTACTCGAGACCAATCATGGACATGACACCGATACTATCTATCACATCTGAAATATCTTTCTCAAACTTTAAATAATCATCAGAATCTAAATATTCTACAGGTTTGACATTAGTGGGAGGAGGCAGGAGAGTATCTACAATGGAGGGAATGTCCAAAATTTTTGTGGCTGAATCAACAACAATATCAAGAGCTACAATATTTACAGTTCCATCATCTCCAGTTGTGGAAGCTTGGAGGGTCATACGTCAGAGACTTTGGATCTATGATATTTCTTAATCTCAGAGAGCCATTTGCTCCTGTTACGTCTGGTCTGTCGTGGATGATTAACAGCAGGGGTACTAGTGGATGCAGCCCCAGGAGAGAAGAAATTTCTTTGGTTCTGTTTGACCCTAGACAGAGGGTAGTCTAGGATGTATCACTCAGTTACGTTATGTAGATTTCAAATTTGAGTGTTTTGATTGGTCCATGTGTAAGAAACATTTGAGAAAAAATATAAAAAGAATCTTTACAAAGGGTCTTTTTTGGATTTAGAACTCCTCTAATCTGAGTCCCGGCCTTTTCTAAATGTGTTCAATACGACACAACAGAGTCTTGATGTTTTTTATGACCAGTATATCAGATTCAAGGATATAGTCAGTGTCCCTCCAATTTCTGCGTCTAATTTGTCATTTATCCATTTTACTGATCTTGTACATACTTTTTCTCATTACAAGCAACGACTAGACAAGATGTACACTAAACTTTTTGATCAATTTAAGTATTCTAGTGAATGTAATGTTTGTAATCGAAAATGTCGTTTTCTAGAGTATCAGACCAAACTTGTGTTTTTCCTTTTAGTACAAATCCCAGTAGAGTCAGATACTTTGATTCCAGATACTGAGATCCCTTCATCCTCCACTACTGAACATTCCATAAAGGATATCAGTCATTTCTTGATTGATACTCCTGATAAAGAGACTGAATATCTGAATGTAGATACTGATATGTTGAGGGATGCTTTCATTGGCTCTAATGCCAATACTGAGGAAGATATCATAGAACCAAGAAAAACTGTACATGGGTATGGTTGGATTAGGATTGAGCAGAAAAATGACCAAGTAGAGTTAGTTAGGCCATATGCAGTATTAGTGGACGAAGGGTGGACGACCTATGGGATAACGTGGGAAAATCACAAAACACATGTTCAACGATAATTGATTGCTATCCTTAAGTGAGAAACATACTATGCAGCAATCATTAGTGTCACCCTAGACAAGACATCATAGGTATACCAAGGAAACCTAGGTCGAAGAGAGCACCGCACGGAGAGACTTCAAATCCCCAGAGAGAGCGTTTAGGGCTTAGAAGAAGCCATCGTGGGTTTCTTGTCCCATCAGCCTTAAATGATGAGTCTCGCCCACCTATAATGGACTTGGATGATACGTTCGAACCTATAGAAGAACTACCAGAACTTGAGCCAACCGATGCTATAGAACCACCGTCAGTGAACGTAACACCTGCTGTTACAGAACCTGTTGCCACCAGAATGGCAAGATGTTTGACTGAACCAATCGTAGTACCCCCGGGGACAGGAGGACTATCGAAGCTTAGTGGATCCACTCCTGAGTTTCATGGAGCACCGTATGAAAGTGCTGAAGAGCATATTGATGCTTTTTGGACCACCTGCTTCACCAGTGCCATCACAAACCCACATCATGAAATGATGTTTTTCACCACCCCTTTATCTAGAACGGCTAGGCATTGGTATCAGAGTCTGCAGACAGGCTCAATTCACACCATTGAGGAGTTCCATAGACTGTTTTTAATTGAGTACGCCCCCCACCAAACGACTGATGGCCTACTGTTCACATTGACTTTCCTACAACAAGGAAGTAACGAAACCATACGACAATATTGGCGTTGTTTGACAGAGTTGTCATGCCAAGTGGAACCCACTGTGTTACTATCACTCCTATTACTACTGACCTTCTTTCCGCGAGGGCTCAAGAATGACATACAAATGATTGTATGTCAGAGTAATCCCCAGACATTGGCTGAGGCAGTAGAGAAGGCAATCGTGGTAGAAGACGCACAGATTCTGATTGCCCACGCATCCCATCTATCGCAAGCAGTGAACAGCTTGAACCTAAGCCCAGAAACATGGAGAGGAGGCCCAGTCGCAGCTATAGGAGAACAGCACATAGTGGAACCCCGCCCCATATAGGCTATTGAACCTTGACAAGGCAGGAACGTGCAAACACAAAATGCACGAAGGCTCCAAGCACAGATGCCCGAGAGAGGCTATGAGAGCACAAGCTCTAACGCAAAACTAGGCGATATGCGAGCCATGCTAAAGGGATACATGGACATTATGAGTGAGAATATGCAGACCTTAGCAGTAGATGTAAATTTTCTCAAACGACACCAAAATTTGTTGGGTTAGAGACACCCCATAGAAGGATTGAATCCCTTAGTGTATAGACACTATAGAGGGAATCATTAAACTGTCCCAACCAAGTGTGCGGGTACTGCAAGAGGCCTGGACATTTGGAGGATAGATGCTGAATACGTAGAGACGCATTAAACACAAGGAATAGAATGCTTGGGCCAGTGAACCATAGACCTTAGGAGGACATAACGGTAGGGCCATCAAGGCCACCTCAATACATACAACACGGACCCAGGATTAGCCAAGTGGATAAAGGGAAGACATGCATAGAAGATGACCGGCCACCTGTGAACTTCATCGCCGTGGAGACACTAGAGGAACCCACGAGCAGGAAAGAGGTTTTGGTAGTGACCCGGAGTAATCTCCAGACAAAGCTACCTCCCAGGAAACCCAAGCCTACACCAAAACCACCACCGGAGGTAGATAACCCAGTGGTCATTGAGAAGCCAGTATTCAAACCTACACCCATCTACGAGGATCCATTGCCCAAAGAGCAAGGTGAGGTTAGCGTCTTGGAAGGGTGTAGACACCCTAGATTCCTAGGACCGAGAAAAGGGAAAATCGGCCTAGAAACTAAGAGGACTATGACCAGAAATTGCAGGTTTAGGAAGGATATTGACCTAAATCTGAAGAGAGAGAATATTGACCTAGGTCAAGCCCTAGAGAATCTAAAATTGAAAATAGGGCTCTGGCAACTAGTACAGTTGTCACCCACTATTAAACGCACGGTCAAACAATTGATGAGACCACCCAGGACCAGAACACTAGAGCCACCTACAATAGGGAAAGTAGATGCAGATTTGTTAGATCGCTACTGTCCTAAGGTAGATGTACTCATAGATGGCCTAGTCATTTCAGGGGCCATAGTTGATGCAAGGTCGGCAGTTAACATCATAAGTCTAGAACTTTCAGACCGCCTTGGTTTTACTCTAGAACCCACTACCTTGACAGCCTTGAAGCTAGCCAACAACTCTATGATCAAACCAGAGGGCGAGCTTAAGAATGTACCCATTAAAGTGGCTAACAAGACCATTCAAGTGGACTTTTACATCATGAGGATGTACGCCGGGAACCGGGGGTAATCTATACTGCTAGGCCGACCATGGCTCAGGCTTAGCAACTGCACAGTCGACATTCCCGCAGGAGTATTGATTTCTGGAAGGGGTAAAGAACGAATGGTAGTTGACGGTTATCCCGAGGTGCCTCAGTCAGAAAGAGCACCCATACCTCCATCTGAATGGGAGAAAGTATCTAGTAGTGAGGATGATTCTGAATTTACTACCAGTGAAGACGAACCAGATTCTAGGTCAGTACTAGGGGTACAAGAAACAACTCTCTCAGAAGGTAGTACAAGGTCATATCCCTTAAAACTGATCAGAACCAATAGGGTTGTACTCAGAAGAAAAGTTGTGAAGAGGCGATTGTCTTCTAGGACTACGAAGAGTAAGATTCAGATGCATGATCTTACAAAAGAAGAAAATGTGGGCAAAAGGCCAAAGGTTACAAGCATACAAAGTCATGAACGGAGGGATGGGTTAGATTAATGTAGTTATGGGCTAGTCAATCGTGAAATTTTGAACAGGAAGACTGAAGATTCGCAGATCAAAAAGCTTAAACGACCTCGTCAGAATAGACAAGACAAGACCAATGACAAATCCACCCATGCAACTCAATAGGAACACTCATCCCCGAGGGGACTAGGGCGAGAGTACTGACGCTAACCCAGAGCAAGTTACGGACAGACCCACCTAGGAAAGAGTGGATGGAAGATTGTGATCGGCAGGAGAGTCTTGGAAAGTTCACTAAGTCTGAGAAACTGATAGCGTTCGCATCTGTTGTTAATCAACATGACCAAGCTGTATCTCTTGACGAGGATAGTGAAGGCAACTTAGACTATGCAGAAGTACATGACATAGTATGGACAGCCCCCATAGATTACCTCTCTAAAACTAGATCCATAGGCTGTTGTGTAACAAAGTAGGAAAACGACAAGAATCATGAACTCCCACCTGATGCATTTGATCAGGAATCCTTTGATATCCAACGCTTATTCGAATATCAAAAAGAAACAATGGATGACCATATGGTGGTAAACTTTGATAATTTTATCCTAGATAGTACTAGAACACCATATGATCCGTTCCTTTGGGACAAAGAACTACCCAACTACATCAATAATGAAGAATCCGAGCATGAAGAAAACGTGGTGCTAGGATATCTCCTTGAACCAAATGATGACCTAGATATTTTGGCCACCTATCATATACACGAACGACCGAATATGCCAAAGAGAAATGGGACAAAAAGCATTGAAGTGCAAGTTAGGGTTAACGCGCATGGTGAATACCCAGACAACAAGGTGGATGTTGGATAGATGTGGTAAGGTGAGAGCAATTTACCCTTATCCCTGATTTCACATGGGGAAGTCGAGGGGTGGTAAGTTTGACTTTACTTTGCCGATCTGGTTTTGTTATATTTTCTTTATTTTTTGGTCAACATTCTATCTTGTTTTAAAATGCCATTGAAAAAAAAATTGTTTCAGTATGGGATTCGTCATTACTACATGAGAGATTCATAGACACTGTAAACGATGATCTACAGATATTTTAGTTGACTTGACTCCATTCACTCACGCTGCATTGCATCATGTAGGCACAATGTGCTTGGTCATTTGATTGCAAGACCGTTGTCTCATGCATCCATACCCCTGCATTCTGCATATACTCTGAGCTGCATAGAGCATTACATATTTTCTCCTATGGGCATGAGTGTTTGATTAGAAGCATAAAAGAGAAGATAAGAGAGGAAAAAGTGGGAACAGAAAGTGGGGTGGGGAGTGACTCCATCGCCCAATAGATAAGGCATGATTGACTGGACAGTTGCATAATTTCAGAACGTGACGGATAAAGAAAAAATCGAGAGTCTCCACATGATGGTTACATACAATGAGATAACAAGCTTGAAACATCAGTACTTCTTTGAGTAGTGAACCATTTGAGACAGTTGCTGAAGGAAATTTATGTTTTGTACATAAAATCGGATCAGATGGGATGGATGATCTGCAACGAATGTATACATTTGAATCAGTACCACCTACTGATATTAGACAACTAAGAAGATTCTTCTCCATATCCATTGATCAAAAACCATCTTTCATAAGGTCCCTACTAGGACAAAAAAAGTAAGGAAAAAGTAAAAAGAAAAAGAAAACGTGAAGAGAGAGAGAAAGAAAGTCTGAGAGAAAAGTAAAAGAAAAAAGAGAAAAAAGAAAAAGACTTCAATTGTATCTATCAGATCTTGAACCAATTTGTGAGGATGAGTGACGCCTCGCACATCCATAAGAGGTGAGGACGATTTTCCTAATTGATTCCACAGACTAGCGGAAAACCAGTACTTCCTACCAGCTTGTGTATTGGATCTTAGACAGTAAGTTGTCCTACATGGACTACTGTCAGAATATAGGGCTTGAGAGAAGAGTCCATACAGAGAGGAGACTAGTTGGTTATTCCATGTTGAATCAGTTCTTAAAGAGTATAAGTTGAATGTCTAAACAAAAAAAGAATTGGTAATTACCAGTCTGGACCGGTTTCAGAGTTGGGGCATCAAAGCCTTATTGCGTATGCATTCACACACACATCAATGACACGGTGTTAGACACAATACTGATGACTTGCATCCATATCATCCCATCTCCAATCCTGAGATTTGCATTTGCATATCCCTCCATGCAGGGTTCCGAAAGTGGGCATTGCCTTACATCTGATGGAATTGGGAGCATTTGCCATTTAGGTCATAGGTGGGTTTTTTGCAGGTATGAAGACACCAAATTGTTCAAAGATGATGTGGTTAAATCCAATCCGGTTGCAAATGGATCCTAAGGGCTAAATCGATGGCCTTTGGGTAGGAAGCTGTTGAAGACATCCTACCAACTCACTGTGGTTAGCATCACCTAGCAAGGGTGCTGAGCCCACTAAACTTGATCCACCACCAGGAGTTGGTCGGCAAAACCAGAGACTCTGGGTTCGCCGTATGGGGACCATACTACCCAGTGGTAGTCGCCAATGTTAGCCAATATTTCCGCATGGAAAATCGGACTAAGATTGAAGCTTAAGTTTGCAATAATTGAAAAAATCGGCATGTAAAATCCGGTTACTAGAAAAAAATTGGCACAAATTTGCCTTAGAACTAGGTCCCAGCCCGTTTTAAAGTGGCTAGACACAGTTTAAAAGTAAGAAACTGACTTCCACAAAAATCGTCAAAAATATTTTGTGGTCAATTTTTGTAAAGACCGAGCAAGAGTGCCGGTCTACCTAGAATTGGGTCCCAGCCCGTCCTAAATGAGGCTAGAGCAAATTTTGCGGCCTTAGAAATGGCCGATAAATATTTTACGACTTTTCAAAAAAATGGCCAGTTGTAAAAAAATAGCCGGTATGACCGTGCTAAAATCTCACCATGTACTTAGTTCATTTTTACTAATATATGATCACTCAGTGTGTTTTTCAAGGAAACCGTGTTGTCGTGGGAGCCCTAGTCATGAATGCCAAAAAAGTCAACCACAGAAGAAAAAACCGAGAAAGAAAAATTTCGGGTAAAAATAGGACCGAGAAATATGGATGCAGTGTCAAGGAATCACGGAAACCCTAACGACAAAGTTTGGGCAATTTACGGGCAATTAACGAAATGTGCAGGCCAAGTGGTTACCCAACAGGCCAAAAATAAAGACAAATGAGCAGTAGGCGCACGACCCTCGAAAAACTGAAGAAAGGCCGAACACACAGGTACCCAAAGAAAAACGAAAGCCGCCTACTAAAAAGAGGGGTTGAAAAAGGGCCTCACCCAAAATTTGGATAGTAAATGCCAAACCACCTTGGAGGCTAAAAAATTTGGGAGGTACACCCACTAGCGATTGACATTTTGGGCTTCTAGGGTGTACAAAAGGAGAAACTTGAATGGCCTCCCTAGCCTTTGACAAAAATGGCATCTTGGCTAGTTTTGGAAGGGAGCCTTGAATGCACCACTCCCCCACTCTCTTATGGAGGCCACTAGGTGTACTATCAAATGGGTTGGGGACAAATGACAAAGAGGGCTTGAAGGGCATGAAGAATGGCAAGATGGCATTGTGAAGAAGATGCATTGGATTTTCCTATAAGAAGGAGCCAACTCCTTGTATTTCAAATGGTAGTGTATTTGTGAGTGGATGTTAGTGCTTTTGTGAGTTAGTGCTTTTGGATGTTAGTACTTTTGTGAGTTAGTATTTTTAGGAGTTGGCACATTTGGGAGTTGATAATGTTGAGAGCTTGTTTGTTTGAGAGAGCTTGTTGGTTAGTTCCCCTTTGTTATTGTGAAGGTTAGTTGCTCAATGCTAGTTGTTTGGTGTGGATTGCTTGATGTTAGTAACTCCATAGTTAGTAATGAATGATGCTTGTTTCTTGGGGATTGTTTGAATGGGGACGTTAGGGTTTGTACCAAAAGTGCAAGATTGTGGGTTGCTTGAGCATAGTGTGTTGATTGATGTTGTGGGAACATGTGAGTTGCTTAGAGGTTGGTTGCTTTGAGGTTACTTAATTTAAGAGTAATGATTAGTTCTACTTTGAGTTTACTTATTTCCATGCTTGTTTGTTTGAGTGAGTTACATTGTTGCATGTTAGATGTTGTGAGTTGAATGTGGGATGTTAGTTGCTATGTTGTTAGTGAGTTGGATGTTAGTTACTATCTTGAGAGTTGTTTGAAGTAGGTTATGCATTGATGTCGCTTGCTTGAAGGTTGCTTGTTTCGCATTGTGATTGTAGTGGATTGGTTTTGCATGGTAATATTATCATATATAGTTGATTAGGGATTGAGAGTTTCATTGTTGAAGAGATTTAGTGCATGCTTGTTTGTGGTTTGGAGAGATATTGGAGTTGATATCGTTTTGGGGAGAAGGGATTGTCCCTCTTGTCTCATGCTTACTCCTGGGGAAGTCTTGTTGATGTTTGAAGGCATCTTGCTTCATGTCCTTTGTCATGGTATAGATTTTCGATTGTTAGTAATATTGTTTTGGGAGTTTGTTATTACTCATAGAGGGTTGAAACCATTGAGAATTGTTTGAGGTTGCTTATCATAAGCTTCTCATCTTGCTTACTTGGTCATGCCAAATGGTGGTTTTTTTATTATGGGAAGCAGTGCGACTCTCTAAATCCAAGGAGTTTTATTGTCCATATCAATCATTCTTGTGCTGAGCCATGATATTACAAGTATTAAATTTTTTGTATGTGCACATTGTCAATTGAGGAGGTGCCAGATGCAATTGTTCCAACCCTTTTGCCGATTAATCGTTTTTTCTAACGTTTGTCCGTCTGAAACAACTCGTTGGAGCTTCCTATGACCTCGCTGCCTTGCAATCTACCTGTGGACTGTTTCACAGACATCGTTGCCCTGCCAATTGAACCCTGTGGGAGCTCGTTGGACCTCTGAAGCCTCGTTGAGGCTGCCTCGGTTCGCTGGCCCTGCTCCACATTCGCTGGTTTTTTAGCCCTATCTGCGACATTTGTAGCTGCCTGTGGACTCCAACTATCTGTCTACGACCCTGCATCAGTCGAAATCAACAAAAAACAAACCTGTTGTAGCTTTTCCTCACTACATGCGGCCAAAAATCAGAGATTGAGGCTTTTTTGCAGTCTGTTGCGGGTGGTTGTAGCCTTAATCAGACCTACTGCGACCTTTTTACCCATTCTTTCGCCTGAGTGACCTGCCAACGAGCCATTTACAGCCTGTTATCACTGGCTGCGACCCGCCCATTTCCTTGGTTTGCATGCATTTTTCAGACTTGTGTGCAGCCTCAACCTGTCTGCGACCAATCAGCCCTCCTCCCTCTTTCTATGCCTCTGCTACTGTTTTTGCAGTAGTCATAGCTGAGTGCAATCTCTGATCTCTGATCTCTGCCACAGACTTGTCACAGTTTTCACAGTCTGATTACATCCCTCTATGGTCTGGAAATATGTCTCTCGGTCTGCAACAACCTGTGAGCTCTTCACAATAACCAGTACGAGGGTTTTCCAAGGCTAATTCGCTGATTCACAGGACCATCCAACAATCTGTGAGTGTAAAGCAAGTGGCAAACAAAACGTGACCTAGAGTTTTAAAAGCGGCATTCATGACTAGTACTTCAACGATTTTCGGTCACCTATACTCACACTGAGGTATGGGTTTACCTCACATCGATTTTTATTCTCGTGTTTATTTGCTTTCAATTGAAATGTGGGTGTTTGACGTCCGTACTTGCTTTCGCTCATTGAATGAATGATAGGATACTGAGAATTCATTGTGTAACTGTATGACTCCTAATCATTTCAATAATTCCACATTTGCCATGTCCCTATCGGGACCTAAATGATTGTGATCTTTTTCTTGAACAAGTAGACATTGAAGTATCAGGTCTATGCGTATTTGTGGGTTTACCGGTAGTATGAACTCAGAATCACTTGCTTGCAATGAGAATGTTGTTTGCTTGAGTTTAGTAATTGCAATTACCTAACTAGTGAATGGATTGTCGTAGAGTATGGGTCGATTGTGCATTATAGTGAATTGTTTTTAGCACAAATTCGAATTCAGTCCGGAATCGTAATATTTTATAAACAAATGCGGCATGACTAATTAAAACAATGAGTGCCTATTTCCAACTCGTTTAGTGAAAATGTTAAGTAAATAACTTTGTTTCGTACTGATTTAGAATGTGTTGTACGGAGAGAACCGTAGGCTGGGTAGTTAAATCTTGCTGAGTTAGATTTATTAAATGGCTATATGGAATCATCAAGTTTTTGAAGTGTTTCTTACGTTTTTCCCATTATGAAGCGTATTAATTGGACCGGACCTCTGTGAAACACCAGAGCGGGCCGTCCACCATCCGCGGTTGAAATACACCGCCTTGGTTAAGCGTCACACTAGTCACACCGCCGTCAGTACTGTCTAGCAAAATACCTAGACCCGACGGTCGGCAAAAATACCGCCGCTTAGCAAACAAAGCGGTGCGTATAACTTGCACCCCACGAGCACATCATAGACAGTAAATCGATTTCCAGCCCATGTAAGATTTTTACTAACTGCAAGCCGAATTCAATGGGGAAAGAGATATTAGCAAGATCCTAATGCGAATTAGTGATCAGAAGTTTTCATGAAACCATAACCTTGGAAAGCTAGTGAATCATTGCACCAAAAGTGCTAGCACCCCCTCCTTGCAACCGTATCTCTTAGAGCTTGGAAAACTCTCATCGGTTGGGGAGCACGAGGCAATAGAGAGGGCCATCAGGGTTGGAAGTGGCAAATCCTCTGTTGCTCACGTAGGGCCGAACCGCCATTAGAGGTGGGACCCCTTGACCCTTTTAGGACGTTTTGGCTGGACCAACCCCCCATAAAAAATGGCCCTAACATCCTACAAGGAAACAAATGAGCCTGATGTGGATTTTTTGGTATCCATATCTCCTGCCCAATCTGAATCTTAATAAGTGGTCAATGTGAATGCAGCTTCTATATTGCCATTATAGCTCAAAGCATAGTGCTTTGTAGCTTGAATGTACCTCAGTATTCTTTGGAGAGCTTTCCAGTGTTGTAGGCCTGGATTGGACATGTACTAAGACAATGTGCTTATTGCATATGCTAGATCAAGTTGTGTGCAGATCATAGAATACACAATAGATCCTATGGCAGACTGATAAGGATACCTGCACATTTCTTGCTGATCTGCTTGAGTTTTGGGGCACATGTCTTTGGACAGCTTAGCTCCTGGATCCATAGGTGTGTCTATGGGCTTGCAATCCTCCATGCCATATTTGAGAAGTACATTCATCAAGTAGGATTCTTGGCTTATAGTTATCCTTCTGCATGCACGATCTCTGTTGATCTCCATACAAAGAAGGTAATGGACTAGGCCTAAATCAGTCATCTCAAACTCTGATGAAAGCAGAGATTTGGTTTCCTGTAACAACTGATTTGAATTGCTGATGATTAAAAAATCATCAACATATAATGCTATTATGGCATAGCTTGACTCTTTACGCCTGAGATATACATTAGAGTCTGTAGAGCAAGAAGTAAAATTGTGCTGCAACAAGAAGTGATTAATTCTGTCATAGCAGGCCCCGGGAGCTTGCTCAAGACCATATAAACCCTTATGCAATTTATATACCTAATGTGCCTTGCCTTGAAGGATGTAACCTTCTAGTTGATAGATGAATATATCTTCTTGTATAAATCTATGTAGAAATGTCGTCTGGACATCTACCTGGTGAATGTCCAGATCTTCTACAGCAGGTATAGCTAGTAAGGTACGAATAGACTGATGCTTTACCACTGGACTAAAGGTCTCAATGTAGTCTATCCCATATACTTGTTCAAAGCCTTTAACCACCAGTCTAGCTTTCCATTTGGATATGGATCCATCTGGTTTAAGCTTCAGCTTAAAAATCCACTTGGAGTCAATTGCTTTTACACCAATAGGAGGATTGACAAGACTCCAGGTCTTGTTCTTCATTAGAGACTGATACTCACCATCCATGGCAGCCTTCCAATTGTCTGCATCGGGCATTGATAGAGCTTTTGCAATTGTGGAAGGTTCATCGTGACTGATGAACGCCTGAGAGACAAAACGATCAGGTTGATGTCATTGTCTTGCAGACCTTCAAGCTGCAGGTGCTTGAGTGAATGATTCTCCTTGGTGAATGACTGGGATCGTAGCATCTTGTGGTTGAACAATTGTGGGTCTGGCCCATCGTGGTAAGCGGAGCTGTTAGGACAAACTCATTTGTCTGAACAGTCGTAGGTCATTGCCTAACGATGGATGGTGGAGTTGTTGTGGCATACTCTTGCATTGGTTGCTTCTGCTTGAAATCGTGATACTTGTCTTCAAGAAAGACAACATCACGGCTAACTGAGGTCTGACCTGTATCAACATCATAGATGTGATATGCTTTATGCGATGTTGAGTAGCCGATGAAGATGTTCTTACTGGGTCCAGCTTCTTCCTCAGATCAGATGGCACTTGTGCATAACAGAGACATCTGAAAACAGTAGATGTTTCAAGCTTGGTTTGTAGCCATAATAGGCTTCAAATGGTGTCTTGGAATCAACTGCTTTTGTGTTGGAGTAGTTCTGCAGATAGCAGGCCGTAGAGATTGCTTCTGTCCAGAATGTTTGAGATAAATGGGCATTGGTTGTCATGGATCGTGCAGCTTCTAACAGTGTGCGGTTCTTCCGCTCAGCTACTCCATTTTGTTGAGGAGTGTAGCTTGTAGTAAACTGACGGTGCACGTCATATGAAGATAGACAGTCCTTCATCTCATTTGATAGGTACTCTCCCCCTGAATCAGATCGTAGGGCCTTGAATTTCTAACCAGTCTGATTCTTAGCATATTGCTTGAATTATTTGAAGAAATTGAATGCTTTTGACTTATTCTTAATGAACATTACACTATTAAAATGGGAGTAGTCATCAATGAATGTAATAAAGTATAGAGCTTCCTTGATACGACACGGACCATCACCTGTGAACTTTAAGTTTCCTTTGATCACCTTGGTCTTTTACATTAGGACCAAATCTTTGGCATGAAGATCTTTCTTGTGCAACTGACGATCATGCCATGTCTTGCGACGTGCCTTCTCAATTGTCAGCGCATGCACAACCAATAGGCGTGTCACAAAGTTTATAAGTGTTTCATGGTGTAGTTGTAGAGATTTGGACTCATCAAGACGTTGTGTAATGGCAACCCTCAGTGATGGTGCCAAAAACTCTACTGACATTACTGCATCTTGACCATAAACTAATTGGAATAATATTTGATTAGTGCTACCCTTATATGCTATCTTGAATGCCCATAGAGCAGCATGTAGCTTATGCTACCAATATGATTTGCTAGCTTCGACTATTTTCATGATGGCGCACACAGAATCTTATTGGATGATTCCGCCTGCCCATTACCTCAAGGATAATACGACGTGCTAAATTGATGGATCACAAAGAATTCTTCCAATAGAACCTTGATGATTTCATTGACAAAATGGCTTTCACGATCACTGACTATCTCAACCAGGCATCCAAAGCACATAATCATATAATCATATAGAAATTTGGCAGTAGTCTCGGCATTAGCCACTCTTACTACCTTGGCTTGTATCCATTTGGTTAGATAATCGGTAGTCACGATGATATATCGGGCTTGTGAGCTTTTTGCTACTGGGTGGATGAGACCAATATAGTTCAACTCCCACTTCTCAAATGGTGCCTGAGACATGACTGGAAGTAGCAAATCATAATTAAGCCTAGTCGGTTCCCTGGCTCATTGGCATACATCCTTAGGTATTCTTCTGTATCATTGTAAACCGTTCTGATTGCAGAATCTTGCAAACTGTAATGTCAGATGCAAAATGACCACACCCATGCCTTCATGTGATAATGATATAATCTGGGTGGTTCATATGGGAGAACATACCTCCTGAGGATGTTGTCTGATCCTCGTCGATATAATTGGCCGACAATCACTACTGGTAAGGTCGCGCGCTGAGCATCAACTTCCGCTGTTCCGACTTTGGTAAAGTCTTGTATGGTTGGCCCCACATTAAATATTCAACAATGTCTATGGCCCATTCTTGTATTGTATCAATGTAAAATAAGACAACATCCGATAGCTCATCATCCAGTTGGAGTGCAGTTCTCTTTTCTTTGATCCCCGACACATGATCTGCCATGTAGTGTTGCTTTCCCTTGTGTACCACTATCTTGAAATTGAATTCGAGCACCATAAGTAACCATCGAGTAATTTGTCCTGTGTTGCAAGTTACCAGCAATAGCAAGGGCTAATGGTCCGTATAAAACGCAAAGTGAGCGGCCATAAAAAAATGTCAAAATTTTTTGAGCGCAAAAATCATTGCTAATGTTTCTTGCTTTGTGGTTGAATAGTCCATTTCCAATTCATTGAGCTATCGGCTGACAAAATCAATTGGAAAATCCTTTTTGCACTCTCCTGCCTGGGTCAAGAAAACTCCAACGCATACTTCAATGCATCCGTATGCACATGGAACTCGATAGTCCAATGGGCGATCATAAGATTGATGCTGAGACCAATGCATCCTTAAGCTTTTGGACAGCCTGTAAAGCCTCCGCTTGTGGTTCTGTGGTAAGCTTGTAGATTGGCCTGGCTAACTCCACATAATCTAAGATAAAAATCCAATAATAGTTAGAGTGGCCCATGAAGATGTAGACTTCGCGAATCGTCCCTAGTGGTGGCATGTCAACAATGACCCTTATCTTTAAAAGATCAGTGGAGATTCTGTGTCTTGATACGATATGGCCTAAGATGAGGCCGTGTGTCACCCAAAACTGACACTTTTTTGGGTTCAAGAATATCTGAATCAGTTTCTTCTCCAAATGAGATAGGTGCTCAGTATTAGGCTCGTGCATGCACAGATCTTCCAAGAAGATGTCCAAAAACTTTTGCAAGTACTCTTTGAATGCTGCTTGCATAACTCTCTGGAACGTACTTGGGACATTATAGAGTCCAAATGACATTACCTTATAGGCATAAGTTGTCTTGTGTTGATCGTCAGGCATATTTTTTACTTGATAAACAATTGGATTGAGAATTTTATTCATAACAAGCTAGTAACTCTATAGTTTATGGATGTAAGACAAGGAAACATGCTATTGTAGTACAACTTGTGGTGATGATTTCATACAATGTAAACATGGATGTTTGGAGGTCGCTTCATGGGAAACATTAAACTTACATTTTAAAGTTTTCAAATCACCAACTAGATGCCACTCTACCTTGAAGTCTCCTATTCTAGATACATTGAAAAGTCCATCCATATGCTCTTTGATAATTTTGGATATGTTGTTTTGCTAAACACCCATGACAAAATGTTCATGATCTTCTTTTAAAACCTATCAAATGAAGATATAAAAAAAATATTCAATTGATAACGATTAAAATCCAAATAAGATACATACTTGTTTAGTTTATAAGAAATCATACCTCAAAGGCTGCCAACCACCAAATGTCATTCTCAAACTGAATACTAAATTTGAAATCTCTTTGATTGTTTGTCTTTTGAAGTGCTCCATTCATTAGTGTTATACTCACTTTTTTCATTTTTTGTCTTTTAATAAGTTCTAATTCATCCAACTTCAACACTAAGACTATCTTACCGTCTACCTTTTTTATTTTCGTCATTCTTGGGCCAAAATGACCCTTGAAATTGGCTGCTCAAAGCCGGCGGACAGAGCGACATCACAGAGTAGGGAGAAACGCGTTTTGTGGAGTTCATCACCATTCTATAGAGCGGAGTGCGGGTGACCTCGTGATGGACTACATTTGCCGTTTGGGTACCGTAGGGCTCAAATAGTAGCGTGTTTCTGTCTTCTGAGTTCTTCTTGCAGCGCCCATTTTTCTGTGTTTGTCCGTTGTCGTTCTTCTAGCATGAATCTTGCCAATTTTTTGTGTTGTTCCACTACGCATTGGTTGCTAGGTGGTTGTGACCCTTCTGCGCTTGATTCATTTGACGCGTCCATTTCCTGCTATAGAATTGTGCGAATACAGGTAGTCATAGTTTCTCAATCTGCCAGATGCATTAATCCTTGTATTAGATCCTGGTGGTATTGGCTAAAACAGGTCCCTAGTAGTCTGCAACTCATTGTCTGTCGCAATTGTATTAACAATTCAGGATTTTCCAGGTCCACTTGGTTTATCAACTTCTTGATCCAACGTAGGCCGTACCAGATTTGAGATTTTAATACCATCCACAGTTTTGAGGCCGTGGTCAGATGACTTGTGCCCACTGGGCATGGATCGCATTGCCAATGATGATCGTAATCATAAGCCAAGTTCGCTAAGCTGTCTGCGCGATAGTTTTGATCTCTTGGAACATGCATCCATTCTATCAGGGGGAAGTTCTTTATGAGTTGTCGGATGGATGTGGTGTAAGCTCGCAATATGCAGTCCCAAATCTGATACATCCCGGTCATGTTTCGGATTAGGAGCTGAGAATCGCCCACGATTCTTAGAGTGTTTATGATAGGTGCGAACTTGATTGCCATGTGTTGGCCGGACATGGGGGCTTTGTATTCGGCAGTATTATTGGTGAATCCCGCCCCAAGCAGAACGCCTATGCTTGCTAGTTTGATTGGGATCACGTAATGTGGCTCCTATGGCGCCTTCTCTGTGAGAGTGCCGACATGCTCCGTCTATACTCAGGGTATAAGTATCTCATTCTTGAGTAATAGCCATATCTTTCCTTCATTTTTTTTTCGATTTTTTTTTCTCAGGGGGAGTATGTATGGGAGGCGTAGGCCATCACGTACCTTTTGTAATAAACAGTTGAGCCTAGGAAGGTTTGAAGTTGACTCACGGTGGTGGGGGCCATCATACTAATATCATGGCGATCTTTTTGGGATCAGTGGCCATGCCATATTTACTGATCACATGGCCTAACAACACTTCATGTGGTACCCCAAACAGACACTTGTTGGTGTTCAATGTGATGCACACTTTTGAAAGCATTTCTCGAGTACGGCGAGGTGATCAGTGATTGTAAATGCCCTGTAGAGGTCATCTATAAACATTTTGAGGTTCTCATCTAAGATGTCCTGGAATTGTTCGTTCATAAATCGTTGATAGATCTCTGGCGCATTGGTAAGTCCAAACGGCATGACGTGGTATGCGAATACTCCGAATGTGGTAGTGAAGGTGGTTTTTAATTTGTTTTCCTCTGCTATGGCTATCTGGTTATAGCCGATGAAACAATCCATGAATGAATATTGTTCCCTGCCATCTCTTCTAGGACGTGGTCTATAAATGGTAGTGGATAGTAGTCCTTTCTAGTTTGTTTGTTCAAGCACTTGTAGTCTACACATACTCGGATACGTGTGGAGTTCTTCTTTGTCCGTGGTACAATCGGAGAGCACCACTCGGTGTTTTCAACAGGAAATATTAGCCCTACCTACCTAAGTCGTTCTAACTCTTTATATACCCCTTCCTTCAAGTGGTAGGGTAAACGTCGTTGTTTCTGGTGTACTGGTTTGGCTCCCTCAGTGGTATGTTGTGTTTTACTAGATCCGGGAGGATGCCTCTCAAATCCCCATAGTCCCATGCAAAGATGTGCTGATACTTTTTGCACAACCGTTCGTATTTATCTCTATCGTCTTTGGTCAATGCGGCCCCTACTTTGATGTCTTTCGGGTCTTTTGGGCTTCCTAGGTGTATCAAGCAGATGTCAGCATCCCTCACCTTGGGAGGTCACTCTTCTGGGGAGTTTCACTCTACGCCTAGTACTTGTCTTCCATCGGGCTCATCGTCACTGGTGCTAGACTCGAAATCCTCCTCGTTGCTTGATATCTCTTCCCATTCTGATTTGGGTATAGCGGCTCTTTTTGTCTGGGGGGCTTCTGGGTAGCCATCTACTATGACGCGCTCACGGCCCCATCCAAAGATGAGCAGTCCTGCTGGGATGTCTACGATACAATTACTCAGTCTGAGCCATGGTCGGCCTAACAACATAGAATACCACTGATTTCTGGCATACATTCGCATCATGTAGAAATCTACCTGGATGGTTTTGTCGGCTACAGTGATTGGTACACTCTTAAGCTCTCCTTCTGGTTTTATCACTGAATTGTTGGCTAGTTTGAGGGCGATCAACGTGGCTGGTTCTAATGTGAATCCCAATTAGTCAGCGAGCTCTAGGCTAATAATGTTTACGGTAGATCCTGCATCAACTATGGCTCCTTTCACAACTAGGCCATCAATCAGTACATCTACCTTAGGACAATAGCGATCTAGGATTCCTGCTTCGATGTGTCCGACTGTAGGGGGTTCCAATGGTCTAGGTTTGATCATGTGTCAGATGGTGCATTTAATGGTGGGTGACAGTTGGAGCAATTGCCACAGTCCTATTTCTAGCTTCATATCTTCCAATGCCTGTGTTAGATCAATTTTTCCTGTTCTCAAGCTCACATCAAGATTTCTACAAATCTGTATCCCTTGCTCTCTTTGCCCCCATTCCAATTTTTTCCTTTCTTAGTCTTTCTCGGTCCTAAGGGTCTGGGATGTCATCTCCCTTCTAAGGTGTTCATCTCCCCCGTTCTCTAGGTGCTGCAGCTTCTATCCCTGGCTTGATCAACCCTTGGTCATTGGCTGTTGGCTTGTCTATCTGCAGGGGTGTAGTTTTGGGGGTCTCCCTTCGGAGGTTACTCTCGTCACCACTAAGACTTCCTCCCTCGGCGTGGTCTGGTCCATTGTTTCTAACTCAATGAAATTTACGGGTGCTCGATCATCCTCTAAGTGTGCTTTCCCCTTGTCTCGTGGATCAATTTTGGGCCCATGTTGTAGAAATTGAGGGCCTCTCGATGGTCCAGCTATGTCTTGGAGCCTATGGTTCATGGGGCCTGGCATTCTATCGCCTGTATTTAGAGCCTCTGTTCATCGCCTGTGATAAGTGGGATGCATGGGCAACTGCAAACTGCACATCTTCTACTATAATCGCCTTGTCTACTGCCTCAGCTAATGTATGGGGGTTACTCTGACGTACAACCATCTGTATGTTATTTTTTAGCCCTCGCAGAAAGAAGGTCAATAGTAACAGGGGTGGTAGCTGTACAGTGGGTTCCACTTGCCATGCCAATTCTGTCAATCGGTGCCAATACTGCCTAATACTCTCATTCCTCTTTGCTGCAAGGAGGTTAGGGTGAACAATAAGTCATCGGTCGTACGGTGGGGGGCATACTCGATTAGGAAAAGTCTATGGAATTCATCAATGGTGTGGATCATCCCTCATTGCAAACTATGATACCATCGTCTGGCGGCTCCGGTTAAGGTAGTTGCGAAAAACATCAGCTCATGATGTGGGTCCATGATGTGGCTTATGAAGCATGCTGTCCAAAAGGCATCTATGTGTTCCTCGGCACTCTCAGAGGGGGCCCCATGGACTTCTGGTGTAGATTCGCTTAATTTGGGTGGTGCCCCCACGGTCGGGGGTACTACGATTGGTTCGGTCGGACGTCTTGCCATTCCTGCCACAGTGGGTGTGATATCGTCTAATGGTGTATTGATTTCTTCTACTGGCTCAAGCTCTGGTATCTCTGCAATGTTTTCTGGTGGGTCATTAGGATTCATCATAGGTTGGCTTGGCTCGCCATCGAATTCTCCAAGCAGTGGGGATTGGGCCCCTCGACTGCTCCTCCTAGCTCCTAGTCCTCTTTTCCTGGGTTATGGTGTCTCTCTGGGGGGTGTTTTCTTTGCTCTAGTTTTTCGTGGTAACCCTATTTTGCCTTACCTAGGGGGGTACCTTGTCTTCCGACGAATAACCATCAATTGGTGTGGTACGTGGGTCTCATGACCCTCCGAAGTCGTTCCATAAGTCATCCAGCCTTCTGCTATGTCTGTCCGAACTAGTTCCACTTGGGTGACTAGTCTGTCCGATCCTAAATCCTTCTATCCTTGTAGGGTCTTCATGAGGTTCATACTAGATGCCATTCCTCTGGGATGCTAAAGTGGTTGGGGTCTCAGATGATGATCTCGACATCAGGGCCCGGCTTTTCAACTCAATTGTTGGTGTCGCCATGACTCCCATCATACACTAGGCATATGGCAGGTGGAACTTACACAATCACTTATACTTGGCTCATCAATCAACAGCCTATGATAAAGGTCTAACTCTCAACAAACATGCTAATGATAAGCGTCTGGCAGGTCAAATAACGTAAGCAACCCGCAAATGGCTAATCCGTACAGTTCACATCCCCACGTATAGATAGCCCATGATGATGTTCTACCTCCTGGCAGACACACCAATGATAGGGTAAAAATTTCCGACGGGGGATTGGTCTCGCCAGGAAGCCCTACAGGGGAAGGGCCCACACTGCCCTTACACGAGTGATTGAGGGATGTCGCTTCCAATCCCAGGGGCCGTCTCAATCACCTCGTGCTCCCCAGCTGATGAGGGTTTTCCAGGCCCTCAGAGGCACGGCTGCAGGGAGGTGTAAATGTAATTTCAGTCCTATCGGTCTTGATGCTTAGACTTCTCGTCCTCTAGATCGTCCACCCCTCTATATAGAAGTCTACAGAGGGGTCATTACTACTGGTTTCATCTCTCTCTGTTTCTGGTGGATCTAATTCTAGGGGTCTGTTATTACTGCCAGCTGGTCCGGGTGACTGCACTGGTGATCCGAATGGTACGAAAAGGTCAAATGAAGTCATCGTCTGATGCTTAGAGATTTACTTGGAATGCGTTGCCAGGGTATTCAATCAATCAGGGTGAAATAAGCAACTAATCACCAAATGATTATACTATAATGTCATGATTAGTCATGTGCAATGGGAGGGTGCCAATTATACGCGCTGCCTTGTTTGGTAGGTGGTGGTATTTTACCAACTGTCAGGCCTAGGTATTTCGCTAGGCAGTTCCAACGGTGGAGGTGACTATGATGACCCCTAACCAAGGTGGTATATTTCAACCACGTACGGTGACGGCCCGCTTTTGTGTTTCAAAGGGGTCGAGCTTACAATTCAATATTCCATTTGCACAAATATAATGGTTAACGACTCTTGAACACTAAGTATAACGTATAAAGAGATCCCAGTCTTCAAAGCGATAAAAGCATAACATGCTCGAAAATGTAAGCATCCTCACATATTATTTGCCTAGCATACCACAACTTTACTCGAGTTCAGATGAAATCATGCTAGTTTGACAACACCCGTGTAATGCGTCATGTGATTCTACAATCATAGGTAGAAACATACAGATCTAAAAGTTAGCAAATGCATAGCTTTTAAAACCACTTCAAGAAGTAAATAAGTATACCTCAGGCGTTTGAGAGGGGAACCGGTTTTCTCTTCAGAACCGCCAAGTCATGAGATCTACTGCAAATCGGTGTATCATACTACCCTCGCCATTTGAGAGTTCTTCAACACACGCCCCTCCGGATTTTTGTTGTAGAACTTCCCGCAACCAGGCAACCAGCAGGGAGAACCCGCCACATAGTAGTAGGTATCAGAGGCGGCGCTGGCTCATTCTGCAGGGCCTCGCAATAATCATCTACTACCTCACGTCTGTAGGTATTCGTCTCCTCATCTTCGTTTTTGATCAACCTACTAGCAGGGAATGCGCCATCAGCAGGTAGGCAACAGAGACTGCGTTAGATTTCTGTCAACAACTGATTAGGCGTTCATCGCCTCTCGTGATGATGGTAGAGATCAGCTACAGTGGAGGCATAGTCCATTGATCCACTCCCTCAAAACTGAGCCCACGGGCAGAACTTTACATGTACAGCGATCAGAGTGGAGATGATGATCTGCGCTAGTGTGGAGACGTAGGTGGTAGATGCTCCTTCTCTCTGGAACGTAACAATGCAGGTCCGCATACTTCTGGAATGCGATTTACCACAGACAGCGGCGAGGTTCCACTAGTAAATGCCAACTTTCTGGTTCTGGGATGCGATCCATCATAATCAAACGTGGCCACTGTGACCACTCATTGCTCTAGAACGAGCCACTTACTCCTCATCCAAGCGTCGCTACTGTATGCAAAGCAGGATTGCCTCGCTCAATATCATAGTCAGAGCTATAGGGATCTGGATTAATGTACTTCGGAGCCATAGCTCCTCCTCCTATACATTGAACTTCTACTCATGTATTGTAAACAAGAATGGCAGGTCTGTGAGGAGGCGATCCTCCTTCTCAGGGTTGAATGACTGTGTCTACTATCTGTGTATTCCCCGCATTCCCACACCCTCTCTCTCTTCACATAGCTCACGCTTCCATCTTAAGACATACAATCAAAAATCATTCATCCATGCTCTCACGTCCACCCTCTCAAAAATTAATGGTTTCTACTCTGATCTTCCTCCTCCATCCATCCATGTGACACAAAGGCTTTCTACTTTTCTTTTTTCTCTCTGCCTTCGGGGGGCCAACCTCAATAAAACCACTCCTTCTTATAGGGGTCGCTCAAAGCTTCCCCTTCACAATGCCATATCTTCATCCTTCATGAAAACCACTCCTTCTTATAGGGGTCGCTCAAAGCTTCCCCTTCACAATGCCATATCTTCATCCTTCAAACCTTTCATGAAAAATGTCCCGCTTTGTACATGGCTCTTAGTTGTGATTTGACACAAGTGGTACTCTTCCCTTTTTAAAAAAAGATGTTTTGAGTCACTTGTACCCGGGTACCACTTGTGTGAGCCACTTTTCACTTTTGTACTTGTTGGTGGTGTAAATGGCAAGTACTTTACTTGGTTGTCTTTATTAATGGGTTAGTCCTCTTTGCTACTTGTGGTCAACCCCTACCACTTTTAGGTAGGATGGTTTTTGTTATGCACTTTTTGGCCTCCACTTTTATTTTCCATTTGCGTATCTGTAGCCCATGGCTTAAGCTGTCGAGGTGATTTGTCTATCGGGGTGCCGCTTCGACTTGCGCTGGACTTTGCCCTTATTTTTGTTACGGTTTCCTTGACCCTGTCCCACAATTTCTGACCGTATGTTGCCGATTTTTCTCGTGTATCATTACTGGCGAGCACTCATGACTTGGGGTTTCCTTCAAGGCAATTTTTTCATTATTATAAAAAGTAACAGAGTACATTGAAAATTTGCTTGGTAGTGTCAGCTAGTATAATCGGGCCAATTCTAAGGCCGTAAACTATTCTATGGGCCATTTCTAAGGCCTCAAAATTTGCTCTAGCCACATTTTGGACGGGCTGGGACCCCTATCTATGGGCAACTGTGTGACGATTTTTTCATTAATAGTCGGGTCTTACATGCCGATTTTTATACAAAAACTGTGAAATCGCTCTATAAATAGCCCGATTTTTCGTGAGAAAATATCGGCTAACACATATCTGCATGAACACCTAGTTTATGGCACGTACGAAACAGACAACAAGGAGAAATATGAGGGAAACATCATTATTGCACCAGCTGCTTTAGAAGCTATAGAAGCACGGGAAGACGCATTAGGAGTGGGAGTGTGATCACAATAAGGCTCAATATTGACATTATGGATTTATCCATTCTTTTAATTATGTCTTGTAATGAAATTGTACATACATAAATAAGACACATATGCAAAATGTACATGCGTCAATAGACAACTGCTTTGTACTCTCTCGCATTTTTAATCAAGCTATTTCCAAGAGATATTGTCTTATGTCATTGTGCAATTTTTTGTTATGTCTATTTTTATTGCAGATAGACAATTCATAGATCGTAGGTAATTGTTTGATGTTAACATTAACCAATTCAAGACTCTACTAGAGCAGATGGCAATGATTGGCTCGAATATTGAGGACTCTGATGGTGTTATGACCTTGTTGTCTAGGCTGCCATCATCATAATTTGTAAACTAGGTGATGATCATTTAGACCCACTCAAATCTTTCGCTATCTAGAGTCATTACTATGTTGTTGCAAGAGGACATTCGAAGAAATGGTGCATCCTCATCCTCCATTGATGACTCACATGTTCTGTACTCCAAGAATGATTCTAAAAAGCAATACAAGAAGAAGAAGACCGTCAACAATGACCAAGTTCAAAATTAGTCACAACAAACAATCCAGAATCATTATTAGCAACATGCTCAAAACAAGAAAAAAAATGTTATGCAAACATTGCAAGAGGACAAATCATGAGATCAAGGACTACATACTCCTCAAGTTCAACAACAACAACAACAACAAGTAGTTGGACCAACAAGCCAATGCAATAGTAGAAACATCACAAAACCCTCATGATGAAGATGAGCAGAATGCATTCATGGTGAACCATCAACATGTCCAGCAAAATGAAGAGCGGTTCCTCAATTTTGGAGCTACACAACATATGACAAACCATCAAAAATGGTTTCATGACTATTTAGCCTATAGTACAAAGAAGTTTGTTCACCTTGGAGACAAAATTGCTCACACATGATAGAAGCTGAAGGTACTATCAAGTTGAGTTTTCAGAGTGGTGAATCCAAAGTTGTTCCAAAAGTTTTGTATGTCCCGAATCTTGCAACAAACCCGATGTCTATTAGCAAGATCACTAATTTAGGACATAGGGTACAATTTGGATTAAACTCATGTAAAATATTTGATAAGGAAAATAGAGTCATTGCACTTGAAAAAAGACAAGGATATCTATATAGGCTTACTCATTGTTACTCCATGACTGATCGTGCTTTAAACAACTCAATTTTTATCAATAAAGAATTAATTTGGCATTATAGACTTGGGCATTTGAATCATGCATATATTGCTAATATGTCTAAGAATTATTTGGTTTTTGATCTTGATTATAGAAGTAGGAACTTTGATTCTCCAGTCTACCAAGGTTGCATTATAGGAAAGCAGACTAGAAGACCATCATTATTTGGTGCTAAAATATTCTTTATTACATTCATTGATGTCTATTCAAGAAGCCTTACACTTATTCAAGATCTACAAAGAGCATGTTGAGCTATAGACATGAAGAAAGATCAAAGCAGTTAGGACTAACAATGGTGGTGAATACATATCTAATGCAATCAAGGAGTATTTTTCAACCAATGAAATTGAACAATAGCTTACAGTTTCCTACTCTCCACAGTCCAATGGACTTGTTGAAAGGAAGAATAAAACCTTTGTTGAATTTGCCAAATATATGATTGCTCATGCATCATTACCCAAATCTTCTTCGCAGCATGCTATTTTCATAGCAGCTTATCTATAGAATCGATTTTCAAAAAAATGTCTATCTAATAGTAAGACTCCTTATGAAGTCTGGACTGGTTCCAAGCCTTCATTAAAGCATTTGAAAGTTTTTAGTTGCACTTCCTATGCTCATGTTCATAAAGACACCAAAAAGAAGCTGGCTGTAAAGACAATATTTGTTGGTTATTCTCCTTTAAATGGAATATATAAGATGTATGATCCTACTGCATGTAAAGTTTTCACTAGTAGAGATGTTACTTTCGTTGAAGATCGGTTTGACTTAAAGGGCAAGAACAAGATCATAGGTGATGTTCTTGCTCAAAATACTGATGAATATCGAAATACAATTTTGATTCCTTCAAGTAGCTAGCCTATACAAATTGATTCAGAAGAAGAATAAGAAGGTGCAACTTAGAATCAGCCAACCTAGCATCAAATTTTGCAACGAGAGACACCTCCCATAAGGTCTGCAAGAGTTCCAACTCAGCTTGTCAGATTTTCTAGTGAGTATTCTCATTGTCTTTCGCAAAAGCCAACCATAGTTGATAAAGCTCTCAAACAAGCTAGATGTTTCAAGAAGGAAGCCATACTCTTTGATAAAGAAGAATAATTGGATAGCCACTAAGTTGCCTGCAAGTAGAATCTCAACCTGCGGAAAGGGGATTTTTACAAATCCTCAACATTGATTATTTTGAAACTTTCAACCTAGTGGTCAAACACTCAATCATATTGATGCTATCATTTGTTGCTCCAACCAACCATGAGGTGCATCAATTAGATGTACAAATAACACTCCTCAATGGTGTTATTGAAGAAGACATTTACATGATCCATAGCCAAAAGGTTGCATGCTTAATGGCAATTTAGAGAGGTGTCCTTTTGGTTGCATGTAATAGGATCTAAGGAGATCTTCACTTGGCGATCGTAATAGTGGTATTAGAGCTAAGGACTACATTAATTAGAAGGTGGAGTCGCAATTCTTGCTTTTTGCAACTTTTTGGTGGATCTCTTTGTTTTTTGCTTCCAGTTGGTGGAATTGACCTCCAAGTAGGTGGATCTTCTGATTTTGATGTACTTCCAGCCTATTGGTCATGATTATGGACTTTTTTCATAGAAAATGATGGAAATCAGTGGATTTTTGATAGTTTTTTGTGATTTTTCATCTAGTATTTAAAGGTTTTGCTTGAAATTCATCAAAGATGCTGATCTTGAATGTTTATCATAATTTTACTTGTTGTTTTCCAGACATTATTATTGATTCTAATGATTGCATGCTAGTTGAAAAGTCAAAGTTGGACTTAGATAGTGAGTTTTAGCCAAAAATTGGTGGTTTTGGGAATAGAAATGGGCTATATGAACCATGATTGACTAAAATTAAAACTTTTGGCACTTTCATGTAATTTAAATACAATATATTTGGCCTGATTTCACTTGCATGTGGGTTTGATCCATAAGAATCTGCAAAAATAGGTGAAAAATGGTAAAAAAAACATGGGTTTTTATGGGTTTTTCAATATTTTTGATATTCATAAAATCCATGGCTATTATTTTGAATGAATGTTTTCAGAGATTTAATGATGCTTTCCTAAGGCTTTCATGAAGTTTGGTTAGGATGGACCATTAAGGGTCTCAAAAAGTCAAAAAATAGTGTATTTTTATGGTTTTTTGAGCTTGAATAACTCTCAATAGGTGGTATGAAACTATTGGATATTTTTACAAGATGAAATATATGATGGATTTCCTCTTATTTGAGCCATCATGCACCCGATTTGGATTTGGGGTGCTTAGGCACCAATATTTTGAAGTTTTGCTTGTTGAAGAACTCCATGAATGCAATTTTTACACGATCTGAGCTTATGATTGCTTGATGGACCTATTGGAAGCCTCTATGCCTCTCTAATGAACCTTATAAGAGTGCTTGTAACCTCTGATGGATGTATATTGGGCTAGACTAGGATTTTTGATGACTTCACCTAGGAAAAGTGCACCCTTCTACTGTAATTTCAATATGTTACACGGGTGACATAGCAAGTGTCTTTCTAACTCTGTACTATGCCTTACAGTGACCAGATCGGAGTCTTTTAGCAAAAGCTATGGCTCGTCGGAAGTTTGGTAATTTTTAGTGTAAAATTTAACAAAAATTCGAATTGTTCTAATTGCATGCATGACTATGAATCAATATAGTGCTTTTTCAGTATCGAAAATGTTTGGATGACCTATATGTGAAGAAACATTGTGTTTCTACTTTAAAGCCTTAGTATTTTTCCTTGTATTTTTACTCAGTTGGTCGACATTTCGGGTCAGGCCGACACTTCCAAGCATCAATGGTGAGGACAAACTATCGGGCATGGACGAACTATCGGACCTCCACTACTCGGGCGTGAAGTTTTTCAAACTATCATGCTCCACCGCTGCCATGTTACGTTAACACAAACATGCATAAACATATGTTTTAGCTTAAGCTTAGCTAATCAATCTTGTAATCTAATCCAACATGATATATGTCTTGGATCAGAGACAAACATATATAGAGATAGACAGAGAGAGAATCCAGAACACAGCACTCAGTGAGGTGCATATCAAGGAGAAAGATAGTTCTAGCAGTAGCTAGTCCCATGCATGAGAAGAGAACACCTCTCTCATGTCGACGCGTTGATCTGGGAAACAGACAACGCTCAAGATAGATTTTTCCATGTACACTCGTTTTTGATAATACAAACATGTACATCTCTTCTGCTCAGTGTGTAATTAGTGAATGTTGTGATGCTTGTTCAATTTCATCAATAGATATATTTCCGCTGTCATTATGACATTATCTGCTGTTCATAAACACATAGTCAGATTAGCAATAGCTATCTGCTTGTTCGGAGGATGACTGATCACAGCTTGAGGTAGGGTGTTATTAGTTTCAATAAGGACCTTATCCGAAAGATCGGCTCCATCTGAGTGACAATAGGAATCAACCAGAGAGTCCACTATATTACCAACAGTGGTTTCAGAGCAACCCGATTGCTCGGCCTTATCGAGCTCTTCAAGGACTCAAGGTCAATGATCCCATCATTGGTATCAGAATGGAGCTCCTCAGGGTTTTCAACAATGGTATCAGATCCAATAGGCTTAATCAGAGCCACGTCACTGAGACTATGGCTTCCATTCACAAGATCCAATCAAAGATTTGCACAGTACCTAAAGCAGATGGATCAAAATTTCTTGCTTGGAAAGTGAAGACATCGCTAATCCTAAGAGGAGAAGCATTATGGTCGTGGGTGGATGGCATAGAAGAGATGCCAGCCAGCACAGACAAGGATCTTTGGGAGTGAAAAGAGAAGAACGACAAAGCAATAGCTGTCATCTCCTCTTCCATCGAAGACATCATTACCCTTGACCTCGCATCAATCTCTAATGCTAGAGAGATGTGGGATACACTCATCAGCAGATTTCAGACCAAGTCACAAAATTATACAATGCATCTAGAAGATCAGCTTACCTATCTAATATGGGATGGCAAAGATCTCACAAGCTTCATAAAAAAAATGAAAAACCTGTTCCTATCGCTACACAACATTGGAGCAGAACATGCAGTCTCACAAGAGAAGCAGCTCAGTTATCTGCTACGCTCCTTACCGAGATTGTTTCAGACAACCTGGACATTGCTGGCTAAAGATCCTACAATGACCTTCGACAAGGTAGTCATTGACATCAAAGAAGAAGTTGAAGCCGAAGAGCACTACGACGACATGAACGAGTCTGATCAAGCATTCTATAACAACAGAGACCAGTCAAAGAAGAAGGCTCAATTTAAGAGGGAGTCGACAAGGAGAACAAATCAAAACTAGCAGAAGCAAGGAGCCCAAAAAAGCAGATCGAAGAGAAGGAACGGGCGACAAGGCAACGACAAGAAGACATGCGACAAATGCAGACGTGACGGCCACACAGTGGATAAATACTGGCTAAGTCCAAAGATTGAGTGTATACATTGTCACAAGAAAGGTCATGCAACAGCGGATTGCTACGACAATCCAAGAAACAAGAAGACGTAGAGCAAGAAGAAAAGCACGAACAACAAATCATACGTGGAGGAGCCCGAATGCAAAAATTCCACTGCTTACCTATGCACTGATACATGTGCAACATCCACATCTGTCGTTCAAGACATAGTTCTTGACTCAGGAGCCACGTCGCACTTTGTGACGACAAGGCAAATGATCGCCGACTTTCGACAAACCAACTCCTCCAGATATATCGTTCTAGGAGATGGATCACGACACGAAATAAACGGCACTGGGGCACTTTGGCTCAGTGCCAATGGCAGAGACAGAAGACTGGACGACGTCCTGTATGTGCAAACACTGCAGAAAGATTTGCTATCAGTTGCTAGAATAGCAAATGCAGACATGCGTGTGACTTTTACAGATCAGACATGCAATATCGTTGACGCCAGCTCCAGTACACTCATCACACAAGGCAGACAAAGCGGAAACCTGTATCACTTGAAGGTACGTCTATTGACAGAGCAGGCTCACCAAGTCCGTGAGTCTACAGACGTTCTCTAGCATAGGAGACTATGCCATATGAACCCACTGGCACTATACAAAGCAAGCCAGTATAACACATTCACAGGAGTGAACATCAAGGATGCAAACCTGACATCCTGTGATGCATGTAACAAAGGGAGGATGTCACGTACACCTTTCACGAAGGATTCCTTCAGAGCGACGGAACTTCTACACGCAGACATTTGTGCACCCTTTGATGTATTGTCTGTTGGAGGATCAAGATACTACATCAACTTTATCGATGATTACAGTAAGTTTGTCATTGTCTATTTCATCCACAACAAGTTTGAAGCTCTTGATAGGTTTACAAAATATGTGAACTGGGCGGAGAAGTGGACCGAAAGGAAAGTCAAGTAGATCAGGACTGATAGGGGAGAGAATAGATCTCCAACCATTTTATCGACTTTTGTAAAAGTCATGGTATTCTTCATAGAAAGACAGCACCCTATACACCACATCATAACGGTGTAGCAGAGAGGAAGAATAGGACTCTCATGGAAGCTGCAAGATCAATGACAGCCTACTCCAAGGCATCAAGATCATTATGGGTTGAAGTAGTAGCTACAACCGCCTACCTGCAGAACAAGATAGGCAAATCAAGCATTGCTCACACTACTCCTCATGAGATATGCTGGAGAAGCAAGCCCAATCTAACTCATGTTTGGATCTTCGGATGTGTAGCATACGCACACATACTCCGCGTGGTATCAAAGCTTCTTTCATTACCTCTTATAGTTAGCTTTACATTTGACTCCATAGGTGTATCACAAGACTTTGCATCTACCATATGAAATCTTTCTAGAATAGAATTAGCATAATTCCCTTAAGAAATGAAAGTAGATTGAGAAGATCTAATCACTTCTATTCCTAAAATTTAATGCAAATCACCAAGATCATGCACCTCAAACTCCTTCTTGAGAGCACTCTTGATATCTTCCACATCTTGGTTGTCTCCACCACTCATGCTGATATCATTCACATAGATTACCAAAATGGTAACATCATTTCTAGCAAACCTATAATAAAGTGAATGATCATACTCACTCATAACAAACCCTTGAGAGAGTAAAAAAGTGTTAAGCTTAGCATACCAACTCCTTGGTGCTTGCTTAAGGCCATATAAGACACACATGATTTGGCTCTGAGGTGAAATGTAACTCTCGGGTTGCTCCATGTACACTTCCTCCAAGATCACCATTCAAAAAAACATTTATGATATCCAATTGCCATAGATTCCATCCATAAAGATTAGCAAGAGAGATGATGACCCGAATGCTTACCATCTTTGCCACGGGTGCAAAGGTTTCACCATAGTCAATACCATGTTCTTGAGCATATCCTTTTGCCACCAACCTTGCCTTATGCTTATTGATAGATTCATCTTGGTTTGTCTTCACTTTGAAAATCCATTTGCATCCAATAGCTTTCTTGTCATTAGGTAACTCTATCAATCTCCATGTTTCATTCTTCATAGAGCTTGATATTCAAGATCCATTGCTTGGATCCACTTCTCTTTGTTTCTTGCTTCATCTACACAAGTAGGTTCATCAAAAGAGGTTAGGAAAGCAAAGTGTGCACCTCCAACAACTTGCTCACCTTTCTCATCATATGTGAGCATTGAAGGCATTTGTCTTTCCCTTGATATTCTCCTTGGCTTTTGACTTGATGAAGGTCCTTCATCATCACCATCTAAAGTAGAATCCTTTACATCAACATCAAGAATATTAGATCCATCCACACCATCATCACTTGAAGACACGTTTGGAATATTCCTCTCATCAAAAGTGACATCTCTACCAATAATCACCTTATTAGTAGTAGGAATGTAAATCTTGTAGGCTTTACTCACCTCACTATATCCAACAAATATATCTTTCCTTGAAGATGGATCCTCCTTTGTCCTATCATCAAGAGTTATATTGACATAGCAAGTACATCCAAAAGTTTCAAGAAAGCTGACACTCGGCCTCCTCTTGAATAGCATCTCAAAAGATGTTCTTCCATCCAATATATCACCCGACCACCTATTGCATAGAAATTTAGCACACAACAAAGCTTGATCCCAAAATGGTTTTGGAAGATTAGCACCTAACCTCGTGGCTTTGAAACTTTCACATAAAGTTCTATTCTTCCTCTCGGCCACTCCATTTTGTTGTGGTATTCTTGGAGTTGTGTACTCCCTCTTGATCCCATGCTCATCACAAAAAGTCTTGAATTTGGTAGATATGTACTCTCCACCATTGTCACTCCTCAAGCACTTGATCCTTGTAAAAAATTGGTTCTCCCTTGCATTCGTGAACTTCACAAAGACACCATACACTTCATCTTTGCTCTTTATTAGATAGATCCATCAAAATCTACTAAAATTTTCAATGAAACTTACATACATCTTAGCTCCACTATTGCTAATTGTAGTAATTCCATGAATATCCAAATGTACAACTTGAAAAGGTTTGTAGATCTAGATGTAGATCTAGCATAAGGTAGCTATGTGACTTTGACAAAGCACAAGACTCACAAACATGATTGATGCTACTTAAGGATCTTGAAAGACCAATCACAACTTGTTTCTTAGCCATTACCTCCAATGACTTGAAGTTGAGGTTTCCCATCCTTTTATGCCAAACCTCTTGAATAGGTATTTGCTCACTTGCCACAAATCCAACTTGGTTAGCAATAACAGAAGCATCTAGGTTGAACAACTTCCCTTGTCTTTTACCTTTTGCAATCAAGATATCCTTCCTTTTCGTCATGCAAGCATCTCTATCAAACTCAAATTTGAAATCTTTACTTAGAAATTGACTCACACTAAGTAAATTCTTGGTAATGGAAGGTATGAACAAAACATCCTTCAAATGAACATTCCTATTTGTAGAGAAATAAATAAGAATTATGCCAATCCCTTTGATTGCACACTCACCATCATTGGCCGTGTGGATCACCTTCCTGTCATCTTCATATGCCAACAAAGAAGTGAAGTACTCCTTGTGAAAAGTCATGTGTGACCTTGCATCACTATCAATCCACCATGGATCTAGATCTCCATCAATAGCAAGCATACATGAAGACATCACAAAAGCATCATCATTTGAGTTTTGAACATCCAAATTATCTTTGTCACAGCCTACTTACTAGAAAGTTCATAGAATGTAGTATATAAGTGTCGTTACCCAAGAAGAGAGCACATATAAGAGATATTCTGTCATTATTGGTGGAAATTAGGATTTAGCAGTGAAGTACAATGAAATGGCATAATGAAGGTGGAAACAAACTGTTATCTAAAGATATTCATAGAAGGCATCCAGTACTGCCATAAGTTTTGTACAAAGTACTTGAAACATCATAAAACAGGTTCAAAATGTTCAACCATGAAGTCCAACTTCTGGATAACAATATCTTGGAGAAACTAACCAACAACTCAGTATTAAGATCACAAATAGGGCCGAGAAAAAAATCTGTGCACTATAAACCAGGTTTCAACTTAGACAAAACACCATATTTCACAAGGCCAAATGATTGCTCTGACAATACTTACAATGAACTATCTTGTCCCTCAACAGCCAAGATAAACTTGTTACACTAGAGTTTTGTAAAAGGAATCCCAATCCACTGAATAGTTTGATTAATACTGGTTAGGACTAGTTACAAATCTACAGAGAATAGAATCCATTGTTCAACAGAATCACAATGACATTCACAGGATCATTCAAAATAGAAACAAAGCATGGATGTTCTGATTCATTCATAGGAAAAAGAAAGTACAATGGCATAAGCCACAAAGTCTGTCACCCTTTGCTCCTTTTTCCTAAGAGCAGAGCAAATCTGCAAGACATGAATGAATGAAAAAAATACAGAGGCTTGGCATGTTATAGCTAGAAAGAAACTCGTAGTACAGAATAGGTGCCAATAACTGCCATAACCATTTGTGGCCTGACATATGGAAACAACTGTCCAAGGTCCAATAGAAAACTGCCAACAAGATCAACAATAGAAAACCAGATCAGACATCTGTCAAATGCGTTGTTGACAGCCACTGGAGAGCAAGAAAGCAGCCATTGAAGACTTCATGGAAAAAGAATATGCTAGAAAACGTTGGGTTGCCAGATCTGCATGAAATATTTAATAGAAATGAAAACTGTTGCTAGTACTGCCTAGTAGGCCGCATTTCTGCCATTGAGAACCATCGGCTTATCTGCGTGGAGGCACAACACCATTTCATGCCTGGAAAACGCTGACAGAGGGCTGCTAACAAATGTGTGGATGGCCAGACAAAGTGGGCTGTTGCTGAAACTGCCTTGTAGACTTTTGAAAGTGCGATGGTGGCTGCAAACTGCCATGAAAACCACTAAGAACGTTGCCTCTGTGGATTACCTGACTGTGTGGAGAGAATGCACTGTTGGTTGAAGATCCGCCTGAAGACCTGCATTGGACGATTGTGATGGTGGGCTGGCGACCTACTTCTGGACATCCATTGGAAGAAAGAGAGCTGTTGAAGAACAGGTGGAGAACCGCTGCTGGAAATGCGTGGAAGATAGGGATTCACCAAAGTGCGCTGGCTGGTTAGACCGGCTATACTGAGAAATAGATGCACTGCGTTGGAATTCCATCCGCGTCAGCCCTCAAAAACTTTGATAGAGGTTGTGCCTTCAAGTTCAGAGATGGTCTTTATGAAATAACAAAGGGTGGCCTCAACCAAATACCTTTAGTATGCCTTCGATAATGCCGTAGGTAATGGATTAGACACTTAGACACTGCCTTAGAAAATCCTTGAAACATCACAATACTTTGAACAAGAGTGAAGGTTGAGCCTTGCATAAGCATTGCCTCAATACTAGGTTACAAAGGGCCTTTCAATAAGATGATACAAGTAATTTGATAACAGGAATTCAAATTCAAGTAGAATTTGTTTGTAGCCCTAAGAACTCTTATAGGCCTTTAGTTTACAATAACGGTATGGCCTCAAGAATGAGAAATAGCTCATAATAATGTCTTCTAAGTTGTCGAACTCATATACCTTCAGCCCTTAATTTAGATAGCATGATATAGCATCACTGCTTGTCTTTAGGAATTCGACAATTGTCTTAGATTCGGATAACATATCTTGTCAAGATCAAAACTAGTGTAGACACTTTAGATAATGTCATAGATAGGTCACAACTCAAATCTTAACTATTGTTTTAGACAAATTGCCTTAGATAAACATGAGCACTAGTTACATTTAAAGACCCTGCTATACATTGCGGTAAAGAAAAAACCTTATGATTAGCATAGAAAAGCCATAAAAATGTACAAACAATAATAGTAGGGCATCACATGTGCCCATCCTCAACTGCGCAGCGACCTCGCAAGCATGAAAATCATTTGTTTCACAAATTGAAATTTGTGAAACAAAATTTGGCTTAAAAGATCAGCTCTGTATCATTTAGTTCTTCTTAGCAACACTTGAGTACTCTTGCTTCAAGTGTGGACAGCAACAAACAATTGCCTCAACAAGAGTCTTATAACAACATCATATCAATAGTTGGATTTCAGTCAATACAACAAATCTTGAAGTGTATGCAGAAGAAACAGATTATTCCGCCATAGAATCAACAACTTTGGTTTTTACAAATGTGAATAATCAGCCTTAGACAAACCAAGTTATGGCATAGCAGCCAGCCACTAGCATATCAAGAAAACTGCCAACAAGATCAACAATAGAAAACCAAATCAGACATCTGTCAAATGCTTTGTTGACAGCCACTGGAGAGCAAGAAAGCAGCCATTGAAGACTTCATGGAAAAAGAAATATCTCAATTGTTCTTCTTGTGTTTCTGGCCTCTCCTCCAAACCTACAACAATATTTAAAACAACATTCATCTCAATAAGTGATTCCATCCTCACTTTCCACAAGGAATAGTTGCTTGAGGTAAGCCTATCATTGCCTTCCAACATGTATCCAGTTGATGTGGCCATGTTGCAATGACTTGACCCTTCTCTTTCAACCTATTCCACAAGTCACTCTTTTGAAACACAATTTCCAAAAAGAAATCACAAATATATGGAACCTCTCAATTCTCTTCTAGCACTTATATCTAGCAAATCAACACATAGAATGTAGAAATCTTGATCAACCTATGATCCATTCTCAATCTAATGACTCTTGCCCTAAGATTGAAACAAATTCTAATGAAGTTCAGTAACCTCAGAAAATAGAGATCCAATCAAAATTAGGGTTTTAACAAAATCACAAAAATTGAATATTGTAGAAGTCAATCTATCATGCTCTAGCATTGATATCTTCTCCAAATCCTTGATAAATGTGCTTGATATATGTTGAAGTTGTTGTCCATACAAAAATAGTAAGCTACTGTATTTCACACATGTGGATCCGAAAATAACATAAAATACGCATTCTACACACAAGATCGCAAGATATCACAAATATAGTGCACCAATGGATAGATGAACCCAAGAGAACTCATGTATAAGCATGAAGTGAGATACGAGAGAGAGAATGTGTCTCTTCCCACGAGTGTACAACTATATATAGCAGATGCATGACTCATTAATGAGTTTGGTTTCCCTCCATAACAAAAACCCTAGCATTAATGTGGACTAGATTCAAATCTCTCCACATTCAAATTGAATCTTCTAAAACTCGTGTACTACACTTTTCCACACTTTCAAAAAGTGTTTATTCAAATGCTTTTAGATGAATATAATTTTGAAACTTCAAATTCTAAGTCTAATATGAAAATTGGCCTCAATTGCCAAATATACAAATATGATCAAAATAGTAAAACTATTTGAAATTTCTCACAAGTTGTACTCTGGTTCATGGCTACTATTCTCCTCTATGTCCACAACAATAGATGGGTTTCAACACACTGTGTCTTTGTTCCCTTCAAGATTATTGGCCATGGTCCATTGAAGTTTCAACTACAACTTGTTGACTATTCTTAGAATCTCTCTAGGCCTTGCAAATTTTTTAGGCTCACTTTTGTTGGTCATTGTTTTCAACGTTGAAAATTCTCCCATGTGTCTCCCTAGCATGTAAGCACAATATGGAGAGATGGATGTATGGTAGGTTCTTAATTATGTCATGATACTAGAGAGGATGTTCCAAAGAAGCATGGGACATTATGATTGGTTTATACAAAATGCTAGATGTCTCGACTCGTTTCTTGATCAAGAAGAAATTGCTATCACTCAAGATGAGTGAAGAAAGTTCAGTCAGTGATCATCTGAACGATTTCAAACAACTGCATAATCAGCTAGCTACAGTAGGTTTGCCAGTATCGGATGAAGATGCAAACATGTCACTTCTATCCAATCTTTCTCCATCTTACAATAATTTAGTATTGCTCTCGTGAGCTGTCTCTCCAGAAGTTAATAACAAGTCTATTGTAGAGAGAAGTAAGAAAGAGGAGCTTATCCGCCTTGAACAACAAGATAGTCGCCTTGTATTCGAATAAGCAACAATCTAAGAAGAAGAAGATTCTTCTATTCCTAATAGAGTACGAATCCTCTCAAATTTACATCTACCTAATGACTTAGTAAAAATATCTGCCATTTGATCTTCAGATTTACAAAAAACAAGATCAATGGCTCCATCAAGAATTTTCTCTTGAGTAAAATGGCAGTGTATTTCGATGTGTTTGGTTCGAGCATGTAAAACTAGATTCTTGGCAAGGTGAATGCAACTTTGATTATCGCAAGATATAGTAGTCGCATCCACCTGTGGTTGACCTAAATCCACAAGCAATCTTCGTAACCATACTGCTTCTTGTTTAGCATTGCTGAGTGCTCAATATTCAGCTTCCGTCGATGATAAGGCTAATGTAGGTTGCTTTTTGCTGCTCCATGAAATTGCAACTGCACCATAACTGAATGTATGACCATTGGTAGATTTTCTGTCATCAATATTACCCGCCCAATCGGCATCTGTATAACCTACCAACATTGGCGCTTCAGGCTTTTCATACTTCAAACCAAAATTCAATGTCCCTCGCATGTATATGAGAATACGTTTAGTAGACTTCCAGTGTGCTTGACTAGGATATTGCATAAATTGACTAACAACACCAACAGCATAAGAAATATCAGGTCGTGTGTGTTTCAAATAAATCAAACTACAAATTAGCATCCACTTTTTCAGATTCATCATATGCAGTAAGCTTCACTGTTGACATCCATAGGTGTACTCAAAGGCTTACAATCCTGCATATTGAGCTTATAAAGCAAATCTCGTGCATATTTGCTTTGTGTAAGAAAGACCATGTCTTACTTTTGCCATATTTCATTGCCAAGACAATAGTGCATCATCCCTAGATCAGTCATGTCAAAAGATCTGATTTGATTTCATCGATTAACTTCTCATTACTTCCTGTAATAATCAAATCATCCACGTACAAGACAATGAACACTATATCTGAATCTTGCCTTCAAATGTAAAGATTAGGATCAGCATCACTCTTTACCATTCCTCTTTGCTTGAAGTGTTTATCAATGCAAGAGTACCATGCCCGTGGGGCTTGCTTCAATCCATAAATGGCTTTGTTGAGCTTACAAACAAGATGCTCTCTCCCTGGCTCAACAAATCCTTCAGGTTGTACTGAGTACACCTCTTCATCCAGCACTCCATTAAGAAAAGCAGATTTAACATCCATTTGTTGGATCTTCCAACCATAGAAAGCAGAAATAGCAATGATAGAACGTATAGCCACCATCTTAGCTATGGGTGTGAAGGTTTCCTCAAAATCAATACCTTCTTGTTGCTCAAATCCTCTCGCAACCAACTGTGCTTTGTACTTGTTGAGTTGTCCATCTGCTCCATATTTAATCTTATAAATCCATTTGCAAGTGATAGGCTTCTTACCATCAGGTAGCTCAACCAATCACATCCTCTTTTCCGATATGGCTTCCATTTCTGTTTCCATAGCTGCACGCCACTCCTTGTGCTCCTTTGCTTTATCAAAAGTTTTTGGTTCTTGAGCCTTGAGCACAGAGTCCATCAGCGCTAGATTCATCTCTAATCTTGCAGGAGGTTTTCAATTTCTACTTGATCTTATAAGCTCTCTCTGCTCACTTGATTTAGGAGCATCTCCCTTATTAGCATCACTTGTTACTGACAAGTACCACTTAGGCACTCTCCTAGGAGTCTCATTATTAACTCTATCTTTTTCGATTGGCTCTTCCATATCGACACCAACTTCTTCCTTCACTTGCACTTTAGCTTTATCATCAAAGGGATCAATTGTCAATTTTATTTGGTCATTTTTGTGAAAGTAAAGCAAAAATGAACCAAGAATAGATCTTAATCAGATTCACAAGTGTGATTGGATGTTAGATTAGATCAACCTATCAATCTACACAAGATTAGATAGCATTTAGATCAAATCTAGATGAATAAATCTAACAAGAACAATCATTATTGACCAAAACTTGTACTTGCTTGTTTCACACGTGTGAAAACCTGTCAGAGTACGGACATTAGGCTGAGAATAAAGTATACTAAGCTTAGAACGCAATCAATGCATAAAAACACAAGACAAATAGAGAGAAAACACTAGAATTGCTCCAAAACCAAGATTTAGCTTCCATATCAATTATGGCCAAATGAGCCACCATATATACACAAGAGCTGATGCTTAATCAGCTGATTTGGCATGTGTGAGAGTGCCTACTCATCAAAGGATCCACCAATAGTCATCAACATGGCACATGGACCAAGTTTCCTAACTTATAGCCACCTCCCTTGATTTTAGGCAATTTTTCTAATTTATAGGGACTTGCACAAATATCTACTACAAGTTGGATCTCTCCTACTACTGATGTTTTCACACATGTGAGAAGTCCTTAGCACGTGTGAGATCACTCCTATCCATGTGAAATAGCTTTTCCTACCAATAAAATGATGCCAAATGGCATATAGCTAGAAAACTAGATTTTGGCCATTTTAGCCACTAGATCTCAAATGAAATTGTATGTACAACCTATATGACTCATCTAAATGATAAATGCATTTATTTCACACGTGGGAACAGGCTCCACACATGTCTTATGATGATATGTACTACTCATAATGGTATTCACAAGATATGATCAAGTTAGCTTTTGCCAATTTTAACACTCCTTCTCAAAACTAACTTGATAAAAACATGATGATATTGAGATTGACTCCATGGGCTGAATGGGTCTTCTAATATGAATCCTTGCTAGTTCAAAGGTGTGAAGATCAGCCAATGAGCTTGATGTCGATCCGAAATCACCATATCCATGATAGTGCCTCTTTGATGTTGACTTTTTTGATGAATTTGAGAGCTTTGCACCTCTTTCATTGATTTGTTCATCCTTGAAGAATATGGTTAATCCAAAAGCTCCTCCTCCTTGAAAATAGCTGCAACTCCATGATAAAATAAAGAGTCCTTCTTGACTCATGAGGATCACAAAGATCCAACATCATGTTACCAAGATCTCGAGGATTAGGCTCATCAACATTGGCAAGACTATGCATGCTATAATAACAAAGAGTTTGTATCATATCTTCATGCTTGGTTACCATGCTAATCTCAGATCTAATGAGGCTAGATACTTCATTATGGAGATAAGTTTCCTTAGAGGATGATTCACTTTCTCTCATAAAGAGTTTACAATTTGCCTCAATACATGAAAAAAGACAATTTTTCATACTATGAGTGGACAACTCACTCTTGCTCTTGCAAGACTCAAGAACATACATTTGATGAAATAACCATTTGCTTTCTAATCGATCTAAAATAAATTTCATATCATTAAGAACATCAACTATGTTCTCAAGAGAGACACCATACTCAACTAGTATGGCTTTACTCCAACTTTGAGATGCAAAAGTCTCACTAAAGCAAATTGACTCACCAAATGACATAAGAGAAGCAAGCATGAGATGTATACTACTTGAAATGTGCTCCTCTTGCCCTTGAAATGTGAGCCATATGAGCTCAACCATGTCTCTTGATATTCTTCTTGGAATCATAACTTGAGAAGGACTCTCCTCCTCAATCCTTGGCAAACTTGAACCTCGAGATGACTCCTCAAGATCAACTTCTTGGTGCTCCTCCTTGATGGAAATCCAAGACCTCCATGTCTCAAAATGATCACAACAACCATGATCATATAATGTGCACTTCATATGATCATCAACATTACTTATGCTAGAAACATAAGTCCAAAAATCATCACAACTTGGCGTGATTTTTCTAATATTGAAATCAAGAAGTATTTCCATCTCAATAAGGCTAACTACTTGCTTATGGACATAAGTGTCCACTTTGGATGCTTCACTTATTCTCATAAGAAGTTTACAACTTGCCTTTAAAATTGAAAATTTACAATCTTCAACATTATGAATGAACACATCATTCATGATCTTATTGAAACCAACAAAAAAAACATTATGAAGACATTTAGATTTCCTTGACTTCATATTCAATGTAAGTTTACAAGGAAAACATGCTTTGCTATATATTAAGGCATCACACTCAACTAGTATTGCCTTAATCCACCTTTGAGATACAAAAATCTCTTCAAAGAAAAATAGTTCTTCATAAGATTTCATGAGAGCATAAATGAAACTTTTTTCATTTTGTGATTGCTCCTCCTTAATCATTCTTGGTTTCTCTTGGATCATAACAATAAATTTGAACTTTTCCAAAGTTCTAAGCAAAATGCTTTCCAAGGACATGAAATAAATCCAAGTGACATTAATGAAAGTGACATTTATCTTTGCATCTTGAACCAAAAAATTCACTTCCAAATGCAAAACTTCAAAAGGTTTGAAATGTGTGATGATGGACTTTTGAAGACAAATTTTGTAAGTCCTTGTGAGGCTCCAAGCCTCATGCATCTTTCCACAAAGGAAACACCTTTCCTTGGATTTGTCCTTCTTTCCTTTGCACTTTAAAATTGAAGCTCCATCCTTCACCTCGGCCCCCTTGCTTTGGTTCTCCTTGGATGGATTGGTCTTCATTTTGTAGCATCTTGAGACAAAATGATCTCTCTTGCCACAAAGGTTGCATTTAGGATCCTTACTTGCCTCCAATAGGTTGCCACCTATTGATGCCATGATGAGGAAGTAAGTGATATGACTTTTCAAAATGTAGTTTGTGACTCTCAAGAAACTAAATTTGAACACATTCAACAATCTAGAAGGATCTACACAATATCTAGACTATAAATTTTGAATCATATCTCTTTCAACCTAGTCAATTGGAAACTAATCTTTGCTTTGATCACTAAGACAAAAGAACTCTATCAAATCACAAAAATCAGATCCAAACACCCCTATTGGACTCAACAAATACCAATGATTCTTCCTCTTGAGAGTTGGAATGGATTTGAAAAGATTTGATACCTAGATTTTCCTTTTCTCTTGACTAGTTCACTCAACTTTTGAGATTCTTGAACAAAGTATGGGTTTTGTTTCAAATACTTGAAAAACAAACTTAGTCACTTATTTTGGACTCACTCTTGACCCAAATAATCTCATTCTTGAGACTTGGATTGTATTTGATTTGATTTGACAACAAATTAACCCACTAATTTTCACAAAAAAAGGATCTACACTAGATCACAAAAACTTGACATGTATACTTGATTCAAACACACAAAGATCAGATCCAATAACCCTTTTTGGAATCCCTCTTGACCCAAAGAATCTCACTCTTGAGATTTTGAATGGACATGAAATGGTTTGATAACAATCTATGTCAATAATTTTTCACCAAGCTTAAAAATTAGACATCTAGAGATTCACAAAGATCCCAATCATGTATGAACACTCAAATATGGACTCCTCCCTGTTCTAGACTCCCAATGGGATCACAACTTGACCCTCACACTCTCACAAAGAAAGTTGAATAGAACTTATTTGAGTTTCATACATATAATGTCAAAGTTTTGCTCAAAAAATTGAATTCATTCACCCCTATTGGACTCCACCAAGTACCAATGACTCTACCTCTTTAGAGTTGGAATGAAATTCAAATTTTCAGAAATGTGATGCTTCTCTCTCACTAAGATATGTGCTTATAAAGAGCTAATTCCACTTAGCAAGATTTGATCACAATGAATAAGACAATTTTTCCACCAAAGTCAAGAATTGAGTTACTAGTTCTTGCCCTCTACAAAGGAAGGATCTCGTGAAAATTTTGGATCAACCACAACACATATTCCTCACTCACATTTATGACTTTAATTAAAGTAAAAAACACACTTACACACTTGAGTAGGGGTGAACAATGTGACTTGGATCTCAAATTTTTCTCCTAGTACTTGCCAACAATTCTTATCACCTTGTATTGGTAGATTTTGCCTTTATGAGTGTTTGTGCTTTAGAAATTCACTAAGATTTCAATTGGAGGACTGATCCAAGAGTGTCTTCTAGCATTTAGATGCTTCTAGACTCAGCCCTTTCACTCTTGAACAAATCTAGAATGAAGGTATAATGGATTTCAATCCCTCCCCTTGCAAATCACTCAATCTTTGGTTTATAGCACTCTTTCTCTCTCAACTTCCATGTACACTAAAAAAATCAGAGAATCAACTTCAATGTACTATAAACAAGCTTTAATCCATCTATATGATTGATCTAAACCAAGAACAAATCAATGGAATAGAAACAATGCAAGTGAAAGCTTGTAAAATGCACTAAATTGACTCAAAATTGGGTGTATGAAGCTCAAAATGCACCAAACTGAATTTTACTGTCCAAAATAGGTCTTGTATGGCCCCACACGTGTGTAAAGTACACCTGAATCCCACAGCAAGATTTGGTACAAATATGATGGTTCTAGCTATCCATTCAACCTCGCTACCTCAATATTAGCTTGTTTCCAAAAACCTGCCAATTTGGGTATGGTTTAGATCAATGCCTTAAATGCACTTGTACTTGGCTCTGATACCATGTGAAAGTACAAAAAAAATGGACCAAGAATAGATCTGAATCAGATCCACAAGTGTGATTGGATGTTAGATTAGATCAACCTATCAATCTACACAAGATTAGATAGCATTTAGATCAAATCTAGATGAATAAATCTAACAAGAACAAACATTATTGATCAAAACTTGTACTTGCTGGTTTCACACGTGTGAAAACCTGTCAAATTACGTACATTAGGCTGAGAATAAAGTATACTAAGCTTAGAACTCAATCAATGCATAAAAACACAAGACAAATAGAGAGAAAACACTAGAATTGCTCCAAAACCAAGATTTAGCTTCCATATCAATTATGGCCAAATGAGCCACCATATATACACAAGAGCTGATGCTTACTCAGCTGATTTGGCACGTGTGAGAGTGCCTACTCATCAAAGGATCCACCAATAGTCATCAACATGGCACATGGACCAAGTTTCCTAACTTATAGCCGCCTCCCTTGATTTTAGGCAATTTTCCTAATTTATAGGGACTTGCACAAATATCTACTACAATTTGGATCTCACATACTACTGATGTTTTCACACATGTGAGCAGTCCTTAGCACTTGTGAGATCACTCCTATCCATGTGAAATATCTTTTCCTACCAATAAAATGATGCCAAGTGGCATATAGCTAGAAAACTAGATTTTGGCCATTTTAGCCACTAGATCTCAAATGAAATTGTATGTACAACCTATATGACTCATCTAAATGATAAATGCATTTATTTCACACGTGGGAACATGTTCCACACATGTCTTATGATGATATGTACTACTCATAATGGTATTCACAAGATATGATCAAGTTAGCTTTTGCCAAATTTAACAATTTTGACCCATCTCATCAAAAGTAGCATCTCTAAAAATCACAATCTTTTGTGCATCTGTGTCATACATCCTGTATGCCTTGGCTCTTTAATCATATCCAAAGAAAATACACTTAACAACTTTTGCATATAGCTTCTTTCGTTTTTCATTAGGCACATGAACGTAAGCATCACAACCAAATACTCGTAAATGAGAAACATTAGGTTTCTTTCTAGTAAAAGCTTCGTAAGGTTTCTTACCCTCCACGGACTTAGTAGGATATCGATTCAAGATATGAGTAGCTGTGTTGCATGCTTCTGCCCAAAAAGTATTTGGCAAACCCTTGCTCTTAAGCATTGCCCTAGCCATCTCCACAATGGATCTGTTTTTTTCGTTTTGCAACTCCATTCTGTTGTGGTGAATAGGGTGTAGTAGTTTGTCTCTTGATCCCCTGATATTTGCAAAAGTTTATAAACTCTGTTGAAAAATACTCACCGCCACCATATGATCTGAGGGTCTTAATATAACAATCTATTTGTTTTTCCACTAGATCCTTGGACTCTCTAAACTTGGCAAAAGCATCAAATTTCTTGCTTATGAAATAAATCTAGATATGTCTACTATAGTCATCAATAAATGTGATGAAATAGTAACAACCACTAATGGACCTAGTTTGTATTGGTCCACACAGATCACTATGAACAAGATCAAGAATGCCATTGGCTCTTCTTGTTCCATCTTTGGAAAATCTCTCTCTATGCTGTTTTTCCAAAATGCAACCCTCACAAATTTTTCCTTCAAAAGAGATATCAGGCAATCCAACAACTAGATTACCTCTTTAAAGGATTTGCAAGCTTTGAGCACTAATATGACCAAACCTTTGATGCGAAAGGTCACTTTGACTATCAACAATGCTTACCATAGCTTGAGTAAAAGATCTCGCATTCAATTTGTAGAGTCGATTCCCGTTGACTCTAGCTCCTGTAGCAATCACTTTGTAGTGATTCTTGATGTCTTTGACGAGACATTTGTCACTGTCAAACTCAACCTTGAGTTGTTGATCAGCCATCGTCCCAACAAATAACAGATTGTTAGCTAAGCCAGGTACATATTGCACATAGCTTATCTGCTTTATCTTCCTGCTGGCTAACTTCACTAGTACCACTCCAACTCCTTTAACATATAGCAATTTGCCATTAGCTTGTCTAACTTCATCACAATGGTCAGCTTCCTTGAGTTTGGAAAACCACTCTTTCCTTGAAGGCATGTGCTTGGATGCACCACTATCAATGTACTAGGTATCCTTGGCTTCATCACTTGTCATTAATGCTGTAATGAACAATTTTGAACCCTCACCTGTATCATCTTCATATTGATCATCATCGTATTGATGTTGATCAATATAATTATCTTTATAATAATAGTCATCAAATTGATGTTGATCAAGATAATTTCTCGCTTGCCATTTGTCTTTTCTTTGTTCCATCTCCTTCTGTTTCTTGAAGCATTCACGCTCCTAGTGGCCAGGTTTGTTGCAGTACCTACAATTTCCAGGTTTATTTTGTCTTGAATAGTCCCGTCCTTGACCTCAGCCTTGATTCCAATTGCCTCGATTCGGACTATCATTGACTTGCTCATGAAATTGTTGAAATGATCTCCGAATTGAGTTTCCTCCTCTCAATTGATACCTTCCACGACCAAACATTCCACCTCATCCTCTAACTACAAGAGCTTGATCATAACTCCTGTTACGATGATTCAAGTTCTCTTGACGTTGCTCTTCTTGCAAAAGCAATCCACCTAGTTCTTCATAGGTTGGAAGATTTTCTCTTGTGGTTATACTCGTCACAAACATGTGATGTGACTCACTCAGACTATTCAATGTCAATTACACGATTTCACGATCTTGTACTCGCTCTCCAACTGCTGCTAATTGGTCACAGATCTCTTTGATCTTTAGTATGTGATCGGCAATAGTTACATCATCATCCATCCGCAATGTATGTAACTTCGACTTCAGAAATAATTGCATCTCTAACTGATAAGTTGATGATATTCTGGGTTTTTCGTTTTCTCCTATCAAATTCCCGCTGATCTTCTTCAATCGCTGGCCTTGTCACGATCTCCCATAGCTCCTTTTCCATGAAAATGTTCTTCAGTTTGAATTTTTAAACTGCATAGTTGTCAGCACCTTCCAATTTGCTTGACTCATTAAGGCACTCTCGCTTAGAGTTGCCATTATTGGATAGATGAGTCTGGATCACAAAATTTATCACACCATATTTTTACACCTGATATCGGTACGATGCACGGGTGCACGACTGTTCGAGATTCTCTTTAGCTCGCGCGTGTGGATCCGATATTGGTACAGGTATGCGATATCGGTATGATGCGTGGATGTACGACTGCTCAGTATTTTCTTTGCCTTTGGCGCATGGATCCGATATTGGTACGGATATGTTATATCTGTACGACGCACAGATATACGACTGTTCAAGATTTTTCTTACCTCTGGCACGTCGATCCGATATTGGTACGGAAAAGATGAAAAGTAGAGAGAATATAAGAACTTTCAAAGGAAATATTCTAGATTTCCCACTTCGGCGCGGCGGCTACGCCACCTCCTTTTTGCAAAGATTTCGAAATGTGTGATCGTTCAAAAGACAGAGATCAATAATGTGAAAAGTATGAAGCCTTTTAACTCTGAATGGCAAAACTACACACTGTCTAATGTGATTTGCGGTATCCCAAATAGACGAATGAGAGATTTCTTGGCAAACCTCTCACACAAATGGCACTTTTCACAACAACTATAAAGTATTGTAACAATCTCCCCCCACTCAACATATTTTCAAACTGTCTAATACTGCCTTGGCCTTTCTGATGCCTCCGGGACTGTGCTTTTCATAACAACTAGGAAGTATTGTAAAAAATCTCCCCACTCAATAGATTTTCAATCTGTCTGATGCTGCCCTGGCCTTTCTGATGCCTCCAGGACTGTGTCTTCATTCCCCACTGATGATTCTGAGCTCCAAACTTGCAAAATACACCAAAGAAGAATTTCTTCCAACCGTTTTTGTCTCTCCAAGCTTTCACCTCCCGTGAAGGACTTTCTCACTTCATTGCGGAGCCTGTGACAAGCTGTATCCACTAATCAGGCACGTAGGACTATCGCTGCTCTGATACCATGTCAATAATTAGATATGCAACATCAAGCATTCACCATAAGCAATCACCACAAGAAGGCGGAAGAAGAACACGCACTATCACTCTATTATACTAACTCATACAAAACGTAAAATGTACAAATAAACCCTAAACCCTGATAGAGAGAGAAAACCTATGAGTCGACTAATAGACTAGCCTACGGCTAATGACAGCTGGTCACATCTGTCAACATTAATGTACATCGCAAACAGTAACAATGAAGTTTATCATTGACTTCTAACAAGGTGACGAAGCAAAATGAAATGAAGGTCGAATGTCGAACATACTCCGAAGGTCAAACATACTTTAAAGACCGAAAAACACGAAACGAAAGACACGAAACAAAATGAAATGAAGACGAAGCAAAACAATTTGCGCTGCTATTTGGCAGCTCGACAAGCGTGGTGTATTGTACTTCACGCTCAACTAAAAGAGTTATCGATAACAGAGAATAACTAACTAGTTGATTAGCATGGAATTTTTTTGTAATTCTTTGTTTAGCTGTTTTGTAAACTCCACACAGTGGAGATAAATACACATTTTTTATCAACACAATAGAGATGATAGAGAGACGAAAAATAAAGAGAATAGCTGTGCATGAAAGTCTGCCAATGAGCAAAAAACAAAGCGATTGAGTTGAGCGTCAGGCAGCCAACAAGCGAGACACTGACCAACTCACTCGAAACTCTCTTCTCCATCTCATTGTTCTTGTCGTCTTGATTGCTCAAATCTTTTGTGTTCTATGATCTGTAGTCGCTTGCTTAGGATCCTGAAAACTTATGCAAAAGAAAACGAAACAAACCCGAATAGAATCAGATTCGCAACATGGTATCAGAGCCCTCCCAGGTTATCACTACATGATATCTGAACAGTGATTATCTAGGCAACACAATATGGCTACAAAGATCCAGACGAGAAAACAATCAGTCTTGATGGCAAAAACTATAGAGTATGGAAATTCAAAATCAAAACACTTTTGAACGGTGAAGGCAACTGGTCGGTGACCGAACTCACAGAGGTGCAGCCCCCAGAGGGAGACCCAAGGAGAGCTGAGTGGATCAGAAAAGATGAACGTGCAATGGCGATCATTGTTTTGTCCATCAACGAAGAAATACTCATGCAGATTGAAGACTGTGAAAGTAGCCATGAAGCATGGAAAAGATTAAAGTAGAAGTACGAAGTGAGGACTACTGCTTCTTTGATGGATCTTCACAATCAGCTGCAATCTATGCGATGGGATGGCAACTAGTTGGATCAGCATGTTGAGAAGATCAGGATATTCTTTGCTCAATTCGCTGCATCAGGGCAGGAACACCAGGTCCTAGCACCACAACAGTTGATGTACTTCATAAAGTCCCTACCTACGTCCTATCAACCATTGAGAATGCTCGTACTGAGTCTACCAGATATGACATTCGAGAGAGCAATCAGTCTTGTCGTGATGAGAGACTGATGAGGGACGAAGGAGAAGGAAGCAGTGATAAGGAGAAAGCTCTTTTCACGAAGGGAAGAAAGAAGAACAAGAACAAGCCTAGATTCGACAAGACGAACACAAAGTCTTCGAGTAGATGCAACAACAACCAACAATCTTTTTCATGTAATCACTGTCACAAACTAGGACACATAGAGACACATAGCCAATAGATGCTGGTTCAACCCAACAATACCTTGCATGTGTTGCAAGAAGAAGGGGCCCTCTGCATACAATTGCAGATTCAACTCAAAAAGAAAAAAAAAAGCTGACAAAGTAATGTTGCAGAGTCATCCAAGGATGCAGACAAAGGTGATAAAACTTTCACGATTTTCGATGAAGCTTCAACAAGCTACACCGAAAAAGCCTAAGATATAGTCATTGATTCAGGAGCGGCCTCACACATCACCTGCAACAAAAGAATCTTGATCGACTTCAGATAACTCAAAACCAATAGAGCAGTGATTCTAGGTGATGGGAGCCAACACGATGTCAAGGGCATCAGGACTCTACAGCTACGAACACTGTCAGGTCAAGCAGAGTTTCCAGGAGCACTCTACGTACCTTCACTAAGAAGAGACCTACTATCAGTCTCCAAGATGGCAGATCTTGGAATTTGAGTTCTATTCGATGGCAATATATGCCGGATGATCAAGAAAATAACAAACAAGTTGCTGACAGTTGGATGCAGAGAAAGTAATCTCTACCAAGCCAAGATAATCAGCAAATTTGATAGCATACTAAATGCATCAGAGAACGAAAATCAACTCTGGCATAGAAGAATGTATCATCTGAACATGAGGAGCCTCTACGACATGAGCAAAAAAGACATAGTCACAGGTTTGAAAATATCCAGATCCGATACTGAGTTCTGTGAAGCTTGTCAGAAAGGCAAATAGCATCGGAATCCATTCATACATGAGGGAAAAAGAGCTAAAGAATTTCTTGAGCTCGTCCACTCAAATGTCTGTGGACCGATGAAAGTCGATTTGCTCTCAAGATCGAGGTATTTCCTAACGTTCATTGATGACTACAGCTGGATGACAACGATCTACTACTTAAAGAAAAATTCTGAAGTGTTTGACTCTTTCAAGAAGTTCGTGCCATTTGCAGAGAGACACACCTCAAAGAAGATTCAGATCATTAGGTCTGATAATGGAGGTGAGTACTAGAGCACAAAATTTTCTGGATTCACCAAGAACAAGGAATAGAGCATCAATTCACTCCTGTGTACACACCCGAATATAATGGTGTTGTAGAAAGAAGAAACAAGACGCTAGTCGAAGATCTAAATGCATGATGGCACAGGCTCAATTTCCAAGTCAATTTTGGGCTGAGGCAATAGCTGCAGCAGTGCACCTGCAGACCAGATCAGCAACGACAGCCCTAGAAAACAAAACACTGTACAAAATGTGGACAGGTAGAAAGCCTGATCTGTTATACGTGTGTGTATTCGGATGTGCAGCATACAAACACATACCAAAGGAACAAAGAAACAAGCTCGATGAAAAGTCAGGGCAGACAATCATGGTCGGGTACTCGAACAGATCACAAGTGTACAGACTCTACAACCCATTAGAAAGTCGTGTCGAGTAGAGATGTGAAGTTCGATGAGTCCACATTTCTTGGATTGAAGGATGAAAAAGACCATGAGATCTTTACACTGCTGCCAATTCAAGAGGGATATTGAGGACAAACATCAAATCAGAATATCGAACTCCAGACTCCAGAGTAGCAGGAAGCCGAAGATCAACCGGACGAAGAAAAAACATTCGAACAGCGATGAATCGAACCCAGAAGGTCGACAAGACAAAGAAAACCTCCAGATCGAGAGAAGAAATAGAGTTCGAGTACTGCAGCTTCACTGAAGAGCCAACTACATATCTAGAAGCTATCTAGAGTCTAGAAGGAGAATTCTAGAACCAGACAATGTTATAGGAAATCGAATCAATGAGGCAAAATGAGGCATGGACACTAGAGCCACTGTCCGAAAATAAAAAGATCATCGACTGCAAGTGGGTATACAAAAGGAAAATCAAATCAGATGGCACTGTCGAATGCTACAAAGCAAGGCTTGTCGCAAAGGGATACACACAAAGATACGATGTCGATTATTTCGACACATATTTTCCAATGGTCAAGATGACAAGCATTTGACTGCTCCTTGCATACGCAACACAATACAATCTGGAAATTTACCAGATTGACGTAAAGACATCCTTTCTCCACGAAGATCTAGAGGAAGAAATTTTCATGAAACAGCCTGAAGGATTTGAAGACCCCGACAATCAACAATATGTCTGTCGGTTACAGCGATGCATTTACGGTCTGAAGTAGGCATCACGAGCTTGGTACAAGAAGCTCGATAGTCTTCTGAATTTTCTAGACTTCACTCCTACTCAACCAAACTACAATGTCTATATAAAAAAGTAGGAAGAGATTTTGTGATTCTGACTATATTTGTAGATGAGTCCCTTATGAATCAAGAAAATGAAGAGTCAGATTTTTAGAAATTATGAAATCATAGATCTAGGAGAAGCAACAAAATGCCTTGGGCTGGAGATCAGAATAGATCGAATAAGAAGAGAAATACATTTGAGTCAGTCAGAGTACGTCCAGAAAGTACTGAAGCAGTATCGAATGATGGACTGCAAAGAAAGGGCCACACCAATGATAGTTGAAACCAGATTAACGAAGCAGGATTGCCTGAATACAGATGAGGAGAGGCAGAAGATGGAAGGTATACCCTACCAAAACTTGATCAGTAGTCTGATGTACCTCACAATCTGTACCAGACCCGATTTGGCTTTCTATGTCTATGCTTTAAGCCAATTCTCTTTGAAACCTGGCATGGCGCATTGGCAAATGGCAAAGTGAATTTTGCAATATCTAAAGGGTACCCAAAACATGGGATTAACCTACAAAGACAAAGAAGACAAAAAATTCGAGCTGCACTACTACAGTGATGCAAGCTGGGTAAGCTGCAAAGACGACAACAAGTTTGTGATAGGAGGATGTTCGATAGCGTGCGGAGCAACAATCAATTGGATATGCAATAAGCAAACCTTGGTGGCTCAATTCTCATGTGAAGTTGAATATGTCGCAGCTTCAAAGATGGTGAACGAGGTAGTATGGTTGCAGATGATGTTGGAGACAATTGGCATACCACAAGAAGAACCATGCACGTCAATGATGGATTCTCAAAGTGCCATATATCTGTCCCAGAATCCTATTTTCCATTCAAAGACAAAACATATACCTCTGAAGTACCATCATATTTGAGACTTGATCTCGAAGGGAGAGCTCAAGGTTCAGTACATAAAGTCTGAAGACATGATTGCAGATCTGCTCATGAAGCCGCTCGACAAATCACTCTTCGCAAGGCAAATAAAGACAATTGGATTAAATATACAAAGTTGCAAGGTTCATGAGGGAGTGTCATAAATTGTGAACTCCCGCAACTTTGTCGCGAAGCTGACGAAGCGAAACAAAACGAAGGTCGAATGTCGAACATACTCCAAAGGTTGAACATACCTCAAAGACCGGAGAACTTGAAACGAAAGACACGAAACAAAACGAAATGAAGACGAAGCAAAACAATTTGCGTTGCCAACTGGCAGCTCGACGAGCATGGTTTATTGTACTTCACGCTCAACTGAAAAAGCTAGCAATAATAGAGAATAACTAACTAGTTGATTAGCGTTGACTTGTCTTGTAATTCTCTATTTAGCTGTCTTGTAAACTCTACACAGTGGAGATAAATACACATTTTTGATCAACACGACAGAGATGATAGAGAGACAAAAAATAAAGAGAATAGTTGTGCATGAAAGTCTGCCAACGAGCAGAACACATTGATTGAGCTGAGCGTCAAGCCGCCAAAGAGCGAGACACTGACCAACTCACTCGAAACTCAAAACACATAATACAATTGCTCTCTTCTCCATCTCATTGTTCTCGTCGTCTTGATTGCTCGAATCTTTTATGTTCTATGATCTGTAGTCGCTTACTTAGGATCCTGAAAACTTTCGCAAAAGAAAACGAAACGAACACGAATAGAATCAGATTCGCAACAATCGTTCCATTGATTATTGTAGAATATCTGTCGAAGTTTGCATGGCTGTCCCATATGCCTAATTGTTTGCACTCTTCATGGTTGTCTATGACACCTACCCAGATATTACACTAAGTTAAACGAATGTTCTAAGCAATTTCTTGAATATTGATAGTTCAATTTGATCCTTATAGTTTTTCATTGTTTTTTTTTTGTTTTGAAGATAACTTCAGCTCACCCCACTGCACTATCGAACATGTCCCCAACATAGAATGTGTTATGAATTCCTTTACTTTCAAAGAGTTTTCTTAGTGCTTGTTGACAATAGAATTCAAGTAGAGTTTGAAGGAGATGCTTGTTACGTAAAGAAGAGAGATGTCATGATTGCAAAGGTCACTAGAAGAAGTTGAATTTTATAAGCTTGATGCTTGTGTGATGTCTAATAAAAATGCTTTGATGGAAAAGGAGGTCACATCAAGTGCAAATTCTCATTCTCTTCTCAATTGTACTTTACTAGTTTTGATAATACTAGTAGGCTTGTTCTTTTCAAATGTGCATTTAGCAAGTGGTGGTGATTCTTTTGTTGAGCCTATGGAAGTCATTTTTATAGCAAGAAATGTCACGAGGTTCAATAAAAAGATTAGATCAAGTGATTTTAGGTTGGATAGAATTGAGGTGCTTGATAGGCAAGATAGTCAAGAGGAGTCTTCTACCTTTTATAATTAATTCATTAAGAGGAAGTCTTGCATGAGTGATCTTGATTGTGTGCTTATTGAGGATTGGAAAGGACTCAAAGGGCAACAAGGATCAGGTTTGATACTCATCTTCACATGTTCTACTTCATTCTGGACGAGGATCATAGCATCTATCTCCTTTTTTGTGGTGGGACATTGATTTCACTATGACTAGTGAAAGGGCTTACGGTGTAACTTTGCATGATTTCAATGACATCTTTGAGAGAAAGTTTTAAGAGATGTTTGGATTTTTAAAGTGTGTCTTGATCAAAATTTATGATGGTCTTCTGAAGAGCACAAAGTTGGTCTAAGTTTGCTTCATCAACACCAAGTGAAAATTGACAATTTGGAGCTAGGAAAAGGCATCAAGATGGAACCCAATGGTCAAGGCACTAAGGATCTATTTTTTTCAGGTTATTGAAGACTCAATTAAGGTCAAAGATATAGCAAGGAATTGTGGTACTTATTTTACTTCATGTTTGAGCATTGTCATGTCAATACGTGGAAATTGTCAAGATACGATGTAACTAGGTTCATAGTTTTGCATCCTTTGGATCTTAAAGATGGAAAAAGTGTTTTTGGCTGGTTTTGTTGATGTAAATGGAGTTGAAGAAGTATCATTATGACATTCATTTAGTTTTAGGTTTCCTAGGTTTGAGACACTTTGTGGCAAGATGACAATGAAGGCCAGAACTTTTCTGGTGGTTTTAGGAGCATACACCTCACATGAGGTGGGATATGAAGGAAGCATGCAAGCATTCAACCATTGGATTTTTTAAAAAAATGTTTGCTACTATTTTATAAAGAAACCAGAGATTGATGCATGAGGGATCCATTCATTATGTTTCTATTTGTTCCTTCATGTACTTTTTCCATCATGTTATGTAAAATTGATGTAAAAAATAGTGAAACATCCAATATGGACACTATTATCTATATCAATTATGAATCTTTTCATTATAGGATCAAAGAGAGAAGATATATTTTAAGAGGGAGTTGATTATTAAGTTGGATCAAAGTAGTGCTGTAAAATATTAACTAAAGTTGAAGAGGGAGTGTGAAAGATTGTCAACATTTACTTGACTAGTTTTGGCCACCCCAAAATTGCCTTCGAACTAAGTCAAGTGTTCTTTGTATACCCGGATCTCCTGCGCATGGACTATCACACTCATGCAAGATTTGGGCCCTTCACTATGTAGTGGTTGAATACATAGGCTTGGAGATGCACAAAAGCCAAAGCAAATTGCGCATGCAAGTGACACAAAAGCAAAAGCAAAGTTCACATGCAAGTCACGTATTGGCGAGTTGTTTGCTATTTACCATGCATGCATGTTCACTTACACGTTGGGTAGTTGGGCCTTTAACCAAGGTCCGAGCCTAGAAAATTAAGACCGCCGCCACTTTTTAACCTTTTTAATTTTAACTTTGTCCTAAACTCTACAAAATGAGAGAAAAATTTGGGCAAAGAAATGGGTGGCTAGATGGCCCCCCTTATCTAGGCTCAGCTCTTGAATATGGCGTAAGAGCAAATTCCTAGAGTTTGTGTGAGCTCTTTGTATTTGGTGCTTTGGTGGAAGAGGAAGAATGGCGCCACTTTATGCTTGAGCTTGCTTGTTCGCACCATTTGCAGGAGCTCATCAGCTTTACATTTGTTTTGGTATGTTTTTCAATGGTTGCTTTGATCATACTACACATACTACAAGCTTGTTGTGATGTCAATCAGGCTTAGGATGATGGTGATGCTCTCGTACCACATAAAATCTCACAAAAAATCACGATTGGTAATTTCATTCAACTGATGAATTATCTTACATGAATGATTGGTATTTTGAAGCGGAAAGTCTTGACAGCTTTTTCAGGTTTCTAATAAGAAATGCCTCATAGGAAGAAGAAAATAAGCATTTGGTTTGGTCACTTATAAAAAATGCCAATCTAACGAGATCAATTATGTAAATTCGACAGATGAAATGATATGAATCTCATTGTAAGAACTAAAATGACAACAGCGTGCTTAATTTCGCAGTTATCTTACTATAAACGTTAGTTGTTGAATAATAAGTCGCACAACTTGAAAGATTGTAGGCCTTTTAGGTAAAAGCATTCCGTGTATTTGTTTAGTGTATCTTAGAGGACTTTAAAATCCAGAAAACCATGGCTTGTTGGAACCAAGGGCATTACAGGGGTAAAACCCCTGGGCTCTTTATGGATGTAACGCCCTCAACTACTAATAAGGCTCATCCCTTTCATTGCAGCCTATTTTTTCAGTGACATTCTCTAAGCAATGGTAATGACAGAGGTGGATACTTGTGGGTAATTCTGCCAAGTAAAAGCCCACCCAACCAGTAAAGGTAAAAATTTTTTGTTGAAATACTGATGTGTTATCCAAAAGAAGGTCAATTTACTAGACTTTTTGAAGATCTTTGAGTCCTTCATTCCTTTCTTGCCGTTATCCTTCTTTTCCAAACCTTGTTTTATTTCTAAAATTTACTTTTGTGAAATTGCTCAATAAATAGCATCATACAAATGTAAAAAATTTGTGCATGAAATTCTCATTACCATAAGTTCTCAATCTTTTGCAATATCTAAATAGATTGTTTTTTTCTTGGCACAAAAATAATTTGAGCTGAGTAATGGACTGAAAGTTTGGATGTTGCATTCAACTAGGATCTACAGGGTACAAACTTCCATGAGTCTATAGTTCCAAATCTCTTTTATTGTCCATCCTATGATGCCAAGTACTCATTGTCTGATAGAGTGTGGATTCTCACATTTCTTCTAAACAATGGTGCATATTCTACAGGGAGATCAACTGGGAGATAAATTTTAGACATTCTAACATTATGCTAAAAAATCAGAAACAATGTAGGACTGTCACTATCCCACAATCAACAATTATATAGGATTTGTTAGAGGCATGCTTGAGAAGTTTCTCCTTGCAAGATCTGTAATATAAATGGCGCTCATTTCAATCAATTGATTCCAATCTTCTCGAATTATTTTCAATCGAAACATCTTCGCTTTCTTGATGACATGCAGAGGGAAGCTTTTGTGAGCTATGATTTTCAAAAATGGATGTCACACTACTCCGAGGGGATGTTAATTAAAACTCTCACAGTAACCAAGAAAACAAGATCTTTAAATCTGAACATCACCCGCTAAATGAAACCTAGTTAACTATATAATGTAACCAATATGGTTAGGTGACTTGAGTGGTTGGATGAAAAAAGACTTGTCGTTTTTAAAATCCGGTGAGTTTCTCTCCTACATTACATTTCTTATAGGGCCCTTTTGGATTTTGGGCTTTCTCTAATGCATTGATCAGCCCCCAGCCCATAGGCATACCACATGCCCTGGGGCAATTGGAGATGCAATTATTGCACAAGAGAGCAATCTATTTATGTCACAGAATTTGAGTGCATGCTGTAATGCTGAGTGTCTGCCCATCAGGCCTTGTTGTACGAAGCAAGTGTACCCGCACCCTCATGAAAGTGCTGGAGTATGTGTGCTCACAATGTAGGCATCGTCACTTGTGCACTCTTGGACCTTTGAAAGGGGCCTCATCCCCTTTCAATAAGTTCACCTTTACATACATGCCTTGTCTCTCCACATACACAACTTATAGCTAGAACACAGCTAAAAACTAAAATTGCTAGTAAGAAATTGATAAAACACTAGCCTAAACACTCTGAAATGCATTTGTTATGCTCAACAATGTCCCAGATACAGCGAAATACAAGCAACTGTACAACGTGGATGCTAAAAACTGTTGAATTCACTAAAAACTTTCCCCAATAAACATCACAGCTCTCTTCATTGTATAATTGTATGAATATCATGACCGAGTTTGCACTTGGTTTGGTTCCAGGCGGTCCTTTGTTTCAAAGAACTTTTGCCTGTAAGCCGTTTTGTTAAATCCTCTTATTGTAAATGTCAATCTTGCCTTATCTGTGAGATGTACTTTACCTTTTTTTTGTTTTCAAGAGCTTTTTGATGTATTGGATGCCACAATATGTAGCTTGATGACTGCAAGGTCTGGTAGAGTTGGCCAGGTGCGGGTGTATCTATCTGCATTGGGTACTTATAAATATCTGCAAAGTTCCATGGAATCCACGCTCACCAGTTTAGCTGCTGGAGCTCTTGCTGATATCCAGCAGGTCTTTCAAATGGCAGAAAAGAGTGGTCAGGATCCACTTCATGTGATTGTTGAAGAAATTTTACATGCAAAAGCTGGCAATATTGTGTTATATGGGGTAGGAAGAGAAGGCTTGATGATGAAGGCATTATGTATGAGACTTTTCCATCTGGGACTCAAATCTCACTTTTTTGGAGACATGACAACTCCTGCAATTGGTCCCGGTGATTTATTTGTCGCAAGTGCAGGACCTGGCAGCTTCCACACTGTTAATGCTCTCCTTCAAGTGGCTCGGGATGCTGGAGCTCGTGTGATGGTCATCACAGCACAGAAGCAGGGATCAGCAGCCAAGTTGGCCCATGCTGTGGCTGTCGTCCCAGCCCAGACCATGGCTGACGATATGCGTCATAGTGCTAGTGACAGGAATTTTGTGAAGGCATCTAATGAAGGAGTATTTGATGAACAGATGCAAGGAAAATTCCACCATCACAGCTCGCCTGATGTGACAGCAACCAGTCTATTTGGTGGTCTTTTACCAATGGGAAGTGTCTATGAAGGTGCTCTGTTTGTGTTGTTTGAGGTGACAGTTCATTGCTTGCAAAGCAGATTAGGTGAGACGTCAGAAAGCATGCGCTCCAGACACACCAATCTGGAGTAAGTCTCATTGTGCTTTTTAAGTTGATATCTTTCACTATGCTGTGAGGCACAAAAGAATTGCACTTTGAACTGATTCTTGATAATCAAAGGGATGGAATTATACTCAATAAATAAGCAAGCAAATATATCAATAGTTGACTAGCTGGTAGCAAGGGTAGCAGAATTAGTATGCTGTTTCTTTATTGGTGAGCTCTTCTGGATATAGTTACATATTGAAGTTCGAAATATTTCCGTAGATGCTTTCTTTAGGTCGACGCACTGCCTTTTGAAATAAAATATAATAGCCTTTTATTTTTATTTTTTGTGGTAATAGCCTCCGAAAGTCTTCATGGATCTATGCAAACATATATCTGTGATTTTGCTGCACTTGCAGCTGTTATCGTCAGGTGAATCAGAGCAAAATGTGGTCTGTAAACCAAGTGAAACTTTATGCAAAGTATGTCCAACAAACTCCTCAAAAGGCCTAATCCATGCCAGCAATTGTTATTCCTTCTTTCTAAATGGCTTAATCCATGCCAACAATTGTTATTTCTTCTTTCTCTGGTGAATCTGATACTCTTCTACTTCATAATTATTGAAGTTTATCTGTGTAGGTTACCAACATGAACCCTTTTGTCTACATTGGACTTTTTTGTGTCAAGTACTACATATCATACTTATGAGCATTGATGCAGCTCCGGACAGCGGAACGCTATTATTGTCAATAGTTTTTATTTTTCAAATTTTTAATGTAATATCTATATATTATAATTGTTGCCCATTCCGAAACTTGGCCCATTTTTTTTTTTTAAATATGTGACCTTTTAACAAAGCAATCGAGATTAAGGAACGGAACCAAGATATATAGCGTGACTCAGGTAGCGATTCTAGCTCAGATATATATACCGTGGCTCAAATAGCTTCTCTTGTAATCTTCACATGGTTTCACATAAACTTGGCATTTCTGATATAACGATCAGGTGTAGAAGAGGCAGAGAAGATTAGTAGGAAACTCACCGACTAAGGAAGATGCTGCTAGCTTCTTCAAAATAATTGCTTGCCTGTTGGATTGATACGTTCATGTTTCCAATCCAAATAAATGGATTTTTCTGCTTTTGAAAGATACTTCTTTTATTTGGACTATGAGATATCTAGATGGATCAGTGGATCTCTAGAAAGTCAAATTAAGGGGTTAAGGATCTCTTTGGAGGGAAAGGGACATCAATAATTCCAAAGGGGAGGTTCTAGGACCATAAGGATCTAAATGACAATGGTAGGCTTCGATAATTATCGGATGTCGATCAAAACCATTGGTCTAAATTTTATGGGGTATAAATTATGAGGTTTAATCTGGATTCCAAATGGGTATCTCACCATTGATAGAATCGGAAACCCTTGAAGCTATTTCTCACCTTCTAAGGATCCTTATTTCTTTTGAATTTATCGAGTATTAGATTAAATCCATATGATCCTTCTAGTATAAAATTATTTCTTTATGAAGGACTATAATCATCTTATGAATTACTACTTGTAGGAATAAGGCTTGGAATAGTAGATTCCAAAGTGATTGTATTTCAATTTCTTAAATCCAGGTTGTCTCTGATGCATAGATGAATTTCAGATAGATGATAATCACCGTCACTCGGATTGAAAATGTTTAAAAGAAAAGGCTTGGTTGTAATAGAGTGAATCCTTTGTGGAAGGCACTTATTATTGGCTTTTCATGGATTGAGATATTTTTATATATCACCTTTTCAGTTAAGTTTTATAGAAATTAGTAATTTCTTTGAAAGGAAAGGTGAAGTAATGGGATAAATTTTGTCAAAAAATCTATTGATGACACAGTTTTTGGAAGAGAACCAGTTGAGATATAGAAATGTGATTATCTGTAAGCACTTTTAGAAAAATCTAGGGTAAGATACAAAACTGGAACTTTTCGAATAAATTTTTTTTCTAGGGATTGTGTGGAACAATCTAGGATTAGAGGTGGTTTGGAATTTGAAATCATTATTTATAAGTAGTGCAAAAAAAGATCATAAGTTACTAATCCCAATTTTGTTTGGGATAGGAGTAAATATGATCATAATGTTGAGTTTGGAATGTCTATATTGGATCAACCTAGTCTTAGTTGGATATTGGGATCAGGAAGGCATCGATTAAGTGGAAGAAATTATCTTATTAGAGATAAGTTGGGTTGGAAAACTCATGAGAAAGAATGTGTTTTTAGACTTAGAGATTTTCCAGATATGTTATTTACCCATTAAAAATAGAATTCGTAGGTAGTTGAGGTACAAGATTCTCAGGGAGATTGTGTGTGTGTGTGTGTGTGTGTGTGTGTGTGTGTGTGTGTGTGTGTGTGTGTGTGTGTGTGTGTGTGTGTGTGCGGCGCTCGCCTGTGTCTGTGTGAGAGAGAGAAAGAGTAGGTATGATCAAGGAAAATTAGGGTTAATGGATGTTAGGGTTAGATTGTCATCATAGCATGCATAACACTTTGGATTTAAGATTTACTCTTATGGGATCGAATTATTGTGTGACATGAAAGAAGAATCCACTTCATCTCTTGTTTGCCTTGTCTTGCTTGGAAATAGGGTTTGAAGGTGGGTGATCTCAAACAAAAGCAGGCTCACATATACTTTTTTTGGGTACTAATATGTACATACAATTGCTGAGGTGACATATCGGTATCACAAAAGCATCTACATTTTTGGTAAGAGAACTTGTCTATTCTCGTGTGATTCTGATATGGATAGATATTTAATGAGTGACCTGCCATGAGGAGAATTTAGAAGACATTCATGACCATAAACTTTGGATTTCATATGATATTTGACCTAAGTAATTAACTTCCTTGCTTGATTGAAGGGCATATATCTAAAATTGCCTCGACATGAGCTTAAGTGAAATTTGTGTATTTCTCGAAAGATAGAAGCATTATTGCAGGGCATTGCATCTTGCAAATTTTAAACATGGACAAGGTAGTAGACTTGGTGGCCAAGATAAGGTTAAGTGCTTTTGGAAGACTTACAAAACCTTATAAGTTCATATTAAAAAATGGCAATCCATGTATTCAAATTTAAATTGTAGGATTTTAAGACCTACTAAGTCAACATCATCTTAGGTTTTTAGACTACAAAATTGACGATTTGTGAGTTTTAAACATTTTTAAATACATTTGTAGGCTTAAAAAAGAACCGGAATTAATAGTACATAGTCATATATCGAAAAACAATGCTTTTTGATATTGGCTAGTCCTAGGGACTAGGACCCTACTCCCGGCCTCCAAATTTTAGTCTATATAGCTTGACCATGCATTCAAGTTAGCAGTGCCGAAATTTGGCTAGAGGGTAGGAGCGATAAATTTTGAAGGCATTCCAAACGGCTTGGCCCCCCTAAGATTCAATGATTGTAGTTGTTTTAGTGGACATTGCTTGAGGAATTCCAAGTTTGGACTTTGAAGTTGCAACACTAAATGTTCTCATTTTTTTTTCTTCCATTTTAGTTTCCAATCTCAAAGTACAAATGTGAGAATGTTTTTTAGTATAATGCTTTTGGGAGAAAATGGAATGTTTTGTAGTGTTTATTCCAACAAACAAGATTTTAGAATTTGGAAACTTTATAATCTAAGACTTTGGGCTTTTAAGATATCCACTCCAATGCGATGATGATTTTAGCCTTATAGGAACTTGTCAATCTTGCTCCCATTCAGACAATATCACTTAGTAATTCTCAATTACTAACTAATACTCTCTATATCTACTTATACTACTCTAGCATTTACTACTTCGGCCTTTAGCTTAAAAGAATAATGGCTAGTCTTGGAGGTTTTCAAAGGAAGATTTGAATCTTTGATCATGATTCCTTTGTTTTATCATTTAACTATTTAGTTGTTCAGGCGACAAATTTAAAATTTATTTATTTCAATGAGTAGCTTGTTTGTTTATGATACATTAGGAATTGATATCATAGTGACTTATCCACCGACTTCAGTGTTCGTCCAATTATGGCAAGGCCTTATAATTTTTTAACCATAAAATATTGGCAAGGCATTTTACTTGATGGCTATTTTTTTTAGGCCCACAAGGTTTAGCCTTTTACACGATTTAGTGACCAATTTTATTGCAATTTTTGTCATGGGCCATAGAAAGCTTTTTAAAATACTTCGAGTTTCATACTAAGCGAACATGTCAACTTTCAAAATTCATTATCTACCGTACATTTGTTTTGTGATTTAGTTGTTGTTGATACAAAATTTCATAAAATTCACTAAAATGGCAGGCACGTGGATGTAGCCCATAAATTCTTGAGGAATGATATTCTTTGCATCAATTATTGCACTATATAAATAGTAAGTAAATTGTCGGGGCAATCCTTTATTTTATGCGATGTGTAAATAATTTCTTCAAGAATGATTAATCTAAACGCACACCTCCTCTTTTTGAGACAGATTGATTCATTATTATTACAACCTAGCCAATTTGACTTATTGCCATTATCCATCTTTTCATTGTTGGATACCCACTTTAGAATGTATTTATATTATTTGTAGAGAAAATAGAACTAAAAACAACAAGTTTTCAAAGTGTTCAATTTTGAGCTTCAAAATTATTTCTAGTCCACTTTTTGAAGAAAAGATTGATATGTATGCACTTGTAGATTTTTGTAGTACAATCAATAAAAGCTGTTAAAGAGTATTGACTTAGGTAAGCAATAAATGCTACATGCCAAACGAATAATATATACCAACACGTGACTAAGGGTGTGGGTAGGATGATAAAGAAAAGCCTCGATCAGGGTAGTGAGATCTTGAGGTATTGTATGGACCCTCCATCCTAATTGAGAATACACTCTCCCCACACTAGGGACCAAGGCCAATTGGAGTCACACTTGGCTCACAGTCACACTTAGTTGACAATCTTGTAACTTAGTAGTAGTACATAACATTTTCTTGTGTCAAAATAACACTTTTCTTTCTAAATGAATCAAATAAACAAAAGACATGCATCGTGTTGATGGATAGATGTGAAGCTATGGGAATGGATGTCATTTTGGACAACGAGCAAGACTTAGAATTTGACGTGCAGCTATTATAGAGCTTTTTTTATATTTATGTTTCTCATTTTGTTAATCTTTCATATGATGTGCCTCTATACTAAATCTTTGTATGAATGTTTCAACCTTTCTAAACACAATATATAATATTGTTGCATTTTAAACTGAAATTCTTTATAGTCTTGATTGTCAAATAAAATTTTGACTTTTGAAATCATCTTTCAACTTGAAGAGTACTTTTCAAGTTATACTCTCACTTTTATCTTCGTTAAATGTCTACCTTTTTTTGAAAAGCAAATGAGTCTTTTGACAAGGTTGAGCTAAATGCATGTTGCAATATGTGAGGGAGGGAGACTAGGCCTATACACCTAGCCCTTCACCCTCCATGTGAAGTGTGAGGAGTGTGTCCTTGGAAGGTATCACCTTGTGAATTTGAGGCTTGCAAGAAGTTTTGGCAAGTCAACTCCAACATGCATTTACTTCAAACCTTTTAAAATGCATGTAACTTGCAAATGCACCAAGGGCATGAGAGGTGTCATGGGTATGCTGAATGGGCATATGGCTAGGATGCATGCATTATGGATCTAATGGAGCATTTTTATGTTTATATTAACTTATTTGTTTCTAAGAGCTAGAGATGAGTTGTGTTCCATATTTTTGTAATGCCCATAGAAACAAAAAAACACATAAATGATACAAGATTCAAAGAAAACACAAATGGTTTGTACTAATCTTGAAGTAATATTCATACACAGCCTATAGATAAAGCTTTGAAAGGGCATTATTGTGATAAGTTTTCTCTCTTATATTGATATTTTAATATTCAAGCATGTGGACAAGATAGACCCACAACTAGTTTATGCAAGCTCCCTAAGCCGTTCTTAGAATAATATTTGTTGGGCAAAGATATGAGATGCACTTTAATAGAGCTAGTTTTTTGATGGAGTTATGCAATTTGAGCATCAAATAATGGTTGAAAATTAGGTTTTGTTGCTATAGAAAGTACATGAATTTTTTTAGGCATCATTGTTGTAAACTAATATTGAAACTGACTAAATTTTTCATATGCTACTATAATATAAAAGAAGATTTGGTAATTGAAATTAATGGACACTTCAAAGCATATCTTATCCACCATTGACCTTTATTTTTGGTTGATGATTATGATTTTAATGTACTTGTAAAATCCCTTTTATGGTCATTGTTGACCCAACAAACTTGTTTGATGTGAAGGATAACATGTTACCTTTCTCATCAACATAAAGCTCACAAATCTAGGACAACTACCAAGTCTTTAGACGCTAGGACAACTTATATTGCAAACATTAAAATTTTGAGACTGTGCCTAGACTGGTACCTTGATTATTTAGAATTTGGATTTTATATGATAATTGACCTATAGTGCAATTTGTGGAGAACACTTATAACGACACTCAATGCTCAATCTTCAAATAATGCAATATCACCAATCACACAAGTATGATGGTTGCGCATGGTGATGATGATGTTTGATAAGGCACATTTTCCTAGCCTTGCAAATCATTTCATTCACATCTACATATTGAGATGTCAAAGCTCTTCTCGTAGTCACAAGAAAGCTGCCCCCATACAATCATTAGCTTTACGTGATTTTTTGTTTTATATGTCTCAACTCAATTTGACTCATCATTACTTATTAAAATCAAGAGCCTTTATGTGTAAAGTAGATAGCTTGAGTCTATATGCCATTAAATTATTCTTGGCACATGCACCAAAAACAATATTGACATTCACTTACAAGTTTCTTATATGTAAATTCCAGTTTCCAATTTCAAACATTACATAATATTTTTGTGAAGTGGCAATAAGAAGCAGAAATAAGAAAATTTTAGCTTTTTGGATTAGAATTATATACTAACATTCCAACCATCAAGTTTGAACGTATAATCTAACCATTTTCACAATCATTAACTGTCTACTTTGATCAAATATCATGAATACTTTATATAATGCAGGATAATTAGGGTCATTGGCAAATGTAACATTTAACCATTCACTTTAGAGTCTAATGCTTATTCTAACAAAGAACTAATTGCAACATGCACTTGTTGATTATATAAGTCCTTTTATCAATCAACTAAATTTGCTTATTCCATCTTCTATGTTCTTCATCATAAAGAGAATTAGAAAATGCAGCTTACAAGCTTCTCTAAGCAATACTAAAGGCAACTATAGATATCTATGTCTCCTAAATTTACAACTTAGTCATGTCACAAAAGTTCTTAATGTGAATCAAAGTTCAACTTTCCAATTAAATCAAGCTGAACCCAGTTTCTCTATCTTAAAAAACTAGCTTCTTACATGGTTCCATATTGTTCAGGTTATGAAAGAATCTCCTTCAAACTCACATGCGAGATTTCAACGTCCAACAAATCTAAACTTTCATCCCTAATGGTTATTATTACTTGTAACGAAATTTCAATTTAGACAATGGATCTTGTTCTCTCAAAGACGTTGTCTCATAATTTTGTAACAAATTCTAAGGGATTTTTGACATCAATTAGGTTTGACAAATAAAAAATCGACACTGATAATAAAAAAAATGTTTCAAATATATATATGTGTCAAGAAAAGATAGAAAGAATCATTTCCATTTCCCAGCTTGGCTTGAAAATTTTCTAAATCCCAATTAGGTGTAATGGTATTACATATGACTACTATAAATACATAGATTTGAGATCCAATTATGTTTAAAACTCTTCAACTAATCAAAATATTTCTAAAGACCACCGTATAGCCATCTAAATTTTCCAATTAATTCTTGGAGCAAATTAGGTCACAAAATTTATTCAAATTTTCAATTTTGATCTTTATGTTATCCTTAAGAAAAACAATGTTTTATCATATACAAATAGCTAGTGTGTGATTTATTCCTTGCCAATTACGATATCCTTTAGTTATCTTCTTAAAATTAATTATCCAAGTCTCTTTATAAGAAGCATAGCATACAAGAGAGAAACAAATGATAGCCATTATAAACTTGTTGATCAATCTCCCATTAAAAAGAATAACAATGGATACAATAAAAAAGAGTGATTTTATGAATTTCATGATATGCCCAAGAATTGTAAAACATATACAATATCCAAACAAATAACTCCAATTTAGCCTATAAAAGGCCTTCTCAAAGTCCAATCTACTAGGTGTAATTGTTGGACAATTCTATAACAAAGCTTATGGAAGTATTAAAAACATTACCTAGAATGTGTTTACTTCCAAAAAAAATCCATAATATTTGGATCAATTTGACAAGAGGTTCCAATCTTCTTGTGATTGCCTCCATGACTATTTCATATGAGATTCTTGACAAAATGAGGAGTCTAAAATTCCTAACTAGGACAAAGCAATCTTTAAAAAGAATTATGATCCAATTCCTCAAAAAAAAAAAACTCGATACATGCATAAGAATCTAATTTGAGTACTTTTTCAAATCAAGTATAGAGAAACATGGATTTACCTTAGATTGGATTTTGGAGGGCCATACCAGTAAACAATTAAGGCCATTGTTGGCTAGTGGATCTTTGAGTTGTAGTGACAAGTGTAGAGTGTAGAGTGAAGCCTATATTGATTGAAATGCATGTAGTGGCAATCTATTCCAAAGAAAACTTGTCCAATTGATTGCTTTACTCCAAACTAACAATGGAAGAAACACATCTAACCTTAGAGCTTTTGCATGCTCACATAAGGTTCTACTTTTGACCTCATTCACTCCATTTTTTTAAGGTGTCCTTGAGCAAAAAATTATCTTGGATCCCATGTTAATCACAAAAACTCCACACTGTCCTTCAAAATATACTCAATTACATTATTCAATCTCAATACATGTTGAACTCGATGCAAGTTCCCCTCACTTGTGTTTTTCTTTTCAAGAAGTATACTTATGTACATCTATTACAATCGTCCACAAACATATTAGCATGACCATTGGCCCGTTGTGTTAGGAAAATGAACATCTGAATGTACAAGTTGGCTAGTGATGCTCCTCATCCTCTAACACACTTTGCAAGTCCTCCAAGGAAAAAGTGCCTTTCAATTAGGGGATAATAGTACTCAAAATGGGCCCTCTATAATGATACTATTTCTAACTTTGCATGCTTTAACCATCTAGATATGTCAATAAGCTTTTTCTATATGTCAAGATCTGTAAAATGGTTGATAGAGAATGGAAACCTTTAGTCTTTTGATTTATATTTTGTGATTTGTATAAATTTTTTTCAAGTAGCAAGCAACCATTTGATTGGATAATTGTTGATGCTTGTGTGCCTTTTCACCGCCCACATATGTAAACTCTTGGTCATTCTTTATAAAGTATAATTACACTATCTTCTATGGTTTAGAATCATTTAGCCATTTATATTTGAAGTATTCTAAAATGTAGCACTAGTTCCGAAATATTAGATTGAACTGGTTATTACCAATTATAATCGTTGTTGGCTTTCTCTCACAATGTAATGTCCATCAAACAAAATCAAGGTTTATTTTGATTGATGATCTGTTTGATGAGTTGCTTGATGACCATTGGGATACCAAGCAAAATGAACAAGTTTAATGTAGAGTGTGTAAATCATCTATGACATTTAGATATCGTATATAAAAGCAATTGCTTACTTTGTTGTTGTATTATAGAGGATAAATAAAATACAACAATGAGTCGAAACCATTAAACCAAGATTTTACAATAAATGATACAAATCATACTCAAATAAATGTGAAATATCTTTTTGCAATGATTGAAGTTGAGGAGGGTTGGAATCTCAAATACATTTAATTAGAATTACAAATGCTGATGCTCTTCCTCACTATTATCAATTCCTATTGAAGGGTTAGTAAGATACACATTTTAAATTATGATGACATAGTCATGTTCTTTGGTTTTTGTGAAAGAAAGTAACCCAATCATTTTCTATTGACTGATTAATAATAAATTTTATGTGCAAGTGAAAGCCGAGGATCGTATAAAATGCCAAGATTTAGGCACATCCATTGAAATGGTGGATCTCTAAAAAGGATACAAAGATTATATGACAGTTATGTTATGTACAATGGCTTTGAGACTATAAACATCATTTGCACCTAGAGATTCAATCAAAATGCCACCTTGGATGTCTATTTGTAATGTTCTCTATAAGATGTATTTTAGTTTTCTTGTAATTGATCACTTCCTTCTCTTTCTTCCCATCCTTTTCTATTGTATTTCTAACTTCTTCACATACATTTCACTTGGGGGAAGGACCTCTGGCAAAGATGAAGTATTTTTATTGGGCACTAAAATTTCCATAATGATCTTGATCATTTCTTGCTAAAACTTCCTTATCTCATTTGGAGTAGCATTCGAACAAAAAAACTACAAAATCAAGGAATAACATTTGATAATAAGAAAACAAACAGTGTGCTACAAACAAAACCAGTTTATTGACATGTGGAATATATTATTAAGGCATGTAGGGAGTCGTGAGCTTATATTTGATGTCTGATGACTAAAGATACCAATGAAACTCTTCTTTAAGGTATTCTCCTCCTCTACTAGTCCTTAGTCGCTTGATCTTTACATCGATTTCACTTAGAACATCATTCTACAACTTCTTGAAACAAAAAAAATACATCCAACTTTATGTTCATAGAGTAGATGAATTTGTATCCACCACTACAATGATCTTGGAATAGTACATAGTATCTACATCACCCAATGGATTCCATGCTCATAGGGCCATAGATGTCTGACTAGAAAGATTCTCCAAGCTCATGCCCTCTCTTTTTAGATCAATTAAAAGACATCATGTGTTGTTTTCCATAAGCACAATCTTCACAAAAGAGTTTAGTATCTTCAACTTCAAGATATTTGTCCAAACAAATGACTTCTTGGTTCTTGGCCAGTTTCTTTACTGATGTCATGCTGATATGACCCAATATTTCATGCCCAAGCTATAGCTTATTAAAATTCTACTAGATAGATTTGATATTAGTAGCTACTTGTCTAGATGCTACTCATCCATTTCTCTGCTAGTGACTGCTACGTCACTTTTTCCAACATTGGCTTATGTTGAAGGTGCTATCACTTCAAACAGCAATTGCTACAATTTCTTTTCTCTAACTCCAGGGATTGTTTTGTAGCCATTTTTGAATTGTATTTTATAGCCTCTTTTGTGGTAGATGCTTTCCAAGTCTTTGTTTGCAGCTTGCTCTATGCAGAATAGATTCTTTCTCAGTCTAGGCAGATATAATATTTTCTTGAGAGTCCCATAAATTGTTTTTTCATCTACCAATTGGACTCAATAGGATCGTAGATCAATGATTTAAGCTTTAGAGCCCATAGCTAGTTGCACAAAGTGGGGTTGATTTGGTATTAGTTGAATAAATTTTTGGCACATATTAGATCATCTAACCTCAGTAACATTTATTTGAATGTAAACTATTCAAGAAAGCAGTGACTTATTTGGAATGATAGGAAAGTTGACAACAATAGGACTTTGATCGATACAATCACCACAAAACAACATAAAGTGCTTCAAGACAAGAAAACGAGCAATCACTTTCCAAACACTTTATATTCACACTCTATGAAAAGTACAAGAAAAATTCATTAAAGTAGCAACGATTAAAGGGCTCGAGAAGAATCGCTCACTATCTATAAACATGAGAGAGAAAGTGACTTTAAAAAACAACAAGTGATCGTCAGACAATTACAAGTTAATTATTACAATGCAATTCTACTGCTCTCATACAAGATTGTGAATAAACCAACCATGTCTATGTTTATCAACAAAATAAGGATTCAACAATTGAGGTCTAAACTTGAGCAACTTTTCTAATATTTGAATATGCAAAGATAATCCAGTTACTAATGCCTCAACTGTCTTCATATTGGAATCTAACAGGTTAATTCGTCCATCAAAGAGGCATGATTAGTTGAGCATCATCTTTCGGCAGCATGGCTGAATATTAAGTTTTAGGAAATATACTCCTAAATCCCATAGCAGGTGAACGAGGCAAGAAAGAGTTGTAATCACTATTACAATTTTTTAACTGGATTACACATGTCATAAAGCTTCCAAAATAGAGACAACAAGCTTTCTACAAAAGAAGGTTTTCCAGAAATATTCAAGCTGCATGCATTAATCATTCCCAATAATTATGGCTTTTATCTTTGCTTACCTATAAAAATACAGATTGGAAAGAAGCATAAAAAAAACATTCATTATTATAGGAAATAATGAATTTCAGGAAGGTGACGTAATTTTCAAGCTTTATTTTCTACTAAATGAAAATAGACATAACCATAATCTCTATTCAATGCTCCACTGTATGCATGTACCAACAAAGGACTAATTTTTTTTCAATCCCCATATATGCAAACCATCAAATTCATGAGTGCCAGTCCCTAACTGGTTATTTCAATAGCACAAATTGATCCAAAATCAATCTATCAATAACTTAGCTAGTTTTACATGAATCTAACACTACAGAACACCATGGACATATGCATGCTATTCAATCTAGTGGATTCAAGCAACAAGCTCCCTAATTTATATAAGCAAATAATTCCACAACTAATAGGAATCACTCAAGAAACCAGGAAATTGGAAATGAATCAAACACTAACTAGAAGCAATATTAACAAAAATTGAACTACTGAAAGAGCACTCTGCCACCACGGTTGTCAACCATGCTTCTCATCTGAATTAGTGAATCAAAATCCAACTTTTCCTTGAGAAATCAACACTCCAATCTGGGATGTGAATCCAAGTGCTTTCCCCTTCCTACTCGATGTAGAGCTCGACTCCCATCCTATCCAAGACCGCATCTTAGCCTAACTTTGATACCAATGTAAAGACTACTAAAGAAAACCCCTAAGATGAGGATAGGAAACCACAGCAGGAGACACATAGGAGTAAAACCTCCCAACCAATTCTAGATCAATTCTAGATCTAGCCCCCAAGCCATGCCATGTGAATGCTTGAGGAGAAGAGAGCATCTGATAACCTGAATCACTTCATCGTTGACCCTTCAATTCGGATTTTCTTGGACTGGTGTATGCGCGCTTCCTAGTTGTGTGGATCTGAAATGGGCATTTGGAAATAAATTCTAGCAAAGAAATGCATGCCTCATTACCATTTCCATGGGTGCGTGGCAATTCGAGAAAGAATGTTTGAAGGAGATGCGTGAAACATGAGTGCAGCTTTGGCAGCGATTGATTCCAACCAGGGTTGAATCCCAAGCAGCAATCGAGCCTAGTGAGGTAGCGAGGTTTTTGTCAACGATGGAAGCTATGTGGAAGAGGCTGATCCGTAGGTGAGGGATGTAGTGGCCGTTAGGTATCGAACTGGCAGCCTTTGTACTCTCACTTAGGGTTTGCTTGATGGTTTTCAAAAAAGCCTCATTCCCTTTTTTGTAGCATTGGAGCTTTTTAGGGCTTTTGTATGCATGGCTCTTCTTTAGCTTTGCTTGAGGCTCTCAGAAATGTAACTTTGGAGGTTATACGACTTTCAATTGTTACATCGACTTTATATCAATGCTTACACATAAGCTAAGAGCTATATGAACCTTGATACTTTTGTAATATGGAGTCAAGTTGTACTAGTCGGTTTTTGAAAGATGATTTTTGGGAAAAAAAAAATCTATCTAAGTCATCCTTGATGACAGAATACCGATTTCTCTAGTTCTTAAATGAGAAAATAGAGGAAGGAATAATTTATTTGCCATTATGTGATCCTAACTGAGATTTTATGAACAAGATTCATAAATTTAGGATTAGTAGCAAATAAGCAATTCTTCAAGGAATGGTTCCCAAACATGTACCCGGAAAGGAAAAACTTGATTGTTTGGTACTATGCAATTTAGCCACTTAACTTTGGAGTATAGGTACTCCCAACGAATAGAGTGAAATGGTGTTTGTGGATTTTTTCTAAATTCATTTTTTTTCCTTTTCGGCTAGGTAAAACACCAATGGTTTTGTTGTTGTATTTTCGATGATTTTGGTCATTAAGATTGGCAACCAAAAGCTTTCAATAAGATACTTGTTGAAGTTGAATTCAATAGAACTAATGAAGTAAGAGTTGGTAATAAATGGATGTCATTTTTTATTCGAAACATGGATTTTTGTCAAATACAGTAAAAGAAGTACCTGAATGCAAATTTTGTTGATTATCCATTTATATACTTTAATTAGTTGCATTAAAATTAGTCGACTTCAACGGAGTAATGCTAAAGCCAGTAAAAGAAAAAGGAAAACAGCTTATCATTTACTATGTGTCTAAGGAAATTTCTAATACCTTTGATGAAATTTTTCGGCCAGGGGATCGAAAAATCTAAGGGAGGAAGACAAATGGACATCCGAGTTAGTAAATGAGTTTGTGTTATGTAATATGGATTTCTTTGGAATCTTTGTAGGTCTATATAATACCAGTTATGGAGTAATTCCATAAAGAATTTGTTAGATAGGAATTCATTTAGCTGAATTCTTATGAGATATCATATATGACCATGAGAATTACCATAAATTTTGGTATGATTTGGATGAAAAAAGTTAGTCAACACATGGATCTTATTTAACTTGTTAGTACTGGAAAACAATTGCCCTTAGAGGTCAATTTCTCCGATAGAGGGATTATAAAAGCTTATTACTAACCAGAAGAGGTTGACAGTGTGTTAGGGAGCATGTGTAGGAGTCTTCTTGTCGAATCATCCTTCATAAATGGATTATTGTTATTTATCAGAAATAAAACTTATGGATTCTCCAGTGTTTGGTTGTGTTTGATGTGTGCCTATACTTGATATAGAGATTCCAAATTGAATTTTGGAATCTCTAGTATATCGGGTAAGGTAGCTAAGGATTTTCTGGAAGGAAGAGTTGGTGGTATGAGACATCAATAATTTCGAAAAGACAATTCTAGGACTGTAAAGATCTGATTATCAGTGACAAATTTTAGTACCTATTTGAGATATGGAAAAAAAAACATTAGGGGATATTAGAACTCAAAATGGGCCCTCTGTCAAGATGTTGTTTTTGACTTCGCCCGCTTTCAACGCTTATGTGTCCCAATGAATGGCATCCATCTGTGACAAACTGTAAAAGTGGTTGACGGACGAAAATTGTCTTTAACTTTCTCGACCAAATTTTTGGGATTTTCAAATATCCCGTCGGGCTGAACAAACAATTGTGATTGCACCACAATTACTGTCCGAATATTCTTATGTTGCCCATCTATGTACACTCGAGGTTTATTTGATGTCAATAGTGTAAACTATAGTTATCTAATCCTTGTAGTTTAGGAACTTCTTGTCATTCTTAGGTATACCTCTCATTCTCTTCATTCTATCTCTTATTTTGAATTGTCATTCTTAGGTTTACCTCTCATTCTCTTCATTTTCTCTCTCAGCTTGCGTACACATATTTTGGACTAATGGCTACACATAATCGGAGACCAAGAGGAACCATTGATGCAATCAATATTTGCAACGAAAAAAATGCAGAAGATCAATGGTACCAAGAATATATCGAAAATATCAATGGATCTTAATGCATCCCTCTACAAAAGGCTCATTTTGGAAAAGAAAAAGATCGGATAGCATATATAGAAGCTCTTGAAAAGGCAGGATAATGGAATTCAAAGTATCATCTGTCGGTCAATCTATCACGGAAGTTTTAGTTCGGCATGCTTATCTTCACAAAGAGCTCAACATTCATGATTTGAATTCAAATGATAGAAGAAAATGCAATTGTAAGTTTTTAAATTAAATCTCTTTAGTATTAGCAATTTCTTTAAATTAAATTTTTCTTGTGATATTTCTGTTGGTTTTACAGATTTGTATCCATCAAATTTTGTTGAATGACAAACAGTTCAATCGATTGCAGGAATAATTGATGTCATACATTTAGATATTGGTATTTTACAATAAAAAGGTTGTTTTCCACAATCACTTTTAGAGTCAGGAGTTTTCTTTTATGATCACAACTATTTTCCTGATAAGAATGGTTTAGTTGGTAGATTAGAGCCATATCCTCTACCAAATTTTTCGAGTGAGGAATGGATTTCTCCTGATGCAACAATTTCAGAAAGCTTTCGATCTAGATTATATATTGATATTCAGAGTATATTAAAATGTAGCACTGGTTCAAAGAATAATAGATTAAGTTGGTATCTACCTTTTACTATTTTTGTTGATTTTTGTGGTGTTGGACGAGGTGGTGGTGGTGGAATGCAACGGAGGTACAGACTCACTCTAATTGGTGGATAAATATAGGCCCCATAACTCAATTCACTTTTTGACAAATGTATGGTTGTGATCAATATGAACAGGCTATAAATATGGGCACCACTCTCCATACTACAATTCCGTGATTTTTTTATTCTGAACTCCTTTGTCGTTTTGTTTTCTGTCTTTCTCTTGCAATATCGAATCGATGCGCGCCTTGTCCTACAGTGCACGGTCGGATTCATTCAGGCGCGCTCAAGCGATATCAGCCTCTTCTAACGTAATATCAGATCAACATGCACATTGCTCGTGTGCTCATTCGATAGATTTCATTCTCGTTAAAATGTGCGAAGATCATTCTACAAATAGAATTGCAAAGTGCACCAATGAGTAGTAGTAACCAAAGAGAACCATGTATAATGATGAAATGAGAGAGAGAAGAGAGAAGATGTGTCTCTCCATGAGTTACATCCTTTTATAGTAGGTTCAAATCCTATTTGGCCACTTGGCTTTCTCTCCAAAATGTAAACCCTACTATTTTTGGGTCTAGATTCAAAGTACCCAACATTCAAATTTGAATCTCTCTCAAACTCGACTACCAACTTTCCCACACTTTTAAAAAGTATTTACAAAATGTATTTTAAACTAATATAACTTCAAAAAGTTTATCTCTAAGTCTAAAATGAGTTTTGGCCTCGTATTGACCATTTATCAAAATATGACTAAACTAGACTAAACTTGTTGAAATCTCTCACACTCCCTCTTCAACTAGTTTTGGCATAGTTTTAATCATACTACTTTGATCCGACTTTAGAATGATCTCCATCCTAAGTATAGATCTCTAAGGTTCTAAAGTATCTTTCATAATTGATATAGAGAATAGTGTCCAAATTGGATGCTTCACTATTTCTTACATCAATTTTACACATCAAGATATAACTAGAACATGAATAACCAAATAAAATGTGTTGTGAGTCAAGTGGTGCTCCGATACGACTATTGAGAATTGTGAGAAGAAAAATTTGCAAAACATTTGCGACTCTCTTTCGAGATTTGGATGGAGTTCAGATGCGTTCGCTGGGCACTGCCAGCTGAAACACTCCTACAATCCTCCAGAGGTAGTCAGGTACTACTGATCTACGTTCATAAAATTAATATAGCATTCGACTTCATTTCAACCAAGGTGCGGAATTCAAAGGGAACAAGAAAACTCAAACATATTAAAATAAACAGCATAACCATTTGATATCCAAGATCAGACACAACCAGAAAAATAATCTATCTTGAATTTCTCTGATTTCTTTAGGGCACTGCATGCGAACCCACACAGTGTGTTGGCATGAGAGAAGCACGGCTCTCTCACGAGTAGTAGTCTCACTTCACTAGCGGACAATTGGATCTTCTGTTCCTAGACAGAATTATCTTCTCGCACGCAGGCGGAGCTTCTGTCTGTGTTCGTCTTGATTGCTTACTTGCATCAGACTACTTCTTGTTCTTCTTGCTTAGTTACACACTGTGTATCCTATTGATATATGTCAAGTATTATTCAGTAAGTACAGTCTCTCTATGCAAATCTAAGATTAGAGTGATTAACCATCTACAACTAACCAGAGAATTACAAGAGTGGCAGTTTAGCCATGACCTAGGGAGTATCTGTTGATGTCATGCCATCAAGTCAGATCTCTGTAGTTCTGGTACTTGCGTGATCTCTGGTGGTACTCCTTCGGGCATGAGGACAAAACGAGTTTCGTTTCCACCGTTGGTTTCGTTTACCTCGTCCGCTTTTCTCTCGTATAGGACCGCAAGAGAATCTCGTTCGTGGATCGTTCGTGTTTGCGAACCGTTCATGTTCACGAATCGTTGGTCTTCGTCTTTGTTGACTTTTGTGTTTGCGAAACTCTTTGTGTTTCGTATCTTCAGATGTTCGAGTTTGTGAACATGTTCGTCAGGCGAGGGGCCGTAAGCTAGCAAGGCTTTGTATTTAGAAACACTTTGTTTCTTCAGCTCCCTCTCAAAGCATGGTAGCTTTAGAGTGATATAGTATCTTGCTTTTTGGAAAGCCAAGATATCAAGTTTCCTCCAAGATATATGACATAAGCACTTGTAGATTTTCGATCTGCTCTATCACTCGCAAAATCTAAGTCAGAATAACCAACAATAGAAAGATCTTCACTTTTATACAATAAACCATAATCAAAAGTTGAAGATATATATCTAAGCACTCTCTTGGCCATTTTCCAATGATAAATAGTAGGATTTTGCATAGCTTGGATCAACTTATGAACACTAAAGCTTATGTCAGGTCTAGTTATTGTGAGTCAAATTAAGGAGCCTATAAGACTCCTAAAAAGAGTGATGTCCACGAAGGATCTTTCATCACCTTTGTTAGGTTCTTTTACATTTTGCTCCATAGGAGTTTCTATACTCTTACAATCTAACATATTGAACTTTTTTAACATTGAAAGAGCATACTTTGATTGACATACAAAAGCTTTATCTTTAAGAAAGTGAATCTCTAATCCTAGTATGTAGTGAATTTTTCCAAGATCTTGCATCTTGAACTCTTTTTCAAGTGCAATCTTGGTTTCCTCAACTAACTTGATACAACTTCCTGTTAGAATGATATCAAGGATGACAATATCTATATCAAAAAACTTGACATACAAGGAAGGATCATAGTTACTAAGATTAAATCCTAGTGACTCAAGAAAGTGTTAAGTCGAGAATACCATGACCTTGGAGCTTGCTTTAGTCCATATAGACTTTTGAAGAGCAAGCAAACTTTGTCTTTGTCCTAGATGAACCCAATAGGCTGATCCATATAAATCTCTTCTTCTAGATATCCATTTAAAAATGCATTAGAGACATCCGAGTTGAAGAACTTGCCAATTGAAAAAACAAGCAATAGAAATTATGATTCTAATTGTTACCATCTTTGCAACTGGAGCAAAAGTCTCCTCATAATCAAGCCCATAAACTTGAGAAAACCCCTTAGCACAAAGTCTAGCCTTGTACGTGTTGATTGTGCCATCTTGATTATACTTGACTCGAAAAACCCACTTGCAACCAATGGTATGCTTGTTGAATGGAAGATCCACATCAAAGCATCATATTCCTCCTTCATGGCAAGATACCTTTCCTTCGAATTGAGTGCATCATATACATCCTTTGGCTCCTCATGTAAAGTAAAATAAGCACAATTAATGGATTTGAGTTCCACTTGTTTGCCTCTATCTTCATAAGTAATCCTCCTAGGCTCAAATCTTTCTCTTTGAGATCTCCTTGGTGAAAAGATTCGAGGTGACTCCTCCTCAATTCTTGGCCCCATCTCTCCATGATAGTCTTCAAGGGTGATGATTGGAGTATCTTTGTGAGAATCTTTGAACTCGGCCTCCTCAAGAATGTATTTTTTATCCTCATGGAATATAACATCCCTACTCTCAATTGTAGTTGAGGTAGAGGGAACATAGATTCTGTAAGCTTTCTTGTTGGATGCATATCCAACCATGATCCCTTTAATAGAATTAGGATCATCTCTTTTCCTTGTTTACAAGGGTACATGAACAAAGCAAGCACAACCAAAAACTCTAAGGTGATCTACCTTAGGTTTCTTCTTAAACAAGACTTCAAAAGGTGATTTTCCAGCAAGTGCATTGTAAGGCAATCTATTGCACAAATAGTTTACACAATTTATAGCTTCACCCCAATATTCAATAGGCAAAGAAGCTTCAACTCGGATTGCTTTAGCACATTCACATAAAGATCGATTTTTCCTCTCAGCAACTCCATTTTGAGATGGAGAATAAGCACAAGAAAACTCTCTCTTTATTCCTTCACCTTCACAATATTCATGAAACTTGTTGGAGAGTATTCACCTCTTCCATCACATCTTAAAGCTTTAACTTTGAAAGAAAACTGTTTCTCAACATAAGCTTTGAAGATTAGGAAGTGATCAAATACCACAGCTTTTGAAGAAAGTAGATACAACCAAGTATATCTAGTAAAGTCATCAATAAAGGTGACAAAACATGTTGCACCACCAATACTTTTAGAAGAGGAAAAATGAGCATCCGAGTGTATAAGTTCCAAAGGATGAGTAGTCTTGATAAAAGACTTCTGATATGGCTTTCTATGTGATTTTGCAATAGCACAAGCCTCACAAGGCTTGAAATCTTTGGAAAGAGATTTTGGAAGACCAATAGCCTTCACTTTCTTGACCATAGAAGACATAGATTTAAAGTTAGGATGCCCCAACCTTCTATGCCACAACTCCTCCTTAGATAACAAAGCAACTTCACAGAGGTTTGCATTCTCATAAGAATTCAACTTGAAAATTCCACCACATCTAGATCCATCAGCTAGGATCTCATCATTTTTCTTGATAAAGCAAGTATTGGAGTTGAACTTTACATCACAACCATTATCAAGCAACTTTTCCACACTAATCAAGTTCTTTGTAAGTTTTGGAATGAAAAGAACATTAGAAAGTGCAAGAACTTTTGAAGAAGCAAGTTTCAATGGAATGTTGCCAATTCCTTCTATAGAGCAATCATGATCATTAGCAGTGTAAATAGATCTCTTAAGTCCTTTGTAAGGTACAATTGAGTCAAAAGACTCCTTTGAACAACACGTATGTGAAAAAGCTCCACTATCTATGTACCAAGCTCCATCTTTCTTGAAAGGTGATGAAGAAAAACTGGACACCATAAGTGATCCTTCTCCATCACTTGCAACAGAATCTTCTTCAATCTCTTTGGAGAGATTTGCTTGCTTGAGTTGGTTTTTCTTCTTAAAGAAATTAGAGGCATAGTGCCCCTTCTTGCCACAGAAGAAACACTTGACTTTCTTCTTCTTGGTCTTTGAAGTAGAGGGATGAGATGAATCATCCTCTTCACCATCTTTGTCTCGATATTTGGCTTTGTCTTTGTTGGATGCCTGAGAAAACTAGTTCTTACTCGTTCCTTTATGCTTGTCCTTGACAAAGAGGGCTTTGTCACTCCCTTGATAAATGTGGTTGATCCTTTCATAATCTGAAACACAATAGCTGTGATATCATGTGAAGGATTTCAGATCATTCAAGATCCAATCCACTCTTTGGTTACAATAAGGAACAAACCAACAATCCTGTCAATGTAGAAAAAATCAGCATCTACATACAAAATGAGATGCAAACTCTAAGATATATTGATCAAACATGAACCAAAACATAAAATATAGTTTTTGTCCGTACAATTATAGTATCCTATTGTATTTCACACATGTGGAACCAAAAATAGCAATAAATGATCATTCTACACATATAACTGCAAGATAACATCATGAGAGTGCACCAATGAGTAGTAGAACCCAAAGAGAACCATGTATAATGATGAAATGAGAGAGAGAAGAGAGATGTGTCTCTCCATGAGTTACATCCTTTTATAGCAAGTCCAAATCCTATTTGGCCACTCGGATTTCCCTCCAAAATGTATACCTTACTATTTTTGGGTCTAGATTCAATGTACCCAAAGTTCAAATTTGAATCTCTCTCAAACTTGACTACCAACTTTCCCACACTTTCAAAAAGTGTTTATTGAGTGTATTTTAAACTAATATAACTTCAAAAAGTTTATCTCTAAAATGAGTTTTGGCCTCATATTGACAATTTACCAAAATATGACTAGACTTGTTGAAATCTCTCACATAATCCATTTCTAGTCCAAAAATCCAATTTTTGGCTAAAAATCACTCTTTAAGCACCCTTTTGACTTTTCAACCCACATGCAATCAGTAGATCCAATCAATAATGATTGTAAAATAGCAAGTACAATCTAAAAAAAGTAGTCAGTAGCAATTTCCATCAAAATCTATGGAGAAAATCCATAATCATGACCAATAGGCTGAAAGTACACCAAATTCAGAGAATCCACCTACTTGGAGATCAATTCCTCCACCTGGAAGTAACAATCAATGAGAAACCACCAAAAAGCTGGGACAAAACAAGAAGCAGCTCCACCTTCCGATTGATGCAAATCCAAGCTTTGATACCACTGTAAGGATCGCCTAATAAAGATATGAAGATTTGAATAGATCTTGTTGCATGCAATCAAAAGGACACTTGTGGAGCAAAACCACCCAACCAACAGGAAATGGCTAGTCAATACCCTAACCACTTCACCCACATGTCGTGGTGAATGAATGCAAGAGAGGGAGGCTCCTAGCTACAAGGATCAAAAAATCCAATAGGGAGATGGGCGAGTTTCCACTAGTATATATTCTCTCTCAAGAGGAGAGAATATTTCTTTTAGGATTCCCATGCAACCTGAATTAGCAATTGACCTCCTATTCTTGCATTATAGTAGTCAAACACCATGCAAGTGCTCCTATGTCCAAATATAGGTTTGGGCCCTCATATGATTATTAATTACTTTACCGACCAAGTCTGGAATGACGAGGCATACACTGGAGTGACTGGCTATCCATGTCAGGAATTATTCCGAATCCCACATACTGGACATGGACGTAACAGGGGCCATCTTGTATTGGTATCAATGCTTACATCAATGTGTTTTAAACTATCTTAATCTATCTTGAAGGATTAACACCAATCAAAAAGAGGAAGTAAAAGATTTATGCCGCTAGATTCTCCTTCATAGAAGGGACTAAAATAAAAAAAAGTCATAACATGTATTGGTTATGCATCATGGACAAAAAAAATGGGTATCTTGTAATTGAGTATGACACAAATCCACTTACAATAGGGTCATTTTTTGGAACAACTAATCATGAAGATCTTGATAACATACTATTGGTGGTGTAATTTGTTCAAAGATGTACATGACCATTGCAAGAAGTGTGATATATGCCAGAGGGTTAGTAGGATAGACAATCAAAGAGAAACATGGAAATCTATCAATGACATGCTACCATTTGATAAATGGGACATTGACTTCGTCTTTCCTATTTAGCAGTATTTAGAAAAAGAAAAAACCACATACTTGTGGCTAACAACAATTACACTAAGTAGACATCGAAGTGAAGGTGATTGCAAACAACACTACTGATGAGGCGGTAAAATTCCTCATAAAAATAGTTTTTTGTCAATTTGGAGTTTCGTGTGACTTGATATTCAATAGGGAAATGAGAATCTATGTGCAACATTGAAAATAGTACAACAAAGCACATCATGCAACTCCCATAGTAATGGCCAGACCTAGAGCTCAAACACAAACATTGGAAATATCTTGTCCAAAGTGGTCTATAACGCCAAGAGAGTGTGAAACTCAAAACTGGATATAGCTTTACGGGCCTATAGACCTACAAACAAGTCATTAGATATCCCTCCTACTGCTTGGATACGAAATGGAGTGTGTTTTATTGTTGGATATCAATTCGAAGAGTTTAAGATTTGGTCTAGATATAATTTGGATCTAGTTGATGACTCCTTTGGATAAAGATCAACCTATAGTGTTACTAAATGTGAAAACAAAAGAAGAATATTGAAGCATCGACAATCTAAATATGCTTGGAGGTGGAGCCAACATCTTCAAAAACATTCATAAGAATAACAAAATGTGTTTGATGATTTTTATTAGAAATGTGGAGGCCAAAGTTGTAGTGATGACTGTATGTACTCTTTCTATGTGGCAAACTAATTTGGGTTGATTATCCTCTTTTTTTTTTTATGCATACAACTTGACTCACTAGGTACAAGACTTAAAACTAGCAGACTATGGACAACCAATTACAATTATTCACATGTCTAGGTTCTCAAGGTCTAGCAAATCAACCTTGAAAGACATCGTAAGCTATTTTGAAAGGGCAAGCATGAACAACATACGTGTTGGCAACCTTCAAACTTGATCGAAGGCATCAATGACCATGAAGGGCAACTTTCAACCTTTATCTATGCCAGTAGGGACCCTTGGTTCAAGGCATCAATAGCCATGAAGAACATCGTTCAATTTTCATCTAAGCAACAACAAAGACCCAAAGGCCAACCTTAAGCTATAGTCAAGCCCCTAAGGACAATGTTCAATTTTCATACAAAAGTGCAATAGGCCCCTAGGGGTGCCCTTCAACTTTTTTACACATACGGGGATTGGAACATGGGTGGGACATTTATCCATCATGATAAGCAAGGATGATCTAATAGTTTTATGTAGTTGTGTGAAAGAGAGAAAACGCGGACGTGGCATCACAAGTTCTACAAAGAGCACACAAGTTCTAGGCCATGGCAGCAGGCCTGCAAATACTTTTTAAATCTAAATGATAGATTTTCCTTTGCTGAGCCTAATATATGCCATCCAACAGTGGGCTACAACTTTGTAGAGTGGCTCGGTGTGCTATATAGTAGGTAGCCCACTTGTGGATGGCGGATATGTAGTACAAACTTTGGCACCACACACGCACAAGCATGCATATTGAACTTAATGTTTTTTGGAGCTGATTGTCAGGGGCTACAACAAGCCTCAGAATTTTATGTTTTCACATTAGAAGCACATTGTCTTCACGTCACATATAGGGTAAAGGGTAGAAGCACACTCTCTTCACTCGTCACAAATAGGGTAGAAGCAAAATCTCTTCACATTTCACATATAAGGTAAAGAGTAGAAGCATAGTCTCTTCACCCGTCACACATAACGTAAAGGGTATAAGCACACTCTCGTCACCCGTCACATATAGGGTGAAGGGTTGGGTGGGTAGGCTTGCACCACCCTCTACCACATATCTAGACACCCTTTGAGCTCTAAAACACACACATAAAAACAATCTCTATGGTCTCATAGAAGTAACCACTTTAACATAGTTGAAAGCATCTCGTGGGCTTTCGAGGAGAGAACCTTTCTTGAATGGGAGCTCTTAAGTGACAAGATGAGGGCCAAAGACTAGGGGCTTAGAATATAGTTCCCTTCTTCTTCTGCCTAAAAAGGAAAATTGCATGGGCATGGGCATGGGCATGCTCATGCTCATGGTTGATGCTCCACATGCATGCATTAGTACCTACCCCAGGTTGAGCACCCCCCAATAGGAATTTGGGACTAATTTTCCAGGCCTTTATTTAGGAATTTCCTTTTCCTTGTTCAAATAAGATAATGCTATTTTTTGGTTCTAGATAAAAGTAATTGTTTTAATATTTTGCAATTTTTTCTTATTTTATGTTCTTTTTTTCCTGCCTTTTCTTATTTTTATTTTTATTTTTTATAAAAGTAAACTTTCTTCTTTTCTCTCCCCTTCATCTCCGTCTTGGTTCGTTTTTGGTTGTGTTTTACGAAGAAGAAGAAGAAGAAGAAGATCTAAAGGGAAGGAATTTACGGCATCCCCATTTGGTTTTTGCTCATCCTTTCGCATGAAATGCTACTGCTTTTGCCTTTTATGGATCTGCGCTTGCCTTCTGTTTTATCCGGTAAATGCTCATACCTCCTCGTAGATGCCTCTCGGAGGTGGTGCGCTTCTGTTTTGTCTTCGCCTATTTTTGGCTGATTTTACAGTTTTTTTTTCCTCTCACAAGGGGAGTTTCTGTTTTGTTTCGTCCCTTTTTTGGGTTTGTTCCTTTTAGGATATCTGATTATTTGTTGTTGCTTCCTCTTCTTTTTTCCTTGAATCCATTTCCGTTTTTCCCATGGTTTTGCTCTCCGGCTGTTTAATATTTCTATTGTTTCCGCTTTCTTGATTTGCTGAGAAATTCGAGGTAAGTTTTTTATTTTTGATCTGAAAAGAACTGGGCACTTTCCCTTGTTGCTAGCCGTGGCAGTTTGCCCTCCTTTTCAGGCATAATTGCTTTCTGGGTTACTGTTTCCTATTCCACAGTAATTGCAATTTTCACAGACTAGTTTCTTATGCATCTGATCAGTAATCTGACCGGTTTCTTAGTAGAAAAACTTCGAAAGATCTTTGAAGTTTAATTCGCAGGGTTTTTTTTTGTGAAGCAGGCTGTGTAGGCTAACTACCTTCAGTTTCTTCGGTCTCTGAACTGCTTCTGCTAAACTCTGTAGCATCAGTCAATATTTTAACAGCACTTCTGAGAGTTTAAGGTGTGTATGTCAGGTTGGAGAAAATATGCGCATTCTTTCTGAGCATTACCCATTTCCGTAGACAAGGCGAGCTCGTTTACAGAACCTTGTCAACTTGCAAAATTCGATTGCAGACAGTTACAAAGTATTCAAGCTGTTGATATCTCGTGATAGATTGCTGAAAGAATCAGAAACTGGAATCTTTGCACCATGCTTGAATACGAACCAGAACTCCATTTATCTTGTCAACAATGTTATAAGAGAATTGCAAAACAATGTTTTCTCCTAAAGCAGACGTGTGGGAATCTAACAAGCTCCCATAAATATTATTAGTCAGAGAATTAGGCAAGGATCGAGTAGTTGAATGCATAGTAATTGAGGAAGCTCTCTTGGACGTTACGAGTGGGAAAACGATCTAGATAGCGGATAAATAGTTGAATGCATGGAAGACGGGGAATCGTCTAGTCCAAGGCATGCCGCCCCTACAGGCCTCTCGGCTTCCCCTATTTTACCTGCAATTCTGCAGAGAACCTCAGCGGTGTCCCAGAAGCACCAGCAATCTTCCCAGGCAAACGTGATTCAACTCTCAGCGGACTCGCATCCAGGGCTGCATGCGCCAGCGGCACTGCGTCCCACTGCAATGTCTGCAATACCTTTGTCCAATCACAATCAAGCTGCTGCACAGTACTCCGATGGACCTGTGCCACTCGCTCCGCATCTGGCTTCAGGGATTGGGAGGAGCATGAGCATGGGGGGCGGCAGGCCGGAGCCTCTCAAGAGGAAAAGAGGCAGACCCCGGAAGTATGCAGAGGGATCAACTGGTAATATCTCATTGTCTCTCTCTCCCCGCCCATCTGCTCAAGGGCCACTCTCGCCCACAACAGAGAAACGGCGAGGTCGGCCGCCAGGATCAGGCAGAAAGCAGCAGCTTGCGGCCCTTGGTAAGTAGTAGCTAGTTTAACTATTGCAGTCTGAAATTGCCAGTGCAATTCTGCAATTGCTACTGTTAATTGCATAATTCTATGTATTTTGTAAGTGGATGAGTTCGTTTGGTCAATGGCGAATATGTAGTACCTGTAAATTTCACAAAGATCCTGTGCTTTCGCAATCTGGGCCCTCTGGAGCCTTAGCCAAACAAGGTAGAGTGCTGTTTCTTCTACTTGAATCTTTCAGGATTGTTACGACCTTTATTCAATCCTTTATTTTGCTGACAGAAACTTGCTTCTGTGGAGAAAGTTATTTCCCCTTTTTCTTTATTCGCTTTCATGACTCGGAATACCTTTTTCCTGTTATTTTAAGTCTTTTGCCAAGATGCTGCTGGCTCTGAAAACGGTTTTACTCAGTACAGTTCATTCCAGGCCACAGATTGCGTTATGGTGAAGTGAATAAATTGTTGGTCACAGAGCACGCTTTGAAAGTTTTTAATGCCTTGCAAGCTTCAGCTAAAAAATAGGTCACCTCAAAAGTGAGTCCTGCTAAACAGTATTCCTAGTTACCCGTGGCTATCCAGAGAGCATCTACGCAGGTGCAGTATTTATGGAGGATTATGTTCATAGAAGAAATATTAGAACTGTTGCCTCTGATCAGGTGCTAATCCTCAGCATGGCTGAGTCTGGCCCTCACCTCTGGAGAAGTGACAGAAACTCAGGAAGTTGGTCTTCTCCGTTGAAGGCTAGTGGTCTCTGTACAGATACAGCTAATCTGAACGAATCCCATAGCATGCTCTTGGTCTTGAATGCAGATGACATGAGCAAAGGATGAAGCATACATTGTTGCAATGCAAGATGGGGTTGTTGGTGTAACTAAGACTTGGTGCCTGGGCTCAAAGATTGCATGCTTTTACTTCTTTTGGCTTGTCATTGACATGCTGGATTGCTTGTTTGTCTAGTTGCTACTGACCATTGATAACTTAGTTTGATCAGATTGGACAGTTCAGTTTTGCATTTGCTTGTACATTGGAGTAAATAAGTACAATAGCAAATAAATGCTGACCTTTTGAGTTCTCGTTTTCACTTTCCATAGCTTGTTCAGTTGGTGAGCATGAGTGAAAATAGACATATTTCTTGTATTTTATTTCATGATATATGGAAAGCAAGTCTTTCTACACGTTCAAATGCAGAATAGGCTGTAAGTGTCTGTAATACGTCTTTCACTTTTGTAATCTTATAACATTGCTTGAGGCAGCTAAAAGAGGAACGTGAGAAGAGATGATATGTGAAATAGCAAGGTCCTTGTTATGTAATTTACGTCAAATTTGCTTATAGCCATTTTATAGCCTTGATCTAGTTTTTCAAAAGCAATGGTGTTCACTGCTCTTGATACATAAACTATCAAGCAGTATCCATTCTTAGGGCCTAGGACATGAATGTAAGAAAAGGAGCTTTTATTGCAGTAGTTTTTTACGTACTTTGGAAACTTTGGACCAAACAGACTGCTAAGATGACATACTTTGGTTAGTATTTGTGGTACTGTACACTGCTTGATAATACTTATGCTCCAATTTTTTCGAGCACGGTAGCAATCAAAACTATCATGTTTGACTAGTTCTAAAAAATAATCACTTTCATATTCTCAGAAGGCCTCAGGATGTTAATGTTTTGCACTGTTTCAGATTTGCCACTTGTTTGTGTTGATATTAAAGCTTTTCATGGTAATATGCTCAACTAAAATATGGTATCTTTATTTGCATAATTGCTGATGAGCACGTTTTTCTTCTACATCATAGCGAGTATTTCCATTATTTGACCCTCTTAGTATTTGAAGAAACTTTTCCAGTTAGTAAATGCTTTTTGCAAACTTTTGAAACTGTTTGAGATCCATGCTGCACTTTGTTTATAATTTCAAATGTTTGGTTCCCTCTTTGCTTAGTTTCAAGTTGGAGATGTTCATTTCTTTGTTATGATTTTGCAAGGCTTCATGCGAGTTTCAATCAGTTTCTTATTCATTGTTTAAATGTACCGTTACCAGGGGCATGGATTGCAGGCTCTGCTGGACAAGGTTTCACCCCTCATGTGATTACTATAGCTACAGGCGAGGTTAGCTGTTTTTCATATAATATTAGATTGATATGTAGCTTTTTGTGATGCCTGTACAATCTAATTTTGTGGTCTTGCTAAAAGAGAGTGTGGAACTGTCTTTCAGGATGTGGCCACGAAAATCATGTCATTTTCCCAAATAGGACCTCGAGCTGTGTGTGTTCTTTCAGCAAATGGTGCAATTTCTAATGTTACACTTCGTCAACCTGCCACATCTGGTGGAACTGTCACTTATGAGGTGTGGAAGAAAGCTGCGTGTTAAGTTTCCCCTCATTACAGAGAGGAGATTAATATTGCAGTAATAGATTCTCTATTTTTTGCATCTCATATTCAGAAGCATATTGTTCTGCATTTCTTATTCTTATCCATGCTAAGTATACTGTGCTCACATGTGATTCCATGTTGTATTAGCACAGTTTAAACAAGCTGTTCCTTCAATTTTTAATGAGCTTCTATTCACGCATCAATGATTGTATGCAACCAAGTTCCAAATGTCAATTGCACCTTGGAACCTCTCAATTTCCTTAATTTTATTCTTTAACACTTCCAATCATCAATTTTGTGTCCTTCAACAAATGTCAACTGGCCTGAACAAAGCTTATTGTCACTGAGAGTTGCTTGTCTAAAAAATCATGTAATCAAATACAATTCTGCGTGTGCAAGTGTTGAAGGTCCATTCTTTGTGCATATTATCTGTTATTTAACTTTCAGCTTCACAGATCTTCGAATTTTCCATCCTCCTTGAATAGGAAGCAACCTTGTTATCCTTGTGCTTCTTTCTAGCTTGCTCTCAACAAAGTCTAGAGGTGCGTATGTATGTAAAGTGCGCTTGGATATACTCTTAAGTATAATTTTATTGTTGACCATAATGTGACATCCTCAGTTTTTCTTTATATCTTTGACATAGCTCACCAAACACAATATGAATCGAAAGAAAATTCGTTTGCATGTCTTTAGCTTTCGGCAATGGAGCGTGTTGCTACTTATTTCAATGGGAACTGTTTCTTATCGTGTGTGTGTTTTTGTTTCTTAATACGGTTGCTTTGTCTGACATTTCAGGGGCGTTTTGAAATTCTCTCTCTTTCTGGTTCTTTTTTGCTTACTGAGGATGGTGGAACACGAAGTAGAACTGGTGGGCTCAGTGTCTCATTAGCTGGTCCTGATGGTCGTGTTGTCGGGGGAGGAGTTGCTGGGCTGCTCATGGCAGCTAGCCCAGTTCAGGTATCATAATACTCGAATTACTTTATGCAATGTATAACTTTCCAACTTTCCCTAATTAATTTTGTTGTGTTTCTAGGTTGTGGTGGGTAGTTTCATTGCAGAAGGTCGGAAAACACCTGCACGAATCACGACTGGAACTACTGAGCAGGCTGCTAGTTTATCACCTGCTAGTGTACCACCTCTCCTGACCCCTTTGTCCACAATCCGTCCTCAAAAGTCTGACACCTCTGGACCTAAAAGCCCATCAAGTCCTCCTTTAGATCAAGCCACTGGTGGACCTAATATTGGCACTGTCCATTCACAAGGCCAGGGTATGAGACATTTACAATCAATGGCCTGGCCAGGTACTCAGTCCATGGCAGAATCAAGGTATGATACAGACATTAACATATCTTTACCAGGTGGATGATGTAGGTGAGGTTGCTGCTTCAAGAAGGAAGCACTGGAGGAGTGCAGGTGAATGTAAGGGTTTAAATTGGGCGTTTGTGCCCCACAAATATGTCTGCTGAGTGGGTTCGCTTGCACAGCCATCAAGTCATTATGACTAAGTGTGGCTCTGATGAATAAGTGTGCTCAGTAGGTTTACTTGAAAGGATGGAGCTGAACCATTTTTGGGGCTGTAGTGAAGCTGCTGATGTACCATTGCAGTGTTGTGTGCCACCATTTTTTTCAAGGTTTTACAACAAATTTCATGGCTTCATCTCTTTTTCGCCCCGTGATTTTGAATGATCATTGGTTTTGCAACAAGAGTGCCCAACTAGCAATGTTTATTGCATTTTTCCTCAGTTGATTCAAATATAAGAGATTTTTGATAAGCAATGCCCTACCAATATCAAACTAGGGTTTGTGAGATGTTAGTCAAATTGTTGCTCCCTGTTTTGAATGAATGAATGCTTTCTTTAAAATAACTTTGCATGGAGATGGTCCTTAGTTTCTGATCTAATTCGGTTTTCTACCGTGCAATCCATTAAGAAAACAATCACAGCCCATCAAAGAATGAATTTCTGCTGACTAATCCTACAATCTAGAAGGGTTAAGAGAGCCTTCTATGATAGTTTAGCAAACAACTTAAGCTCTGGTTTATTTTCCGTGGTGTCTTGCCACATGGGGGCACATATTTTTCATGTTTTTATATACAGTTCAGATGCTTTATGGACTAGGTATCGTTCATCAGGTCGGCTACTGCGTGGAGCCGTGGGAGCGGCGAATACTGCTACAAGCTGTAACCCACCATTGGATGAACGATACCTTACGTAGCAGGAGAGAGATAGACAATCAAGATCTAAATCTGTTTACAAGCTTGCACTGTGGAACATAATGAACCTTCTCTCAACCAATGATATAATGCCATGTGTCCAATATCACTCCTCACGATTGTATGGCTATTAATTTTTGTCATAAGAAAATGGCCAATTGTTATCAACATGCCATAAAGAAGGATGAGCAAAATGAATATGAATCTCCAACTCAGATACCAAGAACAATTGAAGACTACCTTGCAAGTTACAAAGATATTATCTAATGCTTTTCCCTATAAGCAGCAATAACCAATAAATGTTTTAGGGGTTCGACTACAATCAATGACACCTCAAGTTATGATCTATTATTAAATGAAGTTAAAAACAAAGGATCCAATTCACATACTATCAATCACCTAGCATTTACCAAGTGACTACTTAATGAAGTTTAAATCAGTTACCCAGGGATTCATTAAGATAAAAGACACATAAAGCTTGAACCTCAATACAAAGAAATCGACCTATTTACAAGTAGGAAGTCCTTCTCGGCACTGTAGTGAAGAAGGTTGTGCACTACTTTAGGCCGTACACGAGCATTTAATGCCCCTAATAACAAAATGGTTTTTTTTTTTTTTGCAAAACCATTAATTTACCAGTAGATATCAACATGTACATAGAAACGTCCAGAACAATCCAGGGCAACAGAAGCCCTTCCTCATGAGCGGAAAACTATACAAAACATAAAGGACTATAAGCACACCGTGCAGGGAGGGAGTCCAATAAGTACAAGAGTAGCTATAATAGGTGCATCGCAAATTGAAAACACATAGCGGCCGAAGGTGGTGAAAAGGAACCATAAAAAAACCATCTAATTGCATGTGGTCCAAAGTTTTCATTGCATAGACAGCCTGCAAACATGCCAAAAGGTGAGTGAAGCCCCAACCATGCAGTGCGAGTCACCTAGCAATATAGAAGCTACTGAGAGTTGAGGAAGAGCCACCCAATGACTAAGCAAGAGCACAAAGTTCTTCCAAAGGTGCCTGCTATAGTGAAAGAACAAGTGCTCTACAGTCTCTTTGTGCAGTTGACAAACCGGGCAAAGGTGATCAAAGAGAAAAGGCCACTTGGCACAAAGGGGGAGGGAGTTGGAGATGATGAGGAAGGCAAGATAGCGGAGCTTGCCGACAAAGATAGACCAGATGGTAGCAGATCGCCAAGAAGAAGGAGAGTCAGAGCGATCCCAGCTATAGTTGTAGAAAGCAGGAAGGAGGGTGGGATTAGCTCTAAGGTGGGTAGCAGGATAGTTAAAGAGGGAAGGCTGAAGTAAAAGCTCCCATCTCTCAAGCAGAGAGGTCTGGTCAGAGGCAATGTGAAGGTTAGGGCCCACGAAAGAGGTAAGGTCAAGAAAGGTGCATTCATTCATAGTTAAGTGGACTTGAGAGAGGAGCTAACAGGAAGGGACATGGATGAGTGAGCGCGAGTGTAGAGAAACATAGAATAAAAGAAAACTGGGTGAGCAGAAAGGATATGCCTTACAACTAGGACTTTAGCAATGAAACACATGTATTGAGGGTCCTAGAGAGCCAGCTTAGAAAGAAAAGAATCCATAAATTAGTTAGAATGTTGGGCGAAAAAAAGATGAAGGCCAAAGGGAGTACCCAAGAAATGAGTGACAATCTGAATGCCCAAAGAAGCCACCTAGGCAAGAACCTAGCTGGCGACAACGTGGAGCTCGAACTTGCCACAATTAAGGAGGGAGAAAGAGTGGTAACAAAACTCAGAAAAAGTGCGACGGAGGGAGCAGACCTGAGGCTCAGAAAGGAGAGAGAAGAGTTGACATCGTCAGCAAATAACTGATGAGAGAGGGGGGCGAGAGGGGAGTGGGCAGGGGCAATAGCACGAGAAAGCACGGCCTGGTAGAGGTCGTGGGAGATAGGGTCAGTAGCAATTGCAAAGAGGAGGGGGAAAAGGGCAACCTTGGTGAATTCCTACCACAACAAAGAGAAAATAGGGCAGAGAGGGAATCATTGAAAAGAAGCCTAAAAGAGGAGGAAATGTAGAGGGCGCGAATTAGCATACAAAAGGAGACAAGAAGGTCAAATGCCTTGCAACAATGGAAAATATAGTCCCACCTATGTGGTCAAAAGCCTTGTCTAGGTCAAGACGGAGAACCTTAGAAGGAGTGGACGAGTGGATCAACGAGTCAGTCATGGAGTCCATGATGCTATGACCTTTGACAGAGAGGACAAAGCTAAGGTGAGGAGACAAGCAGCGGGCCAAAACCTTGGCAATGATCTTGTAGGAGGTATTGAGCATGGTTAGAGTGCGAAAATCTGCCAAGGCAAGTGGGCGAGGCTTTTTGGGGCTAAGCTTGACTAGGCCTTCGGAGATGGAGGCTGACTGATGACTCGAGGTGGAAGCATGGAGAACTATGGAGAGCAAGTTGGGGCCATAATTTTAGGAAGAGCTTCGAGATAATACCATCAAGGCCAAACATCTTACCAAGGGGCAAAGCTAGGAGGGATGCATACGAGAGAGAGAGAGAGAGAGAGAGAGAGAGAGAGAGAGAGAGAGAGAGAGAGAGAGAGAGAGAGAGAGAGAGAGAGAGAGAGAGAGAGAGAGAGAGAGAGAGAGAGAGAGAGAGAGAGAGAGAGAGAGATATTGCCCAATGCGACGAAGGAAGGCCACACTGTTATCAAGTTTTTCCTGAAGGGAGGAGGCTGCAGAGGTAATATGGGAGAGGCTAGATATAACAAAAGGAGAGTGAAGAAGGGAAGAGGTCATTACATAAGGGGATATAAAGTGAAAGGCAGGGGCTTTTAGAAAGCGACACATTAGTATGATCGGACTATGGTCAGAGAGGACCGTGAAGTTATGAGTCTCTAAGTGCATGAGTTGTAGCCAAGAGCCAAAGGCAGAAACATAAAAGTGGTCTAGCCTAGCCGAATGAAAGGATGGGCCAGGTCAACAATTAGTCCAAGTGTGGTGCGGAAAGTCCTGTAGGATCTCATGTATGTCAACTAGAGAGTGAGAGTGCTGAAAGGTGTGTCAAGTCGCTAGCTCAAGGGAAGAGATAGAGTGGGCTTTGTCTCCAAGGTTGATATATATGAAGTCTCCAACAACAATAAGGCGATCATTTTGTACAAGGGGGAGAGTGGCCCAAAAGTTTATATAGTCATGGGCGTAACATGGAGCACAGAGTAAAGCCCAGTTTGCTTAGATGTAGAAGAGTCCACTTACCAACAAAATCAACATGGCTAGAGAGCACCTGCCCATCACGCAACATGAGTTAGGACACTCCCACGGGTACCTTGCATAAGGGAACTGACATAATGATAAGTTGCTTGCGCCAAACTTCTTGATCATACAGTGTTGGATGAAGCCTCGCAACTTAGTTTCTTGGAGAGCAATAATCACATTTCGGCATGGATAGGTAGAGAGAACCTAAGCCAAACAACTGCACCTAACATGAGCATTCAACCCCTTCACATTCATTATAGGAGTTTCAAATATCAAACAGACCCTATAAGGAATGCCATGTAGGACAATGAAAAAATCAAAATAAAAAAACAATATTGTTTATCTGCTTGCCCCCACCACTCCCAAGGCCTCCCCAACTCCCAGTGCTCTACAGTCACGATTAAGAACTTTAAACTATTTACAGTTTAACTTATCTAAATTCAAACATGCATTCCCTCCATTGGTTAAGATGAGGGCAATCTTCACTGTGGATTGAAAATATGAGCGCCATCTCCAAATTTGAATCAGAAAATAAACAAAATCAAATAATTGATGTTACAAAAGAGTTTAACTTGTCTAAATTCGAATATGCATTCCCTCCACTGGTTAAGATGAGCGCAATCTTCACATTGGAATGAAAATATGAGCCCCTTCTCCAAATTTGAATCAGGCAAAAAAGCAAAATCAATGAATTGATGTTACAGAGTATGTAGTATAATACTAGATAAGTACTTAGATTTGTCTTGAAAATTTTGTTATGAGTACTTTGATGCTTGTGATTACTTCCTTGCTTTTTCAGATGACGACATTGTATCATCTACATTTGGATGTCCCAACTGATTTGGCACCTTTACAAAAAGAGGAGGCAAACGAATTCCAATATCTGCTGAGGATCGTTCCCATTATAGGGAAGAAGGAAAGAAAAGCTTGGATATGTGGACAAATGGAATATCGTATCCTCAAGATCTGAAGCACTTTGACACATCCCACATTCTCTTCAATAACTCATCTAGTTGCATGGATATGCAATGGGCATACCGGATTACTAGGATATTGTGAGAGATTGTAGAATTTATTTACGAGAATTTAGTATTGCAGAATTTGGAGGCAAAGCTATATTTGTCATTAAGTTGGATGAAGCGGAGATCGTAAAAGGTCGCAAACTAGAACGTGGTCACAATCACGTTGATGAACCAAGCATTGCAAGAGTCAATTGGAAGTGAGTCCAATAAATTTAGTGTGCAATCTGAAAATCATATATGGTGGATAGTTGCATTCAAATTTCATAAAGAGACCCAGTTATGTTGAAGTGGGTATTTGAACGATGCAATATATCCAAGGTAATCCGCGCAAAATGGAGGAGAATTACTAAGTGTTAATGGGCAAAATTTTACTATGGAATGGCACTTAGCTGCCAATTTGAAGACCCTAAAATGCATGTTTGGTTGTGGGCTCGGTGCGAATGCCAAACATTTTTGCATATATTGTATGTTTGAAAATGGTTGAAATAAAGGTGTGTTGCATTGCAACCAATGAGTACCAAACAAGCACAATCTAGACAAAGCATGGAGTCCTATATTAGATATTCCTCTCGAAAGAGTCCATTTTTGCACGATGCATGGTGAATTGCGGATATTGGACAAGTTGTTATATTTGCATTGTTGCTATGCATGGAATATGCAACCCAAATCACAAGCGGATGTTAGCATTTGAAATCTAGAGATAGTGTTATCAGAAATGGGACTACACGGAGGCCATGTGAATCTTTCCAAGGACGCTGAGTTGAGTTGAGTGGAAAAACTCGGGACTTGCCGACAAAAGTTTCCATGGAGGGCGCAAAAGCAAGGCATTTTTTGTCAAATCATACTGGACGAGAAAGTAGTCTTCAATGGGAGTATTGGAAGAGAGAGTGTGAATGCACAGCAAATATTGGCTCAAATCCCCGTATGGCTGCCACACATGCAAAGGTATGGCAAGCATTTGATGCTTTGTCATTGACTATCAATAAAAAGAACTTGAGGGAGGAATATTACGATAGATATCAGACGAAAGTACAAGCATTCACTCATTTGATGATTGATGCATGGGGAGAAACACACATCACTCATTATATGGTGAGTGTTTTGTCTTTATTTTTTCTTTGTAAGTTCTATCCAAGTGAAAGTTACTAATTAGATTCTTTTGCTAACAACACATTTTGTACGCTCATGGACCTTGGTTTTTTAAGACATGGATCCTTTGCTATTTGGAACACCCAAGGGATGGAGAAGAGTCATTATAGGGCCAAGGCTACGTATTTCAAAAATTCAAGACATGGCGGAGGTAAAGGTCTTAGCAATGCCTTGATAGAGATGTTGCAGTGGTTTTATAGAGGAGTTTTGGGCAGACAAAACATCGAAGAAACATGGGCTCGAGGGTTGACTTCAATGATCTCTTCATCAAATGTAGCTAGAAGAGCCGCTTGGCAATCATCCACAACTAATGCAAGGCATAAGGAATGGAGGATGTCTCGGGTTCGTGTAGGGAAGCGGTGGGTACCTCAGCAAAGAACATCCAATAAAGAGGATGACATTTCAAAAATAGCACACAATGAGTAAATAGAATATGTTGAGAATTTTACATTGTTTTGAAGTATGATAGTATAGTTTACTTGATTACTATAAATAGTCTTTATTTGGTCCAATTTTAAAATCATGTCTATTTTTGAAAAACTTCTCCCTATAGAAGATCACTTTATCTCATTTGCCAGCAAACATTTTTCTTGCTCTCTTGGCTTTCTTAGTTTCGGTTAAATACTTTGCACTTGCGCTCGTACTTTTAGTCTTTCGTATTGTCTCGTTACATTCACGATGCATCCTTCGAAGACAAAGTTGGCAAATCTATTGGCCGACACAACATTTGCCGATCGAATAGATCGCATCTATGCTATGTTCACTTCCAGAATAGATACCCTGGCAACTCTACGGACAAATAGTGATGATTTCAGTTTTGTAAGTGAGTATATAGAAGAAAATTTGATGCCTTACTCAGTAAGACTTCCTAGCTGTGATATTTCTTGGATTTTGTATAATTTGCTAACATATATATTGAAAGGAAATAATTTGCTAACATATATATTGAAAGGAAATAGACCTTTTGTTTCCCGACTTAACAGGTTTATCAGCCACCTGAGGAACGAGCACTTTTTGGAGTTAACGCGCGATCGACAAGTAAATTTTAATCTCAAAAGTGTAGGAAAGAAGTTCTTGTCAGGTGAAATTACTATGATTTCTTTGCTGAATGAATTTCCTACAAATACCGTTGAAGAAAAACATGATCCTAGCGTAAAGGTCAGTGAAATGGAAGAGCAGGAAGTGGAAGAGGAATTAACCCCCAAGAAGGAAACAGAGCTTGCACGGCAGATGTCTTCAGTGGCATCAACATTTGCTCAACCGGAGGACGTAGATGACTCCGATCACATGTTGCGAATACGTGACCTTGCCTCAATGATAATTAATGGGCAAGCCTTATTTATTTCTGCACGATTTGCAACATATCCTTAGCTTACGAGAGGATGAGATGTTGGGAGGATTAGTGAAATTGAAAAATGGCACCAACACTTTTGACCACTTCGTGCCAAACGATACATTCCGACAGCTGATTGGAGACGACACATATACTACTGAGCAAGCTCTGGAAAAAATTTTGTGTGAACTGAAGACTCTGCAACCACTAGTGGTTGAGCATAAACAATTTGGAAAAACCAGTTGGCACAACTGAGATGCCATACAAAGGCCACAGAATTGTCCTTGAAAAAACTAAGAAAGAGGATGCGGGATCTCAGGCAAGTTCTTTGTCAACAAATCTTCTCGTCCATGCTTGTTTCCATTTCTTCATTTGTTCATTGTAATTATAACATTCTTATACAATGTAATACAGTATGCGGTGGAGATTGACAGTTTTGCATTGAGGGGCGGAGGTTCTCGTGAGGGTCGAATAGAGCAAAGGCTAGATGTGTCCCTTGCACACTACATTGGACAATTTCCAGACAACTATAACTTCTGTGGCAACAACGAGTATAGTCCTAATGGGCCCATTGAGCTTGTCAAGTGCAAAGCATTGTCAAAGCACCTCGCAGATGCTCAACTTCCACAGACTGTACGAAGGAGCGCTATCTTGAATGACCTCTTCTCGGGGTTTGAGTCTAGATTACTTGTGGTGGCAACGGTTGGACCCTACGAGGAGCATACCGATGCTGGTAAGTTAGCATTGAAGATCATGAAGTCAATAGTAGGATCAGAAAATAGATCAGAGTCACTAATGTAAAAGAAATGCAAAATGTGTTTTTATTTAAAAATTTTCAATTCCAACTACATGTGTTCCAAAATTTCATTCCTTATGGTAGGATATGAAATTTCTTCTAATTATCTAAATTTCAAGTACTCATAGTGGCTACTGGGCATTAATTTGCCATTTTGCATGCAAGGGCACGGAGGGAGGCCATTTGACCTAGTCAAACACCCCCCCTCCGCACTCTTGCATGAAAATCTTACAAGGGCGTGCAAGGAGGCCGTTTGACTGGGTCAATCGGCCTCCCTCCGTGCCCTTGCATACAAATCATGCAAGGGCGCGGAGGGGGGCCATCTGACCCGGTCAAACACCCCCCTCCACGTCCTTGCGTGCAAATCAAGCAAGGGCATGGAAGGGGGCCGTTTGACCGGGTAAAATGGCCTCCCTCTACTCCCTTGCGTGCAAATCATGCAAGGGCACGAAGAGAGGCAGTTTGACCCGGTCAAACACCCCAACTCTATGCCCTTGCATGAAAATCACACAAGGGCGTGGAGGGAGGCCGTTTGATTGGGTCAAACACCCCAACTCTGCGCCCTTGTATGCAACAAAAGCATTGAAATGAAAATCATTGACACAATATCACTGAACCAAAAACATTCACAGAGAACTAAATTTCATTGTAAAATGAATTCACACAATAATTCAACAGAGTTTGATGATAAAAATGATCTTGTGTACATATTATATCAAAATTTGGAGTACATCGTTTTTAATTTCTCTTGCGTCTCAGTTGCTTTGCTAACATCATATCCTTTGGAACTATAGTAACTCTCTTACAATGGACAACACACAAAAATGAGTCTTCAAAGAGATTTGTTAAATACATCTCTGCCATCTCTTGGATAGCCGAAGCGGCCTCGCCCGTAATCCTCAGCCCAATAGAGAATTCATCCATGATCTCCTTGATGGTCCGAACAAATGGGGCTCTTGGTATGAGGAATTCAGTGGATTTCTAAAAATACTCCTTATACCAATTGGGGAGACGGCTCTTTCTCTGACGGCGTGGTTGTGGAGGCTGTATCCTTCTAAGGACCTTGCCTTTCCAGGGTGGTGGCGGTGTGGTTGCCCTTCTCCATGCTGCTGGCTAGCTAGGACTGCCTCTTCTTGTGTGGTAGTTGCAGGGGGGTCCTGTTGCACCTCTGGTGCTGACTGAGCTGGTGGCACCTAGGGAGCTTGCGGCTGCGGCTGAGAGATGGCCCGCAATAGGCGTTGAGGCTTTGAGAGACCTCTCTTTTGATGTACAGCTTTCGATTTAGGCCGTGATGTGGGGGTGACATGCTGAGAAGCCTTCACAACGGTTTCTAAGTGGGGTGTCTGGTCCGAGTCGACGAGCAAGGACATCACGGCCCCATTACAAGCTCTTGCACATGTTCGAGTGATTGTGTCGGAGTGGAGTCTCCCGAAGTTGCTGCCGAACCAATATCAAAGCCATCAAGAGGCACATGTCCTGGAGGACCCTGATCATCAAAGATCCCAAAAAAATCATTGGAAATTGGCCCAGAAGCAGCTACCTCACTGTCAAGAAAAGCCTGAGTGGCGTCGTGTTGGCTTTATGTTGGAGAGGGGCTTTCTAGCACTGACCTCACACCAAAATCTTGCAAAAGGGTGTCCTTTGTTGCTCCTACCACTTGCTGCTCATCCATAGTTGGCTGTTGTTGTTGATCCTGCTCGTTCGCTTGGTTCTGTTGTTGCATTTGATCAGGATGCTCTGGCTGTTGCTGCTCGCTATGCTCCTGCCCCTGCTACTACTCACAATCCATGGTAACATCCACGACATCATCCATGGCTGCCCGCTTCTCCTGATTTTGGTCCATTCCTCCCACCACTGGTTTCAATGCTGCTACTTCTGCTCCGCCAAAAGGTGTGTGCTAGAGGTTTTGAGTTGTTGTTGGCAATACTAGAGGTATGGACTGATTCTTTCTTCTTCTTTTTTTAAATGAGAGCTTCTTGCCAAATTTTGGTGATATTTTTTACTTACTTGATTTGCTTGGGAGAAGCATCACCTAGCCTCATAGATCTTTTCATTGGGTTATGCAAGGAATCTGGAGAAATTGGTTTAAAGTGTGGCATGTAATGTTTGATTTTCATATCTGGGTAGAAGGCAAGTTGTATGTTGATCAGATAGTTTGTGTATTTGCCATCATTCCAAGCACATCACATTTATTCTTGAAGTAAGAGTGGTGTGAAAGTAGTATCTTTATGTAGGTAGTTGATCATGGAGTCCCATGGATATTATTGGAGCATTGGGATTTAAAAAAACAATTATTGAGATGATTATCCTAGTATGCATCCAAATGGCTAGTCAAGCAATAATTTTCCATTATGTCCATGTTTTCTACAAAGTAGGTCTAGCAAAGGTTAATTACCAACCAATAGAACTATGATTTGAGTGGAACCTACTTCCTCACCCTATACAACGACCTTGGATCAATCTTAACTTTATTAGATGGAAAACTGCCATAATAAAGCTAGGAGAGAAACCTAAAAGCCAATAGGCTGAACAACACTTCCTTTTACCTTCCTTGAGTCTTCAATAACCTACAAAAACAGATCCAAGGTATCTTTGCCATTTGACCTCCCTTTGATGCTCTTGACTATCTCCAAATTGCCACTTTTCCTTTTGTGTTGTTGAAGCCCTTTGAGATCAACCTCTTGATCTTCCACTTGACCATCAAAGCCATTGAAAAAAAATTTTATAGATCCATTAGTTGCTTCTAATCCATGAAAAACACCATACACTTGCATAGCCTCATCTACACAAAAGCAATGTAAGGATATCTTAGACCTTTTCTTGAACTTGGATACGTCTTATTGCTATTGAGGCTCTTTCTCACTAACTAAAACTACATCCATCAGAACTTGAATTACTAAAATAGACTCCATTCTACTTTCCACAAGAAAAAATTAGATGAGAGAAGCCTCTCACTAGATTCCATCAAAAAGCTACTTATAGAAGACATTTTGATGGATGCACAAGAAAGAGCTATTGAATGGTTAAGAAAACCTGGTATTCTAGCAAATTGAAACCCAAATTGAAGATGCTTTATCATTTTTGCAAGATCTAACATGTTCTTGACCCAATTGAAAAAGAAACACAAAACTAGTGGCTTGATAATATTAGAGATTTTGATGAAAAATGACCTCTAAAAATCATTTAGATTTGAATCACTCCAAAGATAAAAATAACCACTCTTAGAGCACATGTTCAAGTGCTCAATAACCTTCCAAAATGCTGGATTAGATCAAACATAATGACACAAATCAATACTATGCATCAAATCCTATCCAACAAGCCAAAAGTCAAAGCTAGAATCTCCAAATTCGAATTCTAATGCATAATCTTTTGAAGCATTTCAATGAAAAACCTAAAATATGAACATTTTATGAGAAAAGCACCTCCACTTTGGCCTCCCAAAACTCATAAAATGTTGATCCACTTTTGGTATGGGTTGGATCAATGGAATCCCCTCTTCAAGGGCTACAAAGTGCACAAGGCTTCAAATCCAAACTTGCTATTTTAAGATCACAAGAAATGGAAATTAAAAAGAATCGTTTATGGCATTATTTGATAGTAAACTTGATAATAGTAAAAAAAATTAAATCCACTTCTATTACTCCAAAAACTATCCCTTGAATGTCTTACATTGATAGGTTGAATCACAAATTCTATGCTAAAACACCTAATTTTTGCCATAAACTTGTTCACATCATTAACCACTTTCATTTGGCTTTGAAACCATGATAAAAATTAGAGATTTGAATGTCATAAATGATTAAGCACAAGAATATAAGTGGGTGTGCTTGCACAAAAACCTAGTGGAGTCAAATTTCCAACAACTAGACAATTTCTAGCTTTCTAGTCAATGCAACACAAAATGAAAGATCTACTTGAGTATTTGAAACCAAATCAAATTTATATTTTTACAGCATATAACTAGGTGTTAGTAAAATAAATATACCCTAAAACCCATAAAAAAAAATGCTTCAAAACAATGAAAGATTGCTATCACAAAACAATGTAGATTGGAAGATAGAAAATCTCATAATCTTGGAATTTTTTCACTAAATAAAATACATTGGAAAGTTCTGTCATTTATACTACTAAAGTCCGACATGATACTTTCAAAGAAATTTTTGGTGAGTGTTGGTCAAATGATAGAGAAAGGATACATGGTAAAGTTTGGTGGTGATGCTTGTTTCATTACAAAGGAAGAAATCTTGGTTGCTAGGGGCAATAGACAAGGTAGACTTTTCAAGCCTGATATGTTTGTTATGGCTAACAAGAAGGATGGAATGGAAAAGGAGATTGGTCTCAACTTTCCAAAGTTTCCTTTTAGCAACAATAAGATTGGTGGATCTTATGCAAAGTCTAACAAGTTTCCTTATGCTAGATCTAGGTCAAGATCTAATAGGCTTCTTGGAGATGTTCATCTTTGTGCTAACTTGGCTAGTTATGAGGATAATGATGGTTCTTCATGGCAAGTGCAAGCATGCAAAAGGTAAGGAAAGAGCTAACTTCATCAATGGAGGTGGTGAAGGTTCTTCCTTGAAAAAGGTTGTTGATAATGATTTCTTTGATCATATGGAAAAAGATGTTGCTAGGTGCATTCATGAAGGAGATGGTTCTTCTAAATTCTTTTGTGATGAGTCCAAGAAAGTCATTTTTGCAGCAAGTGGAGTCACATGTCTTTATAAAGAGAGTAGATCAAATGGTTTTATCAAGAGACTTGGTGAGGGAGATAGTCACAAGTCAAGAAAAAGAGAAGTATGTGAAGTGTTCAAAGTAGGATGTACTGTGAATGATGTCATTGTGAATGATAGTGAGGAAGAATCATTACCATATGAGTCATTACGTTGAGTAGAAGTTCTTGTTTGAAAAAAGAGAGTACTGCAATCATCCTTATGTTGAAGGTACTAATGATTTTTCATCATGACTTCTAATGTTTTTGAGGTTTCTACTTCCTTATGATGCAATCATTAAGAGGGAGGCTTATGAAGGAAAGAGCAATGGAAGATTGGTTCTTGGGAAGATCCAAGGCATGGATCTCACATCTCTTCATCAACTCAAAGGATTCTATGATTATGAATTGATCACCCATGATCGAGATGGCGAAAGGTTGGTTGGAAATACTACATGGAGCAAATTGAAAGGCAATTTCTTCAAGGCAAGGGAGATCTCATTGGTGAGCTTATTGAGGTTCGTTATGGACTCAAGTTGGCTGGATTTATTAGGTTTGATAATCGTCTTCACCTACTCTACTTCATGTTGGATGGAAAGTTTGGAATCTATCTTTTGATTTATGATGGTGACATCGGTGGCATTGTTTTCACTAACCTTTGTGGAAATTCGAGATTAAGCATTGATGAGATCTTGTTGGATCTAGATCATATATTTGAGAGGGAGTATTTCCAAAGGTTTAGGTCTGAAAATATTCAGATCTTTGATATCTTTGATGATCAAGAGAAAGGTAAGTAAGTGGAAGAGACACACTTTGCTTTACTCACACTTTTTGGAGAATCTTCTTGTGTAGATGATGCTATGCAAGTGGATATTGGTTTGCATGATTTTCATGCTAGAAATTCAACTAATGGATTTGGAAAAGAGGACTTAGGCCATGGCTTTGATGGTCAAGAGGAAGCTTAAGAGGTTGGTCTCAAAGGACTTCAACAACACAAAAGGAAAGGTGGTAATTTGGAGCTAGTCACGAGCATCAAAGTAATGGCAAAGATTTTATGGATCTATTTTTGCAGGTGTTTGAAGACTCAAGTAAGGTCAAAGGAGCAGCAAGCAAGTGTTTTTCAAGTTCACTTTGCTTCTTCTATCTCATGTTTGAGCTATTTCATGTGGATGTGTGGAAATTGTCAGGTCAAACTAAGTACATTGGTGAGCATTATTTTGATGTTGGATTTGTACTATCATTCTTGGATTGCAATGGAGGCTCATTCGTGGAGTTTTATGGTGGAGACATATCAAGAAAGGACAAAGTTGGAGGAGACAAGCAAACAAATGGTCATCACTCACATTTATTGTTTGGTTGCTGTAATTTTCCAGAGAGTTCAAAGTTTGGAACATGGAGGAATCATTTCATTCACATTCTATATTTGGTTATTCATGTTCTAGTTTATCTTGATGTGTAAAATTGATGTAAGAATTAGTGAAGCATCCAATTTAGACACTATTCTCTATATCAATTATGGAAACTACTTTAGAAAATTAGAAAGGAGGTCTATACTTAGCATGGAGATCATTCTAAAGTTGGATCAAAGTTCTATGATCAAAACTATGCCACAACTAATGATCCAAAAATTGGCCAAATCTAGTATGTGAAATCAAAAATCGAAACTAATCAAGTTTGAAAGCCTATATAGGGTAGATCCAATCTACAAAAGCAAAGAACTCGATTTTGGTGTAGAATCCTCTCTAGCATGCTCTAGCCTTCTTCACCAAATCATTGATAGATCCGATTTCCTCCATAACTTGAAACACAAGCTCTGATACCATGTGAAGGATTTCAGATCATTATGATCCAATCCACCTGAAAGATCTTGGGTTACAAAGAGAAATACTCTACCAATGTCACCAATGTAGAAAAATCAGCATCTACACACAAAATGAGATGCAAACTCTAATAGAACTTGATCAAACTTGAATGAAATGATAAAGTGTTGTTGTTGTTCATAGAAAACCAGCAAGCTATTGTATTTCACATGTGTGGATCCAAAAATAACAAATATAGATCATTCTAGACATAAAATTGCATGCAATCACAAGCATAGTGCACCAATGGATAGTAGACCCTAAGAGAACCATGTATAAGCAGAAATGAGATAGAGAAGAGAGAAGATCACTCTCTCCATGAGTTGCATCCTTTTATAGCAGGTCCAAAACCTATTTGGCCACTTGGCTTTTGCTCCAAAATGCTTACCCTACTATTTTTGGGTCTAGATTCAAAGTACCCACCATTCAAATTTGAATCTACTCAAACTCGCCTTCTAACTTTCTCACACTTTCAAAAAGTGTTTATTCAAATGACGTTTAGACTAATGAGCCTTGAAAAGTCAATCTCTAAGTCTAAAAACAAAGTTGGCCTCAATTTGCCAAATATGGAAATATAGCAAATACGATCAAACTAGTTGAATCTTTCACAATATGCCATCTCAATATACTTGCTCCTACCATGAAAAATAGGATTGGTTGCCAACTTTTGGGCTGATAGGTTGTCACAAAAGATGATTGGGCTTGAAAAATCCAACAAGTGAAGATCCTTGATCATCCTCTTGATCCATACCATCTCCTTTGTGCAATGTATAAGTGCTTTGTACTCGGCCTCACTAGATGACAATGAGATAGTGGCTTGTTTCTTTGACATCTTGTTAGATTTTAATGCTCAGTCTTAAAAACATTCACATAATGAGCATCCTGGAAAACTGCCAAAGTCCAACTACGTTCTGTCGGACCTTTGCATTTTTTGCACCTTCGCACTTTTTCCACCTTAACATTTTTGCAGCTTCACATTTTAAGCACCTTCAGGATTTTTGCTCCAGTGACAAACTGACTTCATCAAACCTAAATCGATCTGGACTTATCCGACATGTAAAATATCCCAATGGTGATTACCTACTTTGTACATACAGTTACAGATACAAGGGGGTTGTAATGAATATATCATATAGCATTTAATACTTGTAAAATATTTCTAAAGCAAGTAGAAGACACTTGTAGCATATTAATCTTCAGACTGATAAAAAAGAAATGAGTGATTTAAAGGTCCAAATATCTGATGTTAAAGCCAAGCGAAAGAAAGCGAAGCCTAACTCCAATGTTTGGTGTACCGCTTGTGGGAAGGAAGGTCATTCTAAGACCAACTATCCAAGTTTACAGGCTAATTATTCAGAAGAAGAACTATTCCTCTGTCCGATTAATAATCATGAGGAGGTAGCTTATATTGCAACTCCTACTAACCAAAAAATTATTATACCAAAATAGTGTACTGGCCAACAATACACTATTTTGCGAAGGGGCGGAACACGAGATTCCACTCCACCAACCATAGTAAGGGGTTTGTGCTACAATTGCAGAGCCCCGAGTCACTATTCACCTGATTGCCCTGAACCCAGGAGATCAGCAGGATATGTGCCGCTCTGCGCTAACTGTAAAGGCGAAGGGCATGTCACTGCTGAATGTCCTCAGCCACAACAGCCACGGTCTAAACCAAGGTTTGTAAACTCGCCTAGGGAAGATGACCTTCGGTCATCTAAGACTAACATTGACATGATAGTTTAGAGGATAGAAGTAGAGTCTGAATTATTAGATCAAGATCATCAATGGCCAGATTTAGAGGAAAAAATAAATAAATTAACTACAAGAAGTAGTAAAGATTCTTTAACTCTTATATATAAGAAGAAAACTAAGACGAACATTGCGAAAACTGTGATAAACGCGACAGAAAAAGCGAAGGTCGTAGAACAATCAGTAAAAATTCCTAGTAATAAAGAATTAAAGCTTGATAAGTCTAGTGGAAAACATTATGATGTTGATATTAGTTCAGAAGCTAAGAAGCTTTTGGATGAAGAAACTAGACAAGTTAAGAAAGTGACATTTTTAGATCCAGTTATAAGTAGTGAGATATCTAGAGATTTGTCGTCACTTAGAAGCCATTCTTATAATATTGTCGAAGACCTTGTTTTTAGAATGCCCAATATAACTTTTAAGCATCTATTAGACAATAACCAATATTATAAGAAAGAAATTAAGCAATTTCTGCAAAATAAAAAGAGAAGAAAAGCAAAGTTGCCAGTAGTCAACATAGAATTAGTTAATTACGGTGATGAAGGCCAACTAGAGATTCAAGTAGTAATTAATGGCTGCATCTTAGATAATGTACCCATAGATTTCAGATCTAGTGTAAATATAATGACTGAAGAAATAGCATATGAATTAGGCATTCATCATAGAATAGCACCCACCTTAAGACATTTAAGATTAGCCGATGCAACTAGAAGATCACCAATAGGAGAACTGGCTCAGGTTACAGTCTATATTGGAGACCATAAGTTTCTTATGGATTTTATAATATAAAAAACTAAGAGACAATCGTCATATAAAGTGTTATTAGGACGACCATGGCTCTATCAGGCCGATGTTATAACCTACTGGAAGAAGAAGGAAATTACCTTCAGAAACCAGATGGAGACACCGACAGGAAAAAGTCATAAAAAAGTCTCCATATCATGGGAAAAAGATAAGTACGAAGGTGAGACACCTACATCTTCCTCGAGCTATACTTCGGAGGAAGAAGGGCTTCAGTCAGTAGGGACTGAGGAAGGGGAGAGGTTAGTTACACTAAGTTTACCTGCATACAGTAATAGAGTAGAATATGTAGATAGAGGAGATTGTGGAGTTCCAGAGATTAGTGTGATCATAGGAGATCAGACCATAGATAGAATATTACTAATAGACTCAGGATCCAGTATCAACTTAGTAACGAAAGCAATGTTTATAGAATTAGGATTAGAAAACCAGATACAACCTATCACTTATCACGAAATCCATTTAGTAGATGTGACTAAATGTATACCAGTAGGTGCGCTAAAATGTATTAACGTAGTTATAGAGACAGAGACATTTGTTATGAATTTCCTTGTCATAAATCTAGTAGATACACCACCTTATTCAATATTATTTGAAAGATCATGGTTATATCAAGCAGATGCTATTATAAATCGGTCTACCAAACAGGTATTTTTTTCAGGTATTCTCACAACCAGTCCAATAGGGGGGTCACCTTTTGAGATGGGGTGAGGAGTTAGCTAGACCTGCTGAATCATGGATCAATTTCATAGAATGCTATGAGATTGACGAGGAAGAAGAAATACCAACAACATTTGAGTCAAGAAAAGTTCTGGGTGGAACCAGAGCAAGTCTGACCGAGGGGATGGACGTTATTAATTTCTTACAGGACCAGATATATCCTGAACATTTTAATAAACAACAAAAAACTATTTTTCTTTCTAAGGTAGGACCTTATACGATTTTAAATAGTATATTGTATAAATTAGGAGCTGACGATAGTCTTTGTCGATGTTTAGAACCAACCGAGACAACCGCTGTAATAAGTGCATTACATGAGGAAGATTCGGGGGGTCACTATGCTCTTAAAAGCACTGCAAAAAAAGATTTTCAATGCTAAATATTGGTGGCCTACCGTCTATAGAGATGTTAAATTATTCATTAAAAAATGTGATGCATGCCAGAGGATGGGAAAACCCAGCTTCGCAACACATTGGCCGCTTACTCCAATTATCTCCTTAGCACCCTTTGAGAGATGGGGGATAGATTTTGTAGGACCTATCAAACCGATCACGCGTAAAACACGTCGTCGTTACATACTCGTTGCCACGGACTATACTACCAAGATGGTAGAGGCCGAAGCCACAATTAAGAACGATGCTAAGACTGTAGCAAAGTTTTTACTCCAAAACATTATCACGCGATATGGTTGTCCCTTAGAACTTGTTAGCGATAGGGGAACCCATTTTCTTAATCAGACCATTGAAGCCATGTTGTCATATTTTTCTATTACACATCGCCAAACCACTCCATATAATCCAAAAGCAAATGGGCTTACGAAGCGGGCAAATGGAATTCTATGTAAAATTTTGAATAAAGTAACAAAAACACATTCTTCTGATTGGAATCAGAAGTTACCGTCTGTCTTATGGGCATATAGAACTGCTGAAAAGATTACAACTAGGCAAACTCGATACTATCTTGTGTATGGAATGCATCCATACTACCAATAGAATTTGAAATTCCGACGTTTCGCATTAGTAATGAAGAGCGAATGGATGAACACGATAGTCTTCGGGAGCGGATGATTTCTTTGACGCAAGTGGAAGAGGATCATCATCTTTCATTAATCAAGACTGAACGAGTCCACAGTAAAAGAAAAGAAATTTTTGATCAATCCATTAAGAAAATTAAAATTAAACAAGGGGACTATGTGCTTCTGTATGATAACAGACACATGTTGTTTCCTGAAAAAATACATACCAGATGGATGGGACCGTATAAAGTCATAGAAGTTTTTAATAATGGATCACTTCAGTTAGCTGATCTCCAAGGACATTCACTTGACACTCGAGTAAATGGTTCAAGGGTGCAGCGCTACTATGACTAATTTTCGGTGCATCATTTTTACCAAAGTTTTGTGAAAATGCCAAAACCAGGCTACATTTTAGCAAAAATGCCAAAAATACCAAAGCATTGCTGCATTGTTTGTATTTTGCGAAAAACCCGAGACCCTCGCTACATTTTATACTTTGCGAAAGACCCGACACTACATTAATATACTATGTACTAAGTGAATTTACCATTTTAGAAATACGGAAATTGTGACACTTACCTTCGCATTTTTCGGGATTTCCTACCTTCCAACACCTTCGTATTTTTCGCATAATAATCTTCGCTTTGATTTACCAAGCAAAGCATTCATGTACTTTGTTTATTTATTTATTTATTTTTGTTTTAAGGACTAGACACTTTACTGTCGTGCCTTAGGATTGCCTATGGATGGCAGTATGCCAGTTACTAAACCGGATTTATCGCGGAGGGCGGAGTTTTCCAAGAAGAAGCTTATCTTGAGAAACAGGGATATAAACTCTCTTACATTAGAGATCCCAATCTCAAGAGCTTTGTTCGATTTGCTCTTGCTTCTATCGTTTTACTGGAGCAAGGGTACACTATCTCAAATACAAATATGGAATACCTGCTGAGAGCTTTAAATGGAGAGCCGATTGCCTTCAGACAGATTGCTTTCAAGCAATTTTGTGAATTAGTAAAAGTTAATCAATTTTCCAAGCTGGGTCAGCAAATGGGCATTTTATGTATGCATGCTGATGTGCTTACAGTGCAGGAAGACATCAGGATTGCACCAGTGCTACCAGAGCTAGCCCCATCAATTGAGACCGAATCCTAGATGCAGACATCAAAGGCAACCACCGTAGCAGCCACATCATCATCATCAAGTCAAGGGAGCTCGGTGAGAATGACTTCACCATCATCCCAGTATATGCCATTGACCAGCACAAACGGAAATAGGGATGTGGAAGAGGAAGCGGAGGACACAGTTGATCAGGAGCATAATCAGGTTGATATACCACAAGGAGCAGAACAGCTTCCTGATGACCAGCAGGGTAGCGAAAGCGATGTCGAGGCACCAATCCTTGATGCCGAATTATATCAAAAGGTTTTTGGAACACTACTGCCGGATACGCGGACAGCTATTCAGCATCTTGCCAGCTTGGAGAAAGTATCCAGGAAGCTGGAACAAAGTATGAAAGAATCCAAGCAGACCTCACCCAGAGGGATACAGAGCTGAGCGAAACAAAGGCTGAGCTGGCCTATAAAAACGAAGAACTTGAAGCGGCCCAAACAGAGCTGAGCAGGAAAAACATAGACCTTGAAGAAGCAAAAGGAAGGCAGGACGTTCGAAGTGTTGGAAGAAATGCAAGAGCAGTCCAATACCTTTGAAAGTGAAAATATATTGCTTAAACAACAACTTCAGACCCTGCAAGATTCTTTGTAGGAGGAGAGATGTGTACAAACTACTCTACAAAGTAGTAATGCGGAACTGAGTAACAAACTCAGTAGTGTTCAGGATTCAATTGCCCAACTGCAAAATTCTACAGAAATGTTAAGAAGAGGCAATCAGATATACAAGAAACAGGTTGAAGAGACAATACTATGGCAAATCAGTGCCGAAGTCACACTAGGTGCCTGCGTATCTCATGGCAGGTACAAAATTGATCCAGTAGCATGGAAGGGAATCCAGGAGAAGATGATCCAAACCTTCCAGTTGCAATATCTGCAGCCGCAGGTGATTGCTTATGAAAAGTTGAAGGAAGAGTTAGAAGAGGCCAAATTTCAATTAGGCCAAATGCAGATTTCTGATGCGGAAGAACCAGCACAAGACCAAGATCAGGAGACATGGACAGATGAGCCAGCACCGGTTATGTCAAAAAAGGCCATCCAAACGGATACCATCTGCAGGCAAGTCCAGAAGGATCAAGAGACATAGACCGAATCCAAGGAGGCTGTAGAGGTACAAACAGCTGAAGACCAACCTGAGGCATTAAGCATCATTCCATATCAAGCTCAAGCGTCACCAAGTGGAGTAGTTGTAAAGAAAAACAAGATTCTGTACTCACTACTAAGGTCAGAATTTCAAACATTTCATCACGAACTAACATTCTTTCTTCCACCTTTTTGTAGTCCAGATCTCCAATGGAGAATGGATTACCTTTTCTTACCTAAACTTTTTGGCTACACAAAAGAACAATGGGAAAACCCTTGGACTTTTTCTAACATAAATACTCTTTGGTCTAGACTAACTGTACATCAAAAAGGAATCCTCGCCCTTGCCATTGTTCAGAACAAGTTCAATGTGCAAACTAACTATATCCATGTGATCGCAGGATCCTTGTATATATACATTTTAGAATACCTAAGAACATTTGAAAATAATATTTTTCCAGCTCTGGATGAGTATTTGAATAAATTAGAATCAATTAACATTTTTGATGTGAAGGAAGTTGTCTTTAGCTCTAAATCAGTTTCTTCCCGAGTTACTCATCAGTTACTATTCCCTGATCTGTGGGAAATTTACACAGATTGGGAAGCTAACTATTCTCGTTATTTGGAGGATGTAAAAACAAATAATATACCTCACTCCACTAATCCAATAACTAGACCGTATTACACTTACAACCATGTAAACATTGCTTCTCTTATTTCGTATGCTCTCCTGTCTGTTCAACAACTGTACATTAAGGCAAAATTTTCCGAATATACATATGCTGCCCTTTCACTAACTGTCCCTTCTGCCGAGATGTCTGAAATCCTGACCGAGGATAGTTGGTATACGCATCTTGTTAATAATACATTAATTGATAACCCCCTCGCACCAATGGGCAATCGAGGAATGGGGGGTTATCCAAACTTGTCATACCAAGAAGACTATAACCAGAAGAACAATTACTTTCTGGTAACAAAAGGAATGACATTGGAACAAGTAAATAAAGAAAACGAAGCCCGAGCCAAGGCCATTTTCCACAGCAAGCCAGCCAGTCGAAAGCGAAGATAACAGCTAGTGCTTTATGAAACGTGATATTCACACTGTCTCATGGGTTAATCACTTCCATGCATCTCATTTATTAACAGATCATAAGACTCCACATATCCCCTTCCTCAGCTATGCAGCGGCTCGCAAACAACTGGTTTATGCCCTTGTGACGTTCTATAAGAGACACAATAGAAGTTCAGAACCGACATTTGACGGTCCGTAAGCGACATTGAGGCTGAAGAACATTCCTATAAGGACAACACTTTGTGCCATTGTACATACGCAGGGCTGAGTTTCAATAGAGAGTGAAGAGCAAGTTCCTATAGCCTTAGCATTCTTTCCCTCTGCTATCTTTCACATAATTACTTCTTATCATTTGTGTGAATACACTCTGTATGATCTGTGATTGATTGTGATACTATTCTATTTGCGTCACACACATTTCTTACGTTATACTGAATTTCAGTTACTCTAATAAGGATTTTCAGGCGATACCAGCAAGTAACAATTCTGACTAATGTGTGCAGGGAATTAGCCGAAGCTTTTAAGCATAACCTTTAGCAAAACTTCCTTCAAATTCCGAATGAGCTATGTGTTCAGATAATGAGATTGTTTGATGTTTTGATTTGTTTGCTTTCTACAATAAGAACTAATCCTCTGTGTTTGATTAAGAAGAATCCTTAGCCAATGTGATTCTGCTTGATGAATCTATTTGCTAGTTGTTATCTGTTCTGATTGTTTACCTGATGTTTGAAGAGCCTGGAAGATAAAGTAATCTTTACAATTGCAGACCTTGACCAAATCGTTTCATCATTGGTGTTCTTGGACGCCAATTTACCCAAATATCTTTGGATAACCAGTCATGTCGTTGTAGTATTCATTGTGAATTTTATACATTCTAGACTGTTTACCATCATACATACATTTTCCATGCAAAGGATGAGATTATTCTCTCTCTTGGGGAACCTTCAAACCTTTTATACTATGTAATTCATCGCTTTTGTGGAAATTTATAATGACTAGGCCACCACATCACAATAGATGCAAGGGATCTCCTCAGCCTTGATCCCTTGAAGCTCCACCAAAAGTCTTCTTAGCCATAGGAGTTCTTTTGTTTGTTGATGTTTTTGGAAAGCCAAGATATCACTCCTCCACAAATGAAAGTAGCAAATGCACTTATGGATTTCCTATCCATCTTGTCTCCTACAAAATCTGAATCCGAATATGCTGGCAGTTGCAAGTTAGATCCTTGATAGAGAATGCCAAAAAAATATAATAGATGAGATATATCTAAGCACTCTTTTGGCACTTTTTCGATGATGTACTAAAGGACTTTGCATATGTTGACACAACCTACTTACCCAATAGCTCAAATCTGGTCTACTGATTGTCAAATAGATTAAAGAGCCTATAAGCTTTCTAAATAATCATCTCCATCTTTGGTGAAGCCCTCAGGTTGCAACATGTAGATCTCCTTTGATACCTGTAACAACATCCCACAACTCGTTGACGATTAGCAAGGTCTTCATCTTAAATTTTCATAAATGAGAATTGGATCCATTCAGCTTGTCTGCGATAAGACTGGCTTTACTTTGGAAATCCATCTGGAACTTTAGTCTGACGACGTTAAGAGAGATACCATGCCACACCAGAATTGAAAATCGATTCTCTGATATCGAAACAAATTGATTCGAACTGAAGAATAATTTGATATCGCGAAAGATATCAAGTATAAGAGCTTGCGTTCTAATATAGTATTAGGCCTTGAAGAAGAATCAACACTCTGATACCATGTTGGAAAGAGGTGTATAAAAGATAGGTCAAATAAGATTCGAATAAAAAGAATTCGAACGACAAGAAAGAAAACTTATCGTGCGCAGCGGAATAAACTATCTTCCTCTTTCTTCATGCATGACTATGCCTATCAATTGTGAACAAAACAATAGTGATAAAAAATCACGTTCGATTTTATAGTAGTTAACTTTGAATTCATTAGTACTACAGCGATTACGTAGCCAAACATTTAAGCATTGAATTATCAGACAAATAATCAGTCGCGAAGAATTACAGAAACGCATACATTTCAAGACAAAACTAAACGCAATAAAAAATAGCATTGATTCAGTATGAAACGAAACAGAAGTAAATGAGTACAACAAGTTTGCAGGATCGAAGCCGCGTAGTCTAAGCAATTTCTGAACAACTAAATAAAAGCCTAAATTAAGCGCAATTACTGATAAGTAGTAAGCGCAATAGCAATCTCTAATCAACTCTAAAGAACTGAGCTAGAATGCTCAAGAGTGTTCAAGCTTGCAGGCTTGAGAGAGAACTAATAATTCAATATTTGATTTGATAGTTCTGATCATGTTGATTATGAAATATAAACAACTATTTATACCAAGCAATTAGATCGTCAAATGCGACTGCCAGTTGGCTGGAGTCTGCTGGCATTCATCCAATTCTTTCTCAGAAGTTGATTGCTGATAAGTGGTGAATTTGGTCGTAAACAGTCTGTCTACATAAATGAACGTAACTGTCACTCTGTAGAAATGAACATAAATTGTTATCAGAAAAGCGATAGTGTCGCAAAATCTCATTTCTTTAATATTTGGGGTACTCTTACACTTTGCCAAAGTCATTTCCTTAACATTTGAGGCACTTTGAAAAATGCGACACTGCAATTTTACTCAAAATTCCTGACAGGCAAAAAATATGACACTATATTTTTGCTTGCAATTTTTGACAATGTCAGTTTAAGAGAAAATTAACTATAGGCAAAAAGACAATAGTGTCGGGTTTTGTAGTGAGAGAAAATTTCTGACACTGTTGTCAAACTCCGTGTATTTTTGCAGACTGTGTAAAAACACTTGTAATTTTGTAGACTGTGTAAAACACGGGAGAATCCGTAGAACTAGATAAACAATTGGATGAAGATTTAAAATCGATTAGTCGATTAGTAGGAAGGAGAAAATTCCAACAAAGGAGGGTACAAGTGAGGGCACAGAGAAGGGGTCCCGCGGCGATCCGGTCATGGACGTTGGATTTTATGGCACGCTTCAACTCATTGATGACGAAGAAGTGCCAATCATAGGGCACAACCGATGGGTTAGGGAATTCATTGTAGGATTTCATAATTTGGCTGAGGAGGTTGGACTGAATGCGATCATTTCGCAAACTTACCACGACTAGGAAATTGCTCAATAGATGAGCAGCAGCTTGGATGGTGGGGTTGTTGATAGCCTTTATTAGATAGTCATTGTTAAGATATAGAATGGATTCAGCAGTAGGAGGCAGTTATTAGTTTTAACATGTTTTTATTTACATTATCTAATTTTAGTCATTTTGCATCATTGATATCTAGATTTATGTGTATCAAGATACAAACCCAGACTTGTAGCAGAAGTATGGTATCGATTACACTGAGACCTTTTCTCCATTAGTGAATCCTGCATCCCTATGTTTACTGTTTGCATATGCAACCACTTACGACCTCAGGATTCAGAAAACCGCATTCTTACATGGCAAATTAGACGAAGAAGTCTACATGGGCCAACCTCCTAGTTACATTTGCAAATCACTTGTCAGCTATGTCTGTCGAATGCACAAGAGCATCTACAGTTTGAAGTACTCTGCATGACAGTGGTTAGAAGAAGGATCATGCTCTACGATCCTTAGGTTTCCAACCACTGATGGCCAATTACAATGTTTATGTAAAGGTCACAGATGGGGAGATCATAACCATTGTTGTCTACGTGGATGACACATTGATTCTATGCACAAGGAAAGAGCTGATTCTGCAAGTGAAGAGCGATATTTTGAAACATTTTGAAATAACAAACCTAGGACAAGCCAGATGCTACCTAGGCTTGCAAATCGACCGCAGCTATGACGAAAGAAAGCTATACCTTCATTAGTCTAGGTACATCCAGAAGATCCTAGATGATTTTGGGATGACAGATTGCAAAGGGGCCAACACCCCAATGCTTGCAGGAACGATTCTGACAAATGAAGATGGTCCAAAAACCGGCAAAGAAAAGGAAGCCATGCAACACATGCCTTACAAGAGGCTAATTGGATTGCTGATGTATCAAGCAAATAACACGAGCCCCGACATTGCTTATGTCGTGTTTAGGATGAGCCAATTCAGCGTGAATCCAAGTCCTATACATTGGAAGATTGCGAAGCGAATCCTTCAATACCTTCAAAAAACGAAGGATTTTGGGTTGTGTTACTCCCGTGATGCTGAATTCCAATTGCACTCCTATAGTGATGCAAGTTGGGCATCACTCAAGGATGATTGTAAAAGAGTCTCAGGGTGCACCACCGCAGCAAAGGCAGCCATTCTCTAGGTCAGACCATCACCACTCAGTCATTCTGCGAAGTAGAATATGTCACAACCGCCAAGATGGCCAACGAGATCACATGGCTCAAACAGTTCCTCGAAGGACTAGATGAATCCACTAATGAGCCTCTAATTCTACAAATGGACAATACATCTGTCATACACTTCATGAAAGATCTTGTGTTTTATTCCAAGATGAAACACATTGCAATCAAATATCATTTGATGAGGGACCTAGTCGAATTGAAAACCACCTACCATGCTTTGAGAGAGAACTAAAGAACCTTAATGTTTCTAGCCACAAAGCTTAAATAGCTAAGAAACTTAATATTTATAGCCACAAAGCTTAAATAGCTTTCGAGTTTATGTCTACAAAAATGCACTAAAAGGAACAACAGGTCCTTGTATATGTAGAAATACAAAGGAGTTACCCACAGGCAGTAACCGCCCCAGACCATAACCGCTACATAACGGTTTCAATGAAGCAAGGCACGAAGGTCAAACGAAGGAAGACTCGAATTGGCCGATGAGTTAGTCAGAAGTGTAGGGTGTCTAAGGCTGGTGGAGGGAGCGGTTGTTGAAAGGACTTCAAAATGGTCGAACCTTCTGTTTAAGGAGGTTGACGGTGAGGGTGGGGGCCCCACATCGAACCGTTCGCGCATGTTGGGTTTTATGGCCCTCTTCAACTTGGGGATAATGAAGGCATGCCACTCATATGGCACACCCATGTCGCTAGGGAATTTCTTGTGGAACTCCACAAGTTGGCTGGAGGAGGAGGGATAAAATGCGGTCCTTCCGCAAACTTCCAACGGCTAGGAAATTGTTCATGAAATGAGCGGCAGCTTGGACGACGAGATCGTTGATGGCGATGATCATATATCCATCATCTGAATGAACTCTAAGAAGTCAGATGAGTTTAGGAGCACGATGATGTGATGGCTTTGTTCTAGCATCGGAAGAATTCCTATGGTAGCCAGGAAGGCTGTGTTCACATGCACAGAGTGCGTGATGCCTTGGTATTTGACATAAAAGCGGTGTTTATCTTCATCCCACGTGGCATAGGCCATAACGATGAAGTCCATGTTGAGGGCACATGTAAGGAGAGGTTGGGCGGTTTGGACCCAAGGTGCGATCTGAGATTCCATAGGCAGGCCCCAGATGTGGGTGGAGGTAGGGATTTCACGTTGAACCACTTGGGTGGTCTCGATTTTGTCGAAAGGACTGGATGGTTGATTTTCAGGGATGTGGAAGATGCCATGATGATGGTGGGTTAATGTAGGGCTTTGGAGATGTAGGTTAAGAATTGGGGATGATGTGGTAATGTCTAGGGATGAAAAAGGAGGAAGAGACTTAGCAAAAGGGGAAAAAGACTCAAAAAAGTAAAAAAAAATACTGGATTTTGACTGAAAGGAGGTGGATCGGGTGGAAATAAGAATGGAACAGGTGGTTATGAGTGTTGAGGATAGCGTGTGTGAAGTTTGGTCACAATTGGAGATAATTGAAAATTTGCTTAGAAAATTGGCAAGAGCTTCGTTGTGTAAAGTGACAAATGACTCAAATTTCCTGCTTATATAAATGAAATTAGAGTGTGTATTAGGAGAAGTGCACTTTCCATTGCTCAATTCCATAGCAATTTTTACAGAGACCTTCTTCACAATATTCTAAGACTCCAGAGAAGTCTGCGAGAGTTCATAAGCTGTTTTGGCTGCCCTATGAGATTTTTGAAGGTCATGCGAGGGTCGACACCCGCAGGGAGGGAACTCTCGCACAACTTGTTCAATTTTGATGATTTTCAAGATCTGACCACATAGGCAGGTCAATTTCACGACTTTGATTCCATTTATGCTACCTACGAGAATTGGTAAGGTGATCTTGATGGCATGTGAGAGTTTCTAATATCTAGATTGTTAAAACTCTCACAAAGGCTCTTTTTTGACTTTTTTTTTTCACAAGTAACTCTCGTAGAGATTTTTGTAGGTCCATTTGGGTCAGATATGACTATGGTAAGTCCTGCGAGAGTTCTGATGAAGATTTGGTAGTTGATCCATCAGTTTAGGTGGATTTTTACCTATTTTTTTGGTATTTTTCTTGGGATCTTCAAATCATATCTGCAATTTTAGAGGCCAATTGTTGTCAGATGGTGATCTACCACCTTTTGATCCTATCTGGATCTAGATCCTTCTTGGATCTTGTCAGATCTTGCTGGATATGGCTAGATCTGGTTGGATCTAGTTGTGATGATCTTGATATCGTAAGATCTTATCAATGTATGGTCTAATTGTCATCATCAAGTTTGATCTGCATTACTAAGGTGGCCAGTACTTGTGGAGTCAGCTACCATTGATGGGTATATAAAAAAGTGTCCCATCTAGATGCTCGAGGTTCACGGCTCCATGGATGAGGATCTCCATGACGTGGTAAGGGCCTTCGTCTGTGAACTTCAATTTTTTCTTGATCGCCTTAGTTTTATACATGAGTGCCAAGTCTCCAAAACGAAGATCCTTTTTGTGTGACCGATGATCATGCCATGCTTTCCGACGTGCTTTCTCGTCAGGCAATGCATGTACATCTTATAGGCATGTCTCAAAGTTTATGTAAAGCTTCATGGCACAATTGTAGAGATTTGGACTCATCAAAGTGCTATACAGTGGCAACTCTCAATGAAGGTACCAAAAACTCCATTGCAACATCTTGATCATAAACCAGTTGGAATGGCGTTTGATCAGTGCTTCTTTTATATGATGTCTTGAATGCCCACAAAGCAGCATGTAATTTGTGTCTCCAATCAGATTCTGCTAGTTTCAACTATTTTTGTGATAACGCTACACAAAATCTCGTTGGATGATTTTGCCTGCCCATTACCACGAGGATAATACGGCATGCTGAATTGATGGATCACAAAGAATTCCTCCAATAGGACCTTGATGGTCCCATTGATGAAATGACTTTTGCCATCACTGACTATCTCCACTGGGCATCTGAAGCACACAATAATGTTTTTGTATAGAAATTTGGCAGTAGAGCATGCATCAACGGTTCGCACTGACCCATTTGGTGAGGTAATATATAGCCACAATGGTATATCAGGCTTGTGATCTTCTTGTAGTTGGATGGATGGGGTCGATGTAATCCAATCCCCACTTCTCAAATGGTATTTGAGCTAGAACCGGATGCAGTAGATCGTAGTTCAGTCTTGTTGGTCTCCTAACTCATTGGCACACATCACATTTTCTTAAGCATTCTTCTGTGTCTTTATGAATTGTCAACCATCAGCATCCTGATTTCAAGATCTTGCGAACTGTAATGTCAGATGCAAAATGACCACCACCCATACCTTCATGTGAGAGTGAAAAGATTTGGATGGTCTCATCTGGAAGAACACATCTCCTAAGGATGCTATCTGATCCTCGGCGATATAATAGGCCGGAAATCAGTTGATAAGGTCTAGCCTTACGTATTAATTTCCATTGTTCCGCCTTTGGTAAGGATTTACTGGTTGACTTCGCATTAGATATTCCACTATATCAGCATCCCATTCTAGTATTGTATCATTATAGAACAAGACAACATCCAATAACTCATCATCAGGTTGGATGGTAGTTTCTTTCCCTTTGATTCCCGACACATGATCTACCGTATGATGTTGCTTTACTCCAACAATAGCAGCAACCATCGAGTGACTCATCCTTTGTTGCAAGTTTTATTAACTAGATAGAGCAAGGGTTGATGGTCCATATAAAATGCAAAATGTGTGGCCATCAAGTAATGTCTAAACTTCTTGACCACATAGATCATGGCCAGTGCTTCTTGTTGAAATGTCACTTCTAACTTGTAGATCAAACATGTTGATCTCATGGTTAATGTTCAGATTATGATCCCACACATGTGGAGCCTGTTCTCACATGTGAATGGAAGCCAAAAGAGTACTTGTATATAGTTGGATTTAAGTTGGATCAATCTACATAAGTGTGAACTAGTTTTTTGACTAGAATCTATGAAATTGTCATTTGGCACTATTTCCTTGTATGTAGCTAGCACTTCCATGTGAATGAGTAAATGCTCCCACATGCTAGATGTTGTTCACACATGTGAAGCTGGCTACACTATATCACTTGTACATGTTCTCCTAGATCCTATTTTTCAGGGAAGACTTCTATTTTCAAGGAGATTAGTAGTTGGATTCTAGTTATTAGCATAAGTCTACTTTGTTGTATGGGGATAACTTTCTCCCATTGGTGGATCTAAATGATGTGGCACTCTCCACACGTGCCAGTGCTGGCTGATTCTAGCGAATTCCCAAGATACTTGGCCAGAGCTACCCAAGAGCACATCTCACCTTAGACCGAGGAGGTCTTTGAGAAGACGAGACGAACGAAGACTGAGAGCCGAGGAATACTAGTTAATGTTGTCAAGTAGAAACTGTGTAAGCCTCATGGTGAATCCCGAAAGATGGAATGAGCATGTAGGAACTAGTATGTCTAGGCAAAGTAATAAAGTAGACCCCTCTTAAAGAAAGTAGAGTGAGCCATGTTTTGGTGGTGACCTCTAGTGGAGAGCATTATTGAAATGTCTCTTGCTTATTTAAGAGACTCTCTCTTTGTAGAAGGGAGCTTTTTGTGTAATGCATCTACTCCATGTCCAAATGAGAAGAGCTTCCATGAGTTTGGTGCATCCTTTGAGATCCTTGATCATGATTGTTTTCTTGAGTGATTCTCTTGTGATCATGCCTTCCATCCCTTGTGTGTGGTTGTGGAACTTAGTGGTGGATTAGATTTCTTGTTTTCTTGTGGATTAATATAGGAATCAACATTCAAGTAAACTAAATAGGCTGGATTTGTGGTGTAGATCTTGCATATCCTCTTACAATCGAGTTCTTGATGTCCTTGGGTTGTCCAAGAATCAAGAAATGAGTGTTTCTTGATCCTTGGACTATCAAAATGTTGATTAGTCTTTAGTTTCTTATTTCTTGTTTTGTGGAATGTATGGTAGCTAGGAATTCATGGCTATTCAACTACTCTACACCTTGATTTCTTGGTTGAATGCATGATCTACATGTTTGGTTTGTAAGCATGTGACTTCAGTGCAAGAGAGATGCCCTTGAGTTGTTCTCTGACAGGCAGGACAAATACTACATCGATCATCAGTTCCCTCTGCCTCATTCGGGCCTTGAAACAAACAAGTTAATCATCAAGAAAAGCCCATAACCTCTGTTGACAGACAGAAGAACAAGAAACATAATATGTAAGTATTAAAAGAATCTATCTAAATTTGTCGTTGTTGTCGCTTGCACTACCATACATCATTCATCCCTATAGCTACAACACAGTCAATTCTCAGATCATTGCAACTATTCTCTAAATCTTTTCACACAGTTCTGGGTTCTTCCAGACCTCTCATCATCCATAGTCTGCAGAAGCACCTATCCACAATACTTCTGACTATGAAAAAAACCTGAGGATCTACACATGCCCTGCAAACCTACCTCCACTTCGTTCTTTCATTCACCCAACCCATAAGCATCTTTGCACCCTCCATCGCCATCTCAACCGACTCCTTCGTCGCCAACTCAACCGAGCCCCTTCTTTACCATCTCAGCTGAACCCCTTCATTGCCATCTCAACCGAGCCCCTTCATTACCATCTCAGCCAAGCCCCTTCATTACCATCTCAGCCGAGCCCCTTCGTTACCATCTCACCCGAGCCCTACAGACGTCACCTCACCCGAGTCCTCTTGCATGAGCTCTAGACCAAGCTGAGTGCTCACTGCCTTCATCTCTGGACCAAGTCCACTTTCCACAAAATCTCGATCGGGTCCGTCAAATTCGAAAATCTTGAACGAACAACATCTCTTAAAGTTGAAAAAGACGAAGGTGCTTTCATGGTCAAAGACCCGAAGTCCTTCTAGGCTGAAGCTATTTCAACAACAACCTATATTTAGAATAGATGTTCTACTAAACGCCTTTCAGAAAAAATACCATTTGAAGTTTGGATAGGTACCAAACCTTCTTTATCAAACTTCAAATTTTTGGATGTACTACTTTTACACAGATTCCTTGTGATCTCAGGAAGAAGCTCGACTTTCAGAGTATCAAGTGTGTTTTCATCAGCTACACTACTTCAGATCAAGCCTACAAGTTGTCTGATCCCTTCGAGTCGAAGATATTCACAAGCCGGGATGTTATCTTCATCGAAGATCAGTTTCAAGACCTCAAAGGAAAGGGCAGTTTCCATGTGGCCGACCTATCAGATTCTCTTAACGCTTTGAACTTTCCAGTTCCTCAGTCGACTATTTCTATTGAAGGTCCAAGCTCCTCTACTCTTGACGAATAACAAATCAACGGCGAATCAGAAGATGATGATGTTGCAAATCAGCAAATATAGTATGATGGAAATAATCAACTTCCTGTATTACCCAAAAGATCATCAAGAACCAGCAGACCACCTAATCGGTATATCGACAAGTTTGCAGCTTATTTTGTTCAGGAACCGACGTTTGTCCAAGAGGCACTCAGTTAGTCTGATTCAGATCTCTAGAAAGAAGCTATGGATGAAGAGTATTCATCTCTTATCAAAAACCAGACATGGACGATTGTCGAACTACCTACTAGCAGAGACGTAGTTGATTGCAAATGGATTTTCAAAGTCAAGTACAACGCAGATGGAAGCATCAACAGAAAAAAGGCACGACTTGTAGCTAGAGGTTTTTCTCAGGTATACAATGTCAATTACACTGAGATTTTCAATCCAATAGTCAAGCATTCTTCTATTCAACTTTTGCTATGATTTGCCGCTGCAATAGATTTGGAAATACATCGAATGGATGTACAGACAACATATCTCAATGGAGTCATCGAAGAAGACATTTACATGGTGCAATCCAAAGGTTATATTATCGAGGGTAGACACAATCATGTGTGTAAACTCCATAAGGCACTTTATGGCTTGGAGCAATCTGCTCAAGCATGGTTTCAAAGGATCAATACTTTCCTTACTGATCACGACTATACACCTAGATCTTCAGATTCAAACATTTACTTCAAAGCAGTGCAACAGTCTTTTATCATTATCACTTTGTACGTGGATGATACATTGCTTTTCAGCAACAGTACCGATCTGATAAAAGAAGCCAAGACAATGCTATCTTGCGAATTCGACATGACCAATCTGGGCGAAGCTTATTTCTGCCTTGGTATACAGATCCACAAAGACAAAAAACAAAAGTTGGTCTACATTACACAACAAAGGTATATCTACAACATTTTAGTCAGATATAATCTGATGAATTGCAAGTTAGCTCTCTCACCAATGGAACCAAAAATTTATATTGTCAAAGGACTAGTGTCCCCAAACAATTCATGAGAAGCAACAAATGTGTGAGTATCCTTACCATTCTATTATAGGATCTCTTATGTATGCCATGATCTATACCAGGCCAGACATAGCCTTTGCAGTAAGCTCTCTCAGTCAGTATATGACTTATCCTGGTATAATACATTGGAAGGCTCTTATCAAAGTCATGAGATATCTTCGGGCTACTATGGACTTTTGCATTTGTTATGGAGAAGTTGGCAATGACAAACTCAATTTCTTCAGTGGTTACATAGATGTGAGTTGGGTAGGAGATGTAGATCTACTTCCGAATTTACATTCTTCCTCAACAATGGTCCAATTTCCTGGAACAGTCGTAAGCAATCTTCGATAGCTCTATCTTCCACTAAATCAGAATATATCGTAGCCTCTCAAGCTACAAAAGAAGCAATTTGGTTGAGAAACTTACTCTCAGATATCAGTCTGAATCAATACGTTCCGACGATATTATTTTGTGATAATCAAAGTGTTAATAAGTTCTATGCTCTTTTCAAAATTTCTCACACGGAATGCTAGGCATTGTGCCTTCTACAAAACTGCAACTAATGCAAACTAAGGGCCATTTCTGCTGTGCTTAGCAGAATGCACTCAGCAGCAGCCCGCCGACCTCCATCGCTACTGTGCCAGCTTAGCAGCAGCCCTACCTCCATCACTACTGTGCCAGCCTTGGCTTAGCAGCAGCCCCGACCTCCATTCCTACTGTGCCCTGTGCCGGCCCGACTTCCATCGCCACATCCCTCCTCGCCTGATGCCTGACCTCCATAGTTTCTACGCCGTGATGCAAGTAAAAAACGGCAATTTGAAGTGGCTGGTTTTGACGACATAGCCTTGAAAGCAATTCACCTGTAAAATTGCTGATAAAGTTTTACAAAAATTTCTCACAAATAAAATGCCAAAAAAAGGCCAATGTTCAAGAAAGCCGACAAATGGCATCTTTTCTCAAAAAGCAACATCATGAAAATTTGACACTTTCCTATATAGGCAAAATTCAAATCAACCCTTACGAGTAACGGTCCTTAAAACCCCGAGGAGCTTCAAAAAAATTGCAGGTTTTTTTGAGAATAACTAACAAAAGTTTCGAGGACAACTCAAAAAAGCTTTCCCAAGCACCGAAAAAATGCTATGCCATGGGGGGGGGGGGGTGTTTGACCCACGGCCTGGTCACGTGATTGACCCAGGGGAAGAGCCAGGGGACTAGCATGGGCCAATCAGTATTGGTCCAGGCTAATTATAATAATTAATACTTTAGCCCGTACATTTTTTGGCCTTAATTTATTTAAGGTATTGAGTGGACGTAGAGGAAGGGGAGGCCCTTAACCTTTGCAGTACCACGGTGGGTTTTCTCGTAATACTCTAGAGGTTCATTGTATTATGCCCTTAACCCGCCTTTAACCCCGGAATTAACTGGGGTGGTTAGCGGGTTTAGGGGTCTAATCAGCGGATGCCACCTGTTCACGGCGTCGTTAAAAGATAACGGAATTAAGGGGCGGGGGTGTAACATAACAGGACAAACGGAGCCATAAATGGGCTTAACAGAAAGTCTTCTTTTGCTCTTTTCTTCGGCTGCTGCTTCTCTGACTTCCTCCTTCTCGCCTTTATTTCTCTTCTCTCTCTCTCTCCCTCTCTCTCGCTCTCGCTTTCTCTTTGCTTTTGTCTCTGGAGACTGTGGTTTCTCTTTTTCCCTTCTGATGACATTGCCAGAGCGTCGCCATCGCCACTGGTGCTGCAGGGATACGGTGATAAGGCGGCTGAGCCGCGTTGGTTGAGGGCAATCTTATTTGCAGCTGGGTTCAGTCTGGACAGTGGACTGTGGATAGCGTGATCGCCTTTGGGCTACCTCTCGTTGTTGTTGTTTGATCACCCAGTTTGCATGATTTCCACTGTATCCGTGGCCAGACTGCAGAAGTTGAATGAGAAATCAGGATACGTCTATTACTCGGGGAGGTTGGAGGACAGAATTAGTAATTAGTTTGTTCTTCTAGGCTGCTATCTAACTTGGGTCAATTACAGCTTAGCTTAACTGGCATAGCTCACTGCTCACTCTTGTAATATCACCTTGCTTTCTATGTTGCTGCTGCTCCTTGCAATTTCCTTTCATCGACTTTGATCCAATTTCCTGTGATTACATCGGCAATCGCTGGTGTAGCGCCGTGTCCATTCACTTTGAGAGTCTCTGAGAGACTGAGTGAGAGTCATTTAAATGTCGATGTCTGGGTGTGCAGGACGAGATCATTGATCTGTTTCGCAGTTTAAGAGCGACTTTAAGCCATCGCTGTCCATCCGTATTGTAGGTACTGCCATGTACGAAGCGCAGATTTCCAGCCCAGAAGAATTTTGTCCTGACTATATGCGTCGGATGTCCGATCCTCGGTTTCAGTGGCTAGAATGACGCAGCCTGAAGCCTGAAGGTTCTAGCACTCACCCCTTGCCTCTCGTATAGTTTTCAGCCAGCGGCATGCCTAAAAGCGTTGCGTCTGCTCTAGTCGGGTGTCCTGTAGCGCCGTCGTCTTTCTACATAGTCACATATAGGTAAATGATAAATTGTAGCTCTCTTTGGACTGGCCACCATTTTCTTTGTAGCTGTCTTTGGGCTGGCTACTGATTTTCTTTTCAAGGAGCTCGATTCCTAGCATAGCATCTAGATCTCACCTCCAAAGCTTTTTCGGACTTTCTTAATGCAGCTTCGAGTATAGCATAGACGTTAATACATATATACAATAACCAGTTCTACTCTTGAGATTCGAACGCAGTTTTGAGTTTTGACTCTTGGAAGGTGGCATTGAAGTTAGGAGTGGTGGCCCGTGGGCTAGTATTTGAGCTTGTTGGCGGGGTCCTGCCATCCCTTCTGGATCGTCCAGCTGGGTGCTCTCTGCATCTGCTGTTCACAAAGGAGTATTGTCGTGCATCTTTTGGATTTGGCTAGTCAATCTGATCCGGTTGCCCTTGCAGCTTCAGCCGCCACCAGCGGCGTGGAGAGGTCGCAATAATATGGAGCTAGCACTTGAGAGACCGTTGTAATCTTGTATGGGATTAATCCACTAAGACTGTTTTTCACCTTTGGAGGCTTGAGCAAATGGCCTTATCTTTTTCAGACTTCCAAGTATGACCGCCAGAAACAGCGAGCATCCCACCTACGTCTAACAGATCATACGCCGACTTTCCTCTCTCGTCACGTATACATACTTTGGCTAAAGGTCGATTAGAGTCTATTCCAAGTCCTCTCTCGTCGCGCATACATACTTTGGCTAAAGGTCGATTAGAGTCTATTCCAAGGAGGCTGAAGGTGCTACCTGAGCATAGCCCACCATAGAAAAGTTTCTGGCTGGTGCTTGGGCAGATTTTAAGTTTACGAAGTAATTGATGAAGGAGGGTGGATCTCCTGATAAAGGCAAACAGAAGAGCAAAGACCCAAGTCTCATGGCCAAGCTCAGTGCTGCAGAAAAGGAAAAGACGAAACTACGAGAGAGACAGCGGCGCGCAATCACCACTAAGATATTTTCCGGGCTGCGCAAACATGGAGGTTACAATTTACCACCAAGAGCAGATATCAACGATGTGCTAAAGGCTCTGGCTGTGGAAGCAGGCTGGATTGTGGAGAGCGATGGCACTACTTACCGACGCCCTCAGGTTTGCCTCACTGCGCGTCACGAAGAATGTGAATGAACTACCGTCTCTTTTGCTTATCTATAGGTTGAACGATGTCGTTATGAGTTCTAATTCTTAACCTCCATCTCCTTGCAGGCATCGCAACCACCCTATAGCAGCCAGACCTATCCAACCCTGCGACAGCCCATGGCATCAAGCAGAACAGCTTCTTTGACAAGAAGCGGAAGCAGTTTGGGAGGATTTGCCTATATTCCTGGGCTGCTGATCGATCAGATGGATTCCAGAGGAGGTGACTGCTCTACAACGGCCTCACCTAGGCACATGGGTGCGTCTGCCCATTCCAACAGCTCCTCCATGACTCTGATGCAGCCGAACTCGAACATGTCATCTCCCTTCACTTCTCCTGCTTCATCGGAGGGAGCTGCTAATGTTCAAATGCTGAATCCATTCGTGGGCAACTTGCCAAGCGGCTTTCTTCCTTGCGGGCCTATCTCAGATGGGCACGATCTGGACGTTTCTGGTCTGAGAGACGATTCTTCTTTCGCTTATTTCAGCGCTGACACTCTAGAAGCGAGAGAGGTGTCTAGGAACAACATAAATCAGCTACAGAACCTCATCTTCAACGCTGCACAGCAAAACCAGTCTATGTTCGGCCCACGAAATATACCTCCCCTTGCGATACCTCCCCTTGCAATGTTATCACAGCAGTATCCTTTCCTCCAGGAGCAAAGAGCGTCCAACGAGAATACTCCTCTTGGCTCTCCTCAGGGTCACGGATGCCCGGGTGGATTTTAGGCTTGCAGCCCATGCACGCCTTCATTTCTTGTCCAAAAGCATGCGGCCGAGGGCAGCGCCCTTTCCGACTTATGAGCCATTTGCATTCTCTTTTTATGCACAGCAATTCAGAAACAAACACTGAAGTAATAGTTTCAGAGATGATGGTGTTGTCGACAGTGAAAATTCCAAGTGTTATATCTAATAGTTTGAAGAAAATGTTGTGCTAACGAAAGCATGGAATTGGTTGCTCTTGAAAGCTTATCTGTCTGATAATTCATGTCAGGTTAGCTGTTTTTCGTTTTCTTTTTGAGTAACAATTTTTTATTTGGCTTCATCTTCGGGAAACAGTTCTTGGTAATATTACTAGTAATTAGATATAACTCATTCAGAATCACAGATATTTTTCTTACAAGACCGAATTTACTTCTGAAAAGAAAGTGAGATTAACCCAAAATTGGCGGATCATTCTTTGCTTCACCATTATCGTGTTTCCAATCATCAATTACCTGGATGCTAGAAGCAAGAGCAGTTCAAATGTGCAGATCATGAGTGGCAGAAAAGTCCATACCAAGCCTGGGATTTGGATCAGTCTGCGCACTGTGCAAGCAGTCTGTGCACTGTAGGCTGTAGCTGCAGGATTTTCATCCCCAGCTCTACCTAAACTACCTGCAAATCCTGATCCATTTCCACTAGCACCTTGCAATCTACGAAATTCTTTAGGCACAGCCTTGAGTATGAGGGTTGAGTATGGAGAAGATGCCAATAGACTCTAGATTCTACATGCCAGTAGAAGGCCTTCTGTACTTTCGTTGCTGCATAACAGGATCTGAGATCTCATCATCTGGCTCATCTCTAGACCCCTAGATGCCATCACTACTGTAGCTGCAAATTGCATGCGTTACACAGTTTTTTTTGCAGTAACTGCTGAATGTGGGTAATAATAGCCTGTGATGGCATATGATTTCCACAATATACTGCAGGAAAATGCATCCTGAATCCTGATCTTTCACCATTTTTTTATATTTTTCCTTCATTGTCGTGCATTTCGTCTCAATTTTCCTGCACTGATCTCACACAGAATCATAGATGCGCCCACAGGATTTGGTCGGTGGGGTCTCCTCTCTCCTCTCTCAGGGCACACCGAAGAGTCAAGCACCGAAGGCCTTGAAGGCTTTGAAGGGTGAGCACCGCCCTGGGTTTTGGAGGGGGACGCCTTTCCAAGGTGTACATTGCACGTCAGAGAGGTGGGTGGGCCCGTCTGCCCCCAGTCCCGAGGCAGACGTGTGTGGCGGTGTAGGTCCGGCGTTTGCTTCGGTAACTCGGTTGGTCTGGAAACGCCGCCTTGCCTTGGGACATCCACCTTCGTGTACATCAAATAATTTGGCTATTAAAAAAAAATTAACTCGATTGCTTTGCCTATTGATCCAAGGTACATCAAATAATTTGGCTAATTAAAAAAAATTGAACTTGATTGCCTTGCCTGTATGATCAAAGGTAAATTTATGGATTGGGAAGGTCCCCCTCCGAGGCCCTTATTGCCTTTCTCGGTCGGTAATCCCTTCTACCGAGTACCGAGGAAGGGATTGCTTCTCTAGGTCGGGAATTCCTTTCAGTAGAATTGCCAAAATTCCAAGGGGGCTTTGTCCGATCTGAAAGCTTTTTTGACAAATTCGTTTATGAGCACATTTCGGGCAAAAGGTGTGTGTTAGAAAGGTAAACATTTTTTATATGCATCTCTTCTAGGAATTGGAACATGCATGTAAAAAAAACTTGATTTCAGATGTCTTTTCAAAGGAATCGATGCCAATGAGGTACCTTCCGAAAATAAAACTAATTTTATGTGAGATGATTAGGTAATTTGCCCTTGATATGCTGTCCAATTTTATTTAGATTACACATATCCTTCAGTTATGGAAGAGAATTTATGGATCATCTCTTTGAGGCTTTTTTTTAAGGCCCGTTCTTCCAAATTTTCCATTACAAAAATTGGCCCTTCTACCACATCAAAATGAATGTATTCTTTTTTGGAAAAATTGAGTGTAGTTAACTATTCTAACCTAAACATCCCTCCCATCTTAGATGAGACCAAGCTCCCGACATTTGGGGACATTATTTCAGTCAATATAGTGTCATGTCAGCAAGAAGTTGCAGTCTAACCTTTTATTGACAAGGCATCAAGCAGGCTATGCTCCAATCTTGAAATCATGTGGTATTCTTTTATTGAGAAGAAAAATGAAAAAATCAAAATGCAATTGCAGAACAGTGGTGTCTACTGTGTCAAGCTCAATCTGATTCACCCAAGAACCTGATGAGCCCAATATCGGTTGGAATTTGTTGGTTCCACACCAAGAATGTGGGTTGTTCGGTTGGGTTCTTGGATGGAGTTGGCCCACCCTTAGCCAGTTCCCTGACATGTAAAGATAATTGAGACTATTTTTGAGGTTTTTCAGTTTGATGAGCCTTTTGGAGAAATGCAATGTTCTTCCAAAAAAATACTGCTGTGAAGCTTGGGTAATGCACAAGATGTTGTGGACACAAAAGTAGATCATAGTATGAATGTAGCGGGAATAAATTTTAGTCACCCTTAACATTACTAAAGAGGCTATAAAATTATTGCAAGGCTGCTATGTTAACACAACTAAACATAACTAAACAGGTTCTCTGAGTATGGTGGAAATGTCAATAAAAATTTCGTCTGCCCTCACAAAATCCACGAGGCCTTCTACCTTCCCTTGCATAATGCCCAATGCGAGTTAAAAATAAAGAAATGGAATGGAAATTTAAAATTCATAATTTTGGCTGAGTTAATGTTGTCAAAAGCTCATTCATTTATGAATTGCATTTTTAATTTGACTTTTGGGGAATGGATTGTTCAATGAATAATCCATGTCTAAATTGGCATGATCCACAATTCAACAATAGATTAACTTTTGGTTTTCTTCTCAAGTGAGAAGTGAAGGATTGATAAAACATCATATAGCCTTCTATCTTCCCTTGCATCATGCCAAGTGTGGGAGTTTTTAAATAATGTTACAAAAATGTATAATTCTAAACGGTGGTTGAGTTAATCTTGTCAAAAGATTCACATGGACTTTCATTTACAAAATGCCGCCCTTAACATTTTGTTAGAAAGTGTATAAAACTTTTGGAATGAATTTTTTCATGCGGAAAATGGCCAAATTTGTTAAAAAGCTTTCTCAAGTGAAAAGAAAAAGGATTGATAAAACAACATACTAGACAGATTTAAATTCTGTTGAGTGGGAAAAGTTTTACAATTTTTTTTAGTCTTTGTGAAAAGTGTCATTTGTCATAGAGTTGTGCCAAGAAATCTCTCATTTGTTTGTTTGGGGGGGTACTGCAAATCACACCAGACATTGTCTAGTATTGCCATTCAGAGCTTTGAGGCTTCATACCTTTCACATTACTGATATCTGTCTGTTTGAACGATCATTCGTTTTGAAATCTTTGCAAAGAGGAGGCAGCGTAGCCGTTGCGCCGAAGTAGGAAATCTAGAATATTCCTTCTAAAAGTTCTCATATTCTCTCTATTTTTTTTATATCTGTACCAAATATCGGATCCAAGCGCGCTAGCTGAAGAGAAACCCAAGCAGTCGTACATCCACGCTCCAGTCTGATATCGCATGTCCGTACCAATATCGGATCCAAGCGCACGAGCTAAAGAGAATCCCAAGCAGTTGTACATTCGCGCTCCAGTCCGATATCGCATGTCCCAATATCGGATCCACGCGCACAAGTTAAAGAGGATCTTGAGCAGTCGTACATCTACGCTCCATTTCAATATCAGGTGTATAACCAGAAAAATATACAGTTCTGTGGTGTGATAAATTACTTGATCCGGACTCATATATTCAATAATGGCAACTCTAAGTGAGAGTGTCCTGAATGAGTCAAACAAATTAGGAGCCGGTAACTATGCAGTTTGGAAATTCAAACTTAAAAATATTTTGATGGAAAAGAAGCTATGGGAGATTGTGACAGGTGAAGAGACAAGGCCAGTGATTGAAGAAGATCAGAGGACATTTGATAGGAGAAAACGAAAAGCACAAACTGTCATCAACTTATCAGTTAGAGATGCAATTATTCCCTACATTTCGGATTCAAAAGGACCAAAAGAAGCATGGGATACATTGAAGGCATTGTTTCTGACCACTAACACATCTCGAGTGCTATTCCTGAAGACGAAGCTGCACACATTGCGGATGGATGATGGAGCAACCATTGCTGATCACCTACTGAAGATCAAAGAGATTCGTGATCAATTAGCAACAGTTGGAGAGTGAGTTCAAGATCGTGAGATCGTGCAATTGACATTGAATAGTTTGAGTGAGTCACATCAAATGTTTGTGACAAGTATAGCCACACGAGAAAATCTTCCAACCTATGAAGAATTAGGTGGATTGCTTTTGCAGGAAGAACAACGTCAAGAGAACTTGAGTCATCGCAACAGAGATTTGATCAAGCTCTTGCAGTGAGAGGACATGGTGGCAGATTTGGACATGGAAGACACCAATCAAGAGCTGGAAACTCAAATCATGGATCGTTCCAACAATTTCAAGAACAATCCAATGATGGCCCAAATCGAGGCAATTGGAATCAAGGTCGAGGTCAAGCTGGCTATTCCAGGCGAAATAAACTTGGAAATTGTAGGTACTGCAACAAACCTGGCCATTGGGAGCATGCAAGCGAGCAATTATGCTGATCAACATCAATTTGATGATGACTATTATGAAGACAATTATGCTGATAAACATCAATATGATGATGATCAATATGAAGATGATACAGGTGAGAGTTCAAACCTGTTCATTACAGCATTAATGACAAGTGATGAAGCCAAAGATACCTGGTACATTGATAGTGGTACATCCAAGCACATGACTTCAAGGAAGGAGTGGTTCTCAGAACTCAAGGAAACTCACAATGGTGATGAAATTGGACAAGCTGATGGCAAATTGCTATCAATTAAAGGAGTTGGAGTGGTACCAGTGAAGTTAGCTAGTGGGAAGATAAAGCAGATAAGCAATGTGCAATATGTGCCTGGCTTAGCTAGCAATCTACTATCTGTTGGGACAATGGCTGATCAACAACTGAAGGTTGAGTTTGACAACGACAAATGTCTACAAGAGCTAGAGTCAACGGGAATCGATTCTACAAATTGAATGCGAGATCTTTTGCTCAAGCTATGGTAAGCATTGTTGATAGTCGAAGTGATCTTTGGCATCAACGATTCGGTCATCTTAGTGCTCAAAGTTTACAGATTCTCAAAAGAAGTAATCTAGTTATTGGATTGCCTGATATTTCTTTTGAAGGAAAAATTTGTGAAGGTTGCATTTTGGGAAAACAACACAGAGAGAGGTTTTCCAAAAGTGGAGCAAAGAGAGCCAGTGGCATCCTAGATCTTGTCCACAATGATCTGTGTGGACCTATGTAGACTAGATCTCTTAGTGGCTACTATTACTTTATCACCCTCATTGATGATTATAGCAGATGCATTTGGATTTATTTCATAAGCAATTAGAAATCAGATGCTTTTGTTAAGTTCAGGGAATTCAAGGCATTAGTTGAAAAGCAAACAAGATGTTGCATCAAGACTTTGAGATTTGATGGAGGTGGTGAGTATTTTTCGACAAAATTTATTGATTTCTGCAAAGATCAAGGGATCAAGAGGCAGACTACAACACCTTATTCACCACAACAAAATGGATTTGCAGAACAAAAGACTCAGATCTATTGTTGAGATGGCCAAGGTGATGCTCAAAAGCAAGGGTCTACCAAACACCTTTTGGGTAGAAGCTTGTAGCACAGCTATGCACATCTTGAATCACTGTCCTACAAAATCCGTGGAAAGTAAGACACGTTATGAAGCTGTTACTAGAAAGAAGCCTAATATTTCTCATTTGAGAGTATTTGGTTGTGATGCTTATGCTCATATTCCTAATGAGAAACGAAATGCCAAAGCTATCAAATGTATTTTCCTTGGATATGATGAGAAGGCCAAGGCATACAAGATGTATGACACAAATGCACAGAAGCTTGTGATTTCTAGGGATGCCACATTTGATGAGATGGGCCAAGATGAACAATCTGAAGTAATCACTGAACCTTTTGATGAGGGAGCGAAAGCACAGGTCAAGGAAGTGGATTTTGATACGAAAAATCCAATGGATAAAGGCGAGCCTAATGTTGAAATCCCCAAGAGAGTATCTAAATGGTACTTATTAGTCTCAGATGATGCAAAAAAGAGAGATACTCCTGAATCTAGTGAGCAGGGAGGAGAGCTTAGAAAATTAAGTAGAAATCGAAAACCTCCTGCAAGATTAGAGATGAATCTAGCCCTGATGGGCTCTGTGCTCAAGGCTCAAGAACCAAAAACTTTTGATCAAGCAAAGGAGCACAAGGAATGGCGTGCAACTATGGAAACATAAATGGAAGCCATATCAAAAAATAGGACGTGGAATTTGGTCGAGCTACCTGATGGTAAGAAGCCTATCATTTGCAAATGGATTTATAAGATCAAATATGGAACGAATGGGCAACTCAACAAGTACAAAGCACGGTTGGTCGCGAGAGGATTTGAGCAGCAAGAAGGTATTGATTTTGAGGAAACCTTTGCACCCGTAGCTAAGATGGTAACTATATGTTCTGTCATTGCTATTTATGCTTTCTATGGTTGAAAGATCCAGCAAATGGATGTTAAATTTGCTTTTCTTAATGGAGTGCTGGATGAAGAGGTGTACTTAGTACAACCTCAAGGATTTGTTGAGCCTAGGAGAGAGCACCTTGTTTGTAAGCTCAACAAAGCTATTTATGGATTGAAGCAAGCACCATGGGCGTGGTACTCTTGCATTGATGAACACGTTAAGCAAAGGGGAATGATAAAGAGTGATGTTGATCCTAATCTTTACATTCTAAGACAAGATTCAGATATAGTGTTCATTGTGTTGTACGTGGATGATTTGATTATTACAAGATGTAATTAGATCTTAATTGATGAAATCAAATCAAATCTTTTCAATGCTTTTGACATGAGCGATCTAGGATTGATGCACTATTGTCTTGGCATTGAAGTATGGCAAAAGGAAAATGTAGTTACACAAAGCAAATATGCACGAGATTTGCTTTATAAGTTCAATATGCAGGATTGTAAGCCTTTGAGTACACCTATGGATGTCAACACGAAGCTTACTGCATATGATGAATTTGAGAAAGTGGATGCTTATTTGTGTAGACAGCTGGTGGGTAGTTTGATTTATTTGACACACACACGACCTGATATTTCATATGTTGTTGGTGTTGTTAGCCAATTTATGCAAGATCCTAGTCAAGCACACTGGACGTTTGCTAAACGTATTTTCAGATACATTCGAGGAACATTGAATTTTGGTTTGAAGTATGATCAGCCTAAAGTGCCAATATTGGTAGGATATACAGATGCTTATTGGACAGGTAATATTGATGACAGGAGATCTACCAGTGGTCATACATTCAGTTATGGTACAGCTGCAGTTTCATGGAGCATCAAAAAGCAACCTATAGTAGTCTTATCCTCGACGGAAGTTGAATATCGAGCACTCAACAATGCTACACAAGAAGCGGTATGGTTACGAAGATTGCTTGTAGATTTAGGTCAACCACAGATGGATGCGACTACTATATCTTGCCACAATCAAAGCTGCATTCACCTTGCCAAAAATCTAGTCTTACATTCTCGAACCAAGCACATAAAAATACATTATCATTTTGTTCGAGAGAAAATTTTTGGTGGAGCCATTGATCTTGTTTTCTGTAAATCTGAAGATCAAATGACAGATATTTTTACTAAGTCATTGGTAGATGTAAATTTGAAAAGTTTTGTACTCTACTAGGAATAGAAGAATGTAATTTTATCATTGACGGAGAGTGTTAGAAATCAATGATAAACTTCATTGTTACACTTCTTAATTACATTTTACAATGTACTTTATTATTGACAACTATTACTAGCTGTAACTAGTCGTAGGATAGTCTAGTAGTCTACTCTTAGGTTTTCACTCTAGTACTATCATCACCAAGATGAACATACTTCTTTGTGTTATAAGGCATATAGGATTGGAAAATCTCACGATGATTGGTCATATGTTGAGTAGCTCCAGAATCCAGAAATCACGAATCATCCGAATTCGCATTTTGATCTTTGACCATAAATGTGCCTTCGTCCATTTCGACTTCAGGAGATGCTGCAACTATATTTGTTAGTTGATCAAGTTGCTTGGCTGCATTCTTCGCTTTGAGAATTCGACAATCCTGGATCTCATGGTTATTGCGCTTGCAATACCTACAAAACATCTTCTTCTTCGACGAATGTGGATTCGATGGTTGTTCTTGACCTTGAGTTTGTTTATGATTCGATGTAGACCACTTGGAGCTTTTCTGCTTTTGTCATTTCGAGCCCTTGTTGACATATAGAGCATGAGATGAAGAGGTAGACAAAGTGTCTTGAATTCTTCAATTATCTTCTTGCAGCAACATAGAGATAACTCTGGTAAGAGTTAAATCTGAGTGTATTGTGATGATCATCACCCAGTTCTCATATGTAGAGGGCAGGCTTGAAAGCAATGTCATGATTGCATCTTGATCGTCCATGACTAATCCGACAGTGGCCATCTGTTGCAAGAGATTCTTAAATTGGTTAATATGACTCGTTGACGATTAGCAAGGCCTTCATCTTAAATTTTCATAAATGATAATTGGATCCATTTAGCTTGTTTGCGATAAGATTGGCTTTACTTTGAGAATCCATCTGGAACTTTAGTTTGATGATGTTAAGAGAGATACCGTGCCATGCCACAGTTGGAAATCAATTTTCAGATATCAAAACAAATCAATTCAAACTGAAGAATAATTGGATATCGTGAAAGATATCAAGTATAAGAGCTTGCGTTATGATATAGTATTAGGCCTGGAAGAAAAATCAACACTCTGATACCATGTTGGAAAGAGGTGTATAAAGATAGGTCGAATAAGATTCGAATAAAAAAAATTCGAACGACAAGAAAGAAAACTTATCCTACGTAGCGGAATAAACTATCTTACTCTTTCTTCATGCATGACTACGTCTACCAATTTCGAACAAAACAATAGTGATAAAGAATCATGTTCAATCTTATAGTAGCTAACTTTGAAATCATTAGTACTACAGCGATTACGTAGCCAAACATTTAACCATTGAATTATCAGACAAATAATCAGTCACGAAGAATTACAGAAACGTGAAGCCATGCAACACAGACCTTACAAGAGGCTAATTGGATTGATGATGTATCTAGCAAATAACACATGCCCTGAATGTTTCTAGCCACAAAGCTTTAATAGCTTTCGAGTTTGTGTCTGCAAAAATGCACCGAAAGAAACAATAGGTACTTGTATCTATAGAAATACAAAGGAACTACTCACAGGCAGTAACCGCCCCAGACCATAACCGCTACATAACGGTTTCAATGAAGCGAGACACGAAGGTCAAATGAACGAAGACTCGAAGATGAAGATGCAAAGTTTGAAGACCGAAGGACCTCGAAGGGAAAGTCGAAGGCCGAAGGGAGACACAAAGCCACGAAGCTTGAAACACCCGAAGACCGAAAGACGACAAATCTTCACGTTCCAAGTTCAAAGGAGATCAAGTCAAGTACCAGGAGGAGTACCACCTCCACGGACAATGGCGACAACAAACTGAGTGTCGTTAGAATGTGCTTAACCAATAATTCTTGTAATCATTGATTAACTTAAACCTCTTTCTCTCTATCCATATAAACAGATCGAAAACATAATACACATGTTGTTTTATCTTAAATGATCTCGAATGTTTTGATGTCTAATCATTGTCTGCATATAATCAGTTGTTTTATTTTCATTCCGCACACTGGCTCATTCTTGTTGAATGCTTAAACAAATTTAAGAATGTCAATCAACAATGTCTGTCTACACTCTGGAAGATTGTAGATCTGATCTAGAAGACAGTAGCCGTCAGTCAGAATCAAACTCTATCTAGGTAAAGCGAACCCGATTGTTTTGTGCTAAGATACATATCAATTGCATCAGAGCAACAAAGGGTCGTTCAAAGAGTGCGAACACGAACTATTTTTGTTTCATGGTTTCTCAAGCGCACCATCCTCAACAGCCATTGGAAGTTGGTCTTCCATCTTGGTTGATGCTAGGGCTGTATTATGTTCAAAAAATGGGGGTGGCAGAAAATTGTCCCATTGAGTGGTGACTCACAGCAAAAGTCTCGGGCAAATTTGGCTATCGCGTGAACTGATCACTGGCCAATTGAACGTGCGAATGGTGATCTGGTCCAAAGGGGTTCCACATTTTGCTCATTTGCATCGTCCGTGGAATGGAATGTGGATTTATCTACAACTACCGCGGACTGGTTACGTAAGCCCGGATGGTCGACATATCATTCTGTTGTCGCCATGCAGGTTGCGAATCCAGTGACGGAATGCAGGCAATATCATTGCCCTTTATCTCTTTGGCAGAGTATATGTTAGCCGTCGCGTGAGGATTCATGTCAAAACTGGACTAAGAAATTGCCAATTTCGTCCTCCACGCTTTTTGGCTTATAGAATGTGCGGTTGACAAAGGTGGAACAAGAGTCGCCATTAGATCAGACATCTGTACTTCTAGGTACTTATATGATCTTGCTGCTACTCTTTGGAGCGTGAGGGCAAAAAGGGTTTCGCGACATTTTTCGTGTCGCGTCGTTGGTTTCGTTTTCGTCGTCTGACTTTCTCGTGTTGAACCACAAAAGATTCGCGTTCACGAATCTTTCGTGTTTGTGTCTTCCCGTCAAGTGTTCGTGAAACTTTCGTCTTCGTGTCTCTTGACTTTTGTGTTCGCGAACATCTTTGTCAGATGTTCGCGAAACTTTCGTGCTTCGTGTCTCTTGACTTTCGTGTTCGCGAACATCTTTGTCAGGCAGAGGGCTGAAAGCTTGCAAGGCTTTGTATACATAAACGTTTTGTTTTTTCAGTCGCGAATCTTTCGTGTTCGTGTCTTCCCGTCAAGTGTTTGCGAAACTTGCATGCTTCTTGTCTCTTGACTTTCGTGTTCGCAAATATATTGCAAAATGCGTTTCGCAATCTTCCAATGTGTTGAGCTTGGATTCGTGCAGAATTGGCCCATCCTGAATACTGCATAAGCAATATCAGGGCATGTCTTATCTGCAACGTACATCAGTGATCTTATCAGCTTCCTGTAAGGTGTGAGCTGCATCTGTACTCTCTCTTTCTCAGTCTTCGGACAGTCATCATTTGTCGGCACCGTCCTTGTGAGCATTGGAGTATTCGCTCCTTTGCAGTTCAGCATCCCAAAGTCCTCTAGGATCTTCTGGGTGTATCTAGACTAGTGAAGGTATAGCTTACCTCCCTCATAATCCCTTTCAATTCGTAAGCCTAGGTAACACCTGGCTTCTCGCAGATCCACAATCTCAAAATATTTTGAGATGTCTATCTTCACTTCAGCAATCAGCTATTCACTCCTGCAAAGTATCAGAGTGTCGTCCACGTACACAGCCACAATGATGATCTGCCCATCTGTAACTCTGACATATACATTGGAATCAGCCAATAGAGGCTTTAATCCTAATGATTTCAGGGCTTGATCTTTCTTCTTCTACCATTGTCGGGCTGATTGTTTCAGACCGTAGATACTTCTATGCATTCTGCATGCATAGTCAGGAAGTGAATTCGAGGCATATCTTGGGGGTTGATCCATATAGACCTCTTCATCTAATTTGTCATGCAAGAAGGTTGTCTTCTCGTCCACAATGTAGATCCTGAGGTCATACGCTGCTGCGTATGCAAATAACAGACGTAGGGACGAATGTTTGACAATAGGAGAGAAGGTTTCAGAGTAGTCAATACCATATCTATGAGAAAATTCCTTTGCTACCAGTATTGCCTTGTATTTCGTCACATTTCCATCTGGTCCGTTTTGAGCTTGAAAACTCATTTGCATTTGGCAGTTTTGCGCTTATGTGATAATGGCTCCAACGTCCATACTTGATTCTTCCTCATGGACTCCATCTCTTCATTCATGGTCTAGATCCATCTGTCCTTTACTGGACATTCAATTGCCTCCTCAAAAGTCTATGATTCCCCACTGAATCTGCAAAATTCTTCTGATGTGGAAGCTGAGTTGCCTAGCACATATCTTGTTGGTGCTTTTCGTGGTCTAGACGACCTTCTAGGAGATCCTCCTGGGACAGCAATGTCTTTGCCTTTGTCTGCTCTGCTTGGTCTAGAACCATCCTGGTTTACAGGTACTGTAGCAGTAGGCTGCCTCTCGAATCTTTTGTCTTCTGATTCGTCATTCGAATGAGAAATGACTCGAAAGTCTTTGTTTTCGTGTTCATTCTCTGTTTCATCTGTCATTGGCGGCAGGTCATAGTATTGTCTCTCCAGAATGTCGTAGCTGACATGATCGTCATTGGCCATTGTCCTGCTCTCATCAAATCTGACATCTCTCACTGTTTTCACAGTGTTCGTGTCTGGCATGTAGACTCTGTAGTATGACGAGTTGTTGTCATAACCTACCAAAAATCTCTGCTCGACTTTCTCATCAAGCTTCTTTCGAAGCTTATTAGGAATATGTGCATGAGCTGCACAACAAAAGATTCTGATGTGAGACAGGTTAGGCTTTCTACCCCACCATAGCTCGTGTGTTGTCGTGTGAGGGACACCAGTCTTATCTGATCTATTCTAGATGTATGCAGCTGTAGCTACTACTTCAGCCCACAATACTCTTGGAACCTTCGAGTAGGCCATCATGCATCTAGCTGCTTCTATCAAGGTCCTGTTCTTTCTTTCTGCAACACTGTTGTGCTGCAGTGTGTAGGCTGCAGTCCTTCTGTGAATGATGCCACGACCATTGCAGAAGTCAGTGAAGCGATTCAAGATCTATTCGCCACCTCGATCTGTCCTGATCTGCTTAACCTTGTTACTTGTACATCTCTCAGCCCAATTCACATATTCTGTGAATTTATCAAATGCTTCAAATTTATTCTGAATAAAATACACTCTGACAAATTTACTATAATCATCAATGAAGGTTATATAGTATTTTGAACCTCCTCCTGAGATCACATTGAATGGTCCACAGATGTCAGAATGCACTAACTCCAGAATCTTAGTCGTTCTGTAGGAGTCTTTGATGAATGGAGTGTGTGACATCTTGCCCTTCAAACATGCATCACAAGTGGTCGAACTGGTTGTATTCAAGATGCTGACCTCTGTTATCACTCTATGATGGCTTGCTTGATAAAGTGCCATTGAGTTTATGTGGCATAGTCTTCTGTGCCACAGAGTGTCTAGCGAGTCATCATGAGTTTGATGCACATGATCTGCAGTTAGGCGTACCTTCAAATGATATAGGTTTCCTTTCCTTCTGCCTTGAGCGATCAAAGTTCTGGTACTGGCGTCAATCACGTTGCATGCTTCATCAAAAGATGTCACACGCATCCCTGCATCTGCTATTCTTGCTACAGAAAGCAAGTCTTGCTGCAGTGTAGGCATGAACAGAACGTCTTCGAGTCGTTTGTCTCTGCCATTGGTGTTGAGTCACAGTGAACCAATGTCGTTCACTTGATGTCTAGATCCATCTCCAAGAACTATGAATCTTGAAGGATCTACACTTCTGAAATCAGACATTATTTGTCTTGATGTCACGGTGGCTCCTGAATCTAGGATCACCTCATGTGTGTCAAATGGTGACGCTACACACACATCTTCATAGATATAGGCGGTCGAACAGTTTCTGTTCGTTCTTTCTTCACCCATTTTTTGAGCTCTTGGGCTCCTCGACATATGATGAACTGTTGATGTTCTCCTGTCTGTTCTGTGCTGATTTGTTTCTTGGGTTCTGGTGGCAATCCATGGCTGCGTGACCCTTCTTGTGGCAATGAATACACTCAATCTTGGGATTGAGCCAACATGTATCTACTATATGTCCATCTCTTCTGCATCTCACGCAAGTCTTCTTGTCTGCACCTTGCTAATTCGACCTCCCTTTGCTCTTCCAGTTGCTCTTGTTGGTCCCTTCTGCTTGCTGATCATGATCCTGCCTCTAATTCGATTCCCTCTTAGGCTTAAATTGTTTCTTGTATTTTTCTTTGTTGCCGTAGAGGGCCTGGTCAAAACCATCCTTGTGATCAAGGTGTTCTCTGGCCTCGACTTCCTCTCGAATCTTGGCAATCGCCTTTTCGAGGTTTATGGTAGGATCTTTTGCGAGCAGGGTTCTCGTTGTCTGGAATGATTTAGGTAAGGCTCTCAGCAGGTAGGTGAGCTGCTTCTCAGTTGACATTGCATTCTCTGCTCCAGAGTTATGTAGTGATAGAAATAGATCTTTCATCTTTCTCATGAAAGAAGTGAGGTCTTTTCCATCCCACTGTAGATTCATCAGCTGATCTTTCAGCATCATGATTTAACTTCTTGATTTCGTCTGAAATCTTGTGAGCAATGCATCCCACATCTCCTTAGCTTTGGAGAGTGTAGCCAGGTCAAGTGTGAGACTATTTTCAATGGATGAAGACAACAAGACTACTACCTTGTCATTTTTCTCCCTCAATCCACGTAGCTCCTTGCCTGATGTCATAGGCATCTCTTCTGTGCCATCCATCCAGGGGAAGAGTCCTTCTCCCTTGAGTATGAGTGATGTCTTAACTTTTCAGGCTAGAAAGTTAGATCCCGACGAATCAAGAATTGTGCAGATCTTGCTCTACATGCTGCTGATTGAAGCCATTGCTTCTTGGAGTCTGTTCTCTCGTTGATGGTTGCTCGTCTGAATGCTTGGCCTCATGGATCTGATAACTTCTTGGCTATGTTAGATTATGACAAGATAGGCATTGCTCTGATACCACTGATGAGGGAAGTTCGTGGCCACGAAACAGTCGCGAAAGCAAAGCAACCACAATTCAACATAGTTCGGCTGGAGTTCAGATGCGGTCACTGAACACTGCCAGCTGAATCACTCCTACAGTCCTCCAGAATGTAGTCAAGCTTACCAAAATTGGCTATGTGTCACTATAATGCATCTTAAGCATATCCATGCTTTCCAAAATGTCGATCTACGTTTATAAATTAATGTAGCATTCAACAAATTCAACTGATGTATGGAATTAAATAAATAGGAGAATCACACACACGAATAACAGTAGACACATTTGCATTCAAGATCATACATCATAAATTGACATGTGCACAATGGCTACAAGATCATCTATTGATTTTCTCTGATTCTTCAAGCATTGCATGCAGATCCACACAGTGCATTGGTGTGAGAGAAATACAGTTGTCTCACGAGTGGATGTTTCACTTACTAGCGGACTTAAGGATCTCTATGGATCCTGATCACATAACTCGTCTCGCATGCAAGCGGACTTGTTGTCTGTATTTCGTCTTGATTGCTTACTAGCATCAGACTACTTCATTCTCTGTGTGTCAAGTATCATCCAGTATATATATAGTCGCTCTATGTAGCTTTAAGATTAGAGTGATTAAACATCTACAACTAATGAGGAAATTACAAGAGTAGTAGATTAGCCACAACCTAGAGTGTATATGCTGACGTCATGTCATCAGAGCAGACATTTGTATTTCTTGCTGGTACTCTTTGGAGAGTGAGAGTAGAAAGGGTTTCGTGACGTTTTTCGTGTCGCGTCATTGGTTTCGTTTCCATCGTCTGACTTTCTCGTGTTGGACCACAAAAAATTCTCGTTCGCGAATCTTTCGTGTTCGTGTCTTCCCGTCAATTGTTCGCAAAACTTTCCTGCTTCGTGTCTCTTGACTTTCGTGTTCGCGAACATCTTCGTCAAGTGTTCACGAAACTTTCGTGCTTCGTGTCTCTTGACTTTCATGTTCGCGAACATCTTCGTCAAGCAAAGGGCTTAAACCTAGCAAGGCTTTGTAAACAGAAATGTTTTGTTTCTTCAGAATAGGACAACATCCAATAACTGATCATCAGGTTGGGTGGTAGTTTTCTTCCCTTTGATTCCCGACACATGATCTACCATATGATGTTGCTTTACTCCAACAATGGCAACAATCATCAAGTGATTCGTCCTTTGTTGCAAATTTTATTAACTAGATAGAGCAAGGGTCGATGGTTTGTATAAAATGCAAAATGTGTGGCCATCAAGTAATGTCTAAACTTCTTGACCGCATAGATCATGGCTAGTGCTTCCTGTTGAAATGTCACTTCTAACTTGTAGATCAAACATGTTGATCTCATGGTTAATGTTTACATTATGATCCCACACGTGTGGGGCCTGTTCTCACATGTGAATGGAAGCCAAAAGAGTACTTGTATGAGTACTTGTATATAGTTGGTTGGATGAATCTACATAAGTGTGAACTAGTTTTTTGACTAGACTCTATGAAATTGTCATTTGGCACTATTTTCTTGTATGTAGCTAGCACTTCCATGTGAATGAGTAAATGGTCCCACATGCTAAATGTTGTTCACACGTGTGAAGCTAGCTACACTATATCACATGTACATGTTTTCCTAGATCCTATTTTTTTGGGAAGATTCCTATTTTCAAGGAGACTAGTAGTTGGATTCTAGCTATTAGCATAAGTCAACTTTGTTGTATGGGGATGACTTGCTCCCATTGGTGGATCTAAATGATGTGGCACTCTCCACATGTGCTAGTGCTAGCTGATTCTGACAAATTTCCAAGATAATTGGCCAGAGCAACCTAAGCGCACAACTCACCTTAAACCGAGGAAATCTTTGAAAAGACGAGCCGAACAAAGACTGAGAGCTGAGTATGAGAGCCGAGGAATACTAGTTAATTCTGTCAAGTAGAAACTGTGTAAGCCTCATGGTGAATCCCGAAAGATGGAATGACCATGTAGGAACTAGAACAAGGGACAACATGAAGCTGCATTTGAATACTTAACACCATTAAAATGCACTTTGGAGATATGTCGGTCGTTAAAAATCCATAACATTATAAGGCAGATACAAAAGATGAAGGATCAGGACAAAATGCCTAAGGTTCAAGTGGGAAAAACTATTAATCCAGGAATCTAGAAAAATGATAGGCCAAATTATTGTGATGGAAGCACGAAATGATGATAAAGATAATTTTTCATCAACGTCATCAGTGAAAGAATTGGAAGTGCAACATGATGAAGAAGAATAACTATCAACAATGGGAAAGCTTGTTTAGCAAATAGATTAGCCAATTTCATTGGCAACTTTTGGTTTCCCATTGAATTCACAAGAGATGGCCAATCAACATTTCTGCAGTGCTATGGAATGTACACAGGATCGGCAGCATAAATGTAATTCCCAATTTAAACCAAGCAAAACAATTTCAAATGCGAGTACAATGTCAATGCAAGGACACAGAAAATTAACTGAGAACAATGAACACGATGTGGAGGGTTATGAGAACAACATTTTTGTTTTCAATATTGATTTTCAATTGAGCAGCACAAACGCCAATTCAAGCAATGAAGTTGTCAATGAGGCAAATCTCTCAAGGACCTCATCATTTCCTTGAGGTCACAAGAGCCGTTGCATCACATTCAACTAGATGACTTGTCTAGAATGTCTTGTGAAATGGGATTAATAGACAAGGATAAAACTGATCTATATGAATATTTCACATTCAGTATAGAGTGCACAACGAGATGTGATGAAACTTGTATTATACAAGCTGGAAATTGTCCTAACAATGAGATGGGACAAACAATCAAAGATCCATTATATCACAATTTCCAGTTTGTGGTTCAAAATATTGGAGTCATCAATATTTCGGAACATGACGATGTAATCTACAAAAGATTCTTCGTAGAGACTTTGAGTGAAAGAGACATAGTCACTAATTTTTTCATGTGGGATCTTAACAATTCAAGTGCAAGATTTGTGGTTATCATCGAAGCACTTGGATTGAACAACAAAGTGACCATCAAACAAGATGACAAAATCTTCAGGTCAGCCCAGCCGGATGCAATGCCAAAATACGATGCTAAAGGAATTGGATAAATCATCCAATTTGTTATGATGTTGAGGAAGCAGACAAAAGAGAATATTGCAGTGATACACTCTGTCCATTCCATATTGATTGGTTGCTAACAAGCAATATGGTGCTTCATCAAACTCTTCTTCGACCATCATTTTTTCTTATGGAAACATAAATTACAGTCTGAAGCTAACAAATGGACTCCATCCAACAGCTTTGGAACTGTAATGAGGCAATGAATTTTTTTTAGGACGACACATCCTCAATCATGACTACTTAACTGAGGCGATCAAGTTGATCAGACAAGCGTCTTCATTTTTTAGGACAAAAATGGTGTCATGTACTTTTCGTACATCTACTTTTCAAGACTATATAATATTCATTGTAAGCTTTGTAGGCCCAAAAGGAGCTATTAGCCTTAAGAACAAGGCGGGTTTCTCTTTAGGCACTCCAAAGTAATTAATAAGGATAATAGGCCAACAAGGGTCCAATATAGCTTAAATAATACTTAACAAGGGCTAACTATCCCTCAAGATAGTTATGTTTATTTAACTAAGAGCATTGTCTATAACTTATAAAAATAAGACAATGAACATTATATTTGAAAAATCTTGCCTTAGAATGTAAAGATTAGGTTCAACATCACTCTTTACCATTCCTCTTCGCTTGAAGTGTTCATCAATGCAAGAGTACCAAGCCCATGGGGCTTGCTTCAATCCATAAATGGCTTTGTTGAGCTTACAAACAAGATGCTCTCACCTTGGCTCAACAAATCTTTCAGGTTGTACTAAGTACACCTCTTCATCCAGCACTCCATCAAGGAAAACAGATTTAACATCCATTTGTTGGATCTTCCAACCATAAAAAGCAGAAATAGCAATGATAGAACGTATAGTCACCATCTTAGCTACAAGTGCAAAGGTTTTCTCAAAATCAATACCTTCTTGTTGCTCAAATCCTCTCTCAACCAACCGTGCTTTGTACTTGTTGAGTTGCCCATCTGCTCCATATTTGATCTTATAAATCCATTTGTAAGTGATAAGCTTCTTACCATCAGGTAGCTCAACCAATCACATCCTCTTTTCCGATATGGCTTCCATTTCTGTTTCCATAGCTTCACGCCACTCCTTGTGCTCCTTTGCTTCATCAAAAGTTTTTGGTTCTTGAGCCTTGAGCACAGAGCATATCAGCGCTAGATTCATCTCTAATCTTGCAGGAGGTTTTTGATTTCTACTTGATCTTCTAAGCTCTCTCTGCTCACTTGATTTAGGAACATCTCCCTTATTAGCATCACTTGTTACTGACAAGTAGCAGTTAGGCACTCTCTTAGGAGTTTCATTATTAACCCCGTCTTTTTTCAATGGCCCTTTCATATCGACACCAACTTCTTCCTTCACTTGCACTTTAGCTTTATCATCAAAGGGATCAATTGTCAATTTTATCTGGTCATTTTGACCCATCTCATCAAAAGTAGCATCTCTGGAAATCATGTGCATCTGTGTCATACATCCTATATGCCTTGGCTCCTTCATCATATCCAAGGAAAATACACTTAACATCTTTTGCATCCAGCTTCTTTTGTTTTTCATCAGGCACATGAGCGTAAGCATCACAACCAAATACTTGTAAATGAGAAACATTAGATTTCTTTCTAGTAAAAGCTTCGTAAGGTGCTTACCCTCCACAGACTTAGTAGGACACCGATTCAAGATATGAGTAGCTGTGTTGCATGCTTCTACCCAAAAATACTCACCACCATCGTCTAAGCTGAGGGTTTTAATATAACAACCTGTTTGTTTTTCAACTAGAGCCTTGAACTCTCTAAACTTGGCAAAAGCATTAGATTTTTTGCTTATGAAATAAATCCAGATATGTCTACTATAGTCATCAATAAATGTGATGGAATAACCACTAATGGACCTAGTTTGTATTGGTCCACACAGATCACTATGAACAAGATCAAGAATGTCATTGGCTCTTCTTGCTCCATCTTTGGGAAATCTCTCTCTATGCTATTTTCCCAAAACGCAACCTTCACAATTTTTTCCTTCAAAAGAAATATCAGGCAATCCAACAACTAGATTACCTCTTTTAAGGATTTGCAAGCTTTGAGCACTAATATGACCAAACCTTTGATGCCAAAGGTGTGTCAAAAAGTGTTCAGTGCACGGAGGAGGAAGGGTTATTGCCCAAGTTTGCTGAGAACCGTCGGATAGAGATTCCAATTAATATGTGATGGAGATTAAGTCTCCATGATAAGATGTGGACCGTGGATTGGAGATCAACTGTTGAATGAACTTGATATGGACTCGACGGGCACTGAAGGGCCATGCACACCGTCAATTTCATTAAAAATTTTCAAGTTGAAAGGGATCCTGAAGTTCAAATTCGTTTGAAAAAAGAGTTTTACTTCAAAGTGAAGAAACAATGTGTTGTCTTCAAGAGCCTTTAACTTTTGGTATAAAGCTCCGGTTAAGGCCGTCCAAAAGCCAAAAATCCTCCAAATTAAGGGTAGAAAAGGACTGTACCCTACAAGTACGGTACCTGAAAATAGAGGGACTGTCATAGAGAAAGTGTTCGGAGTGCGCCAAAAGTCTTTTCACCATTCTAGTGGGCAAGTAGTTGGGAGTTGGTGACGAAGGGCATTTCGGAGGATGACACCGATTTGGCTTATTTTGGAAGTCAATTTACTACACAAATCCAACTGAGTGTTCCCACATCCACGATATTTGCTATGTTGGATGAAGATCGAGAGGATGTTGCCAAGTTCACATGTGACATAGTACAATCCTTCTACATGAGATAGGAAAAAGTTGTGCAACGTTTACTTGTGAACAAGGGTTCAGTAAATCGAGATTCTTTTCTAAAAGTATAACAATTCCCTTTTGAAAAGTATTGATCTATCTCAAACATTAAAGAATCATAACGCTTTGCTTATAGACCTCATTAGTCACAAGTGGGGTATTTCCACCCTAATGCATTGTTGTGCTACCCTATTTAACTCTAGGTGGGATCAAGGTCATATTTAAGTTTGAATCTCGATTATAATGTTGAAGGGGCAATAATTATATGGAGTTCAAAATCATGTTTTTATTGATTTTGGATTATGGTTATATTTGAGTTCAAATTTGTCAAATGTAGTCGATCATTGTGTGCACTTGGAAGTCATCACTTGCAAGTGAACATTCTATATTATCTAAGTATAATGAATACTAAGAAGTAAATCATGTTAATTACAAGATAAATCACTATTTTCTAGGTAAATATTTGTTTGTGAAACAATTGGCATGTGAAAATTAGGCCTGTTCTTCCTGCGGACCCAATTCTGAACTGCCTGAACCACTGATTCTCAAGCTATAGTTGGATCTTATGCCTTAATAATACAAATTCCAAATCCATATAACCCCATATAGACTGAATTGCATACCAATACATTACTATAAGACGACATTTGGAAACTAGTATTCAATAGAGTAGCCACCCTTGAAATCTTCAAGATGATAAGTCTATTGAATATCCATTTGCAGGTCTGCAGCTGTGTTCAATGACAGGTGTTGTATAAATCATCCAATTTGTTATGATGTTGAGGAAGCAGACAAAAGAGGATATTGCGGTGATACACTCTGTCCATTCCATACAGATTGGTTGCTATGGTGCTTCATCAAACTCTTCTTCGACCATCATTTTTCCTTATGGAAACATAGATTACAGTCTGAAGCTAACAAATGGACTCCATCCAACAGCTTTGGAACTGTAATGAGGCAATGAATTTTTTTTTGGACGACACATCCTCAATCATGACTACTTAATTGAGGCGATCAAGTTGATCAGACAAGCGTCTTCATTTTTTTGGACAAAAATGTTTAAGTAGGGGGAGTGTCATGTACTTTTAGTACATCTACTTTTCAAGACAATATAATATTCATTGTAAGCTTTGTAGGCCCAAAAGGAACTATTAGCCTCAAGAACAAGGCGGTTCTCTCTTTAGGCACTCCAAAGTAATTAATTAGGATAATAGGCCAACAAGGGCCCAATATAGCTTAAATAATACTTAACAAGGGCTAATTATCCCTCAAGATAGTTATGTTTATTTAGATAAGAGCATTGTCTATAACTAGGCAAGAGACATCAACTTTTGAATCTTTTGGCTCATTTGCAAGTGAGAGCTTCTTGCTTCCTCCTTGTGAATACGAGCTATGGGCATTTCCTTTGCTAGGTCTCATGTGCCTTATCTACATGAATCCATGTTCATTTCCATTGCTATGTACTCTTTCTTTCATTTCTATTGAGATTCTATGGAGATCCTTGTGTTTCTAGCTTTCTATGGATATGCTATCTTGAATGCTTTGTACTTTTCTTGCTCTTAGCATTACTTCCATTGTAATTGCTATTTGCTTAGATTTGGCACATGACACAGACACAGTAGATGCCTTCATGCATTCATTCTTCTCTTCAGACATATCGTCAGTGATAAGCTCATAGCTTTTACAGTTTGTAGTTAGCTTTGTGAGCACGCGGTTTCGCCCACTATTTTATTGTGCTCACCTGCATCACTAACTTGTATTTCGTTATAATCAATATGAATAAAGTGATGTCTAGTTTTGCGTTCAGGTTCTATCAGTATTTGCAATGCTTTTTGCTCTCTGTCTGACCTTTTGATTGCTTTGTCTGATTGTTTGCTCTTGCTTCCGCTATCACCGTGCACCTAGCTCTAAACTTAACGTGATTATTGTGTTTGCCTATTGTTACCAATAGTGCACACACCGAGGGAACTTCTCACACTTCCCCAGCATTGGTTGCATTGCTTATCCTGAGATCCCTGAAGATCTCAAGAAGAAACTGGATGACAAAAACACAAAATCGATTTTTGTTGGCTACTCTCCACATCACAAGGCATACAAGCTCTATAATATGGAAATAGAAAAAACATTCAGAGATGTCATTTTTTTGGAAGATCGATTTATCAACCACAAATCTAATTATTTGAGTTTCAGTAGTCAGCGTTATCATGCTCAACGACTGTAAGTTGAAGTTATCACTTCAAGAATTGTACTCACTATTTGATATTAATCAGAGTGCAGATTTTCAGTCCCACTGCTATATCATTTCATTGTGGATTTGTCTGAATCATTCAGTTTGAATCTTCTATTGTTGTCTGTTGTGCTTCCGTTTCCTACACCAAGCTCGCTCATCAGCTTCCGTTCATTGTTGCTAATTTATAATTGTCAAAAATCAGATATACCACATCAAGCATTCACCATAAGCAATCATGACAAGAAGGCGGAAGAAGACAATCACACTATCTCATGTAAAATCTACAAATAAACTCTCAACCCTGATAGAGAGAGAAAACCTACGAGTAGACTAATAGACTAGCCTACGGCTAATGACAACTAGTCACAACTGTCACCATTAATGTACATTGTAACAATGAAGTTTATCATTGATTTCTAACACTCTCTCTCAATGATAAAATTACATTCTTCTATTCCTAATAGAGTACAAAACCTCTCAAATTTACATCTACCTAATGACTTAGTAAAAATATTTTGCCATTTGATCTTCAAATTTACAAAAAACAAGATCAATAGCTCTATCAAAAAATTTCTCTCGAACAAAATGGTAGTGTATTTCGATGTGCTTGGTTCGAGCATGTAAAACTGGATTTTTGATACGGTGAATGCAACTTTGATTATCGCAAGTTCTAAACTTTGGATGTTCAATGGAGATAGTGAGCAAATAAGAAACTCACTTCTTGAACGTCGCATCCACCTGTGGTTTAAATCTCAAGAAAGCTCCATCCTTTCTACAACTAGGGTTTTCATGTACAATACCGTGGATCTTTCTCCACACAAACTATGGTTCAATGTTGTGAATGCATGGAGAGGGGCGCCCTAGCAGGTAGAATGTGCCCACAAATGGTTGTGAGTAGTCGTAGAGCGTTCTGGGCACTGAATCAGCCGGAAGGAAGGTGTGGAGGAAATCGTGGAGGCAGCCATAGGCAGGTTAACAAAGTCACAGGACGCGGATCATCCACGTGGCCAGCATGAGACAGACCTGAGTGTCTGAAAGTGTTCAGTGCACGGAGGAGGAAGGGTTATTGCCCAAGTTTGCTGAGAACCGTCGGATAGAGAATCCAATTAATATGTGATGGAGATTGAGTCTCCATGATAAGATGTGGACTGTGGATTGGAGATCAACTGTTGGATGAACTTGATGTGGACTCGAAGGACACTGAAGGGCCATGCACACCTTCAATTTCAATAAAAAATTTCAAGTTGAAAGAGATCCTGAAGCTCAAATTCGTTTGAAAAAATAGTTTTACTTCAAAGTGAAGAAACAATGTGTTATCTTCAAGAGCCTTTAACTTTTGGTCTAAAGCTCCATTTAAGGCCGTCCCAAAGCCAAAATCCTCCAAATCAAGGGCAGAAAAGGATTGTACCCTACAAGTACGGTACCTGAAAATAGAGGGATTGTCACAGAGAAAGTGTTTGGAGTGCGCCAAAAGTCTTTTCACCATTCTAGTGGGCAAGTAGTTGGGAGTTGGTGATGAAGGGCATTTCAGAGGATGACACCGATTTGGCTTCCGATTTGGCGAAAAAGCGACAGGAGGTCCTGAAACTTTTTTGGTCAGACCTTAAAGTTGACTTTTAGAAGTCTAAATTGCTCTATAAGCTTGTCATTGGGCCTCATTAAGGCGCTATAGGAGCAATTTTTGGCGAAATGGCAAGATTGGGAAAATCCGTGCTTGGAGAAGCTAGTAGATTGGACGGGGGATCCAATTACAGCATTTGGAAATTCAAAATGAAAAGCATTTTCATGGAAAAGGAGCTATGGGACATTGTCACTGGGGTGGAACAACGGTCAACTACAACTTTAGCCAATATTCGTGCATTTGACAAAAGGGCGCATAAGGCCTTATCCTTGATAAACTTGTGAGTGAAGGATCATGTTATTGCCCACATCAGTGAAGCTGTATCAGAAGAAGCGCTAGGGATGCACTCAAAACGCAGTTTCAAATGGCCATTCTCTCTCGAATGATGTTTTTGAGGACCAAACTCATATGTGTTTGCATGGAGGAAAATGAGGGCATAGGGTCCTATTTCACATGAATAAAGGAGTTACGAGACCAGTTAACAACTATTGGTGAACCAATAAGAGATGTTGAGCTGGTTCACACAGCTATAAATGGCCTACCCGAAAATTTTTAAATGTTTGCAAGTGGCATTGCTTCAAGGGAGAGACTACCAACACTTGAAAACCTTCATGGCATCATCCTACAGGAGGAACAAAGGTGTTCCCACATCGGAAGATCAAGCAATGCTAGCCAAAGGGAAGCATAAATACAAGAAGCAATCCAAGAAGTTGAATGTGGAGGATGACAATCAAGGATCCACATCAGGCAAGAAGAAGAAAGACAACTATTTCTATTGCCAAAAGCCTGGACATTGGGCAAGAGATTAACGAAGATCAAGGCATGGCATCTACAACAACATTAGCATCGTAACATTCCATTGATCATACACATTGGTACGTGCACTTAGGAGCAACAAGACACATGACTGGTAACAAATCATGGTTTAAAAATCTTGAGCTTACTGATGATGGAGATAGAGTTGCGCAGGCGAACGACGACGAGTGCCAAAGTCATGGAGTTGGTGCGATGCCTATTCAATTTCCTGATGAACATGTGAAGGTAATTGAAAATGTGTTTTATGTTCTTGGCCTTCAAAAGAGTCTTTTATCTGTTGGTATAATGATAGATCATAAGTTGAAGGTGGAGTTCAACGACAAGAAATGCCAGATCAAGGATGTGAAACGTGGTTTCAAGGTGATTGCTGATGGCTTTAGGGATAAAACTTGTGGTTTGTACAAGTTAGTTGCTGTTGTTACGAAATGCAATGTGTTAGCATCTACATCTATATCACAAAGTGATTTATGGCATAGGCACATGGGGCATTTGAACTTCAAAAGTTTGAGGCTACTTCGTAAGCTCAAGATGGTAACAGGTCTACCTAGTTTGGATGACAAAGAAGAGCCCATTTGCAAGGAGTGCATGCTAGGCAAGTTACACAGGAAGAAGTTCAACAAAGAAGGAGCAACAAGGGCAAAACAAGTGCTTGAGTTGATACGCTTTGGCCTATGTGGTCCAATGAAGGTAATGTCTATTGGTAAAGAATTTTATTTGCTAACCTTCAAAGCATTGGTTGAAAATCAGTCAGGTGCTAAGATCAAGGTACTCAGGGCAGATCAAGGTACTCATTAACGAAGATCAAGGCATGGCATCTACAACAACATTAGCATCGTAACATTCCATTGATCATACACATTGGTACGTGGACTTAGGAGCAACAAGACACATGACTGGTAACAAATCATGGTTTAAAACTCGACTTCCCACATCGGAAGATCAAGCAATGCTAGCCAAAGGGAAGCATAAATACAAGAAGCAATCAAAGAAGTCGAATGTGGAGGATGACAATCAAGGATCCACATCAGGCAAGAAGAAGAAAGGCAACTGTTTCTATTGCTAAAAGCCTGGACATTGGGCAAGAGATTGTCGCAAAAAAAAGACGGATATTAAGGGGGGCAAAGTGAAGCGGTTGACCAATTTTGTCGAAAAAGAGAATGATAGTGAATACGAAGATCAAGGCACGACATCTACGACAACATTAGCATCAAACATTCCATTGATCATACACATTGGTACGTGGACTCAGGAGCAACGAGACACATGACTGGTAACAAATCATGGTTTGAAAATCTGAAGCTTACTGATGATGGAGATAGAGTTGCACAGGCGAACGACGACGAGTGCCAAATCCATGGAGTTGGTGCAGTGCCTATTCAATTTCCTGATGGACATGTGAAGGTAATTGAAAATGTGTTGTATGTTCTTGGCCTTCAAAAGAGTCTTTTATCTGTTGGTATAGTGATAGATCATAAGTTGAAGGTGGACTTCAACGACAAGAAATGCCAGATCAAGGATGTGAAACGGGGTTTCAAGGTGATTGTTGATGGCTTTAGGGATAAAACTTGTGGTTTGTACAAGTTAAATGTTGTTGTTACGAAATGCAATGTGTTAGCATCTACATCTATATCACAAAGTGATTTATGGCATAGGCGCATGGGGCATTTGAACTTCAAAAGCTTGAGGCTACTTCGTAAGCTCAAGATGGTAACAAGTCTACCTAGTTTGGATGACAAAGAAGAGTCCATTTGCAAGGAGTGCATGCTAGGCAAATTACATAGGAAGAAGTTCAACAAAGAAGGAGCAACAAGGGCAAAACGAGTGCTTGAGTTGATACATTCTGAACTATGTGGGCCAATGAAGGTAATGTCTATTGGTAAAGCATTTTATTTGCTAACCTTCATTGATGATTACTCACGAAAGACCAAGATCTACACCGTTAAGCAGAAGTCTGACACATTTGGATGCTTCAAAAGCTTCAAAGCATTGGTTGAAAATCAGTCAGGTGCTAAGATCAAGGTACTCAGGGCAGATCGTGGTGGTGAGTATCGTTTCATAGATTTTATTGACTTTTGCAAGGAGCATGGCATTAAAAAGAAGTTTGCGCAAGTTGATACACCTCAACAAAATGGGGTAGCTGAAAGAAAGAATCGTATCATTGTTGAAGCAGCTAGGGCAATGATGACACATATGGGATTTACTGATTCTTTATGGAGAGAAGTTGTCAAAACTGCTGTGTTCTTACAAAATAGAAGCCCTACAGTTGCAGTACATAATCGCACACCTGAGGAGGCATTCACTGGTAAGAAGCCTAAGATGGATGGGTTGCGAGTATTTGGATGCCAAGTGTATGTTCACATACCTAAGAGCGAGAGAGCCAAAATGTAGGTAAAGGCCTTGAAGTGCATTTTTACAGGATATGATGAACAAACCAAGAGATATAGATGTTATGATCCAGAGGGGCTACGTGTGCACATAAGCCGTGATGTCTTATTTGATGAAATCTATAGATTTGGGGATGAAGAAGAGAATAATGATGAGCTATGCAAGCTTCTCAAAGAGGATGAAATAGTTCTACCACCACAGGAAGATCATGATGATGATGATGAGGGACGTGGTACTCCTCCCACCATAGAAATGAGATGGAGAGTGAGAAACAAATCTATTGGATCGGAAAAGATTGAGGTAGCAGGTGATAAAAGGAAGGAGCAAGATGCACCATGGGATTCCTATTCACCTCGTAGCGGATCACCTCAACGTAAGTTACCCAAATGGTATACTAAACTCATGAGTGACAAGGAAGGAGAAATTGCCGAGCCTAGCAAGGAGGGAGAGTTGCGGCATTCAACACGAGAGAGGAAGGAACTTGACAAGCTTCAGGTAAATCTTGCACTTATGAGTGATATTATTTCATCTATTGAACCCTCTTGCTTTGAGGAGGCCAAAAATCAGGAGATATGGCAAAAAGCAATGCAGGAGGAGATTGATTCCATCAAACACCATGACACATGGGAGATAGTGGATCTTCCAAAGGGCAAAAGACCCATTGGCAACAAATGGGTATACAGGACAAAGTACAATGCCGATGGAACTATTGCAAAACACAAAGCAAGGCTTGTAGTGAAAGGCTATGCGCAAAGTAAGGGCATTGACTACAAAGAGATCTTCGCTCCTGTGGCCAAGTGGAATACACTTCGCATGGTGATTGCTTTGGCGGCACTATATGGATGGAATCTACATCAGATGGACGTAAAGTCTGCATTTTTTAATGGTAAACTTGAAGAAGAAGTGTACATGGAGCAACCTAGTGGCTTTGTGACACATGGCATAGAAGACAAAGTGTGCAAACTGAAGAAAGCCTTGTACGAGTTGAAACAAGCACCATGTGCTTGGTATAGCCACTTTGATGAGCATCTCCTTTCTAGAGGTTTGATACGCACTTCTTTAGACTTCAATCTTTACTACTTTGCTCGTGACTCTAGTATCACACTGATTGTGTTGTACGTAGACGACCTCATAATCAGAAGAAATGATGATGAGTTGATTGGTGCAATCAAGAAAGACTTATCCTCTAGTTTTGATATGACTGATCGTGGCTTGATGCACTACTGTTTGGGAGTGGAAGTATGGCAAGGTTGCAATAGCATCGCACTAACACAGACAAAGTACCTGAATGAGATTTTGAAGCATTTCAAAATGTGCGACAACAAGCCAGTATTCACACCTGTGGAGGTTGGTAAGAAACTATCTAATCAGGATGAGAGTGTACTAGTTGATGCCACTTTATTTCGTCAATTAGTTGGTTTGCTGATTTATCTCACAACTACTCGTCCTGACATAAGTTATGTTCTGAGCATTGCAAGTCAATTCATGGCTACTCCTAGAGAGATTCATTGGAAAGCAGCGAAGAGAATTCTTCGTTATGTGAAGGGCACGATATACCATGGATTGTTATATGAGAGGCATCATACTTTACCAGTTTTACAGGTTGTATCGATGACATGAGATCTACCACATATTATATATTTCATGTTGGTAATGGTGTATTTTCTTGGTCAAGTAAGAAACAAGACACAGTTGCTCTTTCTACTACAGAAGCAGAGTACAAAACACTATGTTCAGCTATGCAGGAAGCAGTTTGGCTAAGAATAATGTTAGAAGACATTAGAATTATGTAGAATAGCCTACTGTGATCAGATGTGACAGTTAGAGTGCCATACAACTAGCTAAAAATCCTGTATTTCATTAAGTATCATTTCATTAGAGAGAAGTTGTTATCTAATGAAATAAACATAGTGCATTGTAAGACAGAGAATCAGTTAGCTGATATATTCACTAAACCTTTAAGTACTGATAAGTTTGAGTTTTTTAGAGAAAAGCTCTTTGTAAGAAAGATAAACTAGGGCTTAAGGGAGAGTGTTAGAATAAGTAAGCCCGAGTTTCTCTCACAGTTCATGACTTTCATTGTTCAGCAGTGATTTCGAATTTTTTACTGTCTTTGTGATAGTATGCATGTGTGCCAGTTTGACGGTACACGTAGTGTAAGTTAGGACACGCGTCCCGTAACGGGGACCGAACTGTCATGCAGCGGTACCCCACAAAAATTAGACTGTGTATATATATCTTTTAGTCTCTTTTGTAAATACAGTTCAGAAGTGTTCTCTTGGTTTTGTGTGTGATCTCTCTTTACTGTTTATCTGATTGATGTCAGATAGTTTGCAAATTAGCTATTTACACTGCCAGTAAGATCCTTGATAGTCAGTTTTCTTGGGTTCAGGAAACCACTCTTTCCTTGAAGTCACATGCTTGGATGCACCACTATCAATGTACCAGGTTTCCTTGGCTTCATCGCTTGTCAATGCTATAATGAACAATTTTGAACTCTCACCTGTATCATCTTCATATTGATCATCATCATATTGATGTTGATCAGTGTAATTGTCTTCATAATAATAGTCATCAAATTGATGTTGATTAGCATAATTTTTTGCTTGCCATTTGTCTTTTCTTTGTTCCATCTCCTTCTGTTTCTTGAAGCATTCATGCTCCTAGTGGCCAGGTTTGTTGCAATACCTACAATTTTCAGGTTTATTTTGTCTTGAATAGCCGCATCCTTGACCTCGGCCTTGATTCCAATTGTCTCAATTCGGACTATCATTGACTTGCTCATGAAACTGTTGAAATGATCCCCAACTTGAGTTTCCTCCTGTCGATTGATACCTTCCACGACCAAATTTTCCACCTCGTCCTCTAACTGTAAGAGCTTGATCATAGCTCATGTTATGATGATTCAAGTTCTCTTGACGTTGCTCTTCTTCCGAAAGCAATCCACCTAGTTCTTCATAGGTTGGAAGATTTTCTCTTGTGGCTATACTCGTCACAAACATCTGATGTGACTCACTCAGACTATTCAATGTCAATTGTACAATCTCACGATCTTGTACTCACTCTCCAGCTGTTGCTAATTGGTCATGGATCTCTTTGATCTTCAGTATGTGATCGGCAAAAAAAACTATCATCCATCCGCAATGTGTGCAACTTCGTCTTCTCAAAAATAGTATTCGAGATGTATTTGTTGTTTCAAACCATGCCTTCAATGTATCCCACGTCTCTTTTGGTCCTTCTGAATCTGAAATACAGGTAATAATTGCATCTCTAACTGATAAGTTGATGACATTCTGGGCTTTCCATTTTCTTCTATCAACCGCTAATCTTCTTCAATCACTGGCCTTGTCTCTTCACCTGTCACGATCTCTCATAGCTCCTCTTCCATCAAAATGTTCTTCAGTTTGAATTTCCAAACTGCATAGTTGTCGGCACCTTCCAATTTGCTTGACTCATTAAGGACACTCTCGCCTAGAGTTGTCATTATTGGATAGATGAGTCTGGATCACAAAATTTATCACACCACATAACTATAAATTTTTGGTTTTACACCTGAAATTGGTACGACGCGTGGATGCACAACTGCTCAGGATTCTCTTTAGCTGCTCGCGCGCGTGGATCCGCTATATCTGTACGACGCGCGTATTTACGACTGTTCAGGATTTTCTTACCTCTGGCGTGTCGATTCGATAATCGTAAGAAAAAAATGAAAAGTAGAGGGAATATAAGAACTTTTAGAGGGAATATTCTAGATTTCCCACTTTGGCGCGGCGGCTACGCCGCCTCTTCTTTGCAAAGATTTCAAAATATGTGATCGTTTAAAAGACAGAGATCAGTAATGTGAAAAATATGACGCCTCCTAACTCTGAATGGTAGTACTAGACACTGTCTAGTGTGATTTGCGGTACCCCAAATAGACAAATGAGAGATTTCTGGCAAACCTCTCACACAAATGGCACTTTTCACAACAACTAGATAGTATTGTAAAAATAAATGAGAGATTTCTTGCCAAACCACTCACACAAATGGCACTTTCCACAACAACTAGAAAGTATTGTAAAAATCTCCCCACTCAACAGATTTCAATCTGGTTGATGCTACCCTGGCTTTTATGATGCCTCCGGGACGGTGATTTTTACAACAACTAGGAAGTATTGTCAAAATCTTTTCACTCAACAGATTTTCAATTTGTCTGATGTTGTCCTGGCCTTTCTGATGCCTCCGGGACTGTGTCTTCGTTCTCCAATGATGATTCTAAGCTCCAAACTTGCAAAAATACCAAAGAAGAATTTCTTCTAGCCTTTTTTTGTCTCTCCAAGCTTTTACCTCCCGTGAAGGACTTTCTCACTTCATTGTGGAGCCTGTGACAAGTTGTATCCACTGATCAGGGACGCATGACTATCGCCGCTCTGATACCATGTCAAAAATCAGATATACAACATCAAGCATTCACCATAAGCAATCATGACAAGAAGGCGGAAGTAGAACACGCACAATCACACTATCACACTATCTCATACAAAATGTAAAATATACAAATAAACCCTGAACCCTGATAGAGAGAGAAAAAATCTACGAGTAGACTAATAGACTAGCCTATGGCTAATGACAGCTGGTCACAGCTGTCAACATTAATATACATCGTAAAGAATAACAATGATGTTTATCATTGATTTCTAACACAACAAAAACTAGTTTGATGAGATGAACACCAACATTGACAAAATATTTTTTCTTGAGATGGATTCTAGAAAACTTTAGTAAACAGCTACTTAAATTGTGTCCAATTACAAATTGTCGGCTGCTGTGCATGTGGAATTGCTTGGAACTTTTGCCACTAAACATATGTGAGGATGAACTGGTTGCATGATGGGTGACTGACCATGTTGATTGCATGTCTATCAGTTAGTTCATTGAGTAGTGCATGTTAGTAGCCTTGTGATTGCATTGATGTCATAGTTTTATTTGGAAAAGGGGTTCGATGCATTTGAATGATTGCATGGCTATTGACAATGGTTATTAGTGCATAACCCAGAAATGTAAAGACCACTAGGAAAAATCCCTAAGATTGACTATGGAGCCAAACCGCCTAACCAAACCCAGATTGAAAACTGGATCTAGCCCCCAAGCCATGCCATGTGATAGCAAGAGGAGAAGAGAGAATTGGTAACCTAAACCCAAGTTGTTGACGAGATAATCTCTATCTCAATATATAGAGGATGGAGTCCTCTGAATGAACCCATACGATCCCCATGCAGGTCAACTATAAATAGGTCACCTCTCATCCGGCAGTCCTCCTGCCTATATATCCATCACACGTACATGCACTACTCCATATGTCTCAATTAGAGTGTCTGGGTCCTCTCAAGATAATTATTCACAAACAGACCTCAACATGAAATTAAATCTCGGTGCGACCAATAATCTCGAACACTAGAGGGCCGCACAATAACATATCGCGCGGATTTCAGCGTGAGTGTCTGACATATTTTTGAAAATTTTATAATCCATCGCAATTCGACACATCGGAATCCAACGTCCAGGGAAAAAATCCAAAAATGAGACGGCAACCAATTTTTGAATTGCACGTTGGAATCCGACATTCCGACGTGGATATGGCGTGGCATTTTTAAAAAAAAATAAAGTTTTGAGAGAGAGAGAGAGAGAGAGAGAGAGAGAGAGAGAGAGAGAGAGAGAGAGAGAGAGAGAGAGAGAGAGAGAGAGAGAGAGAGAGAGAGAGAGAGAGAGATTTTGAATTTTGCATTGATTTAGGATAGTGTTTATAATACTTTATTAGAATTATTTAGGATAGTGTAGGTGTGTGTTTGAGAGGAGATGTATGTGTTTTGAATTTTGCATTGATGTATAATTTAGATTGATAGACAAATAGATATAGATAGTGTTGGCTAGTAATAGATTGTTAGATTTATAATTTGTGTGTGTGTGTGTGTGTGTGTGTGTGAGAGAGAGAGAGAGAGAGAGAGAGAGAGAGAGAGAGAGAGAGAGAGAGAGAGAGAGAGAGAGAGAGAGAGAGAGAGAGAGGAGATGTGTGTGTGTGTGTTTGGCATTTTGCATTGATTTAGAATTTAAGATTATAGATAAATATATAGTCTATGGTAGTAATAGATTGTTAGATTTATATTTAGTAGAGAGAGAGAGAGAGAGAGAGAGAGAGAGAGAGAGAGAGAGAGAGAGAGAGAGAGAGAGAGAGAGAGAGATTCAGGGTAGTAGATGAATAGCTAATGTTAATGATAATTGTATGTTATATTTGTAATTTAAGAGAGAGAGAGAAAAAAAATGAGCAGGCATAAAATGAGAGAAAATTTGAAGTAGATTAGAATAATTTGCTTATAATAATGGTTCAATTGTGTGATATAGTGTTATTTTTTAATTGCTTGTGCATGTGACAAAAATATTAAAAAGAAAAGAAAAGAGAGCAAGCGTTGAAAGAGTGAGCAATTGCACGTTTGCAGTACTTAAGCGTTGAGTGAGTTTATCGGCGAGTTTGTGTTGTTTCAATTTTTTTATTATTTGAATACGTTATCCAACATAGTAAAAAATCAAATGTAATTATCACTTTCATTTTGGTCAAAGCAATGTCGTATTTTATCGCATACACTAGCAATTAGTTAATATGCAAGAGTGAAATGTAAATAATTAATATTTCCAATCCTAGGAAGGTGTGTAGCCCTTACTTTTCTCCCATTAAAGACGAGGTTATAATCTTTTCAACTTGCATGGAAAAACCGACACGCTGCAGGGAGGGAATATGTGGTGACATTATGAAACAAGACATAACCGCAAGGTTCGGGTATTATAATTATCACATTCAACTCTAACTATAAAATTATACATAAAAGTATTGCGATGATTATTAAAAAAAAAAATGAGTGCAAGTGAATTTAAATATTCATAATCATGTATCACTCTCATCATTTACATCATTCTCGTCATCACACAAGTCTTGACACTAATCTGAATCTAGGTCTAGGTATAATCGTAGATTTTCAATTGTGTCTCTTTGATGATGTGAGCTACCCTCATATTCAATCTCCTCTTCTTCTAATTCTATCTCATCCAAACGTGGGGGCCTCAAATTATCCCCAATTTGGTCTTGTACCATCATAGGAATCTCATCATTTCTATGTGTACCTTCTTCTCCCATCATTTACACATCATTTGGAGTTTGGATGAGTGGTTCAGGTTCTTCCAAAATGTCCTCAAAGTTGGGTGGTGGTTCGTCGTGTGTATCCAATTCAACAATATCTTTTTCTTCAAACACGCGTCGTTTTCTTGCATTAAGTTGGATCACATACCACCATCTTGGGTCATTTCGATCTGGATGGAATATAAGCTGCCAAAGAATTAGAAAAATTAAGTTAGTCTTATAAGATTGATAAATAAATAATTGGATTGCGAATATTAATGACATTGGAATTTTAGAGTCTCACCTGTTCGCAATGTCGTGGCAATACTAAAGTGTCATGAGAGTCCATCGATATACATTTTGTTGAGTCGATTTGAAAAAAACTTTGAGTTATCATTTCTAGTTGTGGCGTATAGATGACCTTAAACCATTTTACGTCAAAAATAAAGTATTTGTCGTTAGTCTCATAATCGACCTCATAAATATGTTGCAATGTGTCAACAAAGTCTAGGTTGTCCGAAATGACATTAGGGTCCCTCGCACTAGAACGACTCTCTTGTTGAAAGTTGGCCATTATACCACAATCGCTTGTTGTCAACTCTCTCAACACGATGATGGTGTCCATATGCCCACATGGTAGTGTATGATGTATACTAAAAAATAAATAAATGTGTGTAATTAAAAATACTATTTATATATTGAGTAGTACAAAAATAAAACTTCACAAAAATAATACTACACTAACCTTCCATCCTCATCCACGAAAAAATTCCCATTCTAATTGATCACTTCTTCTCCGTTTTCGGATGCTTTTAGCATCGTATCAAAAACCCATTCACGAGAGCATTTTGAAGGTAAAGGCTCTAAAGGTTCGTCGTTCTCCAACGCTCTCCTTCTTCTTCGATTGATATTTCTTTTTCGTTTAATGTTATGTTTCTTTTCTTTTTGGCTTCTTCATACCTTGAAATCCACTTTTCCATTTGTCCACAATTATATAATATGAACGTATCAATTTTCTCTTTTGATTGAGGTGAAAGTCTCTTTTGCACACCATTTCCTTGTGGTACTTCACCCTTAACACGTTCATCTTCTTCTTCACACCACATTTTTGGACTTGCAGGATGCAATTGTGAGATTATTTCGGTGATATAAAACAAAGATTTCTGTACAAGCCAACTTTCTGCAATGCTACCTTTTGGCCTTGCCTTTTGTCTCACAAAGCCCTTCAAAACAGTAGATAGGCTTCAATTGAACCCATTCTCACTAGTTAACAAGTACAACAAATGTACTATTCAAAGGCTCTCCCTTCTCTCTTTCTCAGAATTTAGCAACAAAGCTACTCTCTTGAATCTCACAAAACTCAAGAAACAAGATCTGTAATGATCTTAAACTCAAAAAGACTTGGGAAATTGAATTCTATACAATGTATTCAATTTAGAAGCTCGAATTTGACTCTTGGAAGTGCCAATGCTGCCAAATGTCGGAATCCGATGTCCACGTTGGACCCGACATCAACCACCGGAACCTGAGGTCCGGGAAGTCGACAACTTATGTACGTCGTACGTGTTTTATATTTGTCGGATTCCGACGACCTCATTGCGACGTGTTTTTCCAACGTCCACAATGAATTAAAAAAAATTAAGCTCGCGATTCACGTCACAAAACACATCGCAAATCGCGGCGAGTTGTAATGCCGGTCTACCATATTAGGACTATTCCATGTCCTTAACTGAATATGGCCATAACACATTCACTCTAACATTCGAGCATAAACCTACCCTAAACATCCAACATCCACAATAATCACTCAAACCCTATTGAAAGACAACCATCTAAACCCTCTTCAAGCAATTAACTCTCTCAAACACGCAAGATACATGAAAATAAACTAACATTCATCCTCTCAACCCAATCACTCACTAAGCTCAACCAATTAACAACAATGCAAGACACTATGCTTCATCCTCAAACCCTCATCACACACAAGATTGAGCATACTACAAAGAGCCAACAACACAACAAAAAACAATGCAACTACCACACAAGACTCTAAGAACAAGACAACCGCACTCCAAATTCACTATCTCACAAAATTAGTCACTCCCTAAAATACAAAGAGTGAGTTTGTTTTTAAAGTCAACTCCCAATGTTCCCCCTTCAAAATGGGGTACTTCAAGTCTTTCTTGCCAATTGTCCACACCCTATTGGAAAGTACACCAAGTGGCCTTCATGAGAGAGTGGGGGGTGGTGCATTCAAAGCATTCATCTTGGTTAATTTTGTCAAAAGCTAGTGGGTGCACCCTTTCAAATTTTTAGCTTCCAATGTCTTTTGCCCATTATTATCCAAATTTGGGTGGTACCCTTTGTCAAACTCTACTTTTGTAAGTGGCCTTCATTTTCCTTGGCACTCCATTTGGCCTCCCCTTGATTTTTTCCGATAGCGTGTACATGTTGGCCCATTCGTTGGGTTTTTGCCCTACCGAGTTACTGACTTGGCCCGCACATTCTTCGATGGTTCTTTCTTTGAAACTAACTTTTGCGGCATTCATGACTAGGGTTCCCTCGACAAACCGGTTTCCTTAAAACATATATAAGGTAATCATATATTAGTGAAAATTGACTTAGTACATGGTGAAATTAGCATGGCTATGTCGACTATTTTATTTTTGTAACTGGCTAATTTTAAAAACCATAAAATATTTTTACTGACCATTTCTAAGGCCACATAATTTTCTCTAGCCATTTAGGGCGGGAGCTGAGACCCAATTCTATAGGCAATTTTATGTCGATTTTTCACAACTAGCCGGGTTATACATGCCGATTTTTTTACAATTTTGTGAAAATAAACCTCAATATCAACCCAGTTTTTTATGTGAAAATATTGGCTAACACATAGTAAAACATCTCAATAGCTTTTTCCATTTCGTAGCCATAGGACAAGCATTGATGCAATGGGAGAAAACATGCATGAAACAATCTCACAAACCGTTTTAGATGATACCTATCCAAGACATGGATTTGACGAGGTCTTCAAAGCGTAAAAAGACCATGCAAAAAGATGATATGTGGCAAATCCATACACCACGTGGACATAAATGAAAAAAATTCAGACAAGGTAATTTAAAATATCACAATAAGATTTGCCTTGTATTTAACAGTTGAAACTTAACAAAAACAAAGAATTTAAATTTGAAAATTAGACAAAAAAAAAGATTTACTTTGATGTTCATAGTCACATAAGAGCGACAACTCAACTTTTTATAGATATTTACAACAACTTACCACTATCGAGTACTCAGGAAAATTAGCAAAGTATAAAAATGAAAATTACATTATTTTTCAAAAATTTGATACCATAAGATTTTTGACGTTTTTTTTACATATACACACACACACACACACACACACATTTTTTTTTATATAAAAACACACACCCACACACATTTGTATGAGTGATAGTCCTCTTTTTGAGAAGCTTTTTTTTGTTTTGTTTGCACACATGTTAAGCAACTAGTGGTATTTATATACAGCGTATATACAACTTGGCAATGCCATTTAAGAAGCTTAGAATCTCCTTAGATATCAATGCATAGGGGTTGGGATTCGAGCCTACACCTTTCGAGTGACATTGGAGTCTACACTTTTCCGGTGGTAGTCAACAACTCTAGAGACCCATACAATGTACACCTCACTCCCATGGACAAGTTGAGAAGCTTTAGAAATGGTAAGTTTCTATATAGGGTAACTCAAAAAAGCTTAGATTGACTCTATTGAGGGCAAAGTAAAAGGAAACCAATTTTTTATATAGAAACACAGGCATGTCAAACCCCTTCCCCTTTTTTCTTTTTGGTTTTGGTAATTGGGCTCTCGAAACTCTTAGCTTTTTCTAATATTTTTATTGAATGCCTCTTCAAACTGTGCTTTTGTTGAAACTGTAATAATAATAATATAAGCTGGAGCTTCTCTGGGGTGGGTCAATCAATTCGTCAATTGCTCCGCCCTAATTTTGTCCTCGCGTTCTCGCGAGGAGGGACAGAGGAGGGAGGGAAGGAGGAGGATGGATGGATGAGGAGGGATGTAGAATCCATACCTCGGAGAAGCAGAGAGATTAGAGAGCCAGTTTCGTTTATTTTATGCAGGAATTGTTGTTTTCCTTGTCTCACTGAAGCTGGCTGCTGCTGCTGCTGCTGCTGATGCGTTCGCAGTCGGGGTTTTGCTCCTGAGCCATTCAGTTGATGAAGCGCCTTAAACGCAAGGGGATTTCTGGCTTTGTACGTTGGTGATGCTGCATCAGTTTGGCAAAAAAGCATGGATATGCTTCTAGAAGGTTTCAAAATCAGAAGGAAATCGGGATCGCAAGCTGGTAGGCTTTGTTATTTTATTAGATAATGAATTGTCTTTGATTGTCTTTCTTCTTGCATGTCTTTGATTTCCTCTTTTGTTGGGGAAAGGTTTGGTATTATCTTTACATAACGAACCGTCTCTTTTTGTTTGGCTCTGTGAAGTGTGCTGTCTCCTGTCTCCTTTCTTTTGTAGATGAATTATAGTTTAAGCTTCGCCTAAATACAAAGGTCTGTTATCCACAGCACAGATTGGTTTTGCTGTTGTCATAAGTTTCGTTTCAGGTGTTGTTCCCATCAATTCCTTTTCTGCGCAAAATTGGTGCTACTTTCATCTTTCAGAGAAGTAAGCTCTGAATTGTCATTTACTGGCTGCTAGTTTAAAAGGCTTCACTTCGAAACAATTTGCGGTGGATGGATCCTACTTTGCCACACCATAAAGATGAACAATCGAAGCAGCTGTCGCAGACATATCACTCACAGGATGCAAAGTTTCCACATGTTCTACATCTCTTCATACCCTACTTGTATGGGATCTTGATCCCTTTAAGCTATTCCTAGGTAGAAGTTATTCTACGATAGAATTTGTCGGAATTCCAGATGAACCATGACCTGGCACATTCCTCTTCAACGGCCTTTGGTAAGTCAATCAGATAATAGCCTTCCTTCACATTCGAATGAAAAGCTGGAAAGATTTGGTGATTTGATGTCCAATGGGAATACCAGTTTAGAACCCTCATCGCGTAATGGGGACTTTCTGCTGCAGCTCCTTAGAGCTGGCAATAATAACAATCAGAAAGTTGGTGGCAAAGAGCATGTAGAAAGGCAGGAAGAAGAGCAAATACCTTGGCAGCTACATGATCCTGCCGTGGCTGCAATGGGACCGAGTCGTCCTTTTCCTGCTAGGAATCTGGTCGGTGACATTTATCCAGACGTGCAATCCAGCCCTTCATACATGCCTCAAGCTTTTAGGATAGGCTTGGCACCCCCATTTCATCCAGAAAATGCATTTTCTTTGACAGAGCCCCACTACCATCCTGCTCGAGAGAATTCATTTCCTCCTTTTTTTCCGGAAGCAGTAGAGTTTTCCTCCCAGTCTCCCGTGGGATATACTTTCCAGTCAAATGCAGACCATTTCACGTTCCCTCCTCATGGAGAGCCATCTTATCCTCAAACCGTGGAAGGTTTTATGCCTTCAAGTGTGCGTCATTCTCTTCCTTCTGTCGACCAAGCTTTTGTATTTCAAACTCATCCTACACTCCCATTCCTCTCTCGATCTGGGCAAATGGATGACACAAATAAGCCTAGTTCTGGAAAACAACGTTTCCAAGATTGGAAGGGTGTTGTGGATCAGGCAAATTTGGAGACAAAGGAAGGGTTTGCATTTACTGGCCCTCAGGTGGCCGCGCATCAGCAACAGCATGTACTGCTTTCTCATCAACAGTTTTATGGAAATGGAGCTGAGCTTTTGCAACTTTTGCAGGGCAATGCCGATAAGATACACGATCTAACTTCAGGTAAGGAACCTGCAGCGGGGTTGCTTGGAGGTATTCCAGATGCAGGAAATCAGTTCCAAAGAAGTAGTCAAAAAGGAAGTGTTCTAACAGTTCATGGTCCTATTGGCCCTCCCAAACGCAGTTGCCACTCCCCTCCTAAAAGTCCCAAGGATATCTTAGGAAAATTGTGGAAAGTTACACCGTCTACCCAGAGCTCACAAGACTTTTGTCAAGAAGGAAGTTTAAGATCATCATTTCATGAAGATGATGGGCGAGCAGTTTTGGAGGTCCCAACAAATGAGGCAACCTGCATTAGCGAAGGGAAATCAATTCAGGAGAAAAATTTAGAGACTTTGTCCAGCTCTGGGCTAGTCAACAGTGGGAATGTATTTTTTTGTCAAGGAGATGCAGATGTAAGTACAATTGCAACTTCGAAAGGTTCTGCCTCAAAAATTCCCTCTGAAAGCATTGAACCCTATAGAGCAAGAAGCTCTCTGAATGGGTGGGAAAGCTGGAATTCTGTCAATGGAGCTTCTCAATTCCCAGAACAAGCTTATGATTTGCACCAACACAATCGAAAAAGCTCTGCAAACCGTGGGCAGTTTGAAAAAGCAAATGATTGCATCAGCATGAAACTCAACTGTTCACAAGGGTTGAGGATTATGGAGCCAATTGAGACTGCTCGAAAGGGGTCAGAGATTGAACTTTTATGTGAAAGTGAAAGAGAAGATAATAGTAGGCGTGGTGGTAGACAACGGATACAGTCACGAGGTGAAAGCAAGAAAAGTAGTTCAAAAGGAATTGCTGGGCAGTGGGTTGCTGTGAATGAGAGGCATAAGGGAAGGGAGGTGGAGGTGAGTGAGGAGAAGCATGATTCACGAACATCCAAGCTTATGAATGGGGTGATTTCCAAGGCTGATGAGGCCAAAAGACGCAAGCGACTGCAGCAGGAATGGCGGCTGAAGCAACCACAGTTAGAAGGTTCTTTGCAGCAGAAGCTTCTAACTGATCTGGTGGAGGATGATCGTGATTCTCGGCTGGAAGCAAAGGGTTCTGTTAACACTAAATGTGAAAATCAGTCAGGATCAATCCCATTCGTATTTCAACTTGAACATCCAGGGTTACCAGCTGGATGCCAGCAAGACTCTGTTACTGGTCCTGCCTTGCAAGAGGGAAGGCGACAGTTGCACGGGATAGTTGCTCGATATGAGCAAGATGAGATGGACAATGGTGGTTTGGAAGCTGAAGACTGTGAAAAGCGTGAAGAACTTCTTGGCAAGGAGGAGCAAGAGGAGCTCATTAAAGAGTTTGCGGATTATTTGGAACTTGAAGACGATCAGGAAGTGCGGCAATATAGCCAGAATAGCAATGGACTCCCTAATCACCAAGCAATAAAGGTAAAATTTTCAGTTTGATTCATATTTATCAATCCGTGTGTGCACCGAAAATTTTTTAGATATTGAAGTTTGCGTGTTATTTTCTGTAGTTATTGAGCACAGACTTGACCCATTGCATGTTGCTGTGACTAGTGCTTCATTCGGTTGTCCTTACTGTTCACATATGTACAATCCAGCAGGCAGTTTCAGCTTTCATAATCAGAGAATAGCTTGTGTGCTAAAATCATTGTTAAGGTGATTTAGGTGCCTGTCATGTTGGATTCACATTCATCAATGTTACATATGCATCATGCTTTTAAGTAGCATTCATGGTAGGAAAGGGGTAAGGTATAAAAACAAGATTTTGACACGACTTAGACAAGAACATGATGACAGCTTATGCTTGGACGTGTCTCTTTTGCTGTCAATCCTTAGGACCCAGAAGTGTCAGCAAGTGGAAATAGATCTCGAGAACCTCGACGGCTCCCAAAGAAGGGTATGCAGCATCGTGTGGAAATGGAAAATTTTACTATTCAATTATTTGAACTATATATATCCTTAATACCCTCAGAAGAAGAAGAAATGAGGCGCAGCAAGGTTCTCTCACAATTGGATGGTGTTGTGTATAAGACGTGGCCGGGGGCGAAGCTTTTTCTTTACGGATCATGTGCAAATGCATTTGGTGTTCGTAATAGTGACATTGACGTGTGCCTCACTGTCGAGGATAGAAAGATGAACAAAGCTGAACTTGTTGTAAGAATGGCAGCTATTTTGGAGGGTGATAATATGCAAAATGTGCAGGTCAGCTTTTAAATGTTGATATTTGGTTGAGTCATATTATAGGCAGTCTGTCTGATTTTAGCATATCTGCCTGTTCATGAAGCTCTATTAATCAGTGAGAATGGCAAAGTGTCACTAGTCTGAGAATGTCACATACTCACTAAGGGGCATTGCTGGAAATTGAATTGACTATTCCTGGTTTCGGAATATTTCTTCAATTGGGTCAGAAATATATTTATTGAAGATCATCTTCTGCAGGCTTTGACTCATGCAAGAGTCCCAGTTGTCAAATTCACAGATCCAGTGACTGGTATATCTTGTGATATTTGTGTCAATAATATGTTGGCAGTTGTGAATTCAAAGCTACTTCATGATTATTCCAAAATTGATGTTCGCTTAAGGCAGTTGGCTTTTATGGTGAAGCATTGGGCTAAGCGTCGTCAAGTCAATGAAACTTATCGTGGAACACTTTCGAGCTATGCGTATGTCCCCTTTAAGCTATTCTCGTCCTCAACCTTTTTAATGAAGTATCATCAATCTTGTCAAGTTTGCTCTTTGACCACCTTTTCTGAAAAGCTTCTAGTTGATGTATCTGGCATCTGTATGAAGGACTTTAAGAACCTCTTCAATCCTTGTGGGTCTGACTCTTACTATTATATTTAAAATATGCCAAAGAACAAAAGAGAAAGGGCATCTAATCTTTTTTGTAGCATCCAGTTTCCTAAGGAAACCTTCCAAATAAGGAAAAACATCTTTCCTCTTCTTTTGAAGGAGGTGAAATGGATTTGGGTTGTGACTGTGTCTTTCGTTTACAGGTATGTCATGATGTGTATTCATTTTCTTCAGCAACGGAATCCTCCAATACTTCCATGCTTGCAGGTATGTACTATGGGCCTTGATAACTCGTGATAGTTATGTTTCACAAAAGCCGTTTAAGTGTTTGGGAACTTTTTGTTACTCCCACTGTTAATGTAGCAGCCATTTGTATTGCTTCATCGCTGTTTTTATAATTTGAGTCTTTTGTGAGCTGAGAATTTTTGAAGCGGATTACTATTCCCTTTTTCCTATTTCAGGCCAATAGGTGTGGAGTTAAGAGGGGAGTCTTAAAAAATTATTGAGAACACTTGAAAATGCTACAATTTTTCTGTGAATGATGATACTTCCAAAGAGAGACCAGACAATGATCTACATTTATAGGATGCTTGCTGTAGCTCTCTTATGAGGAAGCTCTGTTATTTAGGCTCTCTTGAAGCACTCAACTTTACAAACTCTGAAACTCTAAAGTGAACTAGTATGGACTGTTCATGCTTCAGGAGCCTGCCCACTACTTGGTTGCAAGCCCACACGATCGTTGGGTTCTTGGCTTCATGTTGGAAGAGTTAGATGCATAATATATTAAAATCCTTGGTTCTTTGCCCCATCTAGATCGTACATGAAACTAATTGGTTTGGGCCCCTAGGCTCTTCATTGAGTACTTTGGGATTCATCAGAGCCATTTATTACTCTTATTGTCATTTTTGCAACCCAAGCCCAAACCTACACTAGAACAATCGTGTTCTCTTCTTAGAACTCCTCTATGCTTTGTGACTCCTCACTTTGACAGGACAGCCCCTATATTAAACATCTTGAAAAATCATGCACGATAAATAGCGAGCCAATTCAAAAGGATCAAGAGTTCAGATTCAAGGTCTTCGATATCTCTTGCCTTATGGGACTTCATTCTCTTAATGGCCGCAAGTACCATGTCAGAGGTGAGGAAGGTGAACTCAGAAGGTCAAGGAGAGATAGAAATGGGTGAATCAGTGGGTATGGTGTATAGGCTAGTAGCATAGTCAGCCCATATGCGAAGATCATCCAGGAGAGATGGTGGGGCATGAGGGATAAATTCTCGCCAAAAAGCTTTTGAGGAGGAGCTGAAGAGAAGGTAAACAAGACATTTTCTTTTGGAGTCATCATAGGCTTGCTTTTTGCGGCGGAGAGTACGCTGGTATGAACGTTGGGAGGAATGGAGAAGGTGAGGAGCATGGGCACGTGCATGGGTGACAAGATAAAGAGAACGACATTCGACATCATACCACGGGGGGTTGTAGAGGACGAAGTGGTAAAGAATGTTTGGATTCGCCTTTATGGGGCTTACAAGGGAAGGCTAGAGAAGCGGCGGTGTGAAGGGAGGTGATAAGGAAAGCAGATTGTGCGTCAACTGTACTGTCATGGGGAAAAGAGTGAAGTAATGAAGCCAAAGACTCTTGGTAGACTGGCATGTATAGAGGGCTAAATGTATGTTTGGGTGCACGGGTAAGCGTGGGATAGGAGACTGGGGGGTTGTGAGGCGACCAATAGCGAAAGAGTGATCAAAAAGGGTGGTGGGAGAGATATGGAAATCAAAGATGAGAGATATGGAGGATGGTGGCCCCATGAGATAATCAATGACACTATGTCCCCCATTGTGAGGATGACAAGTACAGCTGCTTGAATCTGGCCAACAAGTGCCATTATAAATGGCTAACTCATGGGCCTCTCCAAACTGTTAAATATTCACCATATGGGGTAATAGGTCCCAAACTGTCCTCGGAAATCCTGGTAACTCCCATCTTATCACTGTCAAGGGCATGCACGCGGAGTTGGTCGGTGGTGTTTGACTGTCATGAGGATTTCCTGGCTTTAAAATTCCCGGTGAGAAAAATATACCCCCACTCTGTAAATTTGACGATATCCAATGAGAGATTGAGGTAGGGTGAGGGCGACAGCGTGTTGCCTACAGACCACACGTTAGAGCTACCAGGAGACCTCATAGATCTAGAGCTCATGTGCGCAGGCCTACTACTTTAGCACCAGCTTCTTCTATACTTGCTTTCTTCAGCAGTGGTCCCGTGGCGACATGATCTACCATGCAGTCTAGATGGATATTGTATAGTTATAGTATAGTTATACGACACCCCCTTTGTACCATATTTCAGACTTTCATGTCTGAGAGCAGTTTAGACATTCATATGCTCCTTTCAGTATCTATCACACTTGAGATGTACTTATCTGGTCTTATATGCCTTTTGGCATCCAAAGATGTTAATAAAGCTTTCTCTCTCTCTCTCTCTCTCTCTCTCTCTCTCTCTCTCTCTCTCTCCCCCAAAAAACAATTCCCCCCCCCACCTTGCGCCCTACTGTTGTCCTGGCAGCAACGTTGCCTATTGTGGCAGCACTGCCTGCCAAGCAGGCAGCTTCGCTGCCCCCGCCCCCCCCCCTCCCCAATTCTTCTGCCCGTCACTGCACCTGTCAATTCCACTGCTCCTCTCCCATCTAATGGACTTCTTTGTATTCCCAAATCCTCCACCTCTGTTTGCAAGTTCCTCTTCCCTTCAAGAACCATTATCATCTGCACCTATCCCTTACACATCTTCTACATCCACAGAACTTCCTCTTGGTAGGATGATCAGTTCGAAGTGAAATTCCAGATCATGAAAGCAATGGTATCAACTTTGATCAAGGAAAAGAATGCGTTGCAATTTAAGATTGTATCTCTAGAACAAACAATCAGAAACAAGCAGGTTGCTGCTGAATCCACTACCACGATGATAAAAGAATTGGAACAAAAGATCGAGAAGCAGAAAGAAGAGGCCCTCTCCTGGGCATTTGTATTGAAGAAAGGTACCAAGCCAAGCGCTCCCATATCCTCAGTCATTTCAGCCACCATTCAGGAAGAGAAATCCAAGAAACAAAGGCTCACAATATTAGGGTCAGAGGGATCCCGGATACACAGGATGCCATGGCTAAAGCCAAGCGCTTCCTTGATATATTGTCATGGATAGGTTATTAGGTTGTGAGAATCTGTTCATGCCAGCACAAAGCTTATGGCCCTTGAGAAATCATGCTCAAGTGCACTCAAATATCAGGAAGTACAATTTTTAAAGAGTCATTTTGATCGTAAGAAACACGTTTTGAAATGGACCCGTTTTGAACGGGGTGTTTCAACATGTTTCTTTGTTCAGAACACGTTTCGATGAATCATTGTATTGATCCAACCCAAATCTGTTAGGGCTAGGATGATTCCCAGAAAAGAGATTCTATAATCTGTCAAAACAGTTGTGATGGAGGCTGGTTCCTACACTAGATAACTGTGGAATTTGGCCTTCAATGCTGATTTCCAGTTGTAAGTTCTTGTGAGCACCTAAAAGAGGGGTTTCCCATTGGAACTTGTGGGCTGAGCCTCGTCTCTTACTGGCCTGTTACCGATAACCAGCAATGGAGTTGCCTTGGTGCCACGTTTTTTCAGGGCATTTCTGTTGCCTGTCCTGCCACCTGCCCAACTGGACGGTACCTGCCACCTTATGCCATGTGTACATACATATATGGTTTCGTCTCATAATCATTGTAGACTTTCTGCATCTACTTTTTAATATGAAGAAAACACATTGCTATCATCTGTGCGTGCGTTTAGGATGTGAATGGCTCTTTAAAAGATCTAATGCAATAAAAATAGATTATAAAAACCATTAGATGAGTTTCTTAGTTAAAGGTAAAGTAGTTTTCATTTTTGAAGTGAATAGTTCATGTACTAAGCCAACCATTTTGGTGGCTGATTCAATACAAAATTCTTTTGAGTGCTGATTTTGAATTGTTTCATGTACTTATAAAATCTCTTTTAAGTTGCAATGTGAATGTAATCTGTGATAGCATGAATGTAATTCCATTTGAATTATTATGTGATGAAAAGTAGATTCTAGATAAGGTGAAACAAGATTTCAGAGATGTGTTTTCTAGGGAACTATGGATTACCTGCTGTTCGGACGGTAAACCATAAGGTAGATCTGATGCTGGAACCTCATTCGAAAGAGGAAGATGACATAATGAGACAAATCGAGAACTATTTGAAAGTGGGACAAATAAGACCTAGTAGATCACCATGGGGCTCCAGTTCTTCCTAAGGATAAGAAGAATGATAGTTTCGGATGTGCGTGAATTATAAGGGCCTAAATAAATTTACCATTACAAAAAATTATCTATTACCCAGAATGTATGATTTGGTGGACAGATTTTGTGGAGCTGAATACTTCACCAAGATGGATCTCCGTACGGGATACCACAGAATCCCTATCCATGTTGATGACATTTAAAAGATGGGTTTTTGAACTTGATTCGGTCATTACGAATTTATAATACTCTCGTTTGGATTGACTTATGCTCCTGCCACTTTCCAACAGATGATGAATGATCTATTTTGTCTGTCTGGGAAAATTTGTGGTTGTATTTCTAGATGATATTTTCATCTATAGTAAGATATTGAAGGAAGATTTGGAGCATCTCCGTATTGTCTTGAATATTTTGAGCCAAGAGAAGCTCTATGCGGAAGAGTCCAAATGTGCTTCTTGGTTACCAAGGGGAGGCTTGAACTTGGGACCAGAGAAACTTTGGATGCCAAGCTAACCAACTCAGCCACCCCCGTTGGGTGAAGAGTCCAAATGTGATTCAATGAAACACGAACTCCTTTATTTCAGTCATTGGATTACCTTGAGGGGATGAAAATTGACTACGAAAAAAAAGTTTTAGTTGTGGAATGGCCAGTTCCCAAAACAGTCCATCAATTAAAGTCATTATTGAGTTTTACAGTGCTTATCCAAAAGTTAAATAGGGACTACGCGACAAATGCAGGTTTTCTCAATAATTTGTTAAGAGGAAAGATAAGCAAGAAAGGAAGGCTTAGCCCTCTAATTGAATGGAGTGAATCATTGGATGAGGGATTTCGAGGTTTCAGCTCCAGTTTTGCAAATTGCTAATCTCGATCCTCATGAAGTGAAAATTGATGCTAGTGATTTGGCAATAGGCGTGATTTTGTTGCAAATTGAAATAGTAAGAAATTGAACAGCGCGCAAACAAAATATTCTACTAATGAAAAGTAGCTTTTCATTATAATTCATTCGTTGAAAATTTGGAGGCATTTAATATTTATATGGTAACAAGTTCAACGTGAATACTGATGGTAATTAAAGCGATATGAGGGGGAGGAAGGCTCAAATTCGTTATATCAAAGGAGCTAAGAATCAAGTTGCAGATGCTTTGAGTCATATTTGTGAAATTAATGCACTTCTCTTCACAAAAACCTCTATGGGCTTTTCCTTTGAAATTTCTAGAAACTAATAAAGTAATAGTTCTTCAAAATTGGGCATATCAAAAAACATAAGAAAGAATTGTGATGATGGATGAGTTTGATTTATTTTGAGAAACAACATACCATAACTCCAATGATGATCTAATTTTGAATGATTCTGACTATGCAACAGAGCTCCAAATCAAAATGAATCTAATAGAATCAAATTAGAACATCCACTGACATTTCTAATTGTTAAAAGAGTATTGAAGAACGATTTGCCTACTCATTATGAAGTTTCTGCAGAATAAAATTTAACTCATGGGAGTTTCAGTAAGGATGCCGATTCGGATCTTAATGCTAAAATCTTAAATTTTCTTTTTCTCAAATAGATTTCTCAGCAACTATGCCTTGCAAGTATTTGCCATACTCTGGCCTCCCATGTTTCATAAAGACAGGCTGAAAAAGGTAGGATCCAGCAGGCTTGCCTTTGGTTGCAAGATTTAGGAAAGGTTATCTTGCTAGTCAAAGTCTGTGTTGCAGCGGATCGCGATCCGCTGCAAAAACGTTGTTGTGCGATCCGGAACGTCAGCAATCCACGACCCGGATCGGATTTTTTTTTTTTTTTTTTGTGGAAAAAGGAGTAATGGCCAATTTTTTTTTTTTTTTTTGAGTTTAATACTAACTAAATCAGTTTTGAATGGTGTTCTGATGCCAATGGTTTGCAGATCTACTGATTCGGTTTTCTGTTAGAAAATGATAGAAAGAGTTAGAAGGAGCCTTCCTTAGATTGGAATAGCTGGAATAGGGGGTTTGGGGGGCGGTAGTCCCCCGAGAAACAGGGGGTCCGGTGGGCGGTAGCCCCCCGGTGGGGGGTTTGGGGGGCAACGCCCCCCCAACGGCGGGGTCCGGGGGCTGCCGGTAGACCCCGGCCCCGACGGTAAGGCCACTTCATGATTTGGCCTTCCAACTCCCCGAGTGAAAACACACTTTTTGGTGTTTCGCACCCGAAACAGTCGGCAAACTACACAGTCGAAATTTCTGAAACCATATGAAAATGCAGCCAGTTTTCTTAAACTATCTACTGATGTCCAGATTTCTAATCAATGTAGCCCGCAGCCATCTGAAACCAAGCAACAGATCTGCATAACAATTGCTTTTTTGATATCCTTTCACATGATACCCATATTGGCAACTATACAAAAAAAAAAAAAAATTTGCGTTCCGGGAAACCCTAATGGGAAATCCCGGATCGCGTTCCGGAACGCGGACTGCAACCTTGGTCAAAGTACTTCTATATTTTGTCTTGGGCAACATAATATTCACATCTAATACCAATGGATTATACTTCATTCTAGAAGCGAACGGTGGTCAAGAAACATTTTTTTGACAAAAGTTGAGTTCTCTTGATGTTGATTCACATATAAGCTTATGACATAATCAATAAGAACTGAACTTTGCAAATCTGTGATTTCAAATGTGCAGGAAATGCAGCCTACCTATCGTGTTAAAGTTGGCAAGATCGAATGTGCGTACTATGATCAAGTAGATACATTACGTCATTTTGGATTTCAAAACAAGGAGACTCTTGGGGAATTGGTGGCATCTTTTTTTGAGTACTGGGCATTCCACCATGACTACAATCACTTGGTTATATCCGTTCGAACTGGAGGATTTTTGAGGTCTCTCTATCTCTCTCTCTCTCTCTAAGCAAAAGTTCAAATGATGTAAAAAAAACTTACATGTATAACATACATGCTCCTCTATCTTCAGTTCTCATTAACACTGTTGATTCTGTGCTTGTCTGAAAATTTGGGATGTCAGCAAAGATGAGAAGGATTGGACGAGAAGAATCGGTAATGATCGGCATCTTATATGCATTGAAGACCCTTTTGAAGTATCACATGATCTAGGGAGGGTGGTGGATAAGCGTAGCATTCGGGTGTTAAGGGATGAGTTCTATCGTGCTGCAAATATTATGCGACATGACTGCAATCCATCTGTCACTTTATTTGAACCTTATATACGTGACCAATTCTAACAGCCAACTAAATTACTGGTTGCTAGACTGCTTCTTCTTCTTGAAAGGATGAAACTATCTTACTGGCTGCAATAAAGCTACGGTGGCTCACTGATTAGAAGCGTATAAAGTGGCTCACTGATTAGACGCTTATACAGTAAGGGTGTTTTGGTTATCAATGGATATATTTTGGTGGGAAGGCACCATTTTCTACAAGTATCTGATTTCACGGAAGTAAATTTTGGATGCTGCTCCTTTGGAAATCATATCAGCGTATGCAGAACTGAGATGCTTCAACCAGTATGTGAGCCTTCTATAATAAGCATCATGTGGGATTTATCACGTTTTACATTGGAGTTTGGTGGGAATAAGGATTTTCCCATGGTGATCCAGTTCTCAAACTTTGAAGTATTTTGCAACGTGATAGTTGCTGTTGAAGCTGATTGGTGTTTTTTGTCATGTCCCATTTTAAGAAGACGAATAGACCTACCCGAATGTACAGTATATTTGCTGTTTGTAGGAAGCTTGACACAAAGCTGGCATAAGGATACTGGAGCTATTAGTCATGATGAAGTCTGTGGCTTTTTTGTTCAAACTAAGAATCAACTAGTTTGTGAAAAGGCACTACTGTGTACAGCTTACTTGGACTTCATCACATCATTATCTGATCTTTTTAGAAGGAAATGTGGATATTGTATTAATTTGTTTGCAGTGAATTGCCCTGATTTTCCTTGTGAAAAGCTCGATTTGAAAAGGTTTTAGATGTTTCTGCTGATCAGTTCTATTTCCTGCAAATGGAGGGCCCTCCTGGGGAAATAGGCTTCAAAATATCTTCTTAAGGTGACATAACATTCTATATCCAGTGGCTAATATTGAGTGCCTTCCCATCTTGTAAGCTTCCGAGGCAGCTTTCCCTACAGAGTTGCAATAAAAGAGTATTTTGTCCAGGCTCTGCAAATGCAGAGTTTGTTCTCTCTGTAATGATCACAAGCATTTTTGTGAGATCAACTGTAAAGGGATCCTTTCTCACCTTCTTAGAAGACATTTGGGGAGGGGAGGCCGCACCATGAGCAGGTTGAGAAGTTAGCCACAGATGAATATCTGACAGCTGATATGTTTGAGATGTAGCATTAAAAGCAGGCAAACCATGATGTCCAGAAGAATTCGAGTTTCTTTGTTTGGCTATATCTCTATCCTGTTTCAAAATGACTTTGGGGGGATTGATCTTAGGACACCTGTGGACCACAGCTGTTGACCTGCAATTGAAAACTCAATAGACTTTACCTTGTTAAGATCTCAAGGGTGGGCAGAAGCTTCACAAAGTATTTTTTTGTTTGTTGGCTGATGTCCCTGTCTGGTTTCAAGAGGATTGATTGTAGAACACCTGTCATTGAACACAGCTGCAGACCTGCAAATGGATATTCAATAGACTTATCATCTTGAAGATTTCAAGGGTGGCTACTCTATTGAATACTAGTTTCCAAATATTGTCTTATAGTAATGTATTGGTATGCAATTCAGTCTATATGGTGTTATATGGATTTGGAATTTGTATTATTAAGGCATAAGATCCAACTGTAGCTTGAGAATCAGTGGTTCAGGCAGTTCAGAATTGGGTCCGCAGGAAGAACAAGCCTAATTTTCACATGCCAATTGTTTCACAAAAATATATATACCTAGAAAATAGTGATTTATCTTGTAATTAACATGATTTACTTCTTAGTATTCATTATACTTAGATAATATAGAATGTTCACTTGCAAGTGATGACTTCCAAGTGCACACAATGATTGACTACATTTGACAAATTTGAACTCAAATATAACCATAATCCAAAATCAATAAAAACATGATTTTGAACTCCATATAATTATTGCCCCTTCAACATTATAATCGAGATTCAAACTTAAATATGACCTTGATCCCACCTAGAGTTAAATAGGGTAGCACAACAATGCATTAGGGTGGAAATACCCCACTTGTGACTAACGAGGTCCATAAGCAAAGCGTTATGATTCTTTCATGTTTGAGATAGATCAATACTTTTCAAAAGGGAATTGCTATACTTTTAGGAAAGAATCTCGATTTAGTGAAACCTTGTTCACAAGTAAACGTTGCACAGCTTTTTCTTATCTCATGTAGAAGGATTGTACTATGTCACATGTGAACTTGGCCACATCCTCTCGATCTTCATCCAACATAGCAAATATCGTGGATGTGGGAACACTCAGTTGGATTTGTGAAGTAAATTGACTTCCAAAATAAGCCAAATCGGTGTCATCCTCCGAAATGCCCTTCGTCACCAACTCCCAACTACTTGCTCACTAGAATGGTGAAAAGACTTTTGGCACACTCTGAACACTTTCTTTGCTACAATCCCTCTATTTTTAGGTATCGTACTTGTAAGGTACAATCCTTTTCTACCCTTAATTTGGAGGATTTTGGCTTTTGGACGGCCTTAAACGGAGCTTTAGACCAAAAGTTAAAGGCTCTTGAAGATAACACATTGTTTTTTCACTTTGAAGTAAAACTCTTTTTTCAAACGAATTTGAACTTCAGGATCCCTTTCAACTTGAAATTTTTCAATGAAATTGAAGGTGTGCATGGCCCTTCAGTGCCCTTCGAGTCCACATCAAGTTCATCCAACAGTTGATCTCCAATCCACGGTCCACATCTTATCATGGAGACTCGATCTCCATCACATGTTAATTGGATTCTCTATCCGACGATTCTCAGCAAACTTGGGCAATAACCCTTCCTCCTCCGTGCACTGAACACTTTCAGACACTCAGGTCTGCCTCACGCTGGCCACGCGGATGATCCGCATCCTGTGACTTTGTTAACCTGGCTACGGCTGCCTCCATGATTTCCTCCACGCCTTCCTTCCGGCTGATTCAGCGCTCAGAACACTCTACGACTACTCACGGCCATTTGTGCGCACATTCTACCTGCTAGGGCGCCCCTCTCCATCCATTCACAGCATTGAACCATAGTCTATGTGGAGAAAGATCCACGGTTTTGTACATGAAAACCCTAGTTGTAGAAAGGATGGAGCTTTCTTGAGATTTACTCAACCCTTTTTTGAGATTTTTCTGGCAGTCTCCTACACCACTAAGATCGCCCTACTGCAAGAACTCTCTTGAGATTTTCGGCTTCACAATTGATGCACAGTTGAATGCAAACAAGCTGTTCTTCTCAAAAACCCTCTGTTTGCTCCAATCAACTTGAAAATTTAGCAATTTTCAGTTTTGCTCCTGGATCAAGCCAATAGCTTATTCTGAAGCCTTGAATTCAACTGCACCTTCAAACGATTGCTTGCTTGACTAACCGCAAACGGTTCTTCGAATTTTCCCAGAATTCGGCTTCCAACTAACACCGAATTGCGCCACTCCCAGACTCTGATACCATGTCAAGGATCTTACTGGCAGTATAGTTAGCTAATTTGCAAGCAATCTAACATCAATCAGATAAACAGTAAAGAGAGATCACACACAAAATCAAGCGAACACTTTTGAACTGTATTTACAAAAGGGACTGAAAGATTTACATAGTCTAATTTTTGTGGGGTACCGTTGCATGACAGTTCGGTCCCCGTTACGTGTCCCAACTTACACTACGTGTACCGTCAAACTGGGACACATGCATACTATCACAAAGACAATAAAAAATTTGAAATCACTGCTAAACATGGAAAGTCATGAACTGTGAGAGAAACTCGGGCTTACTTATTCTAACACTGACAATGGTGATGAAGTTGGACAAGCTAATGGCAAATTGCTATTTGTTAAAGGAGTTGGAGTGGTACCAGTGAAGTTAGCCAGCGGGAAAAGAAAGCAGATAAGCAAAGAGCAATATGTACCTGGCTTAGCTAACAATCTACTATATGTTGGGACAATGGCTGATCAACAACTCAAGGTTGAGTTTGACAGCGACAAATGTCTCGTCAAGGACATTAAGAATCACTACAAAGTGATTGCTATAGGAGCTAGAGTCAACGAGAATCGACTCTACAAATTGAATGCGAGATCTTTTACTCAAGCTATGGTAAGCAATGTTGATAGTCGAAGTGACCTTTGGCATCAAAGGTTTGGTCATATTAGTGCTCAAAGCTTGCAAATCCTTAAAAGAGGTAATCTAGTTGTTGCATTGCCTAATATTTCTTTTGAACGAAAAAATTGTGAAGGTTGCATTTTGGGAAAATAGCATAGAGAGAGATTTCCCAAAGATGGAGCAAGAAGAGCCAATGACATTCTTGATCTTGTTCATAGTGATCTGTGTGGACCAATACAAACTAGGTCCATTAGTGGTTATTCCATCACATTTATTGATGACTATAGTAGACATATCTGGATTTATTTCATAAGCAAAAAATCTAATGCTTTTGCCAAGTTTAGAGAGTTCAAGGCTCTAGTTGAAAAACAAACAGGTTGTTATATTAAGACCCTCAGATTAGACGGTGGCGGTGAGTATTTTTCAACAGAGTTTATAAATTTTTGCAAGGATCAGGGGATCAAGAGACAAACTACTACACCCTATTCACCACAACAGAATGGAGTTGCAGAACGGAAAAACAGATCCATTGTGGAGACGGCTAGGGCAATACTTAAGAGCAAGGGTTTGCCAAATACTTTTTGGGTAGAAGCATGCAACACAGCTACTCATATCTTGAATCGGTGTCCTACTAAGTCTGTGGAGGGTAAGCACCTTACGAAGCTTTTACTAGAAAGAAATCTAATGTTTCTCATTTACAAGTATTTGGTTGTGATGCTTACGCTCATGTGCCTGATGAAAAACAAAAGAAGCTGGATGCAAAAGATGTTAAGTGTATTTTCCTTGGATATGATGAAAGAGCCAAGGCATACAGGATGGTGACACAGATGCACAAAAGATCATGATTTCCAGAGATGCTACTTTTGATGAGATGGGTCAAAATGACCAGATAAAATTGACAATTGATCTCTTTGATGATAAAGCTAAAGTGCAAGTGAAGGAAGAAGTTGGTGTTGATATGAAAGAGCCATTGAAAAAAGATGGGGTTAATAATGAAACTCCTAGGAGAGTGCCTAAGTGGTACTTGTTAGTAACAAGTGATGCTAATAAGGGAGATGCTCCTAAATCAAGTGAGCAGAGAGAGCTTAGAAGATCAAGTAGAAATCGAAAACCTCCTGCAAGATTAGAGATGAATCTAGCGCTGATGGGCTCTGTGCTCAAGGCTCAAGAACCAAAAAAATTTTATGAAGAAAGGAGCACAAGGAGTGGCGTGCAGCTATGGAAACAGAAATGGAAGCCATATCGGAAAAGAGGATGTGATTGGTTGAGCTACCTGATGGTAAGAAGCCTATCACTTACAAATGGATTTATAAGATCAAATATGGAGCAGATGGGCAACTCAACAAGTACAAAGCACGGTTGGTTGCGAGAGGATTTGAGCAACAAGAAGGTATTGATTTTGAGAAAACCTTCGCACCTGTAGCTAAGATGGTGACTATACGTTCTACCATTGCTATTTTTGCTTTTTATGGTTGGAAGATCCAACAAATGGATGTTAAATCTGTTTTTCTTAATGGAGTGCTGGATGAAGAGGTGTACTTAGTACAACCTCAAAGATTTGTTGAGCCAGGGTGAGAGCATCTTGTTTGTAAGCTCAACAAAGCCATTTATGGATTGAAGCAAGCCCCATGGGCTTGGTACTCTTGCATTGATGAACACTTCAAGCGAAGAGGAATGGTAAAGAGTGATGTTGATCCTATCTTTACATTCTAAGACAAGATTTTTCAAATATAATGTTCATTGTCTTGTACCTGGATGATTTTATTATTACAGGAAGTAATAAGAAGTTAATTGATGGAATCAAATCAGATCATTCCAATGCTTTTGACATGACTGATCTAGGATTGATGCACTATTGTCTTGGCATTGAAGTATGGCAAAAAGAAGACATGGTCTTTCTTACACAAAGCAATTATGCACGAGATTTGCTTTATAACTTCAATATGCAGGATTGTAAGCCTTTGAGTACACCTATGAATGTCAACATGAAGCTTACTGCATATGATGAATTTGAAAAAGTGGATGCTTATTTATATAGACAACTGGTGGGTAGTTTGATTTATTTGACACATGCATGACCTGATATTTCATATGTTGTTGGTGTTGTTAGTCAATTTTATGCAAGATCCTAGTCAAGCACACTGGAAGTCTGCTAAACGTATTCTCAGATACATTCGAGGGACATTGAATTTTGGTTTGAAGTATGATCAGCCTGAAGTGCCAATGTTGGTAGGTTATACAGATGCCGATTGGGCAGATAATATTGATGATAGAAGATCTACCAGTGGTCATACATTCAGTTATGGTACAGCTGCAATTTTATGGAATGGCAAAAAACAACCTACAGTAGCCTTATCATCAATGGAAGCTGAATATCGAGCACTCAACAATGCTACACAAGAAGCTGTATGGTTACGAAGATTGCTTGTGGATTTAGGTCAACCACAGGTGGATGCGACGTTCAAGAAGTGAGTTTTTTATTTGCTCACTATCTCCATTGAACATCCAAAGTCTAGAACTTGCGATAATCAAAGTTGCATTCACCTTGTCAAAATTCTAGTTTTACATGCTCGAACCAAGCACATCGAAATACACCACCATTTTGATCGAGAGAAATTTTTTGATAGAGCTATTGATCTTGTTTTTTGTAAATTTGAAGATCAAATGGCAAAATATTTTTACTAAGTCATTAGGTAGATGTAAATTTGAGAGGTTTTGTACTCTATTAGGAATAGAAGAATGTAATTTTATCATTGAGGGAGAGTGTTAGAAATCAATGATAAACTTCATTGTTACAATGTACATTAATGTTGACAGTTGTGACCAGCTGTCATTAGCCGTAGGCTAGTCTATTAGTCTACTCGTAGGTTTTCCCTCTCTATCAGGGTTGAGAGTTTATTTGTACATTTTACATTTTGTATGAGATAGTGTGATTGTGTGTGTTCTTCTTCCGCCTTCTTGTCATGATTGCTTATGGTGAATGCTTGATGTGGTATATCTGATTTTTGACAATTATAAATTAGCAACAATGAACGGAAGCTGATGAGCGAGCTTGGTGTAGGATCGGAAGCACAACAGACAATAGTAGAAGATTCAAATTGAATGATTCAGACAAATGCACAATGAAATGATATAGCAATGGGACTGAAAGTTTGCACTCTGATTAATATCAGATAGTGAGTACAATGCTTGAAGTGATAACTTCAACTTATAGTTGTTGAGCATGATAACGCTGGCTGCAGAAACTCGAATAATCAGATTTGTGGTTGATAAATCGATCTTCCTTAAAAAATGACATCTCTGAATGTTTTTTCTATTTCCATATTGTAGAGCTTGTATGCCTTGTGATGTGGGGAGTAGCCAACAAAAATCGATTTTGTGCTTTTTTCATCCAGTTTCTTTCTGAGATCTTCAGGGATCTCAAGATAAGCAATGCAACCAATGCTGGGGAAGTGTGAGAAGTTCGCTTGGTGTGTGCACTATTGGTAACAATAGGCAAATACAATAATGACGTTAAGTTTAGAGCTAGGTGCACGGTGATAGTGGAAACAAGAGCAAACAATCAGACAAAGCAATCAAAAGGTTAGACAAAGAGCAAAAAGCATTGCAAATACTGATAGAACCTGAACGCAAAACTAGACATCACTTTATTAATATTGATTATAACAAAATACAAGTCAGTGATGCAGGTGAGCACAATACAATAGCGGGCGAAACCGCATGCTCACAAAGCTAACTACAAACTGTAAAAGCTATGAGCTTATCACTGACGATCTGTTTGAAGAGAAGAATCAATGCATGAAGGCATCTACTGTGTCTGTGTCATGTGCCAAATCTAAGCAAATAGCAATCACAATGGAAGTAATGCTAAGAGCAAGAAAAGTACAAAGCATTCAAGATAGCATATCCATAGAAAGCTAGAAACACAAGGATCTCCATAGAATCTCAATAAAAATGAAAGAAAGAGTACATAGCAATGGAAATGAACATGGATTCATGTAGATAAGGCACATGAGACCTAGCAAAGGAAATCCCCATAGCTCATATTCACAAGGAGGAAACAAGAAGCTCTCACTTGCAAATGAGCCAAAAGATTCAAAAGTTGATGTCTCTTGCCTAGTTATAGACAATGCTCTTACTTAAATAAACATAACTATCTTGAGGGATAGTTAGCCCTTGTTAAGTATTATTTAAGCTATATTGGACCCTTGTTGGCCTATTATCCTTATTAATTACTTTGGAGTGCCTAAAGAGAGAACCGCCTTGTTCTTAAGGCTAATAGCTCCTTTTGGGCCTACAAAGCTTACAATGAATATTATATTGTCTTGAAAAGTAGCATAAGTTTAAAAATTTGAGGCTATGCGAGCCCTCTGTATTTATTTACATGCTTTGTGCGTTAGGCATTGCATGGTACTACTATAAATGGCCAACAGAACTTCATGATCAAGGACAACGAGAAAATATCAAGGATGATGGAGGTTACACTTCTCAAGACCAATATGTGTGTTGTGATGAGAATATTTCCTATGGTAGTGATGTGGTTTGAAGCATAGAGAGACTACTTTTTTAAGTGTAATCAAAGCCATGGCACTAAATTTGATGGTGATGACAAAAGACCATTAGTTGCTTTGATGGGGTATATTTTTTTTTACTTCATAGGACTGACATTGTACTTACTAGATATAGTGAGAATGAGATTGACAAGATCATCTGTGATCTTATTCAAGAACTTGAGATGGAAAATAATGGAATTAAATATTTCAATGATATTTTAAAGATAACGATCTAGAAAAATCAAAATGCTACTTTTGCATTTGGTTATGAAGAAAAGTATGTAAGATCTATCTTTTAAAAGTTTATCATAGATAGCTGTTTTGGCCTATCTATGGAGGCCAGTTGTAAGCTTCACATAAAATATAGTGGATCATCTATGAAGGAAGCGATTTTTTGTAATTATGTTTTGAAAGCTTCATTTGATTTATCTTTACTTGTGTTGGATGTTATTTTGATGTTCTTCTAAGTTTTGTTTATTAGTATGGTTTGAATCCATTATCATCATGAAAAATAGATCTTGATGCATTGGTGTTTGGTAGCATAACTCTTAGTTTCTTATCATAATCTCATTCTCGTCATTTGAAAGGTTTTGGTCAGACCTTAAAGTTGACTTTTAGAAGTCTAAATTGCTCTATAAGCTTGTCATTGGGCCTCATTAAGGCACTATAGGAGCAATTTTTGGCGAAATGGCAGGATTGGGAGAATCCGTGCTTGGAGAAGCTAGTAGATTGGACGGGGTATCCAATTACAGCATTTGGAAATTCAAAATGAAAAGTAATTTCATGGAAAAGGAGCTATGGGACATTGTCACTGGGGTGGAACAACGGCCAACTACAACTTTAGCCGATATTTGTGCATTTGACAAAAGGGCGCAGAAGGCCTTATCCTTCATAAACTTGTTAGTGAAGGATCATGTTATTGCCCACATCAGTGAAGCTGTATCAGAAGAAGCGCTTGGGATGCACTCAAAACGCAGTTTCAAATGGCGAACCCCTCTCGAATGATGTTTTTGAGGACCAAACTCATAAGTGTTCACATGGAGAAAAATGAGGGCATAGGGTCCTATTTCACACGAATAAAGGAGTTACGAGAACAGTTAACAGCTATTGGTGAACCAATAAGAGATGTTGAGCTAGTTCACATAGCTATAAATGGCCTACCCAAAAATTTTTAAATGTTTGCAAGTGGCATTGCTTCAAGGGAGAGACTACCAACATTTGAAAACCTTCATGGCATCATCCTACAGGAGGAACAAAGGTGTGAAATGGTAAAAACTCGACTTCCCACATCGGAAGATCAAGCAATGCTAGCCAAAGGGAAGCATAAATACAAGAAGCAATCAAAGAAGTCGAATGTGGAGGAGAAGCTTCGAGTGCCCACCATGGCTAGCAATCACAGGAACATGGTCCACTTATCCTCAGGGTCAAACATGGAGACATGGGATGTAAACATTGCTTATTTGGAGCTTCAAATGTAGGATTATGTCGAGCGACTAAATTTTCATGTCATGAATTTTGACTGTACTGATGTAATTCTAAGATATGAGTGTGTTTATAATAATTCTAATTTTTTAGATATTGATTTTAAAATCACTCATTGGTATTTGAGGATGTAAATGATAAAAATGAATTTTTTTTGGAGAGACCGATGTACTCTCATCGCCGATGATTTCTTTGGTTGGGCTAATGGAAAAAGTCAATAATTTCAATCACAAATTTTCATCTTGTTTTAAAATCTAGTTTGCACCGTGATATTGTTCATTAGTCTAATGTGAACGTGTTTTTCAATTGTAACACCGAAATTTCTCATCACGAGCACCAACTAATGCAAGATTTAAAACACTAGTTCTGGGACATTTTCCCTAAGCAATTACCATATGATTTATCACCCACACAGTCAATAGACCATAGGATAGAATTAATGTCTGATTGCCACCCCATTTTTTGTACCACCATATTGGTTTAGTCAAAAGGAAGAGGAGGAAGTGGCTAGGCAAACCTTAGGATGAGACATAATAGACCAAGTAAATCACCATGGGGAGCACCCGTTCTCCTTAAGGATAAGAAGGATGGGAGATTTTGGTCATGTGTGGATTATAAAAGTCTAAAGCTCAAAGCTAAAAAATAAACAATTATAGTCTACAATTTTTCGTAGATAATTCACAAATGCTTCTTGGTACCCTTAGAATGTCTAAAATTCTAAGGCATAACAATTCATCCTACCAAAATCTCTATGAGATCTATCAACATCCAAACAGTTGTAACTCAATTCACCTCATATACTCTCTTGAGTTAAATGCCCCTATTCCTAGCATCTCATGCAAGAAAATAGCAACCATTTATCTCAATAGACTGGTGTGTCCCCCTAAGTACCGGAGATCTAGGCTGAAAATTGTACACAAGCACTTATAGACTACAATGTGTAGTAGAATACCATCCATTGAAATGAGCAAACTCTCCACAAGTAAAATAATTTACTTTATGAGAATGCTCATGAGATACATACATTCTCAATAAAATCAATAGAATAAGTTTTTTCATATAATATATCTAATCTCTTGACTCGTTCAAAAGATCGAGAATTACTCATCATTCTTAACTCGGAATCGTCACATTTTCTTATAACCCTTTCATGACAATTAAGTATCTATTTATGATCTGTCAACCATATATATTTAATATCTTATGAATCATCAAATATTAAAAAATGCTTAATCATTAAAAAATATTGGATTATATGTCCAACACACAACTCATAAGATATAAGAATTATTGCAAGATCTCTTCCAACATAGAAGTCATCAGACTTTAGGAACATTTTTCAAATTAGATTCTTAATAGAAATACAAGTTATTCAATTCAAAGATCAATCAAGTGATTAAAGATAGAAGATTATCTTTAACTATATATTTTTTTAGATTGCTATCTAGAATTGAATTTAGCTATATTAAGTCCTGTTGTTTTCCATATGAACTCAATTGTCATTCTTGAAATCGTTAGTATCTATTGTCCAATTGAGCTCTTTGGGACACAATCACTAATGAATTGAGTCTATTTCTCAACTGAGAAATACTCCATACTAAGAATTTCCTATATTTTATGCACATAACTTTTATTGATGAATCTTGATGACTCATAACTTATGCATCTTATAAATACTATAAATCAAAACAAACAATTTCATGGTGAATTTTCTTCACACTAGTCATTTACCAATTACCTTTCTTCGAGAGTTACCTAGCTACTGAAGTTAACTGCTAATGATTCAGAAATCTCATGTGTAGGTATCGGTATCGGTTATAGTAGTGTATCCCACATTTAGATCTTCTAAATCATCCCCTTTGAGTCAATAAGATATCCTTTCACCCTTATTAACGTGTAAGTAAGTATTTTAAACAATACTTGTTCAACGACTGGTTTAACTATACAATATATACTTAATAACCAAGAACATATAGTATATCCCACGAGATTAAAATAAGAGAAGAGTCCACTATGATCCAATACATCAACATAGCAGATCCTCTCTACATATGTTACTCATATATCTAACTTTGAATCTTGTAACTCAATTTTCACAATACAATTTCTGTTTCTCACGAGTAAATAACATATATGGGAAACCTTTGAGATGAACCATATATCCATTCTTGAAGTTTTGATATCTCATGACTCTGATAAGAGCCTTCCAATGTGTTATACCAGGGTTAGTCATAAATTAACTTAGGGAGCTGACCGCAAAAGCTATGTCTAGCCTGGTATAGATCATTGCGTACATAAGAGATCCTATTATCAAATGATAAGGATACTCACGCATTTGCTCCTTCTCTTCCATTGTTCAGAGACACTGGTCCTTTGACAATTTGAGACTTGGTTCCATTGGTGAGAGAGCTAACTTGCAATTAACCAGATTATATCTAACTAACATATTGTAGATGTACCTCTACCGAGTAATGTAGATCAACTTTCGATTTCTGTCTCTGTGGACTTGAATACCAAGGCAGAAATGAGCTTTGCCCAAATCGGTCATGTCGAATTCGGAAGATACATTGATTTGTCTTCTTTTATCAGATCGATACTATTGCCGAAGAGCAATGTGTCGTCTACGTATAGAGTAATAATGATAAAAGACTGCTGCATTGTCTTGAAGTAAACATTTGAATATGAACAGTTTGGTTTATAGCCGTGATCAATAAGGAAAGTATTGGTCCATTGAAACTATGCTCGAGCAGCTTGCTTTAAGCCATAAAGTGCTTTATGGAGTTTACACACATGATTGTGTTTACCTTTGATAATATAACCTTCGGTTTGCACCATGTAAATGTCTTCTTCGATATCTCCATTAAGATATGCTGTCTGTACATCCATTTGATGTATTTCCAAATCTGTTGCAACAACAAAAGTGTAATTGACGTTGAGTACTTGAATTTGAAAATCCATTTGCAATCAACTACATTTCTGCTAGCAGGTAAATCGACAATCGTCCATGTCTGGTTCTTGATAAGAGATGAATACTCTTTATCCATAGCTTCTTTCTAGAGATTTGAATTGGGCTGACTGAGTGCCTCTTCGACAGTCGTTGGCTCTTGAACAAGGTAGGCTGCAGACTCATCGATATACCTAATAGGTGGTCTGCTAGTTCTTGATGATCTTCTGGGGAATAGAGCAAGTTGATCATTTTCATCATACTGTAGTTGCTGAATTGCAACATCATCATCTTCGAATTCACCATTGATATGTTGTTCATTGAAAGTAGATGAGCTTGGACCTTCAATAAGAATATCGAAGTTCAATATGTCAGATGAGTCAGACAGGTTTGCCTTTTTCCTTGAGGTCGATAAACTGATCTTCGATGAAGATGACATCCTGGCTAGTGAATATCTTTGACTCGATGGGATTGAACAACTTGTAAGCTTGATCTGCAGTAGTGTAGCTGATGAAAATACATTTGATACTCTAGAAGTCGAGCTTCTTCCTGAGATCAGGAGGAATCTGCGCATAAGCAGTACATCCAAAAACTCGTAAGTTTGATAAAGAAGGTTTGGTACCTATCCAAACTTCGAATGGTGTTGTGTCTGAGAGACCCTTAGTAGGACATCTGTTCTGAATATAGGTTGTTGTTGAAATAGCTTCAGCCCAAAAGGACTTCGGAAGTGACGCACGTGATAACATGCACTTTGCCGATTCGACCAAGATTCTGTTCTTTCTCTCAACAAGACCATTTGACTGAGGCGAATATGAGGTAATGTATTGTTGCTCAATTTCGTTGTTAAGGCAGTATTCCTTGAATTCGGTGGAGATATATACTCGCCCGCTGTTGGCCCTCAATGCTTTGATTCATTTGTCAGTTTGATTTTCTACACGCTCTTTGAATTGTCTGAACTTAATATAAGCCTCTGATTTCTGCTTAATGAAGTAAACAACTGTTCTTCTAGAGAATTCGTCAATAAAGGTAATAAAATTCTTTGCATCTAGCAATGATGGAGTTTTCATAGGTCCACATATATTTGAATGAATAACATCTAACAGACCTTTTGCTGCATGTCTATGACTCGATCTAAAAGGAATTAGTCTGCTTTCCAAGAATGCAGCTATGGTAGACAGGGAGATCGACTTTGCCAGAAGGATACTCGAGATCAAGTGCTAGGGATTGTCTGGACATGTTCAAAATAGATCAGACTCAAACTCTACTTTATGACCTAAATCGGTATTTCTACTTACTGATAACAGATTTGTAGAGAGTCTAGGAACATACAAGGCTTTTGTCAGTAGTTTGAATTGATCATGTTGGAATCTTAATCTTACAGTACATTCACCTTCGATAGTGTGAGTGCTATCATCACCAAGATGAACATACTTCTTCGTGTTGTAAGGCATATAAGAATGGAAAATCTCACGATGATTGGTCATATGTTGAGTAGCTCCGAAATCCAAAAACCACGAATCATCTGGATTCATTTTTTTGTCTTTGACCATAAAAGTGCCTTCGTCCATTTTGACTTCAGGAGATGTTGTAACTGTATTTGCTTGTTGATCAGGTTGCTTGGCTGCATTCTTCGCTTTGGGAGTTCGGCAATCCTGGATCTCATGGTTATGGCATTTGCAATACCTGCAAAACTTCTTCTTTTTCGACGAACGTGGATTTGATGATTGTTCTCGACTTTGAGTCTGTTTATGATTTGGTGTAGACTGCTTAGAGCTTTTCTGCTTCTGTCATTTTGAGCCCTTGTTGACATATAGAGCATGAGACGAAGAGGTAAACGAAGTGTCTTGACTTCTTCGATTATCTTCTTGCAACAACATAGTAATAACTCTGGTAAGAGTCAAATCTGAGTGTGTCGTGATGATCATCACCCAGTTCTCATATGTAGAGGGTAGGCTTGAAAGCAATGTCATAATTGCGTCTTGATCATCTATGACTGATCCGACAGCGGCCATCTGTTGCAAGAAATTCTTAAACTGGTTAATATGATTCTGAAGAGAATCATTGTTCAACATCTTGAGTGTGAAGAATTTCCTTCAAAGATGCAACTTGGTAGTTACGTCTCTCACATCATATAGTGAGCTCAGGATGTCCCAAACTTCTTTCGAAGTTTTGTCTTCAGCTACGTGGCTAATCTGAGTATCTGATATATTGAGGATAATAAGCGCGGAAGCTTTACCATCTTTCGATTTCCACTTTGAGTCGTCTGTGTCGTCTTCAGGCTTTACTTCGATACCTATAACAACATCCCACAACTCATTGGCGATTAAGAAGATCTTCATCTTAAATCTCCATAAATGATAATTGGATCCATTCAACTTGTCTGCGATAAGACCAGCTTTACGTTGAGAATCCATTTGGAACTTTAGTTTGTTGACGTTAAGAGAGATACCGTGCTGTGAAAATCTATTATCTGATACCCAAAATCAAAAAATAATTTGATATCGCAAAATATATCAAGTATAAGAGCTTGCGCTCTGATATAGTATTAGGCCTTGAAAAATCAATGCTCTGATACCATGGTGAAAAGAGGTGTATAAAAGATAGGTCGAATAGAATCGATTAAAAAGAATTCGAACGACAAGAATTAAGACTTATCGTGCGCAAAAAAACAGAATAAATTATCTTCTTGTTTCTCTATGCATGACTACGCCTATCAATTTCAAACAAAACAATAGTGATAGAAATCACGTTCGATCTTATAGTAACTAACTTTGAATCATTAGTACTACATTGATTACGCAGCCAAACATTAAAGCATTGAATTATCAGACAAATAATCAGTCGCGAAGAATTATAGAAATGCATACATTCTGAGATGAAGCTGAACGTAATCAGATGTAAATGAGTACAACAAGTTGTAAATCAAAGCCGCGTACTCTAAGCTATCTATGAGCGACTAAATATAAGTCTGAATTAAGTGTAACTACTAATAAGTAGTAAGCGCAATAACAATCTCTAATCAACTCTAAGGAACTAAGCTAGAATGCTCAAAAGTGTTCAAGCCTGCAGGCTTGAGAGAGAACACTAACTATTCAATACTTGATGATTGATCTTCATGCTTCAATCTTATGATGTAGGAATATAACAACTATTTATATTAAGCAATTAGGTCGCCAAATGCGTCATCCAGTTGACTGTGATGTGCTGGCATCCATCCAGTTAGGACTTCTCAAAAATTACCTTCTTGATGAATTAATGCGAGTCGGTGGCTTTGATCGTAAACAGTCTGCAGATTTGAACGTAAACTGTCACTCTGCAGAAATGAACATAAATTGTCATGCGAAAAATGTGAATAATGCGAAGGTCTTCGCCAATGTCATTTCCTTAACATTTGAGGCATCTGGCATTTTGCGAAAAAGTCGAAGTGAGAGAAAATACCAAAAGATGAAAACCCCAAAAAATGCCGACACTGTGAGCCGTTTCCGAGTAGTTATGCAGACTGTGTAAGTACACGAAGAAATCTGCAAGTCTGGATAACAATTGGATGAAGATTAAAATGTTGATTAGTCGATTAGTAGGAGAATAATCCAACATGAAAAACATCAAGTGCTATCTTGAAAACCATTAACATATAATACATTCGATGAATTTCAAGCCAAAACAGTGAATAAAAGTCGAAAAACCATAAAAGTCATAAAAAATCGAGTAATTTGCAATTACGGCTATGGAGAACATCCATAACACTAATCTTTAGGTCAAAGACAATCAAGATCATGAGAAGCCACTTACTTGGAAGTCAATTTCACTACCAAGAAAAAAAAACAAGGAAGTACTACCAAAAAGTTGTAAAAAAGCAAAAAGTGTCTCCACCTTTTGATCGACACAAAACCAGGCTCTAATACCACTATAAGGATCGCCATGTGTAGATTCTTAAAATCTTGTTGCATGCACCAAATAAGTGCTATGGAACCACATCACCCAACCAAGTAGAAACTAAAAGTCAATCCCCAATCCGCGTCACCCCCTAGCCCCGGTGGCTGAGTAGAGAGGAGATGTTTTTGGCAATTGAATACTGAAAACTGGGTGTGTAGTAGGGCAAGTCCATGTAGACCCCTAGAGCCAGGAAATATTCCTTTCAAGACCTTGATTCTCATCCAATTGAATCAACTGATGAGCCAGCTGATGCGACGAGGGAGATAACAGATCAGAGGCCATGTCAGTTGAAAGTAGTCCATCCAAAAGGGCAAGATATGCCTCTTTCGAGTAGTCCATCCAAAGGGCCAGTAAGGGCAATGTAGGAGAGTCCTATATAACCATAGTAGGCGAGGAAGACGCCATCTTTGTATCAAAAGCCGAAACTTTAGAGAGGATCTCCTGGTGTGGAGTTTTAGGGAGACACTCCTCCATTGGGCATATTTCTGCCACCCTGTGATCCCTCAGAAGCTAGGGAGGACCGGGGCAGCTGCAAGCGCGAATCACACATTTCGTGCCTGCGCCATGGCGGTTTGCACTAACTCCTTTTCCATTGCAGACACTTCATAGATGGAAGTGCCGATATGGGTGAAGTCCCCTTCTTCACTTTTGTGAATTTCATATTCATTACTTGGAACAAGACTAGCTCGACAACTATTGTGGATTCAACAATCGACCCAAAAAACGTAGACGAATTCCAAAACCATTTCTTGGCAACAAGGCCAGCTCCACAATGAATTCAACAACTACCCGATACCATTGTGCATCCATTCAAAATCCGCTTGAACGGCATCTTGGGATATCAATATCCCAAGCTTTGTGGAGAACTAGAGGGAGTTGCTCATGGAGCAATGATGTAATGTGGACATCTCCTCATCTCCTATCCTTATCCATTTGGCCCCATACATCTTTATACATACATACATACATATATATATGACAAAGATACGAATGAGAGATAGAAAAGAGAGAGAGAGAGAGAGAGAGAGAGAGAGAGAGAGAGAGATTCCACAAAGGATCGTTGTTTGTGGAGAGGATGAATCTGATTCCATCTTCTTCGCGATGGCGATAAATCACTTGAGTAACTATTAAGAGCGTTTCATTATGCAGCAGCAGCAGCCTATGGTGTGAGGGCGGCAGCAGTAGCAGCACAGACAGCCATGGCTTTCTTCGCAAGAGCTTCTCCGTCGCAAGCAATCAGAAGATTGAAGGATCAATCCCAGTTTCTGAATAGATTGCTTTGCAGCTGCGGTTGGCAAAATCGTTCCATTGCCACCGCAGTGGATGACGCCAAAGCGAGTGTTCATAGTAGTGTTGAGAGCGGCGGCAAGAAGCGCATCAATCTGTGCTCAGCTATCAACGACGCCTTGTACATAGCACTTGATTCGGATCCAAGGTGATTCCAATAGTAAGATATTTGTTACTTCATCTATGGTTTGTAATACTTGTCTTTTCTCAGTTTGGCAATCCTGCATGATGAAAGCCTGTAGGATGCGGAAGCTGAATTTATTTTACGGAATTCGGGTCAGAGCAAAAAGCTGGTAAAAAATTTCTTGAAGTAGAAAATGCTTTATTATTTGTAAATGGATGCTTGTTCGGACGGAATCGAGACTTATCTTGCCAAATGCGATTGATTGATGTAGGTCCTATGTATTTGGAGAGGATGTGGGATTTGGAGGGGTATTTCGTTGCACCACAGGATTGGCTGATACATTTGGCAAGCACAGGGTTTTCAACACCCCTCTTTGTGAACAAGTAAGTCAGGGTAGACGCGTCCTCTGGTAGTGTTTGAATCTTCACACTTGTTAGAGCTATTGCTTTATCTTCCTTGGGAAATATTGGATTGCTCTTGGCAAGGGAAGCACCGTCCAAATTTTCTTTGCCCTTTATTTTATACACTGCATCATCTATTTATTGACCTTAAACCTTCGTAAGTATACGTTCCTCATTCAAAAGCAGAGACTCGTAACAACCATATTGCATAATTTTAGGCATGTAGCTTTTGGACCGAATTTAGTTATATATATAAGTTGCCCCAAATTGTGTCATCATGTGCCAAGAATTTGTAGCTACAAAATCGAGATTCCAAACCATGATAGAGCTCTTGTGTTTCAAGATTTAGATTATTTAAAAGTTTATTTACTAGATGTTGCCTTCAAATTTGCTTGGAAGGTTTTCCAACTGATCAATGAAATTATACATATGGGTATAGGATATCGGACCCCACACAGTAACTTTGTTTAGGGCTGGACAATCAATGTATAACTTCCTAGTTCCATATTTCTTGTCAACAAGTAAACTGCAGCTCTAAATGGACTTTTGCTAGGAACTGTCAAACCTCTTTGAAATCAGCTACCTTTCTCTGCCTGCTCATTCCTGGTCATATAGTAAGGTGCTATAGAAACTGGAACTGTGCCTGGGAATAGATCATCATCATGATTCACATTTTGCAATGGTTGTAATGTATGTGGCTCCTCAAACACATGTTGGATCTTTTGTAACAAGTCACTGGCTTCCTGGAAAATGTCTGTTGGTGTTGATGCTTTATGTATATCTACCTCATGCACTCAAAGTAAAGCTGCATAATAAGTCTTTGAGAGGTTCTTAACAAATTGCTTCCTGGACATAGGCTGATAATCTCCCCAAAAATCAGCTGTATGAAACACATGCCTTTGTCCCTCATGAATAATAGAAAGGTGAAGCTATGCTAAAGTCCAAATGCGGAAAACCTGGGTGCCGAGGACATGGGCATATATTGTTTTGTATACTTATGTTCCAAAGTAGAAGCCAAAGGCATAGCCATACCAAGTGCGGTTGGCCATAAGCAAGCAACATCATACCTAAGTGGGTCCCCTCAATCCGGCCATATAATGGGAGATAATCTCCTCTGTATGTATGCCAAGAAAGAGGTAAGAAAGGTCCAAGAACTTGTGCCCATGTGCATGTAGTGTACCTGTCTGTGTCAAGCTACAAAACAGGTCCGTTGTTGAGTAAGCTACTATGGATCAATGATAGCCTCCCTAATAAACTCTTGAAAGGTTGTCCAAGTACTTAGTAGCAAAACAAGGATGTGTCTCATCTCGTAAAAATGCCCTCCACCAAGTAGTTTCCCAGCTATCCAAATGTAAAACTACGAGCTGATTTTTTGGACATTGCTCTTCGGATATATTTGAAATAATGTCTCGAACTTGGCCACCAATTTTTCAGCTCATCACCATCAGATGAACCAGAATATACTGCTGGTCGCAAATCCTAAACAAGGCCTGTCATGGAACTGTCAGGAAGTTCAATTGGAGTAGGAATATAAATTATAACTATAGGTGTAATCTGTAACAACAGAACTTAATCTTTTTTTTTTTAAAATCCTCTACCATGGCTAAGGAAGAAACCCGGCACAAAGGTTATCGTCATTAAAGTAGAACTTGTAATTATAATAGGTGATGTAGGGATGTGTACCTGTGGCTACATGCAAAAAGAACTTTTGACTGAGTACATCTAGAGACCTTTGCTTGACCTCCTGCTATGTGAAACGAGCATCCTGCTGCATCTTAGCCATATCCTCCCCAATCTGAGCACAATCTGATCTTGATCATGTACTGCAGTCTTCATGTCTGAAACAATGGATCTGAGATTTTCATTCTTGGAACTAGTGTAGGAGCCATAATATAGAGAGTGTCCTTTAGTTGGTTGTGATAATGGTGAAAGCCACTCAATATCAATCTGTGTAAGCAGTACATACTTTTCCTCCAGCAGAACATGACATGAAGAGCTCATTGCTATGACAAAATGTCTAGAAAAACTCCAAGAAAATTGCTACCTATAAACAAGACTTAGTAGTATTTAGCTGATAGAGGAAAAGTAAATGCCTGTGTTGAGTGAAATGCTGACTTAAAATACCCCAATAGGATAATCACTGGTGGAGTAATCCTGTAGCACGTAGATTGTTGGAATGCAGTAGGTAAAAATCCTTGGAGGTAGTTGCTGGTAGAGAGAATGTCCATGAGACTCACCTGTGACCTGTCAGCAAATTGTTCAAAATTGTGGTCTCTGGAAAAATAGATTACTGACAATAGAGCATAGAGATTGCCTCCAATACACTAATTGCTTAAGGAGGACCTTTTGTAAAAAAGAAAAACTCTGTTAAGGTCAATCGTTGATAATAGAGGCGGCTTGAAAAAGGATCGACGTGAGAGGAGAACCCTGAAGGAGCCTTTCGCCAGCGGAAGCTTCTGGGAACTTAGCAGTCAGGGAAATATGGCATGAATAATGATGTCCAGTCTGACGCATGTTTCCAGGGCCCTGTCTGTGAGATTAAAAGTACATGAAAAATACCCTTGGGGTCCAGTACAAAATAGATTCAATGTCTCGAGGTTAATGTAGACCCATATGAAGTAACTGTGTCTCATGCTCATAATCAAGTCTAACTTGCTAATTTCTAGTTTAGAATGTTCTGTTCATGTTTTGGAGACATCTCATACTCGAACATAATATGACTTTAACAATGTTTGTCTTTCGTACAGAGTTGCGATGAAAGACATTCACAAATCTTCTTATTCTTCCCCTTCTCACTAGTTTAGTGTACGTTTCCAAACTAATGGATTTGAGATTTCAGGTTGCTGAACTTGTATGGGATATACCATATACTTTTCATCTCCTACTCTGTTCGGTGTATCTTGCTTTATATCTGTGTCATTCTGTGACTAGCAGGCTCCCTTTGACTTCACTTTACCCCATCTTTCCCTTTGCTAATAATTGATAGACTTCTGTTTGATTTACATATTTTTCAATTTCCCATTTGGGGCCTACGAGTGCTTCAATATTGATGGTCCCCAAGCAAAGAACTGATTTTGTCAGGCATGACCATTGTATGTTGAATGCTTGCAGTGCTTTATTGAACCATTGTGTTTTGTGTCTTACAGGGAATTGTCGGGTTTGGCATTGGATTAGCTGCAATGGTAAGCCTTTAAAGGTGCATGTACACGATTCCGATTTTCATGCTTTCAAAGACCTTTATAGCAACAATGAACTTTATGTTATGAAAGAAACTGGGAACGAAGTGAGCAATGATTTGTTCAGATTGAAGGGAGGTAGTAAATGGAAGTGCTATGTGTAAATCCTTTATTGTGGTTCTAAAGTAATCGTTGCAAAATTGCAAGACTACAATAAATGCATATGTTGAAGATGTTGCAGAATGTCAATGCTTACTGTTGATCATAAAAATGCATGTGTTAAATAGCTATCACAAAGCATAAATGTTAAACTAAGAGGTGCAACATGAAAGAATTGTTGAATAATGATGTGATCTGTGCCAGGCTAGACATATGCATCAAGAATGCCGCAGGGAGGCATCATGATGAGTATCCAAGGAAATGCATCGGAGAAGAATGTTGCTGCAAACAAATATGTAATAGGCTAGCCATTGACCAATAATGCCTAATAAAGGCATCACTATGAACTTTATGACCAATTCTGCAATACCAGTAACACACACTTAGATACATTGTCATTGTTGTTTCTTGTAGGCCAAGTTCCAGCGGCCCTTGAATACCACTAAGCTTTCCAAACTTCACACCAAGATACTTCTTATGATCAGCCATATCTATCATATAAGTATCCTAGTCACATTGATGGGCCAAGAATGCAAGAGGGAAGCATCATGATGATTCGAGCATCATAAGTAGAGACTCCACGTAGGGGTGAATCTCAAAAAGGTCATATCACACATGAATACCAATTCTTTTGGGGCCAAAGCACGCCATAAGAGAATCACCAAAGATAGATGAACATATTTAATGTATATGATCCAATAGTATCATTGAAAGAAAACAGTCATATCATCATGGCCAAACAAAAGATGCAATGCCTAATGCATAGAGTAAGGATGTTGTTGCTCTAGAGTCTACGCCAGGGATCTGCCATTGTGTGGTATAAGAAGTATGATATAACATGCCCTGATAGAAAATTTCTGCTAGAAGGTGCCATAAGTCTATGCTACATGTACGGAAGTACATCCCAGCTGACTGAACATACGACAACCAACAAACATGTATATCCCAAAGTAACTACATGTACTAAAAGCCAGCCTAATGGACCAACACGGTGTAAATATTACCATGATTCCCTGGTGCCACTCCAGTAGAACAAGAGTGCCAAGGATTTGTAGAATTGGTTCTTGCTCTTTTGCTTTATGGCATTCATGGTCTATCTGACGGGATGCATTTGAGCCAGTTCCGATTGGTGGTGATTGCTATTCATCGGTAAATCAGTAGATCCATTTATTCCTACTACGTGGCAATCTAGCCGACATGGCTAAGCTTGGGATATCATTGACTCTGTTCTTGTAGAGGCTAATTAGTATAAATGGTCCCTTTTTTCTGCTAGGACTGCAGCAACGAAAGGCAGAGCATAAAGCTTTGCTAGGGCTGTTGCAACAAAACACAGAGCACTTATATCTCCCAAGACTAGAATAACTGCTTGATTTTTTGATTGGGATTTTAATTGGGATACAATAACCAATAGCAGATTACTAGAATAATGGCCATGCTAATATCAGATATCTAATGGGTCGATTACATACAACAGCTAGTTGGTAATCGGTAACAGGTGATTGATAGCCAGTAGCCCCTGTAAAATTAGTCAGAAGACAAATTGATTTGTTGTATCATAGGTCTTCCTTCAATGAGCTGCCAGTAAGGTCACTAAGGTGTTAGTGATAGCTGATACACTTAAAGTTGTAATTGTGATTGCGTAGCCGGTGACCACCACTGCAAATAAAAGTTGGAACCTTGAAGAAGTTAATGGGACCATGAGTCCTAATTTAATATTATATGTATGTCCATAGCACCCACTGTAGGAAGAACAATGATATAAAGATGGCCTACAAAGTCCCCAAAAGTACTGAAGTGATGAATTCTTTGAGAGAGAGGAATAACTTGAATTTCTCCCAAACGCATGATCTGATCCAAGAAAATTTCATCCAAGAAACTAATAGAGATGAAGTTATGAAGGTTATAGGGCATACATTCAAACCTCTTGGTTAAAAAAGTTGTATGATTTGAAGTTATGTCTCAAGCAACATAAAAACTGCAGGAGAATTGAAAGTAAGTACAAATTTTCCAGAAGGAAACAAGCTGAACATGATATTAACTTATTGACAAGTTCTGGAGACATAAACTCGCTAATTGATGTAAGTAACTCTCTAATGTCCCATCCATCACCTCTTGGATATTGAGACCGATGGGCCTCTAGATATAATTTGGAGGCTTGAATTTGTGCTTAGGATTTGGGTCACTAATAAGGATCCATGTAGTGGGTTTCTTTCCTTGCCTATCCTCAACCCAAGACCTAATCAATCTAGCATCTAGGAGATGAAGTTGATTGTGATGCGTAGATTCGTTCCCATGAGAGCGATAGCATATTTCAGATTTCAGCATGAATGGAAGATTCACATCTAACTCTACCATCCACTAACCTTAAGCATTAACACTACATCCATTAACACTGATGCCATTATCAAATTCCAAACAATCTCAATCAATAGACTGGACCAAGAGAAGAGACTGATGTTATGCTATGAACCCCACAATGAAGATAGCTTACTCCTTCTCTCTCATAAAAAGTATAAAAAAATGCAATCCCAATAACAATCAAATCCAACAAAAGCATGAGTGAATCTTCTGGTTGCAAGAGCTTTTCCATTACACTTCATACCTTTCACTTTGTTGCAAGGTATATAAATTGTTCGATAGTAATTGAAAAACTTACATTCGTTTTATGCAGTCCACCTCCACAAGATGAAGCATTCTCTTCTCATGTGGAGGAACTCTAAATACTCTAGCTGTAAGTGACAAATAGAAATCCATGTACCTGCCAAAACAAGTTTGCACTGGCAGTAGCCTTTTGGAGATGTAACCCGTGCAGTCAAGTGAAAGTCTAAGTTCTTGAAAGGTTAAGTTTCAACATTCATATAGATGTACTGGTTCTTGACAGGGAAATCGAGCTGTAGCTGAGATTCAATTTGCAGACTATATATTTCCAGCATTTGACCAGGTAAAATTTGATGTGGCAAAATGTATAGATATTCAAACTGCCTGTTAACATTTGAATTGGAATGATAGAGTAGGGAGCTTCTCCTGGAAGTTGCTGGTTCATTCCAAATGACTTGAATTTGATGAGGCTTGTGATGTTTTTGAAAAATAAGGTGAATCGAGAATGCTCTGCTTTGGTCTGTAAGACAAGTGCAGTCTTGAGCACTCCAGTTTTCTCATGCAAAAACCAATGTACAGGGGTTGGAGTGCAACTATTTGAATTTTGACAAAATTTGGCTCTAGATTAAAATAAAAAAGTCAAAAGAGTTTGAAGATTGATGTGAGATGTTTTAAAACCATTGATACCCGTGGCTAACATTTTTGGATAGGAACGGCTATGGTACCGTTCCTAAGGAACGGCCGTTCCATTCCATAGGAATGGACTTTTTATTGTATTGTTCTTAATGTGCGGAACTGTTCCCAAGGTATGGAACCGTTCCGTACCAGAAAAAAGAAAAACTTTTCTATACCTATGTACTATGACTTATGAAGGTACAAGAGCCTGTTCCTAAGTTTCTAATCTTGGCCCCGTTCTTTCCGAAGTTCATGTAACAAAAATTTTTGAGAGTTTTATTGAACCTACGTTCCTAGGACTTCCAGCTCTTGTTCATGTTCCTAAGTTCCTGTTCCCCTTCCTAAGTTCCTATTCTTCTTCCTAAATTCTTGTTCATTATGCTAAGTTCCTGTTCCTAAGTTCTTGCCCCTAAGTTCAAGTTCCTGTTCCTATTCTGAAGTTCCTGTTCTTGTTCCTATTCCGTTCCTGTTTTTTGTTCCTATTTTTATTCATGCTCCTAAGTTGTGTTCCTATTTTTTTTCCCAAGAGCAACTTTAACTTAGGTTTCAACTTAGGAACACGAATAGGATTACGTTCCTATTCCTACGTTTCGTTCCTATTTTTGTTCCCATTCTTGATTCTAAGAGCATCTTTAACTTGGGTTTCAACTTAGAAACACGAATAGGAACAACAACATAAACCTTTTTTAGCCCCCCAAAAATAGTTATTTTAGAGAAAAAAAGTTTTTATATTTTATTTTTTTTAGGAACGGTTCCTAGGAACGCAGTCCTTGGAATTGTTCCGTACCATTCCTAGGAACTATGATTAATACTAGGAAAACTTTTGGCAATACATGAGAACAGAAAGCAAGACTGAAAGAAGTGTGTGTACAGGTTTTAGCAGAGATATTTGATTATGTTTTAGCAGGGATATTGGATTAAGGCAATTATAATCGCATGGTACATGAGTGGTCAGGTTTTCTTTTCGAATCTTCTCAATTAGGAGATCACTTAAGTTTAATATTTGGTTTTTTTGGGTCAGATGGCTGTTGTACTTTTTTGGGCCAGAATTTTAAATCACTTTTTTATTTACTCACTCACTGGTCACCATTTCGTTGAAACTATCAATTTCTGTTGAGCTTTCCTCAAGAGAGCATCGCCACTCAAAATTACAAATAGCATAAATCACCACGTCGGTGTTTGTTAACTGCCTCCTTGCTGTGCTGTCATTTTTTGTCATTTTTTGGATAATTGTAGTTATATCATACGCTTGGGGCCTTCTTATTTGCCTTGCCAATACACTGCCTTCATCTCTGTAGAGACCAGACTTTTCATTGTTTTATCCGGAAGTCAATTATGAAATGGATTGCATTTTGTACTCATTTTTGCTTCTGTCAATGATGGTTCATCCCTTCCTCTCATCACTTGCTACATTTGAATCTTAGAATAGTCGTTTTAGTTGTAACTCTTTTACACTAGGCCATGCTTAAAGATACTATTTTACAGACTTGCAGCTACCTTAAACTGTTCATGAGGCTTTACTGCATCAGTTGTTTTTAAGGTGTTAAATTATCATGTGCAGATTGTTAACGAAGCTGCAAAGTTCAGGTATAGGAGTGGCAACCTCTTCAACTGTGGAGGTGAGGAAGTGTTGTGTTTTATTTGAACTTTTATATTATGTGACTACATAATATGCCAATCTCTGGGAAAACATAACCTTGTCACAATCCTTCAAAGAATCTTGAGTTTGAATTTTTTTTGCATTGATGCAGGTCTTACTATTAGGACCCCCTATGGTGCAGTTGGACATGGAGCACTATATCATTCACAATCTCCGGAAGCTTATTTTTGCCATGTTCCAGGCTTAAAGGTTTGTAGCACGTATTTTCTACTGTTTGCTGAAACGCTATGTAAACATTGCCGAATGAAAGAGCTACATAGTGTTGAATATTTCCTTCTATATTGTTTCTTTCTTGAAGGGATTTATTGCTACTTGAAGCAGACTGAGACTTTTATCTTCTTGAAGGTTGTGATTCCAAGGAGCCCAACACAAGCCAAGGGACTCTTACTTGCTGCTATTCGTGATCCCAATCCTGTTATTTTTTTTGAGCCGAAGGTATCTTACTGCTTGGAAAGATGGAAAGCCGGCTTTAACTACATCATTCATGACAGCAATGTCAAAGTTATGGGAATTGGGAAAGACATGAAGCTAAGAATATTTTTTACTAAAATTTCCTCGAAAGATAATTTCTTTTGCTTGGGATTGAGGTGGATATGCCATATAGGATAGAGACATTCATTTCAACAAATGGCTTTTTATATCATATTTAGCATGTCCTTAGACAAAGGTGTAACATGTAATAGGAAATTAGTTGTTGTTTGTAAGAAGGTGACGTATGCTATGCTTTGTAGTTGTAGTTTATAAAACCAGATTTAAAACTCTCGAGTCTAGCTAGTTGATGACATTGCTTAATAACATTCCCTGGCTGCTATTAGCTTATTTTCCCAGTCTTCTTGACTTTGTTCTATTCTAGTACAACAAACTATGGAAATTGTCCTGGCATTACTAGTGTAATTTTCACGAGACTCCCTCTTAGAAGGCTTGTCACCGAGTCTTCTACCTAACCCCAACAATACATGAAGGTTGCTCAAATTGTGAATGAAATCAATGTATCTTTCAACAAAGAGCCATAGAGCAGTTGACAATAAACCTCATTGCGGTCCTCATCAAAAAATCTTCTTGTGATCAGAAAAATTTGTGCTTAAAGGTGGTATCATCATATACTTATTTCTGGTTACCAATTTCAAGCCTTTTCTCAGCATGAGGTCGACATAAACTATGGTAAGGGAAACGGGCTGGTGGTTGACATGGAGCAACAATGCCTTGATACATGAATGCAGGATTCTCCTGTTAAGTGTTCATCTTTTGACTCTTTGGTCAGTAGGAGTCTCTCTCTTATTGCTTGTGCATGAGAGATGTGGTCTAGACTGTTTTGTATCTCAAATTAGACATACTTTACCAGGTTATGAATCTGGATACCATCTGAAATCATTTATGGCAAGCCCTCATTCTTTCATTTGATTATTTTGGCTGAGTTTGGTTCATGCAAAACTTGAGATGGATAAGTTATTCCAAATTATTATGTATTACCAGATGATCAATAGCCTGTTCTTCCAAGATCACAAAAGAGATGATTAGTGCTCCGACTAGATGGAAGTGCTGATTATGGATTAATTTCATCAAATCTAGTTTTTTTGGACACAGATTTTCATACATATACCCATATCTGTCTCTTGTATATTATAAAATATTGTGTTCAATTTTTAAAAGAAAGGTAAGACATTGAATTGCATTATCCAATTATCTCATATTAAACTTTCTCCTAGTACCAATACCCTTGCGCACATGCACTGAGACAAGTAGGCCTGGAATCAAAGCGATCATCCCAGAAGATTTAAGCTGTGCTTACATTCTCAGATGTATATGCAAAGAATAGTGGATTTGAAATGTCATTACAAGTGCCACCTAGGTCAGTTTTACTGTCCAGCTGATGTCAACAGATTTTATGTCATGATATCTACGATGCATCAAATGCCTATGTTCATCTTTGCATAGTCTCTGACCTTGAATGTAATGATAAATTGTTGGATAACTTGTGCATCGCATATGTGTTGTTTCAGTGGCTATATCGTTTATCGGTTGAAGATGTGCCTGAGGGTGACTACACCTTGCCCTTATCTCAGGCAGAGGTAAAGATAGACTATTCATGTGTGCGAGTTTTGTTGACATGCAAGGAGTTTTCGTTTTTCCAAGTCATTGCAGGAAAATCTGTTGCTTGGATGAACGAGTCACCTGCTCATTTTGGTAACATGATATAAATCTTTTCATCATTCAGGTTATTCGTGAAGGAGGTGACATTACATTGGTTGGGTGGGGAGCTCAACTTGCCATCATGGAAGAAGCATGTGTTGAAGCTAGCAAGGTGTCAAAATTGCCAAACTTTGCTATTTTCAATCTGCAATGCTAGTCCATGTTGGAGATTTCTACTGCCAGATATAGTAAACGAATAACCTGGAATGTGCTGGCTCAGATGTAGCAATATTGGCTGATGTTGAAGTACCTAAAAGAGAGTTTTCTTTTGCACATGCTAACTTCGTCAGCTAACATTACTATTCTAACTTATTTTTTCCTCCTCAGGTTGAGATTGCCATTACACCTCTTAGCTTTGAGATTTATACTAAATGGTTGGACTGCAGGAAGGGATCTCTTGTGAACTGATTGATTTGCGAACATTACTACCATGGGATAAGGAAATAGTGGAAGCGTCGGTCAACAAAACAGGCAGACTTCTTGTGAGTTAGCTCATATAATTGTTTACTCGACACATATTTTGGAGTTTCGTTGTCATAAAATGACTGCAGCTCTTTCTCAAATATAATGTCAGGACTATTCCAATATTGGAACCAACGAAAAGGGCTCTGGTTATCAATGCTGACAATTGGAAAGCTTAAACATGCCTCGACCCGGATCGAAAAAAATCTGCAAATTGTTTTCTCGTTGTGGAGGGATCCACAGCTAGTTGCTATCCAAATGACCAATGAATAGCAGCAGGCAGATACAAATGAAATGATTAGCCAATGTTCTATCTGCAAATCCGTATCTGCAAAAAGAATTTGCTTCAGTATCTGATTGAAGTGACTAGCAGATATTGGGGGTTAACTATCTGAAACCAAGCAACTGAACTGCTCTTTTGAAATCCTTTCACATGATACCCCATATTGGCAGGTTTGAAAACAAAAAACGAAAAAAATTTGCGTTCCGGGAAACCCTATTGGGAAATCCCGGATCACGTTCCGGAACGTGGCCTGCATCTTTGAGCAAGACCAATATCCATAAGCTAATTAATTAGTGTCTCTAGTTCCTACACTTACCCAATAAATGTCTTAAAGTGTAAGCTTCTAGAGACTAGAGGAGATAAAGTGAATAAAAAGGGTGTGTAGTCAGCTGCAGCATATGCAAAAAAAAAAAAGCACCTGTATAAATATGATGTTCATAACAATGGGTATCATTATGGAAAGAGTACTACTGTGGACATGATGTCTATTACACTCCATTGACAGGTATGACACTCGTCGAAACATAGTCTTTTGCTCCTGGACAAATGTCTTATCAGAAGGGAATGTGTCTCCCCCTTCTGTGTTTGACTTTAATTAGGACATCATGCCCTCACAGAATTCTCAGCTCTAGTTGCACGCACTACCTGCTTCAGCATCATCACATAATTTTTTTCTTCCCGCATATTCTCAAGTTATTTATGCCCACGGGGCAATGTTTTTGTTAGAGGGGAGAGGTATGGACATGTTATACTGGGTCCTTGGACATTCTATTTGAGTACTGGGTCTGGGTATACTGGGTCTGTCAATAATCTAAGGTTCTCAAATTTTCAGTTTTTAGTATATGCTCTACATCTTTCTAGAGTAACTTGCAGGTAGGGACTTATAGGCTGGTTGCATCATCATTTGGCTGAGTCCTACCCTAATTCAATAGTTCCTAGAACGTTCCAATAGTGGGTTGTTTGCATCTGCGTTTCATCTTTGATTTGCAAACATCATCTGATTAATTCCTTTGTGGACAATGCAACACCATTTTGGAAGGGGGATCAGCATGTCCAATTCTTTTACAAAAAACAATGGAACAAGAATTTTTTCACACTGTTTCGAATGCGTTTTGTAGCATATTCCAGAAACTAAAGTTTGCCCTAACCAGCATGAGCAGGCACAACATTAATGTTCAAGGAAAGAAACTACGGGAACCCAAAAACTAAATGAGAATGTCATAGCAAGAAGAGGTTTCGGGCCATGATACTGTGACTTTTCCTCAGTACTCTTTAAACGATGAACTTAAAATAATCTCGGTGAAAGTTTGTGGCACAGACTTTCAATATCCAAATTAGGACTTCTTATCCCCATACATGATTTATGTGGACTCTAGCAATCATATCAATACAGGCAAAAAATGCGGAACTCTTTGTATATTGAAGTTTAGTCATGCAAGTGTATTGTGTGCTTAAGCAGTTTGACATGTTCTAACATATTGTTGTCCCACATCAGCAGCCAAATCAAGGAAAGTTTGTTAGATAAAATTTCATTAGTAATTTGTTCATATTGTCAATACAAAAGCATTGGTGATGTGCTGATTAACAAAAACTCTTGTTCAGGTGAGTCATGAAGCACCAATCACAGGAGGATTTGGTGCAGAAATTGCAGCATCTATAACAGAGCGTTGCTTTTTGCGAGTATGTTCATCTTGGAATGAAAAGCTGATTACAAATCTAAAATATCTATCGGATGGTTTTGCTGCCTAAAAATGCTAAGTGAACCATGGCTTGTATTTTGTCTAGTTCTTTAGTGCACCAGCTTTTGATGTACATATTTGTTCATGTTCCCAGCTGGAGTCCCCAGTAGCAAGAGTTTGCGGTCTGGATACACCTTTTCCTCTGGTATTTGAGCCTTTCTACATGCCCACAAAGAACAAGGTACAAGTCATCTTGAGAATGCATTGATTCTGAAAATCTTTATGTTTCAATGTTACTAGTGCACGAAAGAAATAATAATGATAGAAGAGGATAGTGAGCTTTGTATTTTAATTACTATTCCACAGAGTGAATTCTAAGAATTTCAATTGATGCATGAAACCAGATTTTGGATGCGATCAAGGCATCTGTCAACTTTTAGGAGTTACATGCTGCATCCTCTTGTATGACAAAAGAAGTGCTTCTATGATGGGTGCATGATTCTCCTGCCCATGCACATGATGATGAAATTCAAGAGATTAGCAAATATTTTTGGGGCCTTCTGCTGCAACAGTTCTGGTTGGTAGAATTTTCTCTATAAGACTGCAAAGACAGCAACAATGATAACTTGGTGTCTTGGAACACGTTCATCACAGATGCGAGCCAAATATTATGTAGCATTATTTGTCTATATGATACTCCATGACATTCATCATGATCTTATAACATGTGCTAGAAAGGACCAATCTCAGAGCAGATCCCCTGGATGTTTGTTCCTGACCAAGTTGACATACAGTATCCAAAGGTAGTCCATGGAAGGTGTTCCATTACATCTCTGTCTTTGTTTGAAGCCAACTTGTGCTGATATGAAACCAATGATTGCAAAACATTATATGCTTTTCCAAGGAGAACGACAAGCATTCAACTGACATATTGCTAGTTGTTAATTCCACTGTACCATCTTGTGGGCATAAACTTGGTCATCAAGTGGTAAGGAAGCTGTTTAGTTAAGACATCCTTGTGCAGTTGTATGAACCAAGATCTTTTCCTTCAAAATTTGACTGCATTCATGATAAATTGTGAAGATCACGTATCTTACCAGTGATCAAAAAACACACACTCCACCATGAGTCCTTCGTATTTGCGGTTTCCCGAAGAGGGCCCAGCCGCCGGGATTCTTTAAAATAAGTAATGCAATCTTTTGTGTGTGTGTGTGTGTGTGTGTGTGCACGCGCGCGCACGTGTGTGCAGCATTCATATTCTGATGCAATGTTCACATTCTCATCCTAGACGTTTAACTCCCACTTATGCATAACATCGATGCATTCACATATTCTGATGACTTTATTTCCAGAATAAGAGGCTGACGTAGTGCATTCAAATGTCACTCTTCATATTGGGTACCATACATGTCAAACTTACCTTGCCGCAAGGACTAAATTGCATTGAGTTGTTGATCTTGATCAACTAGTAGTCCACGATTGAAACAACCTATGGAGAGATGTTGATGGTAAAAACATTAAAAGAGCAATTCAGAAATTTGAAATAATTGACTAGATTTGCAATGCTAGGAATTTCGATGTTTATAAAGTGGTTTGCATTTACTTACATCAATAAGTTGCTAATCGAGAAGCTTAATTGTGAATGCTAAGAGTCTGATGTACAAAGCTCTCTCTCTCTCTCTCTCTCTCTCTCTCTCTCTCTCTCTCTCTCTCTCTCTCTCTCTCTCTCTCTCTCTCTCTTGCTTTTTATGCCCACATGGCCCAATTGTATCTTGCCATGGTGACCTCAATGTAACGTAAGTTATCGGATCTGAAAAATATAATTCAACTTTTAGACGATTTGAACTTCCCGTCGAGTGGAATGCAAGCACACTATATGCTGCTTGTTGTTGACTAAGCTGCTCAAGTGCACTGTCTCAATTAAAAAGACATGCTATGCTGATTAAGCCAAAGTCAAATTACAAGACATGTTAATTTCAGGTCAAAGTGCTTTTTATTATCTTGGAATTGGCAACATAACAATTATTCCAATGAAGCATGAAACGCCATCAAAATAAACAGAGCTTCAAATCAACTCTTGAAGCTATGGCGACGACAAGGAGACCAGATTGCTAATCAACAACAGAGAGACAATGAGAAGGAAGATGATGGAATATGGATGGCCTACAAATATCATTAAGCTTCTTGGGTATTGATGGATTCATTAGCAAGAGGGACTTTTCGTCAAAAGAAGACAAAATATACATATAGATCTGATTGGAAAACTAAGATTGTACATTTTAAATTATCCATTTCAGGGGGGCAATCCAATTCAGGAGGTGCTTGCTCATCAATATGTCTATATGCATTCGGAACGAAATGTTGATTTTACGAATCCTTGTGATTATTGAAAATGTAATTGTAAGTATTGTAATCTTATCATTTCTAACATGCAGTAGTATTTAACAATGAGTTTTTGTATTACAGATTTATATCCATCAAATATACATGAATGAGAACCCATAAATTCTCTTTCAAATATTGTAGATGTTGTGCACTCATAATTTAGTAAATTGCAATATAAAGAATGAACCCCAAAAAAATTGTAGATTCTATTTTTTTTCTTTTTTATGACACGATATATTTCCAAATTTGTATGGAGGAGCAAGAAAACTAGAGTGTATACCTCCTCGCAATTTTCGAAAGTAGTCAACTAAAGCAAATATATTAGAGTGTTTGTAGTGCAAGTTATATATTGGTATACAAAAGGTACCCAAAGTTAGTACCAAATAAAAATGTGCATTTTGTGGATTTATTTGCAAATACTAAGTACATAATCAAATGGTCGTTTCGATACAACATAGAAACACAAATGCTTCTTAATATTCCATTATCAAAGATGGAAAAATCACAATAGTATTTGGGTCCCATTACATCAGGACTTGGATAACATTGGACACACCGATCACATCCATATTGATGCCATGTAAAAATGAAGAGATTTTACTACTATTTAGGTGGAGCTAGATTGGAGCTTATTCTATATTAGAACAAAGCTAACACTTTTGCAACATGATATTAAATACCTCAATATTTTAACTTTGTTGTGAATAAAAAATTGGTGAACGACAATTGTTATGAGTGTTTTGGTTTATTACGCCTTGTTGTGAATATTCCAGAAACATATTTGTGATGATAAATTTCTTTTTGCATGTGTGTGCAAATACGTAAAACACATGAAGAAAATATCAAATGCAAAGGCCTTGGAGCAGTAATTCAAATCCTAGAGCAAACATGAAATAAAATATTGATGTATTTGACATAATTGATGATGCAAGATCTAAGATGTACAAATTTTCTCAAATATTAACATATTTTCTTTTATGAGCATATGTATATTTACCACTCCAAATAAGCTTTTTCATAACAGTGTGTAGGAAATCTCAAAATCTTAATTTTTACATTGGTCTCTTCGAAGAGTACATAGACATACATACAAAACCATCTCAGAAATTGAGTTTAGGGTTTTATACAAACCATTTCAAATCTAACCTAACATCTATACCCTAATGTGTCCAATCAACCCAAACTTTGAATTCCATGTGAAATAGATTCCATAATAAGACAAAATTGCTATTTTTACCTTCTATATTCTCTCAAATATAATTGTATTCACATGAAAGGTGCGCCAAATCCTTGAATGAGGAATATGCATGAAGTTTAGCTTATCCAAGCATGAAGATTTAAGTGTCAATGCGAACTCATCATAGAAAAGTTCGAAATATAGTTGTGTAAATTTCAACAATCCTCACAATTTAGTTCAATGAAACTATCTTCGATCAATGACTAAACCATGAATAAAAACAACATAATATTTAGCTTTGTGATGTGTGGAGTGAGTATGATCACTCATAATAATTACAATGAAATCATGTGATTTGAGCTCCAAGCTCTCAAGTGTAGTGAGAGATGAACAAAGATTGTCTTCAAGGTCCAAGTTTTGTCTTCAATAGGTTGTTGAGTGAACATCTTGGAATGAAATATGTGAGTCTCCTCCTCAAAATAATCATGAAAATCAATAGCTTGCCACAAGATCCAACTTTGGTGTGAAACACATACAACCAAATTTTGAAATGCCACCATCTTCACTTCATCCAACAAAACAATGACATACCAATGAAGATCTTTACTTCTTGGAAATCCAAGAGTGGACGGGTAATAAGATGATACTTTTGAGCATAAAGTTAAAAACGGCAAACATTGACTATTTCTTTTACATTACTATTTTCTCTCTCTAGGTTATAGACTGATGGGCTAATGCATATTAATCCCTATCAGGTACATAACTTGTATTTATTATCGTTGTCAAGTTAATCAGTATAGTGTACCGATGCTTGTGTGGCGAGTTGTTCCATGTGCTCCTGTTTTATGTTGCTTTCTACGTCTATTCACTGGATCGGTGGATTATGTCATTTAGTGAATCGACTTTTTTTAGTGAACTTGGTATCAAAGCTATGTTGCCGACGAAATCATTGGTTGTGCAATAGATTTATGGCTTCAGTCTAGACAGGTTTGTAAGAAGAAGCTCTGTTAGACAGTCAGAGAGAAACATTAGGGGAAATATGAGCTCAAAATGGGCCCTTTAAGAAATTTCACTTTAGAGAGAGGTTACGTAGAGAGAGAATGAAAACCGATAAATTTTGGTCGCTGTTTTTCGAGTTTCTGGCCTTGCTCGACGTTTAACTTCAGACAATAGTTAGTTAAGCATGAGATGTAATAACTTCTCTTCATGCTCGTTCCAAAATTCAGGACTAGAGCTTTAAGACTGAAAATCTTGGTGTGCTCAATGCAAAAACTGAAGCGGGAGAGGCGGAACTTTTGAAATCATTGTATGCTTATAGTGAAATATGAGGCGGGACAAATTTTCAATGCGACATAAACATTACAAAAGTAAAGAATGCTAGATCTATTCATATTGATTTATAGTAGTTTGATTCATTTACATGATTGTAGCTTTAACAATGGCAATGTTCCATTTGCATGTTGCTCTTCCAATGGAATGCACTCCAATTATTAAGAAAAATGCGAAAGTTGTAGAGAATGTTGCTGCAATAGTTAGAGAATTGAGAATGAATAATCATATGAATATAGATTTGTACAAACCATGGAGGACACAATTCAAGAAATAAATATTTAGTTCAACTTTTTCAGTGGTTTTATAGAAGAGCACAATTTAGATATCAAGCTTAAAACTTGCCAAGTATTACGATATTTTGAAAAGGAGTACTAATTATCTGAGAAAAATCATCAAGATAACAAATTAAATTATAATGAGTCTCATAAACTAGCTTATTGATATCGAAGGGAGCAAAAAAAATACTAGCAAAATACTCTAATTTCTCAGATAGAATGTCACTGGCATTTAAAAAATCAAGAAGTTTGTTATCTGAGGACATGGCAGAACTAGCCAAATTGAACTTGATATCGGTTCAACGCGACAGAAGATAGAGGACAAAACAAGAGTGCGCGCGTTGATCCGATATTGCTAGGACGAGATTGAAATTTACCGCGAGAACACATCAGAAGTGGGTGATATCAATTCAGCACGCCCGAATGAATCCGACCATGCAATGTTAGGGAACTGGCGCATCGATTCGATATCGTGAGATAGAAAGAAAACAAAAAGACTTGTAAGTTCAAAATAAAAGATCACGGAATCGAAATATGGCAAGTGGTGCCCATATTTATAGCCAATTCATATTGATCACAACCATACATTTGTCAAGTAACAAATTGAGAAAAACAGCCTATATTTATCCACCAATCAGAGTGAGACAAATTTGTACCTACGCTGGAATACATTAACTAGTCTATAACTAGATTCAACGAATCATCATTAGGCCTGATCCTAGAATCAGTACCTGCACCGGAATACATTAAATATTCAATTAGTAGGTTCCTCAAATAATTATTAAACAAATAATAAACAAATGATAAATGGATATCATTGAAAAACGTGTACGAGAAGAATTATTACAATCTCTCGATTTATTTAAGCAGAGTAAAGACGAGATTTTTTCTTTTGAGAGAATGTTCATTCAAAACATTTTCATGAGTCGTTCATAAGGAGTTCCAATATAATTCTTCCACGTATGAGATATCGAATCACCACACCTGGCAAAAGATGCTTATTTTCCATTTGGACTGTGCACGTCGAATCGCTATTGTAGGAGCAATTTTGTTTTTGAAATTTTGAAAACTATTGGACCCCATTATGCATGCTCAAAGCTTGATTCGGTAAACTCTTCATACTGTCCAAGATTACGGAGAATTTATCGAGTCAAACTTTGATCATTCATATTCCGTCCAATATCGGCTCAGTGCACGAGAAAAGCACCTCTAGTTTTCAAATGCTATATATGCGTGTCGATTAGCTATCGGGTGAAATACTGGATATCGGATCAGCACGCTTTTAGAGATTACAATGTTTTTCCACTTGGATTGCTCGCGTTGAATCGCTATGGTAGGAAACAAAGTTTTTCGACAATTTTCAAAATTATTGGAGTGTCCAAAGCTAAGGAGCATATATCGAATCAAGCTTTGATCATTCATGTTATTTTCCAATATCGGATCAGCGTGCGGGAATAGAATCTCTGGTTTTCACATGCAGTATATGCGTGTCGATTTGCTATTGGGTGAAATAATGGCGGTTGGAATATTACGAAATTATAATGATTGGATATAAAAAAGGTCAGATAATTATAGCTTAACATTGTCACTTTCAGCAATAAATTTTAGATGTGGCCATACTTTTGTAGCTTTAAATGTAGATGTGACCATACTTTAGACGGAATTAATTCTGTTTTATTCGATATCGACTAATCATTTTGATGATAGACGAATATTTAATTTGATTTGATTGACAAGCCTCGGAGAAATCATCATCGTAATTTGAGCCTCAGACATCCAACCCACGACATTTTCAATCATTTCAAAATTTCTCTCTATATATATTGATAGATGACGTGGATAAAATGCTAGGTGACAATGTAGGAGGTGGGGCCATTCCGTATTGGATGGAGTTTTTTCAGACCCCATTGTTTATAGATGTAGCATTGTTTCCTCTTCAATTCATGGCTGCATTTGATTTCCCTGATTTCAAAAGTCTGCAAGATGATATGCTCCAATACGTCATACTAGGGACTTTAATTCTCGTGCTGCCATACATAACAAAGTAAGTGTTTTTTTTTTAGATTTTATTTTGTTAAATTTTTCATATGAATTTTGATTTCACATTGATTCTCATTAACTTATTGTTTTATGATTGCAGTGATCATTGGAACTTATATGTGTTGTTTTTATACGTCAATAATGAGGGTGTGTGTAATTCAGTTTGTTTAAAGATGAACTCTATTACACACACACACACACACACACACACACACAAAATTTCCAGGAGCCATATACAGAAAATACTGGAACTCTTTCCAGTACCAAATGCAAAAGCATATACGAAGCTAAAAATTGGTGATGCAGAGGTAAAAATTTATCAATATCGGTTCGACATGCCCTTGTAGTTATTGTTTGGTTTTTTTTCATAATGTGCGCACTGATTTGATATTCAAAAAATATTTTTTTGATATCGGTTCGACGCGCCCTTGTTTCCGTCGTAGATCTAGTTATAACATCCTGCGCGTTGATCCGATATCTCATAATGTTAAAATTTGGATTTTGCAATCCTCCCAACAGGTTGATTCTGTCAGCTATGGTTGGTATACCGTATGCAATGCCAAATACTTTTTTAATTGGCTTGCACTACAAGATGGACTTCCAAATCTGGAAGAGATAATCTTCGATTAATAACTTTTAATTGTGTTTTTGTTTTTTCCTAATTCAAATTAATACTAACTGATTTTTGATTAATTACATTTAACTGTGTTTCTGTTTTTTTTTTTTTCAGTTTAAATGCCCAAAGGTCTCCCCAATGGAGATAATGCACTTCAGGCAGGAGACCATAAAGCTGGTGATCGAAAATTCATATCCAGTTGCAGTGGCCGAGTGTTCTCCACCCAAGCTACTTCCAACTGGAGAAATGAATTTAGAGATCATAGATAGTTGATACTGATTAAAAATTCGTCTCACTTGAAGTGGATGAGACACATGTACATAAAATTTTAATAGAAATATATTTACAGTTTTTCTATGGTTGTTCTTACTTGTTTTTTTTTCTCTTATCAATTCAGGTTATGATTCATTCATCTTCAATTTCTATGGTTTTTCGACATGTTTTTTTTCATAGCCTTGGTCTGCCTTTACCATGGGTTTTTTTGGATAAGTTCAAAATGATGATCTGATCGAACCTTTGCCACAACCAATCCAAACATGCGACATTATTTCACTTAGATTTGTTGCATCAAAGCTTTGATCAGATTATCATCTGAACATATACAAATATGCCAAGACAAGGACAATACAGACCAAGGCAATGAAGACCAAAAATACAACCGATATATACGAGACCTCAACAAGGGCAAGCGTCGATTCGATATCTGATTGTAGTGGTCACTGGACTTCAAGTGACAGAAGATCTCCCCAATGGAGATAATGCATTTCCTGTTTATTTTTTTGTTATTAATTCAGGTTATGATTAATTCATCTCAATTTCTACGGTTTTTCGACAAGTTTGTTTTTCATAGCCTTGGTCTGCCTTGTCTTTACCATGTTGTTTTTAGGATAAGTTCAGAAAGATGATCTGATGGAACCTTTGCCACAACCAATCCAAACATGCGACAAACTTAGATTTGTTGCAGCAAAGCTTTCATCAGTTCATTTTCTGAACATATCAAAATGTGCCAAGACAAGAAGTGTCAGTTAAATAAAGCAGAGAGGCTAAAGGCTAGTGGCCTGTTACATCCTTTAGATATTCCTACTCGAAAGTGGGAAAGTATATCTATGGATTTTATGGTTGGGCTTCCACGTACAGGGAAGGGCCACAATTCGGTTTGGGTCATTGTTGACAAACTTACGAAGTTTGCTCAATTTATTCCAACGAAAACTACTGTTAAAGCTTTAGAACTAGCTCAACTATTTGTGGAGAAGCTTTTTCGACTTTACGGGCTGCCTTGCAATATTGTCAATGACCGTGACCCAAAGTTCACTAGAAATTTTTGGCAAGTAGTATTTGAAAAGTTGGAAACAACTTTAAGTATGAGTTCTACAGATTATCCGAAATCAGACGGTCAAATGGAAAGGACCAATCAGACGATGGAGGATATGCTTCCAGCATATGTGGGCCATCGACAGTCTAATTGGGAACAGTGCCTTCCACTGGTGGAATTTGCATATAACAGTGCAAAACAGTCAGCGACCGGATTCAGCCCTTTCATGCTTATGTATGGTTTTCAACCTCGATCACCAATTAGTGTTGGCATGAAAAACCTACGGGGTGCAAGCCGCATTTGATTTCCTTGCGGATATGCAAGAAATGTTACAACTGGTGAAAGATAGCATAAGTAGTGCCTAAGACAGGGCAAGGCACTATGCTGATCTATTTCGAAAGCACAAGGTATTCATGGTCAACGAGTGGGTGTTTTTGAGGGTCCCTAATCACTCTAGGGGCTGGAAAATTGGTAAGTGTGCAAAGTTGGCACCTAGGTATTGCGGTCCTTTTAAGGTTATCCAAGTGATAAATAAGGTCGCATACAAACTAGACCTTCCAGCTAACGTTGGAATTCATCATGTTTTCCATGTTAGTAAGTTGAAACCCTCGTTGGGGGTTGGGAAAACCCTAAACCGATATATACGAGACATCAACAAGGGCAAGCGTCAATTGTAGTGGTCACTGGAGTTCAAGTGACTGAAGATCTCCCCAATAGAAATAGTGCATTTCCTGCAGGAGACAATGAATCTTGTCATTGAAAACTCATATTATCCATGTTATATACCTATGTAACTAGCAGTACTTCAAACCCCTATTAGTCCATTTAGTGTTGGGGGCTAAGTGGCAAGGTATCCTAAGGATTAAGGGTATGTGCCCTTAGATAAGGGCAGAAAAGTGACTATACCTTAGTTGGAGGTATGGAGTCATGTGACCCTGGGATAAGAGGTACCCTTAGTATTAAGGATAGGTGCTTAGATTAAGGCACTAGTGTCCTTGGTTAAGGACAAGTAGGTGTCTATGCCTTAGATGGAGGTATGGAACCTAGAGAGGTATTAGAAAGTCATTGGATGTCTATTTTTCTAAACCTTGGGCCTCAACCTTGAACCATATCACTTTATTGGTCTAGGACCAAAGTATACATGCACAACTTGGGCAATGGGACCTAGTAGGAGGGCGCCCTTCTAAAGTGTCCATGGAGTTCCCAACTCCACAAGAAAGACATTCAAAGAGTCATAGGTTATGGAAGGAGTCTCTTGGCCCTCATTGGATGGGCATGGAACTCCATATGCATTGGAGGGATCCATGGGCCATCTATATGAAGGTAGTAGGGTGGCCATTGGGGGGGAGATCTCTCTTGTTTGCTTTGCTTATGCTCTAGTGTTGCTACTAGTGTGTAGAGTGCTTTCTTGTGGTAGTATGCTTAAGGTTTGGATCTTGCTTATGGTATGGGACATAAGTAGGGTTTGGATCTTGAGAATGCTATGGAGTGTTGTGGTATGCTTGTAATTTGTTTATGGTTAGCAAGGGGGTGGTAGATAGTTCTTGCTTGGAGCTTGGATCTAGCTATGGTTGGGTGGTGAATACTTGAGGCCAGCTTGTTATCTATCTTTGTGTTTAAAGAGTAGGGACACAGGTGGAGGGGAGATCCTTGGAGGCTTGCAGATCCTTACTTGCAGGTGGAGGCATCCTAGCTTGGAGTTGGGGAGCATCTTGAAGCTTGCAGGTTGCTTGGAGGACATTTGGAGGCTCTACCTTGGATTTGGAGGACTTCCTCACCTCTACTTGTAAAAATCCAGTTGCAATTACATTGTGTTTTGCACCATGGAAATGGAGATCATAGAAATGAAAGAGTCTCACAGAAAAAGTGGTTTATATATTTTCAAAAATGATGTATACAAAAAATTGTATTACATAATGCAAAATTCCATAGTTCATAATCTATGGATCTTCAATTTCGATGGATGTTTCAATGTCTTTGCATTTTATATGCTCTTCTTGCCTTACTCTTACCTGCACAAGAGAGATTGTTCTAGTTAATATATTTTATGAAACTAATTTACTTAGAAATAGAAAAAAAAGAATATTTTTATATGGCATAACGTGCCTTTACACCATTCAATCGAAATTGATAGTACTGAGGTAGATCGAATTGCAACATGTCTAGTTCTGATCGAATATGATTGAGACACCAATCTTCCTCGACCTCAACCATTGCAAGAATGTTGTCATTTCTTTTCACTGTTATCTAAAGTTGCTCTTGAGGGTTTATACCAAAATATTGATCAAGTGACTTCCAAACATTTTTGCATTTAATCCATCTTCTATAATACAGTAGCAAAGTGAGCATTTGTTTTTCAATGTGATATCTAAATGTCATGGATGAGTAACATAGTCTGCACTCAACTTGCTGATTTTGTTTTGTATCCCAAGCATCATCCGATAGCTCGACGATTATATCAACACTCAAGTCCTTACAAATAAACATTGTTTTCGTTTTCCGAACATTACATTTGGAAAAAAAAATCAACAAAAATAGTAAAAGGTAGATACCAACTTAATCTATTATTCTTTGATCCAGTGCTACATTTTAATATACTCTGAATATCAATATATAGCCTAGATTGAAAACTTTATGAATTCGCTGCATCAGGAGAAATCCATTCCTCACTCAAAAAATTTGGTAGAGGATATGGCTCTAATCTACCAACTAAACCATTTCTATCAAAAAAATAGGTGTGATTATAAAAAAAGCCTCCTGACTCTAAAAGTGATTACCTTTATATTGTAAAATACCGATATCTGAATGTATGACATCAATTATTCCTGCAATCGATTGAACTGATTGTCATTTAACAAAATTTGATGGATACAAATATGCAAAACCAACAAAAACATCTCAAGAAATATATAATTCAAAGAAAATGCTAAATGTAAAGAAATTGAATCTGAAAACTTACAATTGCATTTCCTTCTATCATTTGGATTCAGATCATAAATGTTGAGCTCATTGTGAAGATAAGCATGCTGAACTAAAACTTCCGTGATAGATTGATTGGCAGGTGATATTGGATTTATTCCCTGTAGCTCTTCTAAATTCCATTTTAATCTACCTCCATTCATGCTGCATATTTACTAACGTTGTCACACAGTCTGCATATTTACATGCAAATTCGCACAGATGAAGAAAAGGCGAAAGAATCGCGACACTGTGTTTCTACACAGTTTAAGGTGACAATCACCAACGTTCACTTCAGCACTGGCTGACATCGAACCTTTTTCATGCTCACCTCATGCAGTTGCGCTAACAGATTGGACAACGATTGCAGCCACCCACGATCTCCTACAGAGAGCACATCCACTCTGTACTTTCAAATCTGCACACATGTAATATTATGTAATATATATATACTGGACACCATTCGTGTAAAAGATGATGAAGAGAGCAGAAGAAGATAACATAAACGAAGTAGATGCCCTGAGCATTGATTCTTCATTTTTGTCAGAATTAAGGTTTAATTTCTTTTTACAGATTGAAATAAGCTTTGTAGGGCACGTGGTTTCGTCCGCTACTGTATTGTGCTCTACCGCATTATTGACATGTATACATGATATACTTAATCTGATACAATTCATTGTTCTGCGTTCAGATCTATGTTAATATTGCTATGCTTATCATTCATTCTGTCTGATCTTTCTAGTTGTTCTTACTAGTAATAGGCGATTAACATTTAGTCTTGTCTTTCGCAAATCATTCGCGACTAATTATCAATCGAGCACAGTCTAGCTCTTCGCGAATCATTCACAACATATAATTTGTCTTGCTATTCGCGACAAATTATTCTTTTGGCGCTTCATCTATTAACATTTGGCTACGTAATCTAGAATTACCGCGATCTCTATCACTAAAGTTCTATCATTCTGATAGGCGTAGTCATGCTTACAGAGACAGTCGTATAGTTCATTCTGCTGCGCACGAACATTTTCTGTTCGAGTTCGTTTCTTGTTCGAGTTCGTTTCTCGTTCGTGTTCATCATTTATTCTCCCCTCTCTCTCCAGCATGGTATCAGTGCTATTTTCATAGCTTGATAAGCTTCCACAGTACAAGATTCTACTAGCCGATAGAGTAATTGTTTTCTTGTTATGTAAATATCAGATTTTCATACTTAAGTCACTGATAGTTTCTCCTATCACTTAGACTAATTCTTCCACATGGGTTCCAAGGGAAAGCCAGTCCTATCATGGACAAGCTTGATGGAGCCAATTACCATCTGTGGAAATTTAAAATGAAAATTGTACTAATGGCAAAAGAATTGTACGACGTTGTTACAGGTGCAGAAGGGAAACCTGAAGCGGACGACACGGCAATCTCCAAATGCAAGCTGAAGGATGGAAAAGCTTTTGTGCTGATCATCCTCAATATCACGGATACCCATATCGGCCATGTATCCGAGGCTCAGACATCGTAAGAAGTCTGGGACATCTTGAGCACAGTATACGAAGTGCAAGATATAGCTTCCAAGCTACATCTCAGGAAGAAATTCTACTCTCTCAAGATGACAAATGGTGATTCTCTACAGAATCACATCAATTCAAGAACCTACTAAGACAAATGGCCACTGTCGAATCTGTCATAAACGATCAAGACACAGTGATGCAACTGCTTACAAGCTTGCCAAGTTCTTATGACAGCTGGGTGATAATCATCATGACTCATTCATAATTGACTCTTTTGAGATTCATTACTATGTTGTTGTAGGAAGCCACGCGAAAGAACGAGGCCTCGAGTTCCTCAACTGATTCTCACACCTTGTACACCAACAAGAGCACGACAAAGCATAAGAAGAAGAAAGGCCTAAAGCAATCAAAGCCAGACCAGAAACCAACTCAGCACAAAGAACAGTCGAATTCACAGACAAAGAAGAAGCTGTTCTGCATATACTGCAAACGAAACAACCACGAATCGGATCATGATGTCTTCATGACCAACCATCAAGGAGCATCTGGCGACAGTTCTTGGTTCCTGGATTCTGGAGCCACTCAGCACATGACTAGCCTCATTGTTGAGTCCTATACACCTTACAGTACTCATAAATTTGTTCACCTTGGCAACAATAGCACACAAGCTATTAAAGGTGAAGGCACTGTAATATTATGCTTTACAAATGATCAGTCTAAACTACTCTCTAAAGTCCTGTATGTACCAAAGTTATCTACAAATCTACTCTCTGTAAGCAAAATCACAGATCTAGGACACAAAGTAGAAGTCGAATGTGATCAGTGTAAAGTACTTGATAGGACAGGCAAGATCCTAGCACTCGGAAAGAGACATGGATACTTGTATAAATTAAGTCATTGCTTTTCTGCCTCTAGTCAGGCTCTCAGTACTTCAATTTATTTAAATAAAGGTTTACTTTGGCATTATAGACTTGGTCATTTAAATCATGCTGCTATACAACGAATGTCTAGACAATCTATTGTTCTTGATCTCGACTATCCTCGCGAAAAAGTTGAGTTACCTGTCTGTCAAGGTACTTGCTTTATACAATAATACAGTTATGATGCTTTTGGGGTATCAATTGTGATGACTTATGTCCTCTCCATCAGTATTTCCATTAGTTTATGATTTTTCAGTATTTAGCATGCTTACATTATTGTTTTAGATAGTCATTATGCTTGCTAGCCAGTGGAGGGCTTTGTTTTTCTGCAGGGGAGAGTTATGTACGTGGCTCATTACATTTGCCGCGTCCATTCTTTTATTGTTATTATGCATAAGCATGCCTAAGGGCCCTTTTTATTCATATATTGGCCTTGGGACCTATTTGGTTATATTTTTAGGACTTGGTCACATTGATTTGGAATGGGGGTCCTCCTAGTGGGAGGGCGCATTATTTTTCCTCCAAATTCTCTCCCTTTTTTGAATCTTCCATTTGATTCAAGGAGAGGGTATAAGTAGGACAACATTGTATTCCTTTATTCAGTTTATGATGATTGCCCCTCTTTAGCCTCCTTAAGCATTCTCTCTTCCTGTTTTCTAGCTTAAGTTCTGCTTTCTAGCATAGCTAGTGAATCTTAGCCTGTACACAACTCCATATCTTTCTGGTGGTTTTTGTTGTTTGTTTGATCTTCTCACATGTGGTTTTGAGTTCGATTCTGCAGGTTTCGAATTCAATTCTGATTCGAGCTTTTCTGCTGGAATTCAAACTGGCAATTCGAGTATGTCAAGCACTCGATCTTGACCTCCCTCTGAATCTGATAACTCTCTTTCATCTTCTGCTTGTTTTTATTTTGTTATCGTTGGTAGCTCATAATAATTTTTGAGAATTTCATACCCGACTAGATTACTGTCTGCTATGTATTTCGTCTCATCAAATCGAACAATTTTTATCTTGCCAGTTTTGGGTACATAAACACAATAATATGACGAATGTAACTCAAATCCTACCAAAAAAACTTGTTCTGTCTTTTCATCGAGAAGTTCTGTCAAGAATTAGATATGCAACATCAAGCATTCACCATAAGCAATTACCACAAGAAGGCGGAAGAAGAACATGCACTGTCACTCTATCACAGTAACTCATACAGAATGTAAAATGTACAAATAAACCCTGCACCCCTGATAGAGAGAGAAAACCTACGAGTAGACTAATAGACTAGCCTACAGCTAATGACAGCTGGTCACAGCTCTCAACATTAATGTACCTTGTAACAGTAACAATGAAGTTTATCATTGATTTCTAACACTCTCCCTCAATGATAAAATTACATTCTTCTATTCCTAATAGAGTATGAAACCTCTCAAATTTACATCTACCTAATGACTTAGTAAAAATATCTGTCATTTGATCTTCAGATTTACAAAAAACAAGATCAATGGCTCCATCAAGAATTTTCTCTCGAATAAAATGGTAGTGTATTTTGATGTGCTTGGTTCGAGCATGTAGAGCTGGATTTTTGGCAAAGTGAATGCAACTTTGATTATCGCAAGATATAGTAGTCGCATCTACCTGTGGTTGACCTAAATCCACAAGCAATCTTCGTAACCATACCGCTTCTTGTGTAGCATTGCTGAGTGTTCGATATTCGGCTTCCGTCGATGATAAGACTATTGTAGATTGCTTTCTGCTGCTCCATGAAATTGCAGCTGTACCATAACTGAATGTATGACCATTGGCAGATCTTCTGTCATCAATATTACCTGCCCAATCGGCATCCGTATAACCTACCAACATTGGCGCTTCAGGCTGATCATACTTCAAACCAAAATTCAATGTCTCTCGAATGTATCTGAGAATACGTTTAGCAAACTTCCAATGTGCTTGACTAGGATCTTGCATAAATTGACTAACAATACCAACAGCATAAGAAATATCAGGTCGTGTGTGTGTCAAATAAATCAAACTACCCACCAGTTGTCTATACAAATAAGCATCCACTTTCTCATATTCATCATATGCAGTAAGCTTCATGTTGACATCCATAGGTGTACTCAAAGGTTTACAATCCTGCATATTGAACTTATAAAACAATCTCGTGCATATTTGCTTTGTGTAAGAAAGACATGTCCTCCTTTTGCCATACTTCAATGCCAAGACAATAGTGCATCAATCCTAGATCACTCATGTCAAAAGCATTGGAAAGATATGATTTTCATCAATTAAGCTCTCATTACAACCTGTAATAATCAAATCATCCACGTACAACACAATGAACACTATGTCTGAGTCTTGTCTTAGAATGTAAAGATTAGCATCAGCATCACTCTTTACCATTCTCCTTCTCTTGAAGTGTTCATCAATGCAAGAGTACCACGCCCGTGGTGCTTGCTTCAATCCATAAATGGCTTTGTTGAGCTTACAAACGAGATGCTCTCCCCCTGGCTCAACAAATCCTTGAGGGTGTACTAAGTACACCTTTTCATCCAGCACTCCATTAAGAAAAGCAGATTTAATGTCCATTTACTGGATCTTCCAACCATAGAAAACAAAAATAGCAATGATAGAACGTATAGTTGCCATCTTAGCTATGTGTGCGAAGGTTTCCTCAAAATCAATACCTTCCTGTTGCTCAAATCCTCTCGCAACCGACCGTGCTTTGTACTTGTTGGTTGCACATCATATTTGATCTTGTATATCCATTTGCAAGTGATAGGCATCTTACCATCAGGTAGCTCAACCAAGTTCCACGTCCTATTTTTCGTTATAGCTTCCATTTCTGTTTCCATAGCTTCACGCCACTCCTTGTGCTCCTTTGCTTTATCAAAAGTTTTTGGTTCTTGAGCTTTGAGCACAGACCCATTAGGGCTAGATTCATTCGCTAATCTTGCAGGAGGTTTTCGATTTCTACTTGATCTTCTAAGCTCTCCCTGCTCACTTGATTCGGGAGTATCTTCCTTATTGGCATCACTTGTTACTAACAAGTACCACTTAGGCACTCTCTTAGGAATCTCATTATTGACCCTGTATTTTTCCATTGGCTCTTCCATATCGACACCAACTTCTTCCTTCACTTGCACTTTAGCTTTATCATCAAAGGGATCAATTGTCAATTTTATTTGGTCATTTTGACCCATCTCATCAAAAGTAGCATCTCTAAAAATCACGATCTTTTGTGCATCTGTGTCATACATCCTGTATGCCTTGGCTCTTTCATCATATCCAAGAAAAATACACTTAACAGCTTTTGCATCCAGCTTCTTTCATTTTTCATCAGGTACATGAGCGTAACCATCACAACCAAATACTCGTAAATGAGAAACATTAGGTTTCTTTCCAATAAAAGCTTCGTAAGGTGTTTTACCCTCCATGGACTTCGTAGGACACTGATTCAAGATATGAGTAGCTGTGTTGGATGCTTCTGCCCAAAAAGTATTTGGCAAACCCTTGCTCTTAAGCATTGCCCTAGCCATCTCCACAATGGATCTGTTTTTCCATTCTACAAATCCGTTTTGTTGTGGTGAATAGGGTGTAGTGGTTTGTCTCTTGATCCTAGATTACCTCTTTTAAGAATTTGCAAGCTTTGAGCACTGATATGACCAAACCTTTGATGCCAAAGATCACTTCGACTATCAACAGTGCTTACCATAGCTTGAGTAAAAGATCTCACATTCAATTTGTAGAGTTGATTCCTGCTGACTCTAGATCCTATAGCAATCACTTTGTAGTGATTCTTGATGTCTTTGACAAGACATTTGTCACTGTCAAACTCAACCTTGAGTTGTTGATCAGCCATCGTCCCAACAGATAGTAGATTCTTAGCTAAGCCAGGTCAATATTGCACATTGCTTATCTGCTTTATCTTCCTGCTGGCTAACTTCATTGGTACCACTCCAACTCTTTTAACAGATAGCAATTTTCCATCAGCTTGTCCAACTTCATCACCATTGTCAATTTCCTTGAGTTCTAAAAACCACTCTTGAAGTCATGTGCTTGGATGCACCACTATTAATAAACCATGTATCCTTGGCCTCATCACTTGTCATTAATGCTGGAATGAACAATTTTGAACCCTCACCAGTATCATCTTCATATTGATCATCATCGTATTGATGTTGATCAGTATAATTGTCTTCATAATAATAGCCATCAAATTGATGTTGATCAGCATAATTTCCCGCTTGCCATTTGTCTTTTCTTTGTTCCATCTCCTTCTGTTTCTTGAAGCATTCACGCTCCCAGTGGCTAGGTTTGTTGCAGTACCTACAATTTTCAGGTTTATTCTATCTCCAATTGCCTCGATTCGGACTATCATTGACCTGCTCATCCTCGGCTTGAGTTTCCTCCTCTCAATTGATACCTTCCACGGCCAGATCTTCCACCTCGTCCTCTAACTGCAAGAGCTTGATCATAGCTCCTGTTACGATGATTCAAGTTCTCTTGACGTTGCTCTTCTTGCAAAAGCAATTCACCTAGTTCTTCATAGGTTGGAGGATTTTCTCGTGGCTATACTCGTCACAAACATCTGATGTGACTCACTCAAACTATTCAATGTCAATTGCACAATCTCACGATCTTGTACTTGCTCTCCAACTGCTGCTAATTGGTCACAGATCTCTTTGATCTTCAGTACAATAAAGAATAGTCATAGCTAGCCGAATCATGAAGCAGAGGAAACATCTACAATGAAATCTGTAGTAGAGGAAAGAACTAAAGCCATTAGGGCTTGAGCCTGATCTACCAATAATGGTGTATGATAAAACACATCAATAGGCCCCCAAGTGGCCTCCTCAAGAGGAAGACCATCCCACTGTACTAAAAACTGAACCTGCCTGCGACGTCGACTATACTGAAGGCAAACCTGATGGATGGCAGCTAGAAAAAAAGGGAACAACTTTGGCTCTGTAGAAATGTGAGATCGCAAGGAGCATCATCCTCTATGGACTTTATCCTTAGTCTTTCTCATACCCACCATGGGCATGACTCTTGTATGGTGGTGGTAGATCGGTTCTTGAAACAGGCACACGTTATACCAGTCCGCAGTACTATTACAGCTGAGCAGTGAGCACATCTTTTTCTATCAGATATTTTTTGCCTGCATGGTATGCCACATACTATCTAATCGGGATAATAAGTTTACATCTACGTTCTGGACAGAGCTTATGCATATTTTGGATGTACATCTTCTGATGAGTACTGCTTATCATTCTACTATTGATGGACAGACTGAGGTTCCTTAATTGGATCCTTGAGGATTACCTTCAACATTTTGTTTCTCCTTCCGAGAAGGATTGGGACCAACATTTATGTTTCACCTTTCTTATTGGCTCATGGGTATGCTCCACTTTTCCAGGGGTGCCTCTTCCTCCTGATGATACACCAGTTACCATTGCTTCTTTTTTATCCGGTGCTCGTGAGCTTATTGCTAGGGCTACTACTCACCTACAGCATGTTCAGCAATGCTATCAGACTTCTGTTGATCGTCATCACCGTCATGTTGAGTTTTAGGTTGGTCATATGGTTTACCTCCGGTTACGCTTTGCACTCATCACTTTGTTCAGGGTCATGCTTCTACTGAGAAGCTTGCACCACGCTATTATGGGCCTTACTGTATCTTGGATCGCCTCAGCCTTGTTACATACTGCTTACAATTCCTGATTCTACACGAGCTTGTGATATCCGATCATGTTAGCCTGTTACGAGCCACTGGCGATGAGGAATGGGCCAACTCTGGAGCAAACCAACGGACTTAGAACGAGAGTATTTATTATGAGCACAAAAAGAACAATCACGAATATGATGGTCTAGCTCAAACTTCATAGATGGCCAATAGAAATTGTCCTTAAGACGTGCATAAGACTTCTGCAAACCAAAATGGCCACCAATAGGGGAAGCATGAGCATCAGACAACAATTGAGGATGAATGGAAGGAGAACTGGGAATACATAAAGCACCATAGTGGTATAAACAATTATCGACAACAATATAAACCTGAAACTTTTGAGAGGACGAAAGGGGATGAGAATGATAAACATCAGAAAAGTCAGAACAAGACAAATGTGCGGCCGGTAAATCATCAAACCAAAAAGGAACTGAAGCAACAATACTATGTAACAATGCAGGAAGACGAGATAAAGCATCAGCTGCCGTGTTTGCCTTGCCTGGATGATACAAAATATCAAAATGAAAAGACTGTAAAAATTGTAAACAACGATACTGACGATCACTAAGATCACGGTGAGAAAAAAGATAACAGAGAGACTGATAATGGAGATAACGAAGCTGAACCTCATCACGTTCAATTTTAGACATACGATATGGAGCACGAGAGGGTGGGATAGCACTAGGAATAGGATCAATATGGTGGGTGACATCTCGTAATGGTGGTCGAGACCTAGGTTCTGAAAAGACAATAGAATACTGATGCAATAAGTCAGAAATCACCTGAGGAAGAGGACCCATGGATGGATCAGGAGGAGCAGCAACTGATGTACTCTGAATGATAAGAAGAGTTGCACCCTGAGCCTTTGGCAGGCTACGCGTAAATTGCTTCCCGGTAACCAACTGATAGTCACCCTAGGAATTAATGCCAGAAAGTAAATGATGCCGACCAGCATGTGTAAAAGACAGTGTCTGTTGAGAAATATCCACAACAACAGTACCAACCATGTGAAGAAAACCAATCTGCACCAAGAATAATGTCATAGCGCTCCAGAGGAATAATATAGAAATCTGCTTGTCCAGAGAAGTCACCAATGCTATAGTCCAAGCCTTGAAACATCTGAGAGCTGATAAAAGAATGTGAGCTAGCAACCTCGACACTGAGAGACTGTATAGCAAAAATAGGTGTAGCACGAATCTTGGTGAAAATGTAACTGCTAATAAAATGAATGTGTACTACCAGTATCCACCAAAGCAATATACTTTGTCTCAAAATGCGGACACATAACCGAATAGAACGAGGACCAGGACGCCCAACCCAAGTAGCATAAGTAAGTTGTGCATGGCAAGCGGCGGAAGCAGGACCATCAAGAAGTGGGTCAACCAACTCATCAACAAAATGTGGACCAGAAATATCAAGAATCTGGATATAAACATCAGAATCATCAAGAGTAAGAGCCTCATAGTAAAAAACAGCAGTAGGAGGACCAGGAGACTGTCGACAATCATGAGCTAGATGATCTGGACTCTTACAGCGATAATAGAGGCACTTTTGCTGAATCTCAACGAATTCTGCAACTGAATAACATCGAACAAAGGCAGGACGAGGTGAGAAAGTTGGATTTCATATTGAATCATACAGTGACGCAAGCTGGGCATCCATGAAGGATGATAACAAAAGTATTTCAGGAGGTTGTACTCTAGCATCTGGCGCAACCATACTCTAGATTAGCAAGAAGCAGACAACAGTAGCTCAATCTTCCTGTGAAGGAGAACATGTAGCAGCAGCCCAGATGACAAACGAGATGATCTGGATTAAACAAATATTGGAAGGATTTGATAAATCTAGTTTTGAACCTTATGTCTTGTTAATGGATAACACTTCAACAATCTATCTTACAAATGATCCTGTATTTCACTCGAAAACAAAGCACATAGCTATCAAGTATCATGTGATTCGGGACTTAGTCGAGAAGAAGATACTGAAAACAGTCTTCATACCCACAGAGGAAATGACAGCTGATATCTTTACAAAGCCATTAAGTAAAGCCTTGTTCGAGAAGCAACGAAGAAGATTGGGGTTAATCCAACTGCCACTTTGAGAGGGAGCTGTAGAACAATTGATCACATAGATCTTGATTCTACCAACAAAGCGCGCAGTTTACTTGACAAAGGATGAGAAAGAAATGGATGCGAACTCAAAACTTTTCTATTCATGACCAACTCAAAAGATTCATGAAAGATTCGCGAAACAGTGTCTTGTTCAAGCCTCAGAAGTCACAAAACTATCTCGAACAGTTCACAAAATATTCTAGCTTCCTTCTTCAAGCTCAAGAATTGTCATCTGTCGTGAACAATTCGCGAATGACGAAAATGTCACGAAGAGACAAGTGTTGCGAACAATTCGTGAAACACGAAGCTGAGATGAAGAGACAGACTGTCGCGAAATATTTGCGAACAATATCTATTTGAGTTTGGAAACAGAATGTCTATTTGAATATCAACCGTCATAAACGACTAGATTTTTACTATTACAGTAAATAAAAGACCAAAAGACCTGTCCTGTAGCAATATAAATACATTTGTACTACTCGTTGAAACTAACTCAATTTGAGACACAACATCGAGATAAGACAGCAAGAGACGTATATTGATGAATCAGATTCAAAGTTATATAAATTCTTTTTTGATCAATAGTTTCTATTGTCTAAATTGTCTTAAGTTGTCTCTTACTTCCACATATAGCATATAATTTTCACACGCATATTCAATCAGAATAAATATTGTTCTATTAGTACATAGATCATATAAAATTGTGATTGAAGACACTGATATTAGTTTGATTTATTCGAACTTGCATCGTGTTCTCAGTGGAAGAATAATTACTATTTTTCCTACAAAACCAGCATGCTCTATTTTTATATTTTCGTCTAAAAGTGTGTATGAAGGTAAAAGATTCATAAGCTTGAACCATCCATTATAAAGTTCGGAAGCGACTTCGTTCACATCAGATTGCCGGTTGAAGCCTTTCTCTAAAGATTTTCGTAAGGTGGCACTTTTGACAATACTAAAATCTGTGCATATGACATGGCCAAATTTTTCAGAAATGAAATATTTGAAAGTAAGACATTGACATGAATGTAGATTTTCTATCTCAAATTCGCAAAAAACATCATAAGAGAAATACCATTCATTTTTAACACTATAGAAATGACCAGCCAAAGATAATATCATGAAAGTATTCATCTACAATACCAAAAAGTCTGCGTAAAACGTGAGCGTAAAAGTACTTCACATGGATAGTCTCAAAAACTCTATTACGGTAACATAGATGTATAAAAAGTCTCCCTTTGTCACTGCTAGTGGTGAGCTGGAAATGGCCGGTCGCTGATATATTGATTTCCCTTCTAACTGCCCCATTTTCGTCCCCCATCTTCATCCTGCACATCGATTAGGATCTGTAAAAGTTCAATTTTTTTATTGGTAGATCGTCTTTGGTACCACTGCTTTGTCCTTCCCTTCCTTTGAAATCTGAAAACCGTTTTTTCTTTCATGTTCCTGATCCAAACATGACTAGGTTCGTATTGTTAAGATTGTATGCGCCAGTTCCTTTGTTTGAGTTTTGGAAGTACTTATCATGGAGGGTAGAAAACTAGGGCATTTTAGAAGGCACTCTATTTCTTGGATGTTTTCGGCATCACCCAAAGGTGCAAGAAGTTTGGAAGAGGAATCCTTGGCAGGTTCAATGGAAGCGTCAATCAATGTATTGGCGGATAAAAAAAAAAGTAAGGTGTGATTTTACTACATCCCTGGTAGGTTTATGAAGCCACATGAAGAATGCATTCAACGGATTTTGGAGGGAAGCACCAGGAAAAATTTTGGTTATTCATCATGACCCAGATAGCATTGTCAAACCAAATGATGGAGCTATTTTTGTATTTTTCACCATATCTACACTTAAAAAAAGGTCTTTTCCAGTTTCAGATTCTGGCTTGGTGTAGGTTCATTCTATTGAAGCCGATTTCAAAGTGGCCTCTGATTCTGGCCCAAGTTTGCTCAGAGGGGCAACGTGATGGCTCGAATTTGTTCACGAATGATGGTATTGAAAGAAATAGGAGTATCAAGTGAAGGATTTTTATGCATGGCGGCCAGCTTGCAGACTTGTATTTCTTTTTTTGTCAAATGAGTCATCATGATCCAGAGATGAATGGGGATGGGTGCAAGAAATTCGACAGAAGGTAGACTCCAAAGTTCATAAGACGTGAGTGTGGATTTGTACTCAATAATTCTACCAGGAACAAAGGGTACCTGACAACTTTTAGATTGGCAGTAGTCATAAGAGGAAAGGTCACCAATGTCACAGATGTCTTGAGAAAAGATCTCGAGTTGAGAGGCACTATCCTCATCAAGGTCATCAGTAAAAACTAGAGGATGTGGTGATAGTGGAGCATCAGAAATGGAAGGGGAGAGGATAGTAGGAGTAATCTCATTTTCATTTTCCAAGCACATGAACACTTTTCTAATGTGCATATTACAGAACTTTTTCTCTTCTTCGAATTTTTCAACAAAATCATTAAGACGACTGTAAAGATTTTCAATTAAGCTTAAAGTGTCTTTCTTCTTCACAAACTCAAGATAAATGTATACCCAGCCAATAGTTTCAAGCAGATCAATTAAGCAAAGAATCTTATCCTCAGGTCCAGTAGAAAAACATGTAGCCCTATCAATGTTAATGACAAAATTATGCAGCTGAAGGGCCTAATTCATACAACAAATCAGTGTCTGAACAAAAAGGTTAGGCGAAGGAAGGGGCTCCCCATAACCCAAAGAGGCAACATCCTGAAACCATCATGTGGACTAAACCATAGAAATAGTCCTTTGTTAGCTTATGAATCGGATAAAAGGTAAAGGTTTCAGTAGTATCCCAACCAAGGAATAGTCGGATTTACACCACCAGGATGCATAGAGAGAGATACAAAACAACACTTAGTTCCTCTTGACAAAGCAAGACTGGAACCTTTTGAAGCCTTTATTCATAATCTAACAAGGTAAAGTACAACTGAAAAGTAAAATACAATACTAAAAAGCACCATAAAGCATAACCACTCTGAAGACATCCAGCTGATACCTAATGCCACCATCCCTACGACAAAACTGCACAAGTTAGTTATCTGAGGAAGACAAGTGTCATAGCTGAATGTCAATTGTTATTCATGTCCAAAAGGAGTTATACTACTTAACAGCTTTGAATAGCAATTTCAAATGGTTTCCACTGCACACCCCAACTACACACTCCCTAAAAGGAACAAATGACTTCTGGCATCCACTAACCGATTTTCCCACTATAATCACTCTTTTTTCTGGTACCATACTTGTAGGTACAGTCATAGTGCCCTTCATTTGGAGTCTATAGCCCTTCGTTTGATCAAAATAGGCTTAAGGACATGGAAATAAGGGCGTTTCCAACTTTTGAATTATTTTTTTGGGTTGAAAAAAATTTAGCCTTCGCAAAATTCAAGGCCTTGGATACCATTTGATCTAAATATTTTCAATGAAATTGAAGTGCAAAATCCCCTTCAAGACACTTCAAGCCCATTCAGTTCCATCTGGACCATTGGTCTTGATCCAAGGCTCCTTGCTTATTCAATCTAGGCCATATATCCAAGAGAGGCTTCATCCAATGACAATCTACAAATATGGGTAGCGAACTGGTCTCGTTCGCACACTAAGCCCTCCGGGCCGCTAACCCTCCACTCTCGCTAGCTACGTGTGAGGGTTCTCTCTCTCTCTCTCTCTCTCTCTCTCTCTCTCTCTCTCTCTCTCTCTCTCTCTCTCTCTCTCTCTCTCTCTCTCTCTCTCTCTCTCTCTCTCTCTCATGGACTCTACTTCATGCGCATTCAGTTTTATTTGTTCTTCGAGCAAATGTGGAAAGGTTTCTCCCTTTGGTACTAACCAATTTAATTGCCTTAATTTGTTACACTAAGTTGGGTGACCCCCCAAAAGATTTTCTTAAAAATAGTTAATTTGGTGGGAAACTTTATCTCCTTGAACGACTAAGATGAGTGCACATAATAGGGATTCAATCTAACGGTGGGCATTATCAAACACTCAGTGCACCAAAGTGAACTATAAAAAAAGGTAGATGATACAACCCTAAAATTCACTCTTCCTTGCTCTCTCTCTCTCTCTCTCTCTCTCTCTCTCTCTCTCTCTCTCTCTCTCTCTCTCTCTCTCTCTCTCTCTCTCTCATGGATGCTCCTTCGTCTATCTCTACCCTGCTATGCTATCAAACATATAAATAACAATTGACGAACCGCTTTTTCTAAAATGCAATGTCTAACTAACCATGAAAGAGCAGTATGATATTGCGAGTTTCTCAGGCGTCAAAGACAGCCATCGTTTGATCAGAAACTGAGGAGTCGTAGACATCCGTGTTATGATCAAAGTGAGTAAACAAGCGCGATCAAACAGCAATGAGAGTGCATTCAATCACAACAAGCATTCATCTACGTTATACATAGATAATAATGTGCTGCTGCTATATTACACTGAAACACAATACAAATAGCAATTACAAAAAAAAATTGACGGCGTAACTGGGAGGCTCAAATAATACGTCTCATGGACAGAGCAACCACTAATCTGTGCTTGGATGATCTATTTATAAATTTCATCCGTGTATTAATTACATTGAATGTTTGTCACCTAATCAGAGAGCCGTTGTACTTGGAAGTATATGGCTTTTGTGACAACTATACATAGTATATATACAGTCAACAAATCAATATCGTTGACGCAGACGAGGACGTCACAAAAATCTCTCACTTCGCATTTTACGTGAAGTGGTTTTCTCTCACAAAAAGGCCAAGGTGTTGAAAATAGTTAAACTATTGAACTGCGAACAAGTTGACTTCTCCAAAATAATTGAACGGAAGAAGTCGAAGGTAAGTGTTGCAGTTTTCGAAAAAGTGTGAAAAATGCGAACTGCAACACTTAGTGTATTTCTGCAGACTATTCAAAAATAATTTAAATCTGCAGACTTGTTCTAAATGCAAGTTTTGTGGAAGTCCTTGAAGATGGCCAAGTCTTCAATGACTTCAAGTTATTAAACTTAACATCTGAACCTAAAATTATGACGAGATTGGTTACCCTTTGCTGGAGATCAGCCGGAAGTCTGTTGTAGGCGTCCTTCAGAATAAATTGGTTGTCTAAGTTATGATTCCAAGGAGGCAACTGTGGGCTTAATTTCCAACAGTCCCCCTTAAGGTCACGATTGGTGCCTTGGTATCTTCGTCAGGTTCAGCATGTTGAAGAACTTCTGGTGCTTAATCCTGGGAAGCGCTTTGGTGAAGTTGTCTGCGGCCATTTATGTTGTGGAGCAATATTGAAGGATCACTTGCCTTGAGAAAACTTTCTTCTGAATGAAATGATACTGGATTTCTATGTGCTTGGATTTGCCATGAAATCTGGGATTCAGTGACAGTGAAATATAGCTCAAGTTGTCATACAGAATGGTGGTAGCATTGAACTGAGTGTGTAGACCTTGCATTTTAGAAAAAGTCGTTCGTCAATTGTTGTCCATATGTTCGATAGCATAGCAGGGTAGAGATAGACGAAGGAGCATCCATGAGAGCGAGCGAGAGAGAGAGAGAGAGAGAGAGAGAGAGAGAGAGAGAGAGAGAGAGAGAGAGAGAGAGAGAGAGAGAGAGAGAGAGAGAGAGAGAAATAGCAAGGAAGAGTGAATTTTAGGGTTGTATCATCTACCTTTTTTTATAGTTCACTTTGGTGCACTGAGTGTTTGATATTGCCCACCGTTAGATCGAATCCCTACTCATCTTATAAGGAAATTAAGTTTCCCACCAAATTAACTATTTTTAAGAAAATCTTTTGGGGGGTCACCCAACTTAGTGTAACAAAGTAAGACAATTAAATTGGTTAGTACCAAAGGGAGAAGCCTTTTCACGTTTGCTCGAAGAACAAATAAAACTGAATGCGCATAAAGTAGAGTCGATGAGAGAGAGAGAGAGAGAGAGAGAGAGAGAGAGAGAGAGAGAGAGAGAGAGAGAGAGAGAGAGAGAGAGAGAGAGAGAGAGAGAACCCTCACATGTAGCTAGCGAGAGTGGAGGGTTAGCGGCCTGGAGGGCTCAGTGTGGAAACAAGACCAGTTCGCATCCATATTTGTAGATTGTCATTGGATGAAGCCTCTCTTGGATCTATGGCCTAGATTGAATAAGCAAGGAGCCTTGGATCAAGACCAATGGTCCAGATGGATCTGAATGGGTTTGAAGTGTCTTGAAGGGGATTTTGCGCTTCAATTTCATTGAAAATATTTAGATTAAATGGTAACCAAGGCCTTGAATTTTGCGAAGGCTAAATTTTTTTCAACCCAAAGAAATAATTCAAAAGCTGGAAACGCCCTTATTTCCATGTCCTTAGGCCTATTTTGATCAAACGAAGGGCTACAGACTCCAGATGAAGGATACTATGACTGTAGCTACAAGTATGGTACCAGAAAAAAGAGTGATTATAGTGGAGAGACCGGTTAGTGGATGCTAGAAGTCATTTGTCCCTTTTAGGGAGTGTGTAGTTGGGGTGTGCAACAGAAACCATTTTCTGTTCTAAAGCGATCTTGGCTTTCAATTTACCAACTAAGTATTGGAGGGCCTGTCAAGAAAAAAATAACAAGTCACCCATGTGATCATGCACATCAGTGATACATTTACGACAAAAGGCGCTTGGGAAGCATTGGGAGCCCAATATCAAGCTGTGAACCCATCTCATATGATGTTTTTGAAGACCAAGCACAATACTATAAGGATGAAAGATAATGAGAGTGTGGGATCCTTCTTCACCAGGATCAAGAAATTGAGAGATCAGTTGATTGCTATTGGAGAACCCATCAGAGATGTGGAGCTTGTCCATACGGCCATGAGTGGCATATATGAAGGATTGCAAATGTCAGCGTGAGTGGCATTGCATCGAGGGAGAGATTACCCACCTTTGAAGACTTGCACGAGATACTTCTACAAGAAGAACAAAGACATGAGGTGGTGAAATCATGGCAAGCCATGCTAGAAGATCAGACATTACTAGCCAAGGATAAGCAAAAGTGTTGGAAGCGAATTTCCAAGAACGACAAAGATGACGAGGACCGAGGAGAGTCATCTTCAAAGCTAAAGAAGAAATAGAGGAAGTGCTATTATTGCCACAAGCAAGGCCATTGGGCTAGGGAATGCTACAAGAAGAAGGTGGATATCAAACAAGAGAAAGTGAAACAGTAGGGCAACTTAGCTGAAGAAGATGTAGAGGAAGATGAGACCAATGTATTCTTGTCAGCGTTGCATCACAGATCGACGACAGCTCGAGATGGTTCATTAAATCAAGTGCTACTAGACACATGATTGGAAAGCGAGATTATTTTGAGAGCATTTTTGTTATGGCCATATTCGGTTAAGGACCTGGAATAGTCCTAATATGGTAGGCTGGCCCTCCGGTATTTGGGATTGTTGGTCATGCCATGATTTAATTCCATGTCAAGGCCAGTTTGTGACTAATAACCTTGAGAGGATCCAGACACACTACTTGAGACATATGGAGTATTGCATGTCTGTGTGACGGATATAGGCAGAAGGACTGCATGAAGAAGTGTGATCTATTTATAGTTGACCTGCATGGGGGTTGCATGGTTTCATGCACATGACTCTACTCTCTATATAATGAGGTAGGGATTCTCCCGTCCACATATTGGTTTAGGTTACCAGTTTCTCTCTTCTCCTCTCGCTTCACATGGCATGGCTTGGGGGCTAGATCCAGGTTATGATCTAGGTTTGGTTGGGCGGTTTGGCTCCACAGTCTCTTCTATTGTGCTCTCCTATCCTCATCTTAGGGGTTATCCCTTTAGGGTCTTTACAAAGTGCTAATTTCTTAAGGGAAGTTTAGAATTGGAGTTTTAAATCATTCAGCTTTTCAAAGTTTGTGGTAGAGTGCCCTTCTACACATTCACTTTTGATAATGATGCTGAAAATTAGTATAGAGTTCATTCTTAAATTTTTGGTGCCTTGAGAAAAGTTTCAATTGATGTAGAATGTTTTTGCATGCTAGAATTCACATGATTGTTTAGCTGTCTATTTTTGCTTGATTTGAGGCTTGAACAACTTTCGAAGTCCATAATGTTATTTGCAAATTAGATTCATGTATAACTTACTAGGGTTTATTGAAAGATTGGTTTGGAATTAATCTTTCCGATATAAACTAGTTCTGGCTGTAATCTTGAATTTAAATGGTTGCATGCATGTTGAGGATTTATAGATATATTCTGATTGAATCCTCCTGTAAAACAAGCAAACTAATAACATAGTTTGGATAGTGGTGTGTTCATTCTTAGTAGCAAGCAGAAACGTCTAGGGATGAAGCAGGCAGTCTGAATCTCCCTGGAAAGCCTTTCTCTGTTGAAGCTGGTAGCCTTGTTCGGATTTGTAGATCTGTAATCTGGTGGGTGAACCACAGAATAGGATTCTTCCTCTGCTCTCTAACCTCGGTGACTGTTGAATGTAGGAGAGATGATTTCTAAATCTACAGAAATCCAGAATGACCACTGATTTCTTGTTTTCCGCTCTATTACTGAGGGCTGTGGAAGACAATGAATAAAAGAGTGGATGATAGCGCTCCAGTGGACAACAGGATCTGAATCATAGATGATTCTGAAAAGGGATGTAGATCCTGGCTGTTGAATGCCGAATTCACAGGTCCTGCATCAAGCCTCTGAGATGCTGTTTTCGCCCTCCAGAGAAAAGCCATGAAACATTATGTTTCCAGAATGGAATGGCGATGAAGTCTGCTTCTGAATGATGGTGAATCGTGTAGGGGAAGCCATGGTTGTAAACGACTCGTTGATGGACTGAGAAGGGGTGCAATCCAGCCATGCTCCTGCTTGATAACTCTCTCTCTCTCTCTCTCTCTCTCTCTCTCTCTCTCACGAGGAAGGTCGCAGCTGGAAGCCCTTTTTGAAGTGGCAATCGTTTGGCTACGGGTTTTTCTTAAACATTTAGGGTATGGAGACCTAGGTGTTATGGATACCTTAGGCATGTAAGTTTTGCATATGAAGGGAAGTGACCAGGGGTTCGACCCTCATGCAAGGGCTTCAAAATTTAGCAATTTTGGGAATTGCAAATCAGTTGTAAGGATTCTAGGTACATGCCAAATGACCATTGGGGTTTCAAATTTTTGACAGGTTGTAACTTTGATGATGGTTCGAAATGAGATTTCCGAACTCAAGTTACTAGCACCCAGTCAGTGGAATTTTGGGTTCTTGGTGCTTAGTTTTCAAAATTTAAACTTTGGTTTGAATATTGCTTCCCAAATAGGGAAATCACGAGGAACAATATGCATGTATTAAGATCTTATTTGCTGGTTAATTGGCTTACATCAAAAACTACCGATAGATTTTGTGTGAAACTTTGGTACTATTGGACCTTTGGTTAAGCTATAATAATCGGCTTTGGAAATGAATTTTAAAGCCGATCTTGACGTAAAAGAAAGAATGGTATAGTTCTTAGGCATATACCTGGTATAGGAATTCGATTCCTTGGTATTATGCATTTTAAACCATTTAACTCTGGAGTATTCATACTCCCAGTAAATGGAGTCAAATCATGTTTTCTTCGGTTTTCTCCTTTTCAAATCGGTGGAACACCGATCAGTTGGTTATTGTGGTTTTGATTATTTTGGTCATTAAAATTGAACAAACCAAAGCTTTTGAGATACTTGTTAAATAATTAATAGAAGAAAATTCATGGTATGTGTAGGTAATTCTTTATTCGACAAAATTATTTGGAGTGAAAACAATGTAGAAAGTACTCGAATCCAAATGTTATTTTTCATTAATTACAGATAACTTTAACGAAGTAATTCTTAAGCCAGTAAGTGTAAAGGAAGATCAGTCAAATTTTTTTGAGAAAATTGTAATGATAGGAATTAATAAAAAACTGATTTCATTTCCAATTAAACCTTGTGGTGAATGATATTCAAAAGATCGGACTAGTAGTGCTTTCATACTAGTAGATGATTTTTGGTATATCAATTATTCAGCCCAGGTATAGGATAGAAATGAAATTGTTTCAGACTTTTTTCCTATAGTAATTAATTTTAAACATTTACTAATGTCGTTATGTCTTCTTAGTACCTTAGCTGAAATAGATTTTCAGGGAACTGAAAATTCTATGGAGAGAAGAAGAGTAGACATTAGTGGTAGTAAGTGTGATCGGGAAATGTATTTTGCAGTTAGGATTTTGGTAATCCCAGTAAATAATTGCTTAATACCAGATATTAATTTCCTGGATTAAATTCATAACTTATATTTTTGTATCCATTGCGTTATCTGCAATTTTGGATGTCAATCGTGATGTTGGAATTAGAATCTGATACATGGATTACATTGGATCTGTTAATTGATAGAAGCTTGTCCCTAGAGTTACTGCTCTTGGATCCATAGGGATTCGAAGCTTATCATTAACTTGGAAGGATCAAAATGTAATATTCAAACATGTTAATTCTTCGGTTCAGATCACAAGATCAGGTGTGGATTTGTGGTATCCATCTGATTGGCATAACTAGTCATCCAAATATATGGATTCTCCAATATTTCGGAATGAGAGATAATATCCTATAGTGATTACAGGACAACTAGATGATCAATGGATCTCTAGAATATCAGATGAGGCGGTTAAGGATTTTTTGGAAGGAAGAGCTAATGGTATGGGACATCAGTAATTTTGGAAAGAGAATTCTAGGACTGTAAAGATCTGATGATCAATGGTGTGTTTTAGTACCTAGTCGCGATATGGGAAAAATAAACTGTTTGATCAAATGTGGGATATTTTGGAAAATTTTGAGGTTTAATCTAGATCCCAATGTGGTATCTCATTATTTACAAAATCAAAGGCCCTCAAATCTATTTCTCGCTTTCTTAATTAATCCTTTACTTCTTAGTAATTTCTCAAGTATATGACATCAGACTAGTTTACATGATTCTTTCCAGCATGAAGTTATTCATCTGAAAGACTGTTATATCATATAAATTTACTACTTGTGTGAATAGACTTAAAAATCAGATAAATTCTAAGGTTTAAGTGTTTCAATTTATTAAACCTAGAATACCTCTTTTTGCATAAATGGATTTTGATGGAATGGTAGTTTCTGTCACTCTCGTTGAAAATATTTGAGGGAGAAGTCTTGTTAGCAATAGATTGAACCCTTTTGTGGAATGCACTTATTGCTAACTTTTCTTGGATTTCAATATTCTCATATATCATCTTTCCACCATCCCTTATATTCCTCTGACAATAATTAAGTATCTATTTATGATCCGTCAATCATAAATATTTAGATTTGTATGATTCATCAATCATAATTTTCTAGAATCCAAAACTATACTTAATCATTTACAGGATACTGGAGTATATGTTCAACATAACTCAGAGAAAGTAAGAATCATTCCAAAATCTTTCCACTAAGAAAATATTGGATTCAGAAATATTCTTCAAACAGGATTCTTAACTAAAGTGCAAGATTCAAGTTCTATAAACCACTGGTAATTAAAGACAAAAAGCATACCAAAATGATAATGTCAATCGTCTTCAACTACAAAAAAAACTTTAGATTATCGTCTAGAATCAACTCTAGATATCCAAAGTCCTGCTGAATATCAACTCAGTTATTATGCTTGGATTCATTATGATTTGCTATCCAACTGAGCACTCTAGGATACAATCACTAATGAGCTGAGTCTATTCCTTAACTAAGGAATACTCTACCCCAAGAATATCGTATATCCAATACACATAATTTAACTGATGAACCCAAATGATTCACTAATAATGCGTCTTACAATCAATATAAATCAAAACCATCAGTTTATGGTGAATCCACATCACACTGATCGTTATACCAATTAACTTCATCTACGAGTAATCAAGTACTCAAGTTAATTGCCAATGATTCAGAAATCTCAAATGTCTAGGTGAAGAATTCAATTATACTACTATGACAGCACATTTAGATCCTTATCCAAATCATTTATAAGTTAATCCATAAATCTTCTATACAAAGATTTGTTAACTCTGCAAGTATGTATCAAAATAATACTTGATCATACGCTTATGTTCACCGACTAGGTTAAGTGCACCAAATAACCCTAGTAACCAGGAATACACAGTAGATTCATACAAGATTAATCGTCCACATATGTGAATAATCTCATTATGATCCAGTACATAAACACATTTATATCTGGCAGATTCCTCCAGAACCCACATGTGTTACTCATATATATCATTGAGATCTTGTAACTCAGCTACAAAAGATTTTCTATTTCTTATGAGTAAATAACATATCCGAAAAATCTCTGAGACGAATAAGGATGGTGATGATTCTTAAGTGTGATGATTAATTCTTGATCTATTATTTAAGTAAGAATTTAGATCAGTGTTTTGAATTTCTTTACTCCAGTATTATTGAGAACCTATGGATCTCACAGACATTCTCACAAGATAAGTATTTTATTGTAGAGAATTTAATTTATCTAGTGGATGTTATTCTGCTACAGTTTATGGTTTGCAAAGGCTTGAGTACATTTTTTCTTGTAATTGGATCTCCAGTTATCATAGGAGACAAACAAGTCTATTAAGATGAATGAATGCTATTTTCTTGCATTTGGTGCTAGAAATAGGAGCATTTAACTCAAAAGAGTATCTGGGAATGATTTTCTCGGTTAATATTGAAAGTTAAAAAACTGTAATTCTTTCTAGTTTTGAGGAGCTTCTCAGAATATAAGCAATTTAAGGAGGGAAGAATGTTATGGCCATATTCGGTTAAGGACCTAGAATAGTCCTAATATGGTAGACCGGCCCTCCGGTATTCAGAATTGTTGGTCACGCCATGATTTAATTCCATGTCAAGGCCAGTTTGTGACTAATAATGTTGAGAGGACCCAGACACACTAATTGAGACATATGGAGTATTGCATGTCTGTGTGACGGATATAGGTAGGAGGACTGCATGAAGAAGTGTGATCTATTTATAGTTGACCTGCATGGGGGTTGCATGGTTTCATGCATAGGACTCTACTCTCTATATAATGAGGTAGGGATTCTCCCATCCACATATTGGTTTAGGTTACCAGTTTATCTTCTCCTCTTTCTTCACATGGCATGGCTTGGGGGCTAGATCCAGGTTATGATCTAGGTTTGGTTGGGCGGTTTGGCTCCATAGTCTCTCGTAATGTGTTCTCCTATCCTCATCTTAGGGGTTATCCCTTTAGGGTCTTTACATTTTCACCCATCCATGATGGAAAAAAACAAGCCAATGGGAAAGAGTGCCAAATATGAGGATTTGGCAATGTGCTAGTGCAATTTCCAACTGGAAGGTAAAGACCATCTCTAATGTACTTTACGTGCCCAGGTTAAAGAAAAGCTTAATTTTTGTTGGGGTCATGGCAAATCAATGCTTGAAGGTTGAGTTTGTCAAAGACGGATGCTTGATGAAGGACATGGATCACAACTACAAGGTGGTTGCAACATCAATTGTGGTCTTTACAAGCTAAATGCAACCAAACCTAATGAATATGTTAAGCATTATTGATTGCATCTCAATATGAATTGTGGCACCGCAAGATGGGCCATTTGAACTATATAGCTTATGCTTGATGGATAAATTGAAGATAGTAAGCGGATTACCAACACTCAATTTGTGAAGGTTGTGTGATGAGAAAATACTATAGGGAGGAGGTGGAGCAGCTAGGGCTAAGAAGGCACTTGAATTGATGTATAGTGACATGTGTGGCCCAATGAAGGCCATGACATTAGGTGGAGCTTACTATTTTATGACCTTCATAGATGATTACTCCAAAAGGACGTGGATATACTTCTTGAAAAGCAAATCAGATGCATTGGCTTGTTTCAAGGAATTCAAGGCTTTGGTGGAGAATCAAATGGATGCACGAATTAAAGTGCTAAGGTTAGATGGAGGGGGCAAATACAAATCAAGTGAATTTGAAGCCTTTTGCAAGGAGCATGGAATCAATAACAATTTACTCAAGCCCATATGCCACATAGCAATGGGATAGCCAAAAGAAAAAATTGGTTGGAGGCATGTAATACGATTGCCTTCTTGCAAAACAGGAGTCCCACTATCGTGGTTCCAGATGTGACTCCCGAAGAGGTGCTCATAGGTATGAAGCCAAAGATTGAAAAGTTTCACATTTTTGGGTGCAAGGCTTATGTGCACATGCCAAAAGAGGTTAAAAACAAAACGAGGAGAGAAAAGAAGCCTAGAAAAAAGGATTCCACATGGATCATTTTTCGTTACTTGTTTCATGACATATTTTTCTTTTCTTCCTCCTTATTTTTTCATTTCTTATTTTTCAATTCTTTTAAAATAGCCACAATATGCATTCTCTTGCAATTTTTGGTGTCTCCCCTCTCATCTATATTCTAGAAGGGTTATCAAAAAAATGACAAAAAACCCATCTTCTTTAGAATCTCCATCATTTTCTCTTTTCCCTTCTAACACCCTCTCCATCCCCCCCCCTTTCACTTTCACTTTTATTGTTTTCAACATGATCATATCCAAGCCAATCCAAACAGATTCAACAAATCTACCAAATCAATTTAGATCAACAACTAATGCTGCATTGTTCAACAAGATCTAGATCCAAGACGACTTGAGCAGATCCTTGTAGAACCAAACTCAAGCAAATCCAACAGATCAATGCAAGATTCTCAATCTCGTATGACCATCAAGGTATCGCCTAACAACCAATCATGAAGCAGATACCTTCTAATCAACAGGATCCCAACTCCTTTTAAGAAGAAATTTGCGACATGAAGGAAGTTGCTCTATAGAAGGTTGGTACTATGAGACTAGCACAAAAGCAGTGTGTGTGTGTGTGTGTGTGTGTGGGGGGGGGGGGGGGGGGGCATGCTGGCCATTTCCAATGCCATGCAATGCCCAATGCACAAAGCATGTAAATAAATAATGAGGGCTCATACAACCTTGATTTTTTAAGTTATGTAATTATATAAAAGTCAGACATTGCATAACAGTGCACTTGTATTGCACAAAGTGCCAATAGCTGCATATGCCTTGAATAACTAGCTAACTTTGGTTTAGTGTGTTTTGAAGCATAATAGGAATTTATGTGGCATGGTTCAAGTAGGAATAATAATTGTAAAGTCAACTTACTTGCAAAAAAATTCTTTGTATTTCATGTTCATAACTTTCATTTGTTGAATCAAAGAGTTGAGTTCCCTCCTAATGTGTCTTGTGAATGCGAGAGAGAGAGAGAGAGAGAGAGAGAGAGAGAGAGAGAGAGAGAGAGAGAGAGAGAGAGAGAGAGAGAGAGAGAGAGAGAGAGAGAGAGAGAGAGAGAGTTGTGAGGTGAATGTTGATGCTTCATGCTTAATGTTCACTCCCTCCTTGTACTACAACGGAGTTGGTCTTTTCTTTTTACTTGCCCATTACACTCTTAGCAGTAGTAGATATGTTGCATAGGTTGTAAAATAAGGGTAACAAAAATGGACTAGTTGTATGAGACACAAAATTTTAAATTGTATTGTAGATTGAAAACTTACAATAACCACATTCATTGAAAAACATTGAAGTGCTCTCCAAATGTTTTGAAAATGGCAATGTTAGATCAACTTTCCAACTGCATTGTATGTTATGCATCCCAATTCATAAAATGGCATATGACTAATTATACACATGTATTCTTTTACTTTTGTGTAAGCATGTTAGAGTGATATAATGAGGCCAAAAACATATTCGCCTTCCAAATGTGAGATCTCACATTGGGTATAATTTTCTTTTATGTATGACAATTATTTTTGTCAATGTCTTGTTTCTTATTCCTTACATACCATGTTATAAGATATTTAGACGTTAACGTCAACATATGTTTCAAAAATTTTAAAATCTATCACGTTATTCAGTAGCCAATATGCTTATGAAATATCTTCTAAAGAATACAAGATCAAAAAATATTTTCTAAGCAAGTGATATCTAATAACACATTGAACCCTATAAGGAGACAATAAAACACATATTTAGGAATAAAATTCATCGATGCTTCATTATTTTGTAGATGTTTTCAGTGGCAAGACCACATGATACTTGTTAAACATTCTAATAAATAACAATTTCATGATCTCAAGAAGCACAGAGGAAAGCTCAAACAATTAAAATGCGTAAGTAGATTTTGAAAATTCCACTTCGCTGACTACAAAGTACCATCAAATGCAAATATGACAACTAGAATATAGTTTATAACAATATACAAATTTTTTTAATCTTATATACTTTAGCGAATGAGAATGAACATGACCTCATGTTATGGATCTTTGGATCCATTTTCTAGCTAAATACTAGAATCAACTCATATCATAGAAGTGTTCAAAAAATCTTATATACTTTAGCGAATGAGAATGAACATGACCTCATGTTATGGATCTTTGGATCCATTTTCTAGCTAAATACTAGAATCAACTCATATCATAGAAGTGTTCAAAAAATACCCACATTGCATGTTAATGCTAGAAAGCTTTTAATTACAAGTGAAATTAGATTCAAGCATGAATATGCTTTATTATAAGATTTTTTTGGCCATTTTTTATCCATCAACATCTATTAGTTAAGAGAAAAATCAAATCAAAAGTAGAAGAAACTTATCAAGCTCAAATTATTTGAAAGCACATATGACATAGGATATTTACGTGATAATGTTACTACAATCAAGAAAGCTTGAGGCTTTAAAGATTCATGTTGATATAAATTAGAGCATGTGGTAAATACTACAAGAAGGATTAAATAGATGATTTGATTGTGTGTGCCATTTTGATGAATTAAGTTCATGCAAGGCATAGAATTTAGGTAATAAAGTGAAATGTAGGAGTATTTGTCATAGTATGCTAGGTTGGCTTGTTATTGGTGACAATAAATCTCTTTGTACAAGCATCCACTTACTTATTACGTTAGGAGTTGAGTGAGAGAACATGATAGGATATTGGGTGTCAAAACTCACCAAATGGTGACAATGAATGTCTTTATAGCAAGAGTACTATGTTTCTTTAAAAGGCTATGCTTGTTACTAGTCATATAAGTCTTGGAGGTTGTTGATTTAATGTTTAAAAGTCTATGTTTGAAATTGAACAAGCAATATTAGTCAACATTAATGCTACAATTGCTCTCTTTTTTCAAATTTGATGCCAGATCAAATAAACATAGATATGATGGTGCAAAATAGAAGTATAGTCAACTACTAAAGATATATTAGATACAAAGTGGCCTAGTGATTCACACTTTGAAGTCAACAAAGAGAAAACAAAATTTGGCTTCACCAAGAGGAATTCTAATGATAGCATACTTACACATAATTAAATTTTTTAGAAGACTTGACCTTAAGTTCTAAATAGAAGAAGTTGAAATTTAAGAAGAACAACAACAAGACCACCAAGGACCAATCAAAAGACATGAAAGTCTTATTCCAAGAAAATCTTTAAGATGTTTCTGACTATGATTGACATGATTAGGACTACTTTTTTTAAGGATATTTTATGAAGTGGGATGAACCACTACCTATCTTGTAGGTTGAAACAACTACATAAGGTAGGCAACTGTCTACCCATAATAGTGATTGTTGACTTGGGCATTTGTGTTTCCTTTGTCAAGATCTTCCCTCCAATGAGATTCATCACCTATAACGATGGTTTATCTCTACTTAGCTTGTCCTTGCATTGAAATCACCTACCAATGAAGATGACATTTGGTGGTTAGCAAGTTATCAGGTACTAGTAGTTATTTGTAACTATCCAATATTCTAATCCATTTTATTTAGCATTTCTAACCCTTTCTAGAAATCTAGATTTATCTTACGTCATGAGAATGGACGCAAGTGATGTTGCAGTTGGAGCGGTTCTATTACAAATGGATAGGCCACTAGCATTTGAGAGCAAAAAATTCATTGGTCCTCAGTTGCGTTATACTACGTAGGAAAGGAATTGTTTGCTGTAATCCATGCACTTAAAACCTGGAGACACTACTTGTATGGTAGTAAGTTTGTAGTGTATACGGATCACCAGCCTCTTAAGTATTTTTGTAACCAACATGATCTTCGGGGGAGAAAAGCTTGATGGGCTGAATTGATATAGGAATTCGATCATGAAATCTGTTACATAAGAGGCAGCTTTAATCAAGTTTCAGATGCTCTTAGTCAAATCGGTGAACTGAACGAATTGTCATTCACCCAGATTTCTACATATCTATACTTTTGTTGAGAGGAAAATATGAATCAGACTCCCATTTTGGTCACATTTGCAACATTGTTCAGACGGAAGAAATGTGGACATTGTTGAGTCAGAAACATAAGGGACTCAACTAACTAAGAAAGATAAGAAGATCGTGGAACAGTTCACCATTTGAGATGGATTACTATTTTGGAATGGGAAAGTTTGTATACCCTGTGCAAGATCTCCAAGAGATTTTAAAGTTGCTGACATTGTATATAAATAGAAAACTAGAGGGGTGACATTTTGTGTACGTTAGAATATTTACCCGAAAGTAGAAGATGAAGCTAAAAAAAAAAGCAAAAAACAAAGAATACTATGTGCCCAAAACTTTAGAATATTTACTACGTTCACTGGGCACCAATAGCCTTCTCCTTGAATCCTACACTCACCAAACGCGCAAATAATTACTCACATATTGCCAAGGCCCATCTTGGAGGAAATAGTTGCTAATGTCAATTGGAAGTTTTCGATTTTAAGGCTCAATTTGGTGCTTTTCTAATATAACTTCTAATTGGTTGGGCCAAGGTTCTTGAAATTCTAGTGGATGATAAATTTAGCTGTGTTTAATAATCAGTAATTTCTATGAGAGATCATCTTGGTGAGAGATAGGTCTGTGAGGGTTCTAAAGTTGAAAAAATAGAGCTTTGGACAAAATATTCCTTTAGACATTCCTAAAATGATTACTAACCCTCACAGCTCTCTCAAAATGGCAAAATAAATCTAGGCTTAAAAAAGGGCCATGTAAGGATTGCCACGTAGGCTACCCAAGTTTACAACTCGAGCAACCAAGTATAACAAATTAAAAAAAAAATCTATAAAAGCCAAAAAAAAAAGAGTGAATCCAAGGGGGCCAATTTTTTTTTGAAATGAATACATAAGATATCGAAGAGAAATAAAATTAATGCTTAAATCTTGATAAAAGAAAAAAGGGTATGGGGGAGAAAAAAATTAATGCTTATATTTTGATAAAAGAGAAAAGAGGGGGGGGGAAGAGAGATAGAGAAAAAAAAAATTATATTTAAACATTGATAAAAGAGAGAGAGAGAGAGAGAGAGAGAGAGAGAGAGAGAGAGAGAGAGAGAGAGAGAGAGAGAGAGAGAGAGAGAGAGAGAGAGAGAGAGAGAGAGAGAGAGAGAGAGAGAGAGAGAGAGAGAGGTTTTTTTTTGAGAAAAAAAAGGGGGGGGGGGGGGGGGGGGGGGGTAGCTCGCGCCCCTTTCAGGCATGGAGATTCAAGGCCCTGTGCCCTGCTGGGAAACACTTGGCACCTCAGGCCAAGTGTTCCCCCCCACCCCCACCCACCCACCCCCCCCCCCATTCGGCCTGCCCCAAAAATGTTTGGCGCCTCCTCGGGGGTGCTAGTTTGAGAGCCCGGGGCACATGCGCCTTGAGCAGCATATGCAACGCGTGGCAACTCCTTTTGGAGGCTTTAAAGGGCATTGTGTTCCTGGAGCTGCATGGCCTACGCCTCGGGCTCAAAAACTACCCCCCCTTGGGGGCGCCAAACATTTTCGGGGCGCGCTGGCACCCCGTGCACCAGCGTGCCTCCTTCAAAGGGCAACCAAAGGCGGGGGGGGGACACCTGGCTTGAGGGGCCAGGTGTTCCCAAGCGGGGCACCGGGCTCTGAATCTCCTCGGTGCCTCGAAGGGGCACACGAGGCCCCCCCCCCCTTTTTTTTCAAAATCTCTCTCTCTCTCTCTCTCTCTCTCTCTCTCTCTCTCTCTCTCTCTCTCTCTCTCTCTCTCTCTCTCTCTCTCTCTCTCTCTCTCTCTCTCTCATGGGCTCTATTATACGATAGTTGTATGACATATACGCTGTTAGACATCTTGGAAATCACTTCTCCTTATGATGCCAAATTGAATAATGTGCTTTACTTTACCAAACTTGGTAAAGGGACCCCTTATGAAGTTTTTTAAATAATAACCTGGTTGGAGGGAAACTTGCCTTTGAACGGCTAGGATCTTTGCACACTATGAGGAAACAATGTAACGGTGGACATCTTCAAGCACTTGGTGCATTTAAAGGTGATGACTTCTCTATATATAGGAGAATCACACATACCTACTTCACCTTCCTCTTTCTCTCTCTCTCTCTCTCTCTCTCTCTCTCTCTCTCTCTCTCTCTCTCTCTCTCTCTCTCTCTCTCTCTCTCTCTCTCTCTCTCTCTCTCTCTCTCTCTCTCTCTCTCTCTCTCTCTCTCTCTCTCTCTCCCTCTCTTTTCCTTACATTTGCCCTAGCTATGCTTCTCCTACTGTGACTTACCATGGTGTTAGCCGATTCTCTAGTGTCGAGCCAAGCTGAAGACACAAGTTATCTCTCACCCATGACCGAGGAGGTCTCAGAAGGAAGAGAGCAGAAGAAGCTGAGAGCCGAGCATGAGAGCCGAGGAAATACCAGCTAGGAAGACTGTGAGTAACTATGTGAGCCTACATGGTGTATCCCAAAGAAGGAATGACCATATAGGAGCTAGTAATTTTTTTTAGGCATTGTAAATAAAGGTAGACCCCCCTTAAATTAGTTAGAATGAGCCACCTTTTGATGGTGACCTTTAGTGGAAGGGCAAATTCCACATGTAATTCTAATCTAGTGGAATTGCCACATGGGCTCCACATGGGCAGCCTTCTTGCTTATTTAAGGGCCCCCCTCTCTTGTGAGGGAGCTTTTGATTGTATTGTCAAGTTTTCTTGAGAAAATAAAGAGGATCCTCCACGAGTTCTTGATGATAGCTTAGCTCCTTGTTCATGGCAATGATCTTGAGTGATATTTCTATGAGCATGCTTGATTCCTTTGCATTGTGGATTAACTAGGTTATTGTTTCTTGTTTCTGGTTTCTTGTTTAGTTGTGGATTAGCATTCAGTTCTTGCTTGTGGAATCTTCTAGTAATCAGCATTCAAGTAAACTAGATAGGCTGGTTTGTGGCATAAATCTTGCATACTCCCTTACAACCGGTTCTTGATTGTTCTTGAGTAATCTAAGCATCAAGTGATGAGTGTTTCTTGATTCTTAGATTGTTAAAATGCTGCTAGGAATCTTGTTTCTTGTTTCTTGAATCTTGTTTTCAGTAGCTAATCTAGTTCTTGATTGTTTTCTGATTTAGTAGTTAGTAGTAGGATCGCTCTCTGCGCTGAACGTTGATCTTCTTGAGCTGTAGATGGTTACATGGCTGGTTTCTTGCATGTAGCTGAGTATCGGATTTGAGTTACCCACTGACAGGCTGGGAATACGTAGTGAAACCTGAGTAACGCTTCTGCTCTGTAACAGTTCTAATAAGAAGAGGAACCACAAAGAACCGTAATAACAGAAGTAAGTAATCCAAGAAAAGAAAAGAGATAAAAGACAAAAGAAGAAACATGTTCACATATTCAGTGAATCTGTGAACACGTGACATTGAGGATCGAATATTGATTGGAAGAATACTGCAAAGAAAGGTAGTTATACAAACAGGCTTAATGCTTTTTGATCTTTCAAGATACCAAAACTTTTTTTACATTGTATAGGTACTTGAGGATTGAAGCTTATGTAGGGTATGATAATGCATGATTTCATGGCTCTCTAGATTCAGAGAACACGTGGGAATTTGCTATAGTTGAGTGTTGTCCCTGCAGCGAGTTGGATACCAAATTGCAGGAATACTACTCCAAGCCAATGAATGTAGTTCAGGGCTAAAGCTTTCTCATTCATTATTGATTTGGTACCACACATTAAAGCATTTAATGACACGACTATTTGTATGGTAGCTTTGTATTCCGACGTCAATTTTATTTAATTTAATACAATCAAGCATTAAATATTAATGTAGTTTGTTTGCTACACGTCCACGACAAGTAGATTAGGTTTATAAGTTTTAGTTGATGTTAGATCTAGAAAGACTCATGCAACATTAAAGCACCAATTTTGTAATACATTGGTTGATATTATGAAATTATTATTATTGCAAATGATCGTGCTATATTGCCATTGCTTTTATATGTGCAATGTTCTTTTTTCAAAAATTGCAATGTCGAAACGAGATGTGGATTGACGTAATAACCAACTAAGAACTTAAAACCATGTGCAATGTCGGATTTCAAAACAAGAATCAATATCATATATAGAAATCTAAATGAAATTTATGATGTGCATAAAGCAATGCAATAAAATATTGTCATTCATAATGGACATGAAGTAATGCAATAAAATATAGAATGAAAAGTAATTTAAGAATAAAAAGTACCTCATGCTTAGCTTGTTGTTTGATCTAAATGTTGAATGCAACTCAAAAATATTGTTTCAAAAGCAATTCATGAACATCGCTTCTCCAAGCACCCAACTCCAAGAACAGCCCGATAAAAATACGCGCGCTATTTTTTACGCATTTTTTATTTTTTTAACCTAATTTGGGATGCCAGATTTCGACATCCAAACACGTCGGACAGATGTCAGATAGACGTTGGGGACCTTTTTTTTATCATTCTGTTAACAGACGTCGGATTCCGATGTGTATTTGGGTCGTCGGAATTCAACATTCAAGTAGACATCGGATAGACGTCAGATAGGCATTGACAATTTTATGAATCATTCTGGATGTCGCAATGCGACGACTTTTTTGGACATCACAATGCGACGTCCACATCGGATTGCAAGCGATGTCCACATCGGATTGCAAGCGATGTCCACATCGGATCATAAGCGACGTCTTTGGACATCGCAATCTGACGTCCACATCGGATTCATTTCCATTGATCGAAAAGTGTCGCGATTCCGGCAACTTATGTGTGTCAGATTGCGACACATTTTAAGGACATCGGATTTCGACGACCTTATAGCGATGTGTTTTTTTGACGTCCATGACGAATTAAAAAAAATTAAACTCACGATGGCATGTCGCAAAACACGTCGCTATTCTGAATATTTGCAGGTGGGCTGCCTCCATAACAGATCATTGAGATCTTTGGTGCTTGGACGTACTTCATGACCTTCATGAGTGCTTTCCGATGGGTCAAACCTGGATTTGATAGGAACTGACTAAGCGTCCATGTCCGAAACAAGATTTACTACCTTATCAACAAGACTGCAAATTCAAATGTAATGTCCAATCTTCCCAATCATTCCATTTATGCTTAGCAATACACTCTTCCCTTTTTTTTTTCATATCAGGGCAACGCCAAACTGATCAGCATAAGGGATAGTAGAATGTATTTTATCATCTTATTATCTTTATCATGCAAGCAGCTACAAACTTACATTCATATTAATAGCAAGTCCTGACTTCTAGTATTAGTGCTAGGTACTAGGGCAGATTCGTGCCATGCTAGCCCCAAAGATGTCCTACAAAGGTATTTAGGAGTCTAAGCACTTTGTGGCTTGGGAAAATCCATACGATACAGTCCAACCATAGTTAGATTCAACATTTAACAATAGCCTACCTTCACTTGTACTTTAATGTATAAACATTCATGTCGTGTATTTTTTCCAACAAGAGTAAGAAGTACTAGTTTTTAACAATCTTATGCACATAGTCATTCATTCCTACTATGTTCCGACGTTGTAGCGTGTGTATTAATACTCATTCTATTATATTGCATTGTTACAAGAGCACAGAATTTCATACTTGGATATGTGTAGATGACGTTTCTTGCGAGTTACTCATCTTGCTCAGCCAAGGTGATATCCTTCTTACATACTAGTATCATCTTACCGAAAGTAACTGGTTATGGCATGTACAACATTCTAATAAGATTTCATCATATAAGTGACAACATATAAGAATAGTACTATCTAGAAATTAAAACATTAGAATCATACAATAATTTTATGTTATTTGTGTTTTGTACTTGTGCATATATGCAGTTTATCACAACGAGATGAATTACATTTAGATCAGTCTAGCGATGAAGACACTACTCAAGTTAATAGGGTAAGTAATAAACATGCATGTTTTTTTTGTTCATAAAGACTTTGTTATTATACGTTAAACTATTGTGCTAAAGTGACATGTACTTGATTTTTGTTTCTCATAGAAACATTATTTTCAAAATAAAATATGGTGCACATGCCTCAAGTGTGATGGACAAAAGATGGGCGAAAGACGCATTGTTGAAAATTATTTGTGAAAGTTTGGACAAAAAGAAGGTCATCCATCGAATTTGGAAGACGTTGAGGTTTGTTAACTTTATATGATTGTTTTTTATTATAATCTTTGTTAATCTATATATGTCACTTATGGAATTTGTTTCATGTGTGTAGCCAATACATCGAATGCCATTCCACGGAGTTGATCCATCCATGTCTAGTTACAATCAACGTCAAGTTTTGATAGACATGAGAAAACAAAGCAATGAAACAAATTGAAGAGGCAAAAACAATTGGAAAAAAGAGTAATCAACTTGATTCTAATTATTCTGATGATGAGGTGCAACACGATGAAATAATGCACACTATGTTTGAATCTTACTTTGAAACAAATGAGAATGATGATATGCATGCATCTTCTAATGAAAACGGAGATTACGAACAATTTGAGATGGATGAAGACGAGATTCTATTGCGCATGGAGGCAAACACTCATCTATATCTTGGAGCGTCCATTTCGAGACTAGCTATGTCAATTCTTATTCTAAACCTTCAAGCAACATACAAATGGAGTGATCGTAGAATGACATCTTTATTCGGATACTTAACGCATAACACAACTATTGTACTTTATAGCGTATTCACATTAAGTTAATTTTTTTTCTTTTCTAACAACTCACATTGCTCTTTTTTTAGGTTGTTACATCGATTACTTCCGAAAGAAAATGTGATACCTAAAACACAAAAAGAAGCACGAAAGATGATGACCGTGCTTGGAATGGATTATGACACAATACATGCATGTCCAGAAGACCATGTTCTATATAGAGGTGAGCATTGAGAAAAGCTTCAATGTCCAATGTGTAATCCTTCACGTTTTCGAGATGACGTACAAGGGGATAAAGTGCCACAAAAAGTGTTATGACATTTTCCAATTATCCCACGATTGCAACATTTATTTCGATGTAAATTTTTGCCACAACTAATGGATTGGCATGTCAAAAATCGATCTACGGATGATGTGATTTGAGTACCAAGTGATTCACCTGCATGGAAACATATTGAAGACCAATAGCCCGAGTTTAAAAACAAACCTCGTAATTTGAGATTTGGCCTTGCTATGGATGGCGTAAATCCTTTTAGCGTTCAAGCGTCAACTTGGTCCACATGGCCAATTGTGCTCGTTAATTATAACATACTTCCATGGTTGAGTATTAAGACAGGACACTTGTTATTGGCTTTATTGATTCCAGAAAAGTACAAGGCCAAGAACATGGATGTGTATCTTGCACCTTTGGTCGATGAATTGTGCATTCTTTGGAATGGTATTTACGCTTACGACATCTCGAGACCTTTACAACAAAGGAACTTCGTTGTTCGTGGAATTCTTATGTGGACGATGCATGACTCCCCTGGTTTAAGCGAATGTTCAGGTATCTATATAATGAATCTAATCCGTTTTAGGGTTTAACATTTGAGTATATTTAACTAAGCTTATGTTTAATTTGGTTTATGAACTATGCAGGTTTTACCACATCGGGTTACAATGCATGTTATATTTGTGGACCACTTTTGAAGGGTCGACATAGCACAAATATGTTAAAAAAAGTGGTGTACAAAAATCATCGCAAATACTTGAATAGGCGATTTTTTGGAGGGCAAGGAGATAATCCTCTAACTACACCACCACCCCCACGCATGGGAGTAACGAATGGCATGGTGAATGGCTTAAACATCACGACATTAATTCTTCATGGAATGAATCCATTGATGGTACGAAATGGTTGTCTATTTTTCATAAATTACCTTATTGGAGGAATTTATTGATAAACCATCTATTGGATCCTATGCACATATTCAAAAACATCGGAGAATCCTTATGGAACCACATCTTTGGCATAAAAGACAACTCCACGACTCGTAAAGATCTACAAGCGGCCGATGTGAAAAGACCCTATTGAATTCAATACACCGAAGGTGGAGATGAGATTCTACCTATATTACCGTGGATTCTTACAAAAGAGCAACTCTCATATGTTAAACATGTCATAAAACAAATGAGAACTCCAACAGGCTATGCACATTCTTTATGCAAATCATTTACCAAAGATGGTAAATTAAGTGGATTGAAATCGCATGATTGGCATAAGATGCTGCAATTCATACTTCCATTTTCATTCGAGGTCTCTTCAACGATGATGTACGAATTACGCTTTACAATTTTGCACTCATTTTTTTTATACTCATTGCAATACTTTTTATGTATACTTTTATAGATAGAGTTGAATGTGATAATTATAATACCCGAACCTTGCGGTTATGTCCTATTTCAGAATGTCACCACATATTCCCTCCCTGTGGCGTGTAGGTTTTTCCATGCAAGTTGGAAAGATTAGAACCTCGCCTTTAACGGGAGAAGTAAGGGCTACACACCTTCCTAGGATTGGGAATTTTAATTATCTACATTTCACCTTTGCATATTAACTAATTGCTAGTGTATGCGGTAAAATACGATATTGCTTTGAACAAAATGAAAATGATGAATTACATTTGAATTCTTACTATGTTAGATAACATATTCCAATAATAAAAAAAGTTGAAACAACACAAACTCACCGATAAACTCACTCAAAGCTTAAGTGCAAATGTGCAATTGTTCGCTCTTTAAACGCTTGCTCTTTTTTTTTTTTGAATATTTTTGTCACATGCGCAATCAATTAAAAAATAACACTATATTACACAATTGAATCATTATTATAAGCAAATTCAAACATACAATTACCATCAAACACTATCTAGTCATCTACTACTCTAAATCTTAATCACACACACACACACACACATTATAAATCTAATATAAATTTTCTATCAAACACTATTTATTTATCTATCACTCTTAAATACCCTAAACTAATGCATAATACAAAACACACTCTCTCTCTCTCTCTCTCTCTCTCTCTCTCTCTCTCTCTCTCTCTCTCTCTCTCTCTCTCTCTCTCTCTCTCTCTCTCTCTCTCTCTCATCTTAAATTTTAAATCAATGCAAAATGTTAAACACACACACACACACAATCTATTCATCTACTACTCTAAATCTTAATCAAATCTCTCTCTCTCTCTCTCTCTCTCTCTCTCTCTCTCTCTCTCTCTCTCTCTCTCTCTCTCTCTCTCTCTCTCTCTCTCTCTCTCTCTCTCTCTCTCTCTCTCTCTCTCTCTCTCATCTTAAATTCAAAATGCAAGACACAATATATACACACTTCTCTCTTCTCTCCACACCTCTCTCTCTCTCTCTCTCTCTCTCTCTCTCTCTCTCTCTCTCTCTCTCTCTCTCTCTCTCTCTCTCTCTCTCTCTCTCTCTCTCTCAGTCATAAATAAATATTAATCTAACAATCTATTACTACCATAGACTGTGTTTTTATCTATAATCTTAAATTCTAAATCAATGCAAAATGTTAAACACACACACACACACACATCTTCTCTCTCTCTCTCTCTCTCTCTCTCTCTCTCTCTCTCTCTCTCTCTCTCTCTCTCTCTCTCTCTCTCTCTCTCTCTCTCTCTCTCTCTCTCTCTCTCTCTCTCTCTCTCTCTCTCTCTCTCTCTCTCTCTCTCTCTCTCTCTCTCTCTCTCTCTCTCTCTCTCTCTCACACACACACACACACACACACACACACACACAATCTTAAACAATTCTCTTTATAAATATAAATTTAAGAATCTATTACTACCCAACACTATCTATATTTATTTGTCTATTAACCTAAATTATAGATCAATGCAAAATTCAAAACACATACACATCCTCTCAAACACACACATGCACTATCTTAAACAATTCTAACAATCTATTATAAACACTATCAAAAATCAATTTATTATAAACACTATCACAATCTATTCTCTCTCTCTCTCTCTCTCTCTCTCTCTCTCTCTCTCTCTCTCTCTCTCTCTCTCTCTCTCTCTCTCTCTCTCTCTCTCTCTCTCTCTCTCTCTCTCTTAAAACTTTAATTTTCAAAAAAAGAACAAAACATAAACTCCAAAATCTTTCAATATCTTCAAGCATACATCTACACTCCACCTCTTCTCTCTCTTTCTCTCTCACAAATTACAAATCTAATAATATATTATTGCCTTACTATCCTAAATAATACTAATAATCTATTACAAGACCATTTAAAACCATATTCATACTAACAATATTCAAAACCATTTTAAATCAATGCAAAATTTAAAAATACATACACATACAATACACACACACACACCCTCTCTATCTCTTTCTATCTTTCACACTCTCTATCTCTTCTCAAAACAAACAAACAAACACCAACCTCAAACAAACAAACAAAGGGCAAAACAAACAAAAATCAAGCACCAACCTCAAACACTGATCTTCAACCACTGATCTTAAAGCACCCTCAAGCACTGACCTTCAAGCCCTCAAGCACCGATCTTCAATCGTCCTCAATCGCCCTCAATCGCTCCAAAGATGCTCCAACCTACAAAAAAATAGACTGAGAGAAAAGGCCCTGGATCGCGCGAATACGAAAAACCAAACAGACGTCGAAATCTGACGACTTCAAAATGCATCGGAATTCGATGTCCGTGCCCATTCCAGGCCTAGACGACAGGTCTCAAACGCGATGGACAGGCTTTCTGATTGCCGACGTGGACGTCGAAATCCGATGTCCACGTCGGATTACATGGATTTTGTTTTTTGAAAAAACATGCCAGGTCATATCCACGTTTGAATGTCGGAATTCGACATGTCGGATTCCAATGTACCTTTCAAAAATTGGTTTTCGCCCATATTTCCTGATCGTCGGACTCTGATTTTTGGATTTTTTACTGGGACGTCGTATTTCAACGTGTTGGATTGTGATGGATTATAAAATTTTCGAACATACGTCGGTCGTCCACGTCAAAATCTGCGCGATATGTTATTGTGACATATGCAGATTGGGCAGGAGATATCGATACTAGAAGATCAACTTCTAGATTTTTATTTTTATACAATCAAGGCCCCATCTCTTGGAACCGCCAAAAGCATACCTCAGTAGCATTATCATCGACCGAATCAAAATACATAGCTGCCATGAATGCTACCAAGGAGGAAATTTGGCTAAGGCACCTACTTGCAGATATAGACCTTGCTCAGTCACATCCAACGACTATTTATTGTGACAATCAATGCACAATAGCACTATCTCTAAATCCGAGATTTCATTCTCGAAGCAAACATATCAAAATCAGATATCACTACCTCAGAGAAAAAGTACAAGACATAGAAGTGTCACTAGTTTACTGCAAGACAGATCTTATGGTAGTAGATTACTGAAAAGCTCTATCAACGGAGCACCATCTCAGATTTAACGACATGTTAAGTCTAAAGATCAAAAAATTTCAGGATCCACATTAAGGAGGAGTGTTGAATTTCGATGCTCAGCCTCAAAACCATTCAATAATGAGCATCTTGAAAAATCTGTCGAAGTTCAACTTCATCAACTTTGAATTCATCGAAGATATCGAAGTCATCGACTTCGACTTCGACTTCTCTCATGTACATATATACATATGTTCAAACTCGACAATCTGAAATCGTCGACTTTTTTCCAACCATCAATTTTCTGATCCTTGTAGCCAGGAGCCCCTCCTCTCTTGCATTCATTCACCATGGCATGGGGGTGAAGTGGTTAGGGTATTGACTAGCCATTTCCTATTGATTGGGTGGTTTTGCTCCACAGGTGTCCTGTTGGTTGCATGCAACATGATCTAGTCGGATCTTCACTAGGCGATCTTCACAGTGGGTAATGTATAGAGATGACCATCTCTATAACCTTTGACTAGAACATTCAAGTTGTTGTCTTGAATAAGACATTGATTTGCATTAAATATGATAGTATGGCCTTGATTAGCAATTCGACTGATAGATTATAGTTTCTTGGACATATTTGGAACATATAAAACATTGTTCTGGTCTCATCAAACTTGACGTCTTGACATTCTTTACTAGATTCGTTTCTGGCATGTAGATCTTGTAGTATGATGATAAGTTGAGATGAACCATCATTGAATTTGATGATGAGTGTTCCTTTGTCTTTGATCTTAAGAGAACTAGAGTCTCCAAGGTGAATTTGTGTCACATCTGGGTCGAGATACCACAATAACTAGAATCTGAATCATTATTTGATTCAGCCATAAACAGCCTTGGGTAGGATTTGTCTTCACAAGAATCGATGACTACAATATGAACCTATTGGTTCTTGTTCGAAAGAATTTTGTAGTCCTTTATATCATTTTCTTTTTTTTTGCAATACTTGTAGAAGGTTTTTGGCATATTGATGTTTTGACTTTTCCTGTTGTGATGGATGTTGAGTATCTGACTTTGAAGTATTGACAACACCCTTCTTCGAGTGTTTCTTCTTCTTCGAATATAGTGCGACTGATTTATCTGATGTAGAAACATCATTTTACTTCCTTCAAAGTTCTTCTTGGAGAAGAATTGAAGTGACAGCTTTGTTGTCAAAAATGGGTGATCCGATTGTAGCAAGTTGATCAATGAATGATCTAATGTGATTAACATGGTCACTTATAGAAGTCGATTCTGACATCTTGCAAAAAAAGAATTTCTTAATAGACGAGTGGTAACATCTTGGATCTCATACAGACTAGTCAATGTTTTCAAAGCTTTCTTAGACGTTTAATTGTTACTGATATGAGATATATGTGAATCCTTGAGATTCATGGATATTAATGCAAGAGTTTTGCCATCTTTGGATTTCCATTTGGCTATAAGATCAACATCTTGTTGTGGTAGGATTGAAGATCTGTCAACCAAATCCCATTATCAAACTTTTCTCCAACAAGTGGCTTAGTGAAAATATTAGCTAGTTGTTCTTCTGTGCTACAATGAACAACATGAATTTCACGACTCAGCAGCCTCTCACATATAAAGTGATACTGAATCTCAATGTGTTTAGTTCTCGCATGGAACACTGGATTCTTTGCTAGTTGAATGCCACTCTGATTGTCGCTATGTAATGTCGTGGGATTTTTCTACTTCATGCCAAATTCTTTCAAGATTTGTCTCAACCATATAGCTTCTTGTGCTGCACTACACATTGCCTTATACTCTGCTTCTGTGGTGGATAGAGCAATTGTATTTTGCTTCTTACTAGACCAAGAACAGCAACTACCACAAAACTGGAATACATACCTTGTGGTGGATCTAGGATCATCATAGTCACTTCCCCAATCCGCATCCACATAGCCACACAACTCAGGTAAACCATTATGCTTCTTGTAAATCAAGCCATAGTCTGAAGTGCCTTTCACATAACGCAAAATGCGTTTAGCTGCCTTCCAATGTATTTCTGTAGGTGCTACCATAAACTGACTTACAATGCCAATAACATAGCATATATCTGGCCTAGTTGTGGTAAGGTAAATTAAGCTCCCTACTAACTGCCTATACAGTGTAGCATCAAATGGCTATGACTCATCAAGCTTAGAAAACTTTTTACCTGGTTCAATAGGAGTATTCACTGGTTTGCAATCTTGCAATCTAAACTTGTGTAGCAACTCTTTGACATACTTCACCTGTGTTAAACCCACTTCGTGTCCTTTTTGCCACACCTTTACTCCAAGGCAATAATGCATCAGGCTAAGATCTGTCATTTCGAATTGTTCTATGAGGTCTTTCTTGATCATATCTATCATCGCTTGATTATTTCCCATAATAATCAAGTCATCAACATAAAGAGCAATCAGAGCAACCATACCATCAAAGCATAAGACATATAGATTTGGATCAGAGTGTGTTCTCACCATCCCCTTTGAACAAAAGTACGCATCAATCCTACTATACCACGCACGTGGTGCCTGTTTAAGACCATAAAGTGCTTTCTTCAAGTGACATACTTTCTTTTCATGTCCCTTTGTTACAAAGCCTTCAAGTTGATCCATGAACACCTCTTCTTCTAACTCACCATTTAGAAAAGCAGATTTCACATCCATCTGATGCAAAGGCCAACCAAAATGTGAAGCTAAAGCAACAAGTAGACGTAGAGTATTCCACTTACATACCGGCGCAAAGGTCTCCTCATAGTCGATGCCTTTACTTTGTGCATACCCTTTGCTATACTACCATCTGCATGATACTTAGTCCTGTATACCCATTTGCAACCAGTGGGTTTCTTGCCAACTGGTGGTTCTACTAAGTCCCATGTGCTATGCTTAGCAATTGACTCCATCTCCTCTCCCATGGCCTTGACCCAAATGTCATCATCCTTCGCTTCACCATAAGTAGAAGGTTCTTTGCTTTGAATAATGCTAGATAGGAGAGCATAATTTGTTTCATACCTTTCAGCTTGTGTCTTCTCTCTTGTTGATCTTCATAGCTCTCCCTGGCTAGATGATCCTAGAAAGTCATCCATGTCGCGGCTCTCCAACAATCTCTCAAACCACTTAGAGAGCTTCCTGTCAGGTGATCGGCTTCCCACGGTACATCCTTCTCCTTGTGTTTGTCACTTGCAACTTCAATCCTTCTTGCACCAAAAGGTTTGTCCCTACCTCTCCAACCTGTCTCTTGAGGTTGAGTAGTAGTATCTTGAGATGTATCCTCTTTTTCATCACATGGAAGGTCAATGAATGGATCATCATCAGGTGGTATCCTCACTATATCATCTCTTCCCACTGGATGTATCTATCTTCTCAGCATCCTCGTCTTCATACATCTTGGATTCATCAAAGATAACATCACGACTTACATGGATTTTGTTTTCCACTGGATCAAAACATCTATAGCCCTTCACACGATCATCATATCCTAGAAATATACTTGATAGCTTTTACATCAAGTTTACGTCTCTCTTCCTTAGGAATGTGTACAAAGGCCTTACATCCAAAGATTCGCAAGTGGTTCGTCTTTGGCTTCTTCTTCGTGAATGCTTCCTCAGGTGTTATCTTTGGTATGGCAATGGTAGGACTTCTATTTTGAAGATAGACTGCCATACTGCATGCTTCAGACCAAAAATCTTTTGGTAGTTTCATCTTAGCTAGCATAGATCTGGCACTTTCCACAATCTTACGATTCTTGCACTCAGCTACACCATTGAGAGCAGGAGTATGAGCTTGCATAAATTGACTTTTAATCCCACATTGATCACAAAGATCATTGAAGTCATTAGACTTGTACTCACCTCCACTATCTGATCTTAGGATTTTGATCTTCCTACCTGTCTGATGTTCGACCAATGCTCTGAAAAATCCAGGATGTTCTTTGCTCTTGCAACACCAGCTTTATTGAACTTCTCTCGATGCTGCTTCCCATATACACAAGATTCACACATCGATTTCAAGTGATCTTCTATGGTAGGCAATCCTGTTACCATCTCCAATCTGCTCATCAAACTGAGGCTTCTCAAGTTCAAGTGACCAAGACTCTTATGCCACAACTCAATTTGCGATGGAATGGACAATACGAGTCCATGTTGCCCCTTGATTGTAGCATTCAACCTGTACAACTTAGTATTGGGCTCCCTTACTCCATCCGCAATAACTTTGAACTTTTGGTTCACATCCTCACAAAGCAACGATCATGGGCGAATTCTACTTTCAACTTTTGATCAGTAATGACTCCAACAAAAAGTAGATTTTTCTTCATACCTGATACGTAAAGTACCTCCCTGATCATCCTGCTTTTGCCATCAGGTAGTTGGATTGAAACGGTGCCTATCCCCTTAATCTTGCACACCTCACCATTTGCTTGTGAAATGGACGTTCCATTATCCAACACTTTCAAGCTACTGAACCAATTTTTGTTACCTGTCATGTGTCTTGTGGCTCCCGAGTCAATATACCACGCTTGATCATCTTGATTAGATGACAATGAAGATATGAAGATGCTAGAGTCTTCAATCTCACCCTCATCGACAAGGTTACATGCTTGTTTTGGTTTCCCCTTGCCTTGTTCCGCCAGGAATTTGTGACATTCACTCTTCCAATGACCCTTCTTACCACAATGGAAGCACTTGTCTTTCTTCTTGGTCTTACTGGAAGATCTCTCATCCTCTTGAGACTTGGCAAATTATTGCTTAGACTTCTTCTTACCCTTGCCCTTGCCTTGTTTTTGGCGTGTCGCAAGTGCTTGATCGTCAATATTTTGACGTCTAACTTTCACCATTTCTCATCGTTGCTCTTCCTGCATCAAGATTCATGTAAGCTCGTCAAAGTGTGGCAATCTTTCTCTTGATGCTATTCCACTCACAAACATCTGATAGGATTTTGAAATGTTGCACAATGCATTGTGCACCAGCTCCACATCACGTATGCACTCACCAATAGAATGCAGTTCATCCCTCATTGTCTTGATTCTGGTCATGTACGTTTGAATGTGCTCTCCTTGCTCCATGCGAGCACTATTTAGCTTTGACTTCAGAAACATGATTCTAGACAAATCTGATGTCTCAAATTGCTCCTTTAGCACATCCCATTTCCTCATCTTTTTGTCGAACACTTTGATATCCACTTCATTTGGCGGCCTTCTCTTATCACATGTGATGACTTCCCACACCTCTTTCTCCATCAGTATGTTTTTCATTTTGAATTTCCACACTGCATAGTTGGAAATCCTGTCCAATTTGCGACTTTCACTCAAAATGGACTCTCCCATGTTTGCCATCGCAAAACTGCTTGAAACTTTTGCCGTAGGCCAAAAACAGTATGCCGAGGCCAACAGTGATGTCAGAAGTTAAAAATCATGACCTGCACTTTTTTCCTTACCAGGCCACTCGCCGCTTTTCATTTAGTTTGAAAGCCAAATCGGCGTCGCCTTTGGAAATGCACTCAGTCGTCAACTCCCAACTACGTGCCCAGTGGAATGGTGAAATCACTTTTGGCTCATTCCGAACACTTTCTCCGCTGCAATCACTCTATTTTGCTCTACCGTACTTGCAGGTACAATCTGGGTGCCCTTCGTTTGGAGGTTATAGCCTTTCTTTGGGTCAAAACGGATAAGAGACCCAAAAATAGGGACTTTTCTAGTTTTTGAGCTGTTTCTTCAGCTTGAGGAAACTTCACCTTTCACTTGTGAAGGGTCCCAACTCCAATTTCAGTTTGAAACTTTTTTAGTGACGTTGAATAGCCAAATGCCCTTCAGCCCCTTCTATTGAAGTTTCCCATGGATTTAAGGAGATCTAATAGCTTATCAGGATCCGATGGCCCACATTGCTCGCGATCCCCATCGTGTATTCATCTTCCTCACAATCTGATGGAGGAGATTCTTTTGGTGCGATGATGCACCACCCTCCAGCCACTACACCCCTTCGTGCACTGAGCACCCACTCGGGTGAGGGCGCGCGACTGTCCGCGACCTGTCTACGGGCTTTTCTCCTCTAAGCTTTCCTCTTCCTTGCTTGAAGCTATGGTGGCTAGGGTTTATCTACACCTGTAAATCGCGATCCAGTGCTCTACACTGCCTGTGGCTGTCCACGACCGTTTGCCTACTGATTAATCTTTCCAGGGCGGCCTCCTACAAGCTTTTACAACTCCAAAAACCATTCAGAACAAAGAGATAACTGCAATTTTATGCTTCCAAACCCCAAACCAAGATTTTTCTCAGAAAACTGATCTTGGCTTCCTGTTCACAGTTCTTTGACATGCCAATTCTCTTCCTCTGAGGTCGCCCTACTGCTAGGAGTTTGATGCTCCAATCCGTTTGTCAAACGGTGTCTGATTGAATGCACACTGACTGCAAACACCAAATAGCCTACTTCGGAATTTCAAAATTTCGTTTGCTGAGGTTCTGATTCAGCCGACAACCCTTGTGTATGAATCCTCACATAGTCTCAAGCTCACCAAGCTTCTGTGTGCTAAACTCTCTGCACCACCTTCCGTCTTCAACCCGCCGTAAATCCCGAACTCTCAGAAGACAATTCTCCCGAAGCTCTCTTCAACGACGATGATGTACTGTGTACACTCCCTGTACGGCTCTGATACCAACTTAGAATTTGCTTTGCACAGGAACACAGATAATGCTACACAGTAACACAGACAGAAAACACTCTCCACAGCAAGCTCACATAGCAACTGTAATTCTCAAAATGAAATTACACTGTACATATAGTTATTCACTCAGGCAACCCATGCATGACCCAGGTTGTCGTTGGCAGGACGCGTGTCCCGTCGACTTGCCTCGTGGCGAGGCCAACTGATCCTTATCAACTGATAGGACCCACAGTACAATTGCACAATGATTCTACTTCAATTCTAACTTTTTGCACTTCGACTCAATCGATGAGATACACAAGGAGATTAAGGAGTATTTGATTTACAATCAAAAGTACAAACAGTAATAATCATTCACACATTATACACCGATTTTAAGAACACAATATATTAGAGTTGCGTAAATGTAAATAAGATTGTTGTAAAAAAATCTACTCATCAATATACAAGCCTAGAAGAACAGTTTAGAACTCGATGATAGTGTTATGCATCTTAGCAAATACATTATTGGTGCGATACATCTGATTTGATAGAACAATACATACATCTAAGCTGATTGTATATGCATTCAACTCAGTATATATACACGTCGTAGTTACTAAATTGCACATTAGCCTTTAGACTGACCATACAATGAGGCAATCATGAAGTCCCGTTCGATAGTAGTAATGATAGTCCTTGAGACATGAGATGTGGCCATTAGGTTCGAACGTCTTCCGAAGGTGTCGAGTCGATAGTGTCGACTATTGAAGGATTGTCGAGTTGAGAGATTGTCAACTATTAAAGGGTCTGACTCTCGTGAGTGGTGACTCTTTGACATTCCTTTGACTTATTCGATTGACTTTGAGTGGTGTCAAAAACCTGTCTCAAACTTGTGTGTATTTTTGCAGGCTCTTCATCTGTAGTAGGTTCTCGAGTAAATAACTAGGTCTGGGACTTTGTCATGGATACTTGAATGAAATAGGTGGTAACATATATAGAAGCAACCCGTTCGAATGAGGTTTGAAGTGGAATTAAAATTCCAACACTAAATGCAATTAACAACAACCAATGCCATAAAGAAATGCTAAACCTAGAAGAAATAATGTTAGCACTCCCTAACAATGGCGCCAAAAATTGTATAAGTACCCTAAGGCTACCTTCCTCCAAGGCCTCGCATTTGGCTCGCCTGTCACGTGGGGTTGGTGCTCCAAAGGGCATAATGCCCTTTTTTCCTATGTTTAGCAAATTCAATTACTATCTAATCCACCAATCTAATTATCCACACCTAATTAACTAGCCCTACTTATCCACAAGCAAGATTGATCAAAAGAGGTCTCTTGTACTTTACCTTAAGTCCTTTTTTCTCTTAGAAATACAATAATGGTAGTAAAAGCAATGAAATAGCAAACATTAACAAATGGAAAGCAGAGAGAGAGAGAGAGAGAGAGAGAGAGAGAGAGAGAGAGAGAGAGAGAGAGAGAGAGAGAGAGAGAGAGAGAGAGAGAGAGAGAGAGAGAGAGAGAGAGAGAGAGATGCAAGGATGTTTTAGTTAGCATAATATCCTCCTCTGTATTGAACATGGACTAAGAGTACAAGAGGTGCCTTTCTGTTCTTGGGAAAAGCCCGATCACTTGTCTCTAATTGGCTATTTTCAATTGGCAAGGATTCTAATCCCTTCCTAGAAAATCTAATGGTACTAATATACATATGTGCCCTTCACATTATTCATGTGAGTTCATTAGTAGAGCGAAGGGCTCTCACATGGTACATGTGAGTTCATCTAAACTTGGAACTTTAGCTAACTTGACTTTGGGGCCTTAACATCGTATTATTCTGACTAATGCCCCAAGTATTTTTTATTCCTAGTCTATATTTTGATAATCATGCTCATTGGATTGGGCTTATACATGTAGGAAGTCATTTCTCTCACACTGATTAGCCTTAACTATAGAGTGTTTAGTGGTGGGTCCAACATGCATGATTAAAGACCAAAACTTGGAAGGACCTATCACTAAGTTTCCAAATTTTTTAGTATTTTTTTTTATATATTGACTTCTTCACAAACTTGGTCGTTCGACCTGAACACATGGTGTCATGATCAACCTTCATAAATATGAGCGGGGCTTGGCATTCTGCGAATAAATTTTTTTGTGAGTTTACGAGTTTCTTTCTTGCCATGAGTTAATAAAAAGATAACACATGGTGTGCTATCTTTTTTATGCCACTATTCAAATATTTATTAATAAGAATTGTGCCAAAATTTTGAAGTTAAAAAACATTTTTGGCCTTGTGCTACAAAATAAAAAAAGAAAAATTTGACTGAATCACTTGGCACGCCGGCATGCCAAGTGATTCGAGAATTTTTTTTTTTTTTTGCCCTAGCAGCCAACCACCTTAGCACGCCGGCATGCCAAGTGATTCAGTCAAAATTTTTAACTACGTGCCAAACCACAATTCTTACTAATAAACATTCAAGTAGTGGCATACAAAAGATAGCACACCATGTGCTATCTTTTTATTGACTCATGGCAAGAAAGAAACTTGCAAACTCACAAAAAAATTACTAAAAAAAGGCCAAAACCCAATACGAGCTAAGGAGTAAAAAAGAGAGGTTAACATTGTATCAGATAAGGAGGGTGATCAAAAATAAAAACATGCTCAAAGGTAACATGTATCCAAGGAATCACACAATGAAATAAATAATAATGAAAGTCTTTCACATGTATCCATGAGACCACACAATCATGTAAATAATGATGAAGGTTTTTCACAAAAGTCAATTTATATATGAATTACATAGATTGAAATTAAGTAGAAATAGATGTTTATCAAATTTACTTGTAACGGGTTGAGGGTGAGTGTCACAAATAGGCTGAAACATCAATTGCTCAACATTGTGACATAGTAAAGTGGAATTCTACAATTGAAACTTGTGATGGGTTGAGCTAGACTTTTTAACCCTAGAAAACGTATTGTTGGATGCTAACAATTTGTTATTGTATCATCAATGGACGATGATCGTTTAAGCAAATGTGGGTCAAGTTTTTTTGTTTTGTTTTTGTTTTAAGTGCACTTCATAAATAGCAATGGCTTTAAAAAGTGATGCATTTGGACACCCTCATAGGTGCACGTAACACGTTTTCTTCAAGAAAGGAGTAAATTCTATGGGAAATTAATATTTTTCCTTTAAAGAATTCAAAAGAGTAACTATTAAGAGGGCTATCACTATGCTAGAGTTGAGTGTAGTTTTGCCTTTGCAAAGCAAGGCCAAAAAGGTTGATTCAGTATTACAATATGTTTCAACGTCAGGATATTTGTGTGCCAAATGAAAATGCCTCTCATTGCAGTCAAATTGGTGTCAAGGCAAAGAAGACTTCAAAACATGGGCATGAGCATGTACATGTCCCACTCCTTTCTTCAAATTGGAAAGGCTTCAAAACACAAGCATGTACCGGTTGCATGTACTTGTGATTATAGTAAAAGCATTGCTTATACTCATCACTTTTGCAACATGATCTATTTTTTTCTTTTCCACATCCAACTTGTATCAATTTCCTATTAAAATTCACCTTGGATGCAAGTGTTATCCCAAATGATTGGGCATCGGGCATAATAGGTGGGTTCTTAAGTACGCCAATAAAATCCTAGGGCTAAACCCTAGATAGAGGCTAAAGAAACAATTATTCATGAAGCAACCATAGGAACTATGCATGAATAAACTTATCATGAAGTAATCAAAAAAATTATTCAAGTTAAAAATGGCTTGCAAAATCAGTTGATAACTACTCATATGAAGTGATCCAAGAAACTATCTATGCTATAAACAGTTAATTAATGGTTGACTAAATTTAAAATCAATACTTGCAAAAATGGCCGATAACTAGAAGTGATTGAAGAAAGTATTCACAATTAATTATTGGTCGATCAAATTTAAAGAAACTGTAGACCTCTAGAGGCTAGAGAAATTATTCACGAAGTAACCACATGAGCCATTCATGAAGTATTCGAAGAAACTACTCATGAAGTAATCAAAGAAACTATTCAACTTATGAATGGTTGTAGAATTGGCCGATAACTGCTCTTGAAGTGATCAAATAAGCTATTTATGTAATAACCATTAATTATTGGTCGATTAAATTTGAGATTGATACTTGCCAAATTGGTTGATAACTACTCATGAAGTCATCAAAGAAACGATTTATGTTATATAAGTGGTTAATTATTGGTCGATAAAATTTTAAGTCCATACTTCCAAAATCGGTTGATAGCCTTATGTAGTGATCAAAAGAAATTATGTATGCTATAAATGGTTAACTAGTGGTTGATCAAATCTAAATCACAACTGCATGGTTGATGGAGTTTGTTGAAAATGCTTGCTTATTGGTCGATTAAATCTAAAATCAATACTTGCAAAATTAGTTGATAATTACTCAGGAAGTGATTGAAGAATCTATTTATGTTATAAACTGTTAAATTTTGGTCAAGCATATCTAAATCACAATTGCACTGTTGATGGATTTTGCCAAAAATGGTTGATTATCGGTTGATCACATCTAAAACCAGGTTTGGCAAAGTCAATCGATAGCTACTCATGAAGTGATCGAAGAAAGTATTTATGTTATAAATGGTTAAGTATTAGTCGATCATATTCAAATCACAAGTGGCATGGTTGATGGAATTTGCCGATTCTTTGTAATGAATGAGTAATACAATGAGCCAATAACTACTCATCAAGTCATCTAAAAAACTATTTATGTTATACACAATTAAGTATTGGTCGATCATATTCAAATCATAAGTGTATGGTTGATGGACTTTGCCGATTCTTTGTAAATAGTGAATAGTACAATCATCTAGAAAACTATTTATGTTATACACTGTTAAGTATTGGTCAATCAGATTCAAATCACAAGTGCATGGTTGATGGAGTTTGACGATTCTTTGTAAGCAATGAATAGTACACTGATGGACTTTGCATGGTTGATGAATTTTGCCGATTCTTTGTAAGCAATGAGTGATACAATGATAACAAACACCTTGGTGCATTTATTCATAGGAAAAAGTAGTAGGTACACTGATGAAAAAGATATATACACCCCGAAGGAGAAGTTTAAACAAAAGTAGGCTCAAACAAGAGCGAAGCTTGCAGTAAAGCTAAGATTAATCCAAATCCTGGCATTAAAAATAACAGTGCATAAACTATGATGATGTCCGTGGGAGTCTGCCAACTGACTGCAGCAGATCGGAAAGTGAAGAGGTGGTGAGTCGGCTAATGAAGGGAGATGAGATGTAGCAGACCCAGCCACTATCGCCCGTTGCAGAATAGATAGGGCCTGAGCACGTTGCAGGGCAATGGAAACACATTGTTTGAAGGAAGCCACGAGAATAGAACTAGGAATACCTTGACGCTCTGCCGCCTGATGAGAACACATGCAAAGAAAATCCTCTAAGCGTCGATGCAAGGTGCCATAAGTCTCAATAGCCAAAGGAAGGAAAGCATTAGTGGGGTGCCTGTCAGAGTAGTTTTTTTCCTTCTCTTGTGCTGCGACGTCTGCCGCTTCTCCTGGTGTGAAGGCAAAGCGAGGCAATAGGTCACCACGCGTGGGATCAGCAACAACAACATCTGTCAAAGTACGAAGACCATCCCGAGAGAGGACAATGTCAACACGCCTGCGGGAAGAGTGGGACGCGGAAGAAGGAAGGACATGAGACTGCTCTATGAGGACATGGAATCCTCCATCTCTGGCTATAGCGGCCGCTGCAGAGTCTGACAACATCATGCGTAGCTGTGCGCTCACTCCCAGAAGGACAACAGAGGAGGTGGATAGCAAGAGCATCAATAGGGTGACCACAAACACACCTGGAGAGACCCAAGACTGAAGGATGAGAAAGCCCCAAGCGAAGACGAAGAGCAATGGTGAAGATGGCTGAAGACAACCGGAAGGAAGGGATAACAGGCCGAGCTAACAGCCAAGCCCCGGCACCAGGACCCGCACAAGAAAGAAGCCGAGCTCGATGCAACGCCGAAGGAGCCTCAAAGAGCATGCTGGAAAGAGTATGCTTGTGCATGCGCTCCAAGAGGGTCTCTTGCAGGTGATCTGAACTGAAAGTGAGGAGTTGCTCATAAGGAGGAAGACAAGCTTGGGCAGAGAGGGGGAGGAGCTCTCACGTAGCGATGAGGAGGTGCTGGAAAGGCAGAGAACCGCTATCCACATGAGCAATGCAATCCGCCAAGAGAGGTCGAAAGCCAAAAAGGAACCGAGAAGACAAAGCAGGGGTGACAAGAGCCCAGCTCCCAAGAAAAGCTGCAGGTGCAGAAGAAACCGTAGAGAGAAGACCCACACCTCCACAAGAAATGGGTAACCGAGCCTGGTTCCGAGCTAAAAGGGTCTCCACACCATCCAAAGAACCAGGGCCCAAAAGGCGGCCAAGAACATCCATAAGAGAGCTGTCAAAGGAAGAGAGGAGATGCAAAAAGTCCGGAGTAGGGGGGAAAGTCCACAGCAGATAAGAAGGACGCTGGATAAAGCAAGACGTCAAGATGCCAAACACGACCTGAGTGTCGCCCAACTGGGGAAGCAGATCTGAATGAGCAACATCCTCCTGGAGAGCCTCACCAAGAAAAGCAGAGTTAAAGGAAGCAAACCCAAAAGGAACACCCAGAACTCGAATGCCATCCGAAGGAGTGAGGAAACCTTGAGGAGGAACAAAGTCCGGGGGAAGACCTGTTGGAGACCATACTGAACACTTGCGGGGTTGAATAGACAAACCAAGAGAAGCCAGCTGCTCAGAGAAATGATGAAATGCGAGGAACACCGTAGGAGTATGACCAACAATATGAGTGTCATCAGCAACCGAAGGAAATAAGCAGGAGGGAAAGGCCTCTACAGAAGCTCGAAGTGCGCACCAGATTACATTCAAGCACATGCTACTCAAGCGTTCAGTTGGCTGCCAGACTAGCGATAAGTTTCTTGCTACACCGAGCAGAGGTTTGTAGAGTTTTGGTGGGCGCTTTTGTTTGGACAAGTTCTCCGGAATCTATTGCAAAAGGTTTACAACGGCCGACGGCTCCATTGAGGTTAACGGCATTCCGTGTGAAGAAAAAAAAGAAAAGAAGAGAAAAACAATATAAAAAAAATCTCAGTTCAGTTGGTGAGGTGGTCCATCGCAGGGTTCCCTTTGTACAGTTGTTCTCATGGCTTCGGACATCTCCCTGCTTCGTCCTCTCAGTCTCAAACGACCTGCTTCAACTGTATCTCCCCCTCCTGACTCCCCTCCTCGTTCACGTCAAGATGTGCTGGATTCCTCGCTTGCCACAGCACCCTCTGTTCCTCCTTTGCTCACCTCTTCCCATGGCATTGTTGCCCCCTCGCTTGGTTGTGAGCCTCCTTGGACCCTTGTTGCATTGCCTTCTCAACCCCCTGAACGGGTTCCTTGCCATGCTTGTGGTCATTTCTTCTCTCCTAGGGGAGGTCTTGCCCGTCACCAACATTCTTGTCCTGCGCTGCTTCAGTCGTCTCAAGATCGCCCTCCTGTTTCTGCACCCCATTCGCCCTCTGCTTCAACTTGGTCTTGGATTTCTTCCCTTGACGTCCTTGGAGCTTTTCACTTGGGCTTCCCTCGTCCAAGGCTTCCCTCACTCTCCGTCGTGAAATTCAAGTTGCTATGCGCCTTCCTCTTGATCGCTTGGCTATTGACCCTTTGACATTGCGGCTTGGCATCTATTTCTTCTTTTTCCCCTTTTGTGTCTAGTGCTTCCTCCGAGGGGTGGGGATGCTGGTCATAGAGAAACTTGTGCTCGCCTTCGTCGCTTTCTATCGGGAGACTGGGAAACGCTTCATGATGAACACTTTGCACGCTGTCAGGCACTTGCTACTCGCAACTCGCAGGACTCTCATCCTCAAGGTGCCCCACCTCTCCACCGTCGCCTTCGTCGCACCCTACATCTTGGGCAAGTTGGTGAGTATTTCGTGCAGCTCGAGCTTTAGCTCCTCTCACACCAGCTCCCTCTTCTGCTGATACTGTTGCTGCTCTCCAAGCTCTGCATCCTACTTCTGAAGGCATTCTTCCCTTGTTTGTGGAAGACTTTGTGTCTGATGTTGACTTGGTGCTTGATCGTGATTCTTTCTCTCGTGCCTTCCATCGTAGTCCTCGTCTTGCTGTTGGTGGTCCCTCTGGTTTGGTCTATGAACACCTTCGTGATTGCTTTCCACCTGAGGACTCTGCTAGTGGCTTTGTTCAACTCTTTCAGGTCTGCTCTTTTATCGCCTCTGGTCACATTTCTTCTTCTGTCACTCGTCTTTTGTCTGCGTCTTGTTTGATCGCCATGTCTAAAGCCTCGGGTGGCGTCCGTCCCATCGCTATTGGCGAAGTTCTCCTCCTTCTTGTTAGTCGTTATATCTGTTTTCAGTTTCAACATATTTTCGTCTCTTTTCTCTCCCCTCATCAGTTTGGCGTCTCTACTCCTGATGGTTGTGAAGCTGTCATTCATGGTTTGCGTGCCACCCTTGATCTCCATCCTGACTGGGTTGTTCTCCAAGTGGATGTTTCCAATGCTTTTAACTCTGTTTCTAGAGCTGCGCGGGGCTGGTGGCGAGTTGGCTCAGCTTATCCCATTTGTGCGGTTGTTCTATGCTACTGAGACTCCTCTCTTTTACAGTCACCATGTGCGCATTGTAGATCTTTCCACTATCCAGTTTGTAGGAGGTACTCATCAAGGTGATCCGATTGGCTAGTCCTCTTTTCGCACTCGTTCACTTCTACCCCGCTGGAACTGCTGATGGTGCGCTTGTTTACAGCCTGCAAACGTGCCTAATTACTTCTTGGAAGCGGTCATACTTTTCAATGGCTATGATATTTCCCTGAAACTTTACCACAACCAGAAGAACTACAAAATCACATGTGCATTCCTACTGCCTCAAGACAACGCTGATAGGAAAGCAGCAGAAATTCAGACTGGACGACTTGCTGGCTGCCCAAAAAACACTGGGAAACACTCTGATATGGCTCCAGCGAGTCACGATTTCCTGCCCAATCTCTTCGCTGCTCCTACTGAACCTATCCCAGAGCGGAAATTTGCCTCAGATCACCACAATCGCACGTCACTGCCTCAGATGCTTTCCCAGTTAGCGGAAAGATCCGATTGCTACTTGCTTTTCTTAAATATGCTCTCTCACTACACCCTGCTTTTTGCATAGTTCCTATCCATGATCAATGGAAGCTAAAGATTTTCACTAGAATTCGTAGCGAACTCCTGCGTTGTCACATAAACTATAACTAATCGCCGCCGCTTGCCACCTCATCTTAGCGCAAGCTCGCCTGGCGGGCTATGCCGCAGCTATCTCCTCCCCGTCCTTCTAGGGGACTTTGCCAATTCTTTGTAAGCAATGAGTGATACACTGATGGACTTTGCCGAATCTTCGTAAGCAATGAGTGATATAAATAGTGAGGGACTTTGCCGGTTCTTTGTAAGGAATGAGCAGTATAGTAATGGTAATAAAAGTGATCCATATTAATAGAAAAAAAAAGGGGGGGCTTTAGATCACGGCTGCGTCACCTCCACGCTGTCCCGTTCCGCCAACCTCGTGGCGGCAAGTGACGCCACGATGCGCTTCCGCTGCTGCCTCCGCAAACGTTCAGCGCGGCACCATATTTGCGAACAGTTTTTTGCGATCCGATGATCGCGAGCGCATTCTTGCTTGCCTTTTTGTGAAGACGAAGAGCTAAATTTTCATGGTATTTGCCTGATTGTCAGGCGCAGCGTACCCTCCTTCAACTTCCACGTACGTGATCTGGAGATGGCGGAACATTCTAGTTTGCTTTAGCGTGCTGTGCGCATTTGAGTCAAGACTGATTCCGCTCGAGCTTCATTAAATAACTGCATTCAATTCCTTGTCTGTGTCATGTGTGGGCGGAAAGACGAAAACACTAAAATATTAGCTATCATCTCTACCAGGTAGCTTTCGTTGAGTCTGTGGATAAGTAAAATATTAGTTATCGGCCCACACGCGGGAGCTATCTTGGAGATGGTTTGAAACTTTTACACAAGCTCACGTTGCCACTTGCCTTCGTATACTGGAAATGAAAACTGTATAAATTGGTTGACAATTGCTGTGAAGGAGGATCTCCGTCAGATTCTCTTGCCTAGTTGACTGATTGTCCTTGAAATTTGGCAGAGCATGGATTTAGCAGCCGTTTACGTTCCAGATGTTGGATTGCAAAATAGAAAGTAAACCTTGTCCGCAAGGCCTTCAAAAGGTCACGTAGTACAGTTGCGAGGTTTGACTGGATAAGTTCTAGAGCTAAGCTTTTTTTTGTGACAATTTCGCACAAAAGTGTTGCATGACAATCAACAACCGTTTTAGACGGTGAGGCAAGTAACGTTAAACTGTAGACGGTCCCGTTCGTTTGCAGATACGTCCTATTTTGGAAATGCTTTCAATTTCTTTCATCCTACGATGCTCTACTTTGCGATCATAAGAATCTTATTGTTTATATCGATTTTGGAAATCGTTTATTTTTTCAACATAAGCGAGCGTGTGCCAGTTAAGGATACGAAAAATAAAACGTTACTCTCAGGATAATGTTGGAGAGAGAGATGGTCTTATGTTCGAGAATTTGATATGGCGATTCAAGATATTTCTCCAAAATGTTCGTTCAGAGAAGAAAGTTTTTGGAACGAGTTCTTTGAGGCTCGTAAGGGTGAAAGTTTTGAGGCCCATGCCGCGTGGTGTCATCTATCATCACTCTTCGCTCGACACTGCTTGCTATTTTCTTCTCAACAAGCAACAAGTCACATGCTAGTTCCAGCATGTGGCAATTCCGAGCTCTCAGCTAACATTTACGACGCAGGATTCAAGAACATTACCAACATCGACTTTTCCAGAAAGGTAGTGGCGGAGATGCTTCGTAAGCATGTTCGGAAACGACCATTCATGCGTTGGCTAGTGATGGATATGACGAGAATGCAGGTACGATCCATTTTCCTGTTTCTTGGACAAAACGTCATGATTTTATTGATTGACATCTTGGATATAAGTGTTGCCGGATACTTGAATTTGTTTAGGTTTGAGGAGATGGCCAAATACTTTAAAGATTCACCCTTGCATGTTTGGTTTGTTCTAGTTTTCGGATGGTTCCTTCGATATTGTTTTGGACAAAGGAGGACTGGATGTCCTTATTGCGGGTTCTGAAGATGACGATACTTCAAAGGACTCTTACTTTTTTGAGGTGCGTATTAATTTTTAGTGGTAACACAAGTCTCAGGAAGTCTCACTTTTTTCGTTTTCTCTTTCGCGTGATTCTCCAGTTTTCCAGATAGAATAGGAATTCTGAAACAATGGGCAAACACGTCCTGGCTATTCTGATGAGTTTGATAGGAAGTTTATCTTCAACTCTAGGTTTTAAATTTTAGTTTTGGCTTAGCCAGCTCTTTGCGTGGTACCGGATATCATTTCGTAATATTTGTATCTTATCGACATAGGAGCATAGGCACTATTACATAATACTTCATCATACCTACCTTCCTTTTATAGTGATATAAATGTGAAGAAAAGAATTGCATCACTGCCTGCATTCTACAGGAAAGTTCTGCATATTCTGTAAAGAGAGCAGTTGTCCCCAGGAGTTCTATCCAATCCTGCCACCAAGAGTGTCTTGCCACTGATTTCTTCTTTACCATCATCTCAGACTTTTGTGCTTGAGTATCAAATTGCGTGATAGGTTGCCCAGGTTATATTGTGTGCTCATGCTTGTTCATATTCTGCTTTAAGCATGTCAAGCATATCAATCAGCATGTAGAGTTACTTATTTAATCATTAATGGGCCTACACCGATATTCTTATACTTAATGTCGTTATATCTTTCAAAGGCCTCTGGCTTTATCCATATCACCAGTTTTGGTTACAAGCAATAACGTCAGTACAGTTCATGAGGGATGCCAGTGCCTCATTATCTAAGACTATCATTCTCCATCAAAAACGGAATTGTCTCCAAGCATATCAGTAAACCATCTTCAGAAACTTTGTTCCAGACATTACTTTGATCCTTTCTCACCAACAACCGACATCATGGTAGGCAGGCTGCATGGTTAGATGTCACTTAGTCATTCATGCTAGAACATGGCAACACCTTTGAATTGCTTATTGTGATAGCACTATATCTAGGTTCTGATTCTATGATGGAAGTAATCTAGTATCCCCTTAAGTAGCTGAAAGTTTCCTTTACCAGGCAGAAGTTTGTTGATTGCCACCGTTCTACAATGGGCTCAAACCTTTTTGATTCTATAAAATAAGGTTAGTATTGCTGCTAGATGAATTCCTTTTGTGAATTATTGGCCTTTGCAGAAGATCACAGAGCTTTTTCACTGATAGATGGTCAAAATTCTATGAATAGTAAGTTCGAAGCTAGATTCTGAAGAAGGTGAACGCCCTACCGGTGATCATCACTATGTTATGCCAAGTTTGGATGCTTGTGCATAGTGTATTTAATACCTCAGAAAGTGAAAAGTAGTTTTCTATTCAAAAAAGAGAGTAGAACAGTATATTTCAAAAGAATTCCATAGTTAGGTAATATCTATATCTTGGTCGAAGCTTCTTTCTTCATGATGAAATTTCAAGAGTGCAAATTTTGGTGCCTAACTAACTTGTAGATGCTTTATCATAAAGGAATAAAAGGAACAGCTACAAACTTTCAAAGAGAAATCAAGAACAGTGGCATCAAAGAATATTGACTGGGAGCTTGTAAACTCTGGTACATTTGAAGGGTCGTTGGGTTTTGAAGATAATGACAGGTGGATGAATGAGGTTTGCAGGTGAAAAGAATCTTGAAGCCTGCTGGAAGATATGCATGTGTGATCTTTGCTGAAAAGCATGCCCTTGGTATGTTTGTCCCTTTCCTTAATGTGAATTTACTTCCTACAATCAACTTTCATCCCATGTTTAAATGCATGTTTAATGTATTGTGACAGAGGTGCTTGCATCAAATTTCACACTTGGTTGGAGGATAACTTTGTGTGGTGTGCCAAAAGTCTCTGGTGTGGTACTTGTGGTTGCAACAAAGGAGATTTCTCCAGCTGTGCATAATATCAGCTCAGAATCCGATAAATCTATTCATGAAAACGAAAAAACACAGGTATTAAATCTGGGAGATAGTCTGGTCAAGCAGAGAAGATCTCAAGGGTTGCTTTGGAATCAATTCCTATGCTTAGAATTTCGAATAAATATCTTCCCATTCAATTTCCCAGCTAGCTTATATTGCAGCATGTGTTCTGAAACTTCGATGTCCAGGTGCTGTCTGACTTTCCTATGTTTTGTCTAACTAATTTCAATGGATAGTTAGTTATTGCAACTACAATAAGCCTCCACTTCCACTACATACTGAGGGCCTGGGCCATTTCATATTCTCTCAATTGTTGAGTCACCTTTTTCTATTCTACTAAGAGATTTCCTTGTTTTCGTGGTGTCTTGTACATTTTTGCTCTTGACTCACCATTTAGTAATGTTTCATTATAATAAATGGGTCCTAATCACAAGGGTATGAATTCTGTTGCAGATGGAAGCACTCCAAACACTTTTCTCAAAAAGGCTAAAGGCACAAGCGAAAGATACTCGTGAAAGACTTGGCATTTTCAAGCAAAGTGTAGCTGAAAACAAAAGCTTTAAAAGGATGTTTTTTGAAAGTTTGCATCCTGGACAAAGAATAATTATGTCTTTAGGTGATTTTAACCAGTCGAGTCCGAAATTTAGGACTGTGGTGATGGATGCAAATAATTGTGAAACATTGCACTATACTTGTGCAGTTTTTTTGGTTCCTGAGGTCAGTACTAACCTTTCTATTCATCTCTCCTTGCAAGAAGCAGAATTATTGCAGATTTACATCAAATCTCTGGGAAATCATCTTTCAAAGCATGAGTTCACAATGCTTTTGACTGCAGCTTGTCATGTTTGCAAGATCTGCTTACAACTTTAGGCAGAAAATATACTATACAGTGTAGAAAACCTCCTATCTCTGTTTGGATGTTGCAGGGAAGGGCAAGTGAATGGCTTTTTTCTTCCGAAAAAGGCCAGTGGCAGGTCGTTGAGACAGCAAAAGCAGGTCGGCTTATCATGGTAGACTAGCATACCGTCCTTCCAGTCTAAAAATCTCAAATGGCCTTTGAGTTTTGATGCTGTATATAACAGTTCGTCATATTCCTCTAGGTATTTTTGGGAGCATATGATCTTTCCGGGGGCATGAGGAACCTACAGGTATGCAGAAAACTTTTGTGTGTGGCTTAGGTTTCTGTAGTTAGCAAAGTGGAGATTTTATGTTTGCCAAAATATTTTCTGCTTAAAATTAAAACTGCTGATGACAGTCTTGGAATGTTCTTTCACAGTTCACTGCTGTTAAAATTTGAGCACTGTGCTGAGCTTGATGAATTTTCTTTGTTGAGTTGTGTGTTAGGAAATCTTATCTCCACTTATAAAGATCCTTCTGCCTGTTGGTTACAACAATGGCAATGTTCCGTAAGTGATGGTTCAATTTTTCCAGCCTTGTATGCCCTAAAAATGTGATTCTTTTTCTGGCTAAGAATCCCTCGACTTAACAAATTTTCTGAATGAGCCTTGATATTTTAGACTACTTTCCATGTACTTGTGTAACAAGCTACTATTAATATAGTGGATGAAAAATCGGTCTATGTGCTTTCTGCATAGTTTTGTAGGGGTACCCTCCCTCTCATCACCGTACCTTGTTTTGTAATGCAGATTTTTGATTTCAGATGATGGTATTAGTAAAAGAACGCTTCTAGAAGAGGTAATGTAGACTAATCGAATACATTGGTGAAATAATTTTGAGGTTTCTGCAGTTGATAGCCTGGTATATATCCAAAAATAAATTATTTTTGCTTGCATTGTGCTAAACTTGTCACACTAGCTTGCTATAACGAGTAGCTGGCGGAAAACTTTAAAAAAAATTTTAAACCTCCTAAATTTTTTTTTTTGATGCAACTCATGGACCAAAAGTCTATTGGCTTTATATTGAGAAGGCTAAAAAAAAAAAAATCTCTTGAGAAGCTTCAAGTTTCTATACAAACCCATTTTCATGTGGATTCCAGCTTTAGGTGATGCAATAGTTGATATCCAAATGTCTACTTTGTGCATTTTAATCTTAACATAATCTAGTAATGATTTAAGAATCCTTGTATGGTCTTATGGTCTAATAAGAGACTAAAATGGCCTACGCCTTGTTAAGACTTTATTATGGATCAAGCAAAAAATGTACTAGAGCTTAGAGCCAAATCAATCATTCATAATCTTAGGAATGGTATCGAGAATGTTACGCAATAAGGCAGGTAGGCGAGACAAAACGTCAGTGGATGTATTGGAACGATCAGTTTCATATAAACTGTAAGACTGCAACTAATAATACCCACGGTCACTAAGTTTGTTTTGAGTATGAAGATAACGAAGAGATTGATGATCAATAAAAATATCAGCATGATAAAGGTAATGACACTAGTTCTTGAAAGCAAAGATAATAGCAAGAAGCTCTTTCTCATGAGTACAATGACATTGTTAATAGGAACAAAGACGATGAGACTCATAAGCGATAACACATTAAGATTGATGAAGTAAAGTGCCTAACCCTGTGAAACTAGCATCAGTCTCAAAGATGAATTTATGATCAAACTAGGGCAACCGGTGCAGATCTTATTAGCAAGCTTAAGAGCATCAAAAGTAGTTTGACAATCAGGAGTCCACTCAAAAGATGAATTGTTCTTAAGAAGAACATGAAGAGGAGCAGCAAGAGGGGCAGCAACAGTGGCAAAATTAGGAAAAAGATGACGGAGATGAGTGACTAAACCAAGAAACATGCAAACATGGTGAACATCAATTGGACGAGGCCAATCATGGATAGATAGCCTTGACTTGACAAGGGTTGGGATGAACATCCAAATACAGTGTTGAGTTGGATGTTCTGAATGTCAGTCTTCGGATACATCAGAAAATAGAATCACATAGAGAGACGTTGAGTATAATCCGAACAACAAGCAAAAAGCCTAGCAACAAGAATGGCGGAAAAAAACCTAAATATAGGGTGCTATAAAATATGGTAGGTACTGCCCATAAGAATTTCAAATACTGCAGTGAGGACTTGCCAAAATATAGCTGAACGATTGCCAAATGTAGCTGTAAATGTGCATTGAATACCTTCGATATAGCTGAAGAAGTGCACTATAGGACACTTTCACAAATAGCTAAAGTGCTTTAACAGCCACCAAATATAGCTGGAAAAGTGCACTAATGACAGCCGAGGATAGCAGATGAAGTGCGCTGTAGGTGGCTGCCAAAAGTACGAGAAAAGTGCATCAAATGGGCTACCAATGAGAGCTGAGGAAGTGCGCTGAATGGGATGCCAAGAAGCTATGAAATGGGCACAGGCCCCCCCAAATATAGCTGAAAAAGGGCTGTCAAATGTAGTTGAAGAAGTTCACTGAATGGGCGCCAAATATAGCTGAGAATGGGTGGTGGAACCTGCTGCCAAACTAGCTGAAAAGGGGCACCAATAGCTGAAGAAATGCGTTGAATGGCTTCCAAATAATGGTACTGAATGGGTGCCAAATATAGCTGGAAAATGGGTGCTGAATGGCTGCCAAAAGTGGTACTGAATTGACGCCAAGTATAGCTAGAAAATGGGCATTCAATCCTGCCTCCAAAGTGCACCAAAAAGTGCTATCAAATATACCTGAATTGCTATAAAAGTGAAGAAATATGTGCCTCCAAATAAGAAGTTAAAATCCATTGCAAATGCTTCCTCCTGGAAAGAAGATCAGGTCTGAAAAAAGTGCCTGGAGAAGAAAGCAGATTGTGAAAGTAACACTCTCACCACAGCAGAAACGTTCTTTGATACCAAATTATAAACAACCTCTTAGATTTTAGTATCAATAAAGCATAAAGATCAGAAAAGAGGCAACAGTAGCTAATCCCTACAAGAATAGATGATCTTGGCCAAAAGCCCTACAAGCCATGGCTGACATAATCCTAGCTTAGGCTAATAGTCTACTCAATATTCAAAGGTTAATAATGAAATACCTCTCACTTATACCCACAGAGAAGCCCGAACTGGAAGCTTCTTGGGGCCTAAATTACTTCTACAACAAGCTAAGTCAATCACTTCACTAGCAAGTCAGGTTTGGAGGGACAATAGTGTGCCCCCCTTGTAGAGTCTATGACCCCCTAGGTGGACCCCTACTTGCAAACCATACAATGATATAGTAATGAAAAATGAATAAATGGGCTAGGGACAAGTACATGAATAAAAAGACTCACAAGTAAGTAAAATAGGGGCTCAAGGCGTGCTTATGCATTTATGCATAATTGAAAGTAGTAAACGTAAGACGCAGCAAATATAATGACCCGACTCCATCACTATGCAAGACTTAGCTATGGAGTATCTTAACTATAAGACTAGATCAACCATGGAAGTTTGAGAAACTTATCTATGGAAAACATCAAACACGAGGGATATTACTTAAGCAGCTCACAACACCAAAACTTAGAAGAGAGAATGAATTGCTAGTAAGAGAGAGAGAGAGAGAGAGAGAGAGAGAGAGAGAGAGAGAGAGAGAGAGAGAGGATCCTCCAAGTCCTATATGAGGCAAACACCTCATGTACATGCATGGAATGTATAGGTGTCAACCATCTGAGTGAGCTACTTGGCCAAGTGGGCCACTTGCACTAACTTAAACACCTGACAATGTTCTAAACTTCTCAAACTTATTTTTACTAAATCGTTTAGTAAAGATATCAACAACCTAATTGTTGATGTTGCAATGTATTAGCTCAATCTCACCACTGTGCACATTTTCTTGTATAAAGTACTGGTCCACCTCTCTATGTTTTGTCCGTGCATGATAGATTGGATTTTTTGCAAGCTGAATGCAATTATGGTTATCACAGTGTAACAATGTAGGTCCTACTTGAGCAATCTGCGTATCATCAAGTAGGCCTCATAAGCAAATAGCTTCATAGGAGGTCCTTGTAGTTGCCTTATACTTACCAATCCAACTCAAGGCATCAGCAACACTGTTCGATGTACCTTTACGATACCTAATGTTGACCACGAACTCTTGAATGAGTTCTGACCATCTAGCCTTTTGGCCACGAAGGTCCTTAGCATTTCTTATATACTTAAGGGATTGGTGATCAATCACCATCGTAAATCTGGCACCATAAAGATAATGCCTCCAGATTTTCAACGCGTGAATGACTACAAAAAGCTCCTTCTCATAGGTAGAATACCCCATCTGAGTAAGATCTAGCTTCTTGCTTTCAACCGCAACTGGTCTACCGTCCTGGTAAAGGACCGCTCCTACAACAAAGTTGCTAGCATCCATATCCACCACAAAGGGATCGACAATATGTAAAATTGGAGCCGTAGAAACACAGTGTTGAGAATTTCAAAACTCTCATTCATTTCATTTGTCCAAGTTATCAATGGACTTTTTTTGTGGCTACATTTTTTCTTCACCCCCTTAAGAATGTTCGTTAAGGGCAATGCTATTAAGACATAGTCCATAATAAACCTGTGAAAGAATCCTGTGAAGCTCAAAAAGGATTTCACATCACGAATTGTTTGAGGCTGCGGCCATTTTCGTACCTTATGAGCCTTATCATAATTGATTTTGATACCCTTAATGGACATGATATGGCCCAGGTATTTGAGTTTAGTTTGAAAGAACTCGCATTTTGACTCCTTAGCATAGAGCTTTTCTTGCCTTAGAAGATCCAAGACAATACAAAGATGCTCTTCATGCTCCTCAAGGGTCCGACTATAAATTAATATGTCGTCCAAATACACCACCACAAACTTTCCCAGATATGGACAAAGAATATCGTTCATCATTCACTAGAAAGTTGCAGGTGCATTCGCGAGTCCAAAAGGTAAAACTAACAACTCGTAATGGCCGTATCTAGTTCGAAAACCAGTCTTAGGAACATCCTCGTTCCTAATCCTTATCTGATGGTAATCTGATCTAAGGTCAATCTTGGAAAAATACTTCGCTCCATTCATCCTAGGTAAGACATGTCTGTTCTTGATGGTTAAATCATTTAACTTTTTAAAATCACCACACAAACGTGTGCCTCCATCCTTTTACTAACCACAAGGGGACTTACTAGGCCAAATGTGGGCCATCCTAAGAAGCTCCTATAACTGCTTAGAAATTTCATCCTCTTCCTTAATGCTTTCCTTGTATGGAAAAAGAGATATAGGTTGGCTACCAGGAAGTAATTCTATCTGATGGTTGACACTCCTTTGGGGAGGCAGGCCATCAGATAGTTTTTTAGAAAGAATATTGCTAAATTCATGCCTAAGTTTGTTAAATATACTACCTTCAGGTGAGTTAAGGGGCTATTTATATACACATTTAAAGGCATATGTGATAAATCAATATTTAGACTCTGACATGGACAGTATGATCATCCACATAGACTTCATCTTTAAGAAAGAAAAGATAAAACTTTATTTCCAGAGTCTTCCAAATATTCAACAACTTCTAAAGCAGATACAACAGGATCAAAAGGCCTATTCACATCGCCTTAAGTTCAACAATTGAGCCATTATGCAAAAAGGTTATACTATGAGTTACATAGTCCTTTCTTAAGGACTCATGTTTGGAGTAAAACCACTACTTTCCTAAAATTACGTCTACATTATCTAAATTCATAATATGAAAGTCAAGAGGTTCGACATAATCTTGAATCTTGAGCGACAACTGAGGAACAAGTTGGTCCCAAGCTTGCCGATCTTTCCCCGACCCCATTTTCATCACATACAAGTGATTACTTGGCGTGGTGGCTGCCTGGAGTTTTTGCACCAATTTAGCATTTATAAGGTTATGTGTAAAACCATTATAAAAAGAACAATCACACCTTGGCGACTTACGAACCCATTAATACAAGTGAGGTCGTGGGGGAAAGACATCCTGGAACTTCTGTATGTAGGCGTCTAATGGCCTACTACCCATTTGCATGGTGGAAAAATGCCGCCAATGCTCAAAGTCATCTAGGACCAGCAAGAAAGTCATTTTAAAGGCTTCTTGAAAAGCATCCCAAGTGGTAGGGGTAGCAACCCTATCCTTCAAATCCTGCCACCATGTATATGCTCCCGCGTAAGAACATAAGGGCAGTAACGATGACCGTTACCTCAGGTAACTTGTTCCGTGTCGTCCTTATGGGTACATAACACATACTCCTCGTGCCAAAGCTTGTCCTGATTTGAATCCTTTGTTGACAAAACCTCTTGACTAGGAATGGTTGTGTAAAGCTTGTAACCCCCTTTTTGCATTCCCTTGGCAACCACCTTGAAGATTTGATCTTTGGCCTTTGTCTTTCACCAAATATGTAGATTCATCAAACTTCACCAACATGTTTTGTTTGTAATGGCACCAACAAATAGCAAGTTCTTGGCCAACCATAGTACATGCAACATACTCTCGATTACCTTCACCTCTCCTGATGACTTCACTGGAATTGTGCCTTTGCTCCTCACCTCATGTGTACTTGTCTCCTCATAGGTGTTGAACCAATGTCTATGAGGTGTCAAGTGCTTCAAGGCACCAAAATCAATGTACCATCTACCAAACGTGGATACTGATGATAGAGCTGTTGTGAATAGGTCAAGTCCACCAAATTACTCTTCTTCTGCAACTTTATCAACAAAGCGATGCTTTTGGTTCTTGCCTTTCTTTTGATCACTTTGCTTCTTCGACATTCAAATGAAAAATGCCCATACTTGCCACAATAGTTGCAATTGCCCTTCCTCTTGAGTGTAGATGAGGAATCAATGCTTGTCTCCTCTCCAATCTACAACTTGGACACTTGTTGTTCCAAGTCTTGCTTTAAGTTCTTCCCCTTGCCTTTGCTTTTCTTTTGAAAGTTTTGCTACTTCTTTGAGGCAAATGCACATTCCGGAATATCTTCCCTTTTAGAAAGATTCTTCCTTCTCATTTCCTCCTGTAAAAGAAGACCCCACAACTCCCCAAAGGTTGGAGAGTCTCTCCCTAGCAAAAAGGGACATCACATAATCTTGATAGTTGAATGATAAACTATTCAGCCTCCATCTTGAGAGTATGTAACCTGTTTTGCAAGTAAATAAGCCTGGCTGAATCCATTGTTTCATACATAGACTTGAGAATGCCCCGAGCTTCCAGTGCATCCCTTGCATTTCAAATGTGAGGAATAATGTTGTCTGTGACAGAAAGATTGATCCACCTATGTGCCTTTTGTCTTTTGCTTGTGTAGTCTTGCAATTCAGGTTTAGATGCAAGTACAAGCTCTTTACTTGTAACATTCCCCCAGCAATTCTCGTCCATCAAGATGTTAGCAATCTTGAACTTCTACACCCTGGAGTTAGTGCCATCAAGTTCGCTTGATTCACCCCATAAACTCTCTCCAAGACTAGCCATCTTGAAAGAAATCAGAAAAGAAATGAAACAACTTACAACAACTAGTTCACCCCAAACTATGTAACCACTTCAAGGCAACCCTTCAGCTCTTGCTTTTGACTTTGCCACTTGGTATGGCCTTGATAGAACAAGCACTAGATCCACCTGATCAAAAAACAAAACCCTTATAGAAAAGTGCACCCTTGTGTAAGCTCCTCCATAAAGCTTTTCCAAATCCTAGCAAGAATTAGAAAGGTTTTGGAAAAGCGCACCCTTTGCCAATAGCTATACAACAGTGCAAGAATCAACTTGATCTAAGTCCTACAGATCAAATCGCCCTCCTACAAGGTTGAGGTCCTTGTGGAAGATAAGAATCTTCTCAAGAATCTAAGCACTGATGTTTCTCTCCATCTCAGACACAACCTGATCTGATTCCGTGATAAATTGCAAGACCTAGCTATGGAGTATTTAAAATGCAATACTAGATCAACCATGAAAGCTTGAGAAACTTAGCTATGAAAACATCAAACACAAGGGAAATTTCTTAATCACCTCACAACACCAAAACATAGTAGAGAAAATGAATTGCTAGTAAGAGAGAAGAGCGCATGGGTCCTCCAGGTCCTTTGTGAGGCAAATAGCTCATGTACATGCATGTAATGTATAGGTGTCACCATATGAGTGAGCTACTTGGCCAAGTGGCCACTTGCATTAACTTAGTTAAGTTATAAATAGGGGCCCCATGTATTTAATAGATAACATGGCCCATGAGTAATGTACAACTCATAATAACATTAGTGCTCAGCCAAGTGGGAAATAAAGAATGCCAAGTAAAGACATCACCATGAATCTCATGGCATGATTTGTGCATTATTGGCGTGGAGTCAAATGCTCATGGGTTGCTATCTCCTCTGTAGGCTACACACTAGCATGAGAAAGGTGCTGAGCACGTAGGTATGCGTGTGCCTTATAACATTGATCTTGTGTGTGGTTGCCATGTTCATGCATTGGCTGTTGTGGGAAGGTATGTAGCTCATCATATGTATAGATTCTGTGGATCACCTAATAGACACCTACGACATTTGGAACTGTCTTACAGACTAATGTCCTAGGCCATCTGAGCATAACTGATCTTGACTTGTAAAATTCGAATGTAACTACCTTATCTACATGTGGCTGTGTTGCTTTTGGACCTCTTGAAGCTTATACAGCCTCCTGTAATTCATCTACATGTGCCTGTGCCTCAAGATGATATTGCGAATCTTCATTACATCTAGAAGATGCATGTCAGTACCTCATCTCTATTATCATGTGACCCATGATAGGCATATCTCCTCTAAAATGTCCTGTGTCTTGTGACTGTATCTAGATCCTCTGCCTCTTTTGAATGAGCCTTTGTCCCATTTGGAATATCCCGTGGCCCTTGATGATCTTATATCACGTCTATAGGAACCTTTGTCTCATCTGCCAATGCATGTATCAGGTAATCTGTATGTATAAATTTTGGTGGTGTAGCATATATGGGTGTAGATGCCTCGGCTCTGAATATAAAAGCATAAAAAATATCCTACTAAAAAGCCCTTTCACTAAACAAGCACGCTATGTCTTGGCAATATATCTCCCACTATGTCTTAATTTTTCTTGTTAAATGTGTTGCTTAATAAATCCAAGATGGATCAATCTTTGGCATATCTTCAGGTTCTTGTGCAACAAACTAGTTCAAATTTATCAACATTAGATAAATTAAAATTATATAGTAGAACCCAGCTCATCCAGACACATCCAAAACTGGCTTCTAGCAGCATGAATTCTACCATCCATAGTAGAAGCATGAATACATAAAACATCAAGTTGACTGTCCCATTATGGGCATTCAAAACATCTATGAATTTCCTTGAAACTAATCCCATTTTGTTTACAAGCTTTGCTAATATGTCCTTAGACAATGGATGATATATAGAGTGCTATAAAGGTTACGGACTTCAGAGTTGCATATGACTTATCTCATTCTCCCCTAGGAAATTAGCAATTATTCACTTTGGCTTTGTCCAACATCTATGTAGCTCTCTTCTATGAAGGTCCAAATATTAAACTAGCTTCAAGGCTCGATCCTAATATTTGCTGGAAGCGTAAATGTAATGGGCCCCGTTTGGTGGACTTTGGTTGCTTGCTAGATTCAACAATCAGCTGTTTTGTGGTTATATTTGTTTACCCACTTCAGATGTCCACGATTGAGTTTTGATTATGTTAAGAGCCACAATGATATGCGGAGTCTTTATGTAGTGAAGCCTAGTGCTTTAACATTAATGTCACCTGGCAAACCTTCCTACCTGCAGCCAAATTCCTCTTGAACAGGCATCTTGGACATTTGTTGTTTTGCCAAATGAACAAGTAGGCATTCTCATTCATGAGATTTTTCAACTACAGATCTTTTATTTTATGCTTATTATAAGCAGTGATAAGCTCGTTGACTGTTTGCTCCTCAAGTCTACATAACATACTAGGAAATTTTCTTTGATTGTTCAAAAGATTCTCATGTATTCTTTGTCTCTCCAGACTCACTCGCCAGTAACTGGAAATATGCTAGTTGAAGATGTTGCTCTTCCATGGGAGAAGAAATTTGGCAGCAAATTGGTTGTCTCAAAATACAAAAAGTTCCGACGTCTCATCTTCAAGAGAAACCCCAACCTCATACAATCTGAAGCTCTTTTGGTTCTTGAGAAATGTACTGAAGAGAACAATGTTTCTACTGCAAACTTAAGCCATCATCCAGGTAACTTCCACGATCAGATTTTCCTTAAAACAGTAATTTTCTTATAAAGTTTGTTGAACCTTGTCAGTGATGTGTCCAATTTCTCAACTTCCTATGTAATGTGCAATGTGCATGCCGAAGTGGATCAGTATTTGGTGTATTAGTGTCAATAATCTAACAAGAAGAGATTCTTTTATGGACTTATTACAGAACAATTAAACTGACTCCTCCCTTGATTTCTGGTGAAGGCCGTTGATTTCCTTAAAATGCTTAGAATTTTAGTAAATGATAGTTTTCTTTATAGTGATTAGTTTAAAGTTTTTAGAGGCTTGTTCAATCACAAAAAGGTGCTGCATTGGAGAATGTAGAATCACCTGGATGAAAAGAGTGGTCTTAGCAAAACCCCATGAGCTGCTTTTTGTTCACCATTGTTTAGCACTGGTAGGAAATGAATAATGAAGTGTCCATAATATCAATATCGTTCTATATATATCCTTTGCTATGGCCTTTTCTGTGAAGCTTATTCTGTAATGTCTGTTGATATATCCAGCCTTCAGAGAGCAGACATGCAGTTTTCTAGGAGCAATTTCAATATCTAAGAAGTTTGCTCACCCATAAAGCTAGAAAGAAAAGCAAACATTTTCCATGGTATCACAGCTTTTCTTTCAAGCCATAAATCAAGCATCTTAAAGAGCCCGAAGTCAAATATTAGATCAATGAATTGCATAAACATAAACCAAATGCATAGTGCCTCAAGAAGTGGAGTACCTAGTCATTCGCCGTCTATCATTCTTGTCAAGAAAAAGGACAAAATTTTCTAACATGGATTCATAAATGTCATACTTGTGTACATCATGGTAATGTTGGAGCATGTAGAGCTTATCCAGGCTATATCTAGGAAGACATGGTTCTGCTGTTATGCTAGTGATAAGAAAAACTGAGCAAGGCAAGATTCACATGGAGGACCTCAGTCACATTTCAATGGCATAAGTGTGCTGGACTCTCTCATGGTAGTTGTTTTCAATGGACAAGTGAAACCTATAGAGATAGGTTAGCTGCATTCTTACCTTATTTCTTACTTATTTTATAGCAAATCATTTAGAATAACAAGAAAGATGGATAAAGTGAGATATTTGTGTTAATTATGAGGATATGTAGAATATCACTATCAACATGAATAATTATTGCCTAACAGCTGCTTGAGCATTAAATGACCTTTTTTCATTGAGCTCTGAGCAAGGTATGATCTGATTAAGATTGTTTGGGGTGTAACCCCATTGCACAAGGGTGAGTGTGTGATTGATAAGATACTCAGTTGTCTAGCTCTTGTTATGGTTGGTAATCATAGTTATCACATGGGGAAGTCTTTTACATCTTGAAAGAGTGAGAGCTAGAAAGAAAGAAAGCTTTATTAATGTGCAGGAGGATGTTCGATTCTTAACACTAGACACAAATCCAATCATGCAAAATGGTTCTCGATAAAAGAACATGATACTTCTTGGTTGTAATAGATAGGTTTTGCAAGTACGCACATTTTATTCATGTCATTGTGCTCGCATTTGTCTATTTGAAATCTTTTGACTTTATGGTCTATCTCCTTCCACATTAATCAATCGCGATACTTGATGCACTTCTCACTATTGGATCGAGTTGATGCATATTTTAAATGTACAAGTCTTCAAGGTACAACATATCAATGATTTGGAAATGGTCAAAATCGTATCTTGGAGGATTATTTACGTGATTGTCTCACCATCTAGTCGAGATTGGGATCAGCACTTGTGTCTTGCAAAATATATCTACAATAGTTCAGTCAATAACAGCAGGGCGTGCCACCCTTCTGATTGGAAAATGGATATTTACTAGCTATCAAGAACCCTTGCTGAGTTAACCTTCACCTAGGGAACCTTCGCCAATATCATTTCTGAGTTCTGATCTACCTGATTTAGCTACTGTCAAATTTGTGACAAATTATTATCACTATCTTTTGCACGTCACAAGTTTATTCAAGGCCAATCCCTTACTGAGACATGTCTTGATATTCAAGCTAATGAGTACCAAAACGTATCTGGAAATGGATGGGCATGAATTTTGTAGTAAGAGAGGAGTACAAGGAAGGAAGTATTCAAGAGGCTGCCTAGATGGAAATAGACCATGGTGCTATTTTCATCCAAGCTCTTGATTGCTCATGTTGTATAGAGGAAGCCTTCAAATTCACATCTAGCTTTTGGAAGACTTCAGAATAGCAGATTTGCTTACATGTATTACACTTTGACTTTTTATATTTTCTGTAATCTTTGTGAACATTTATCTTTTTTCTACTTGCACACCATTTTGTAGTTTCCTTCTTATACTGTGATCTTTTAAAAAGTAAGATGGTGAAGCCATGTTTTGTATTCAAACATATAACAAAATTGATGGAACTTTTGTGTATCTTACCATTCTGCTGCTAGGGACTTGTGGCAAGTTAAAGGTGGATCATAGCTATTTGGCCAGCCCCTATCATCAAGGAATGGTGGCTGGACTTGCTTTAATTTCTTCAAGATTGGAAAACTGGGTGCTTTCGAAGGAACTGGTAAGCTCCATTTTGAGAATGATATACTGCTGATACGAATCACTTCTTACTAAGCAGACTTTGGGGTGGGATCCTAGTACTTGGTCCGTGTGTGTGCATGTGGCCAGTTTTCTTAATATCAAATCATGAAAATATGAAGAGTAGTCAGAAAGTTTTACATGAATGGGCATCCACAACAAATTGTCAATGTTCTCCAATAAATTAATGTCTATATGTATAGTTTGTGTGTGTTCTCTTTCATCTCCTTATGCCACGTTCATGTCAGTGTTTCACAGTGATGTACCCCTTTGGGTTCCTAGGAGGACGTAGTCCACCATGGACTAGATTAAGATTACAAAGAGCTTCAATAGGAGAACCAAATGTTCGCTTATCCTAGTTGGGCTACCATGAGTTGCATGCTGGTTGTCAATATATCTGCTTTTTGAATATTTGAGCTTAAGGAAGGTTAGTTGCGAAGATGGCCATAGAAAGCCAATATTTTGCTGCTTTTATGGACCCTTAGAGAAGTCACTAGGTCGTTGGATAGCTGTCATGTACATATTTGTGACTAACTTTTCTTATGCTTTGGTGTCTCAAAGATCAATGTGATGGTTGTTGGACTTGGAGCAGCTGTCCTTCCAATGTTTATGTACAGACATCTTCCTGTTCACCGCATTCAGGTCTATATCAAAACTTCACCTTCATCTCAAGATGAAAACTGATTTCTTTTGACTTGTCCAACTAGTAAACTCTCTTCTATTACTTTGATCCAGGTGGTAGAATTGGATCCAGTTGTTGGGGAGCTAGCAAAACGTCACTTTGGTTTTTTTGAAGATGATCGAATGCAGGTATTTAAAGTTTATCTAGTTTTCTATGCATGAGGTGTGATTAAGAAGTTTTGTAATTTTGGTATGCAGTATTAGTTTCTTTGGCATTTGTCTTGATTATGAATTAATATGTGGAATCTAGATATACTACCAATGTTAAGTAGTTAACTAGGAGGATTACGGAAGTGTATTTTAAATCATATGCGAACAAGAAGTGCTTTTTATATCTATTAGGGGTGTAGCTAAACGCCAAAATATTATTAATTTTTGAAGAAACAAATTTTGCAATAGCTGAACACTTACGTTATTTTTCAACAACTCAAATGCTCACATCTTTGTGGAGTTGTGGCAATTACAAGTCTACTCTGGGAGTAGTACCTGAGATTCTACAAAACATTGTCTCCACAGACATTTTGAGCAATCAGCTTCTAATGAGAGTCTGATCTGAAGACACTTTCACTTGGCTCCCAGCTGGTAATAATTGTCAAATGTTTAGTAGATTCAGATCTTCAAACTCTAGCAAGTCCCCAACAACTGAAAGGGACATGAGTAGGACAAATGATGTGCATAATGTGATCTTCAAGTCAAATTTAGCAGATCAAAGGTTTCCAATCACATTCTACATCATAGTAAGACTCACTTGAAACAATAGAAGAAAGGTTACAAGGTGGAATTTATTCATTTAGATGCTCTTTCCTCATATCTAGGCTTCAAGAATATCACAAGGGTGGAGAGACCTGGGCTTGCAATGTATCATAGCAAGAAATGAGTAAGATATTTCACAGGCGGTCAAAACAGCCATGGTGCCATGGCCATCACTCTTGTAGAAATTTACACAACTCTAGCTTGATGTATTTTGGAATTTTCTATGATGAGTAGGCATTGACACTTGGATAGATGCCTGGATAAGTTAAAATTCATGTATATTCCTCATTAAAAGCTTTGGGGCATCTTCCATGTGAGTACAATGAGCCACATTACATTGGAGAGAATAGAAATAACAATTTTTGCCTTGGTATGGGATCTATCCCACATGGAAGTCAAAGTTAGGGTTGATGGCCATATTAGGGTATAAATATTAGGTATAGGTCTGTTTGTGACAAACACTAAACTCAGAATCCAACGTAGTTATTTATATACATCTATGTACTCTTTGAAGAGATCAATCTAGAAATCAAGATTCTGAATTTCCTACACATTGTTTTGTGGTGGCGAGTTGTAGCTTCATAGTACTTTCAGTTTTTGGTGTAATAGGTTGATTAGAAGCTTAATTGATTTTTTATAGGTTGTGAGAGGTGGCTGCACCCTCAAATCTGATTTTGATCAAACTATGTGCCAATGTGGAGCCCGTTTGATTATAAAACAGCATGGATCGTGTAGGCTGTTCTGGTAAAGAGGAACAATCCATGTTCACGTTGAATATTCAGCTTGATTGAAGGATTCAAAAACTTGTTGATACTTCTTTCAAAAGCACATGAAGCAAAATAATTTGTGGTTAAAGCTGTGCTACGTGTAAGAGCACATAGTTTTGGAATACAAATACAACAATGATTTGAGAATGGTGCAAGAATTGAATGAAGTGTTTTCTGAACACAGTTGGGAAGCCTTTTTTTTGTGGGGCAGAGAGAGAGAGAGAGAGAGAGAGAGAGAGAGAGAGAGAGAGAGAGAGAGATGTTGAAAAAGGACCTGAATTAATCACAAAGTGATGGAGGTTGCACAAAGAATCAAATTGAATCCAAACTACCACTTAAAGAACAACTCTCATAATCTCCATTCTAGCTTATCTTACATTGGAATTAGTGAAAAAAAAACATTTTACTTTTTGGAAGAAGACCAAACTCAAGCTAGTGTGTAAGGTATCAAAAACTATAACTACCAGCTTTCAAATATCAAAAAACTTGTGTTGGAGGGTTAATATATTGTTTTGTTTTCTTTCACAAGTCAGTAGGCAAACCATGCTGTATTATACGTAGCTGACATGATTTTACAGGTAATATATCGTGATGGTGTAGCGGCTGTCAAACAGCTTGCAAGGCTCAAGTGTGACAATGCTGCCAAAAGACGTGAAGAACAATTCGATGTGTCAAGGGTATGCCCAAACTATGATCATTTCCATGCTATAAATTACGTTGGTGTTAAACATTCAAAATGTGAATAATAGTTCTAAGTTTTCCAATCTTGGACTCCAGGTTTAACCAAAGCTCTTTACTACATTCTCGCAGAGCAAATGCACTGGAAATAGTGTCCATACAAGCCCAACACTCGAGGATAACTCAGACGAGCTGCATATCTTATTCATTGATACTGATTCAGCTGATCCAAGGTGAAGAGTTGTTAAACCTCTGCCAAGGATGTAGTAGTCTAGAGAAAGGTTTTGTTGTAGGATTAAATTGGTGGCAAACAAAAAAGCTGAATGCATACCATCTGAGGCTCTAATATATCTGCTAACACAAACCAGAAACCTTTGGAATCTCTATGATGATGACAGCAGTTTTGCTAACCTTTTCCTAGTGCAGTTGGATGGTAATCTGGTTCATTGGCAGTGCTATCTGATTGAGTTTGTTTGTGACAAAAGAGTTTGTTGATGCATGCAGCAAGGGCTTGAGCTGCCCCCAGTCAGAGTTTCTTGACGAACCTTTTTTATTGGCTGCCAAAGAGGCTCTAGTCGATGGAGGTATCCTAGTTATCAATCTAGTTGCTCGGACAGAAGTTCCATATAATCATGCCTCCACCCTGCTTTGTAAGGTAAGATCTGGGAACTTTCTTCTCATATTGGAAATAAACTGCAGAAGATTATAGATGTGGGTAAAAGCATCTTCTAGCAGAATAGCTGAGAAAAGAGAGAGAAAGTTCTTACGGATAACGATGAAACAATTGCAGATATATGCAGAAGTGTATGACCTGCAAATCAGTAAAGACGTTGTCAATCGGGTCTTGTTTGCGCTTCCGGACGGAGATCAAAGCTTGGGTGGAAAACAAACAATACAGCAAAAGGCTGCTTTATTGAAGAAGCTTGTGCCGTGTTGGGGACGAAGCTATGCCCATTGGAAAAATTTCAAACGTCTGAAGTAGTTCCATTGTAGCATGGGCAAGGGTCTTCTCATGTGCCAATTGTATGTTATTCTCTTATATTATGTGTACTTTACATAGGGTATTTGTTGCATTTTGATAATACCAATACCCTTGTTAACCATGCCTTATGGGCCATGGGCATGAATTGTTAACAATTGTTTTTGCTTGGTGAAAGTGTGTTGAGGTGGTTCACATAAGTTTGTGAAGCTGTTCAAAAGGCAAGCTTTTTCTTCCTCAATGGGCTTGAAAGCTTTTAGAAGAATGGCTCTTTAGTGACATTTTCTGGTGGTAAAGTTCCTTTTATATGTTATGGTGAGCCATGTTCTTTTAAAAGGAGGTGAATCACCAATAAAGTTCAATCAAATCGACAATTTTCTTGGTAAAAGTTGATTGAAAGTACTTTTGACAAGAAAAAATTTGATAACTGTGGAAAGTTGATTATATAAGATTGATGTTTTATAATACTTACTAGCCAGCATAAAGATGGACATGTGGAATTTTTGTTTGGGAGTAGTTATGAATCTGTGACAAGTACAATCATTTGAGAACTCTTTTTCTCATGGATGGATTTCTATTTTAGTTCAAAAAGTTCATATATTTTTTGCATGGCTATTACCTTTTGTATTGATTTCTTAAGCATCATTCATGTGAGAAAAGCACTTTAATTTTATTATAATCTATAAATTAAGCAACAATAGAAGGCAAGAATACTAGTTAGTATTGGGCACACCCAAGGGATTGCTACTGATTTTGAGTAAAACATAGTTTTCAAAAGCTGTGAAAATAGGACCTTGGGAAAAAGATTAGGGAATCATTGTCTAATAAAGGTGTGTGAAAAGGTACAATCAAAGTTGAATAGAGTATGATGCTACAAAGCGAGATCCATTATGTTGAGTGACTCTTGATGGAATATCTAAGTCCTATCTTGATGCATAAAGTGTGTGATAAAGCAATGTTGCTCACTGATACCTTTAGAGATATGGTAGAGGGAGCTTGGTCGATTTTGCAACTATAACAAAACCTATTTTGTCACTCAATGACTTGCATGTTGCAATTGGCATGTGCACCTAGCAATTGGTGGGTTCGTTTGAATATAGGGCAAGGGACAAGTGGTGTTGCGCTTGGCACATATGGTTGTTGGACGTAAGGGCACGACTCGAATGAATCGTCAAGATCTTGTGATTGGAGTTGGAATTGAGAAGTATTGGATCGTGCAGGCGTTGAAGATGCCAAGAATTGGGCTTGTAAAAAACCAGGCCAAATAAGAGCTTATGGAAGAGTTAAAAGATCTATTTGAACTAGATGAGGTTAACATAAAAGGTGGAATCATGGGTTTTAGATGCAAAGTTCCATTGCTCATGAAGCATTTATTTTTGTGGATGAGTTATATCCTAACATGGAGATTCTATCCAAGCTATTCACCAAGTGTGCTTGTCTCTATTGTTGTGAGAACATTTATAGGAGAGCTATCTAATTAGGTGAAATGGATTGTAGAATGAATATGTTGTGATATTGATCCTTTATTGAATGGGGAGTAGAAAAACAATGAAGTTTTATGCATCATTTAGTTAGATGCCACTAGAAATGAAAACAGCAAGATATTGGATCAATCCTCAAGAACAATAAATATCCAAGTTCGGTTGGGAGTAGACCATTGAAAGACCCCAAAGATGAAAGTGTATGGATGTTGATACACCAAGAGTATTAATCTCTGCTAGAAGGCAAGGCTATGAAACTTGTATTAGAAAAAACAACCGAAGATGCCCAAAAAAGCCTTGACATTGTCTGAAGGGTGATAATTGATGATGAAGACAATGAAGATATGATATTAGAAGATGGCATGAACCTTGGAGGCGATTTGCCCTTGGGTGATGATCAACTGGATAGGTAAGCAAAAGACTCAGGTGACACATCCCAGGTAGCAAGAAAAAGCCCATGTAGTCTTGTTGGAATCTTCATCATACTCTCAACATAGTACATGATAGAGCAATTATTGAGAACTGGGTGAGATGTGATTGGTTGAACAATTATAGGGATGATCTTAATCCATAAAGGTTTAAGGTGGTTCACTTGAAAGAATCAGTGAAGCAGCTAGAGGGTTTTCCCGAAGTCAAAGCATTATGAGAATGTTGTATATAAATATTGAATTATCAGAATGGGCAAGTTTGAAGCCAATGGGACAAATGGAAGAGATACAACACATTCATGTTTGGGAAGCTAGTAAGGGCCCTAGAAATCACATGATTGGTGAATCATGTTGATTGTAGATGAATAATTGTGAGATTTTGGAAAGGGCACGGTGCAAGGTTGTGTTGCTAGCAGATTCGTCGACATAAATTCCATTATAAGGTAAGTGAGTGGGTTCAAGGAGAGGAAAGTAAACATTGATCAAGACGATAGATGATCTAAGAAATGTTGGAGGATTGAGGGTAGCACCTATAGAATCTTAACTCGGCTTGCTTCAATTTTAGAAAAGGGAGTCTTCTAGAGAAACCATAGATAGTGTGTTTCCTTCTAGGTTATGGGAGATTGAAAAACTATTGTAATGAAAGAGCATATGTGGATTGTAGTCCATGTTAGCATTTGTTGGATTGATGTCACAAGTTTCTTTGCGAGAAATTTTGAGAGCTTGCAAGAACAATGTTTGAATCGCTACACTAGTGTAGCATAGCACAAGAAAGTTTGATCCAATGAGGAGCCGCTAGGGAGCTCACATCAAGCTATTAAGGAAAGCAAACAACAAAAGCTTACACAAAGTTGTGTAATATCAATAGATGATTTCAACATAAAAAGAAAACATCAAACTACCAAAACATAACAAGATCCAAAGCACGACAAAGCGAAATTGTATAACTTTAGCCTATTATCTTAAAGAGCTACAATATCCATAATTTGAGTGCAAAGATATTGAGGGAGGATGAGGAAGACGAGAGAAAGAGATCCGGGGGGGGAGGATGGAAGATATATCCTAATACAAAGGATTTGGGCCTTACCAACTTTTATTGGCTATCAACTTCTATTTGCTCTCCTTTTATTACATGTTTCAAAGTTAGCTAAGTAATATTTATTTTAACCTAATTGAGAGGCAATGCTTGTGGTGAGGTTATTTTCTTTATTAATTCTACAACATTACATAAAAAGGGGCTTAGACTCGCTAGTTTATTCACTATGTTATGACTTGATCTAAATTACATACAATGGAAAATAACCTAGTTTTTTCGCTTATTCGATGGATTGTTTTCAAAATCTAGCAACAATTAAAGTCTTGGTAGGTAATGAAAAATACGTGAAAGATACCATAATATTTAATGTATGGGCACCTATCCGATCCCAATTTATTCATATTGACCATTAAACTAGATGATGATCATAAAGAATAAATTTGAATCAGTTCTCTCTCTCTCTCTCTCTCTCTCTCTCTCTCTCTCTCTCTCTCTCTCTCTCTCTCTCTCTCTCTCTCACACACACACACACACACACACACACACACACACACACACACACACACACAACACTATTGTGGTACAACAATTTGTTTTGTGTGCATGAAAGGGACCATGACAAAAGAGTTACACAAAAAAAAGCCTCTAAACGTTATCTTTTCTTAATAATATTTTGTTTCTAACAGACTTTATGTGACTGTTAAAATAGTTTGCCAATGGTATCATCAATTTTTCATAGCACTATTACATATACATAGCATTATCTATTTACTATTTTTGTTGAATAGCAACTTCTAATTGTTAGTCTTATATCATGAAGGTCCATATATCATTTAACTTTTTTTTTTTTGCACGAACAGAATGGTTTTACTAGATTATTGTGAAAGATTAGAAGAGTATGGTAATGGTTTTTCAATTGAAATAATCTGTAGTTTAAAGATGTAGTTAGAAATATATCTTTGGATTGTAATAAGAAAGACAATACATTGCAAATAAAATTGTAGGAAGATGTAAATTCTTCAAAAAAAATGATGATTTGTTACAAACAATAATAATGCATACAAGACGACATTGATTGAATGAAAGTAGAGCTGGATAATGTCCAATTTTCATATTCACAACTTTTGAAAGATGTTGACATGATAGGTAAAAATGTAACAAGAAACAAACAAAAGTGAGTGATTAGCACAAATATTCATAATTTGTCATTAATAGGAGGTTATCGAAAAAGGAGGATTAATGAGTGCAAGTTCTCAACTTTTAGCTTTTGGTTTTTCTTTCTATTTAAGGAAGTCAAAAAAAATTTGATTATAGTTTTTATCATGTAGTTATATATATTTTTAATATCTTTGCATTAATTGGGAATCAAAATGCGAAAGACAATACTTATAGAGGCAAGTCTTTGGGCTATGTGTTAACAACTAAATTAATTGAATCATTGATGACAAATAATTGAAATAATTGTATCAAGTTAAAAATTGTTGATGCATTAAGACACAAGCTATAGCTAAATTCACACTTTTGTGTGCACTTCAAGCACTTTTTAATAACTTCACTTTCCTTTATCATCACAAATGTCATCAAATCCTTTCACGTCTTTTTCATATATACATTTATCAACTAAAATATTGGAGCCACTTATAACATGGATTTTAAAGGAGACAGTGGTGCGGTGCGATCTTGACTTGAGCAAAAGGCACACTAAGCAAAATTGAACTCCTTCAAGATACCATGATGATAAATTGGAATATTGTTCGCCCCACAACAATGTACTACCAGTTTCAGTACAAATAATTTTAGCTAATGTTGTTAATATTAGCTATGCAACGCTTTGTCTCACCAAAATCCTTCATATAATCTCGAAAATCATATGTATGTCAAATTAATAACACAAATGGTTTTGGCGCATATGATTCCTCTACAGTATTTTGAAACACTGGTAAAGAAAATGCCTTTTTGCAACTTAGTCTCTTGGAAAAACAATTAAACATTTGAACAATTTGATCGTGAGTGTGGCCAACCAACAAGAATCCTATTTTATTATTTTTTCAGAAAATATTTTTTTCAGCTAGCATACACGAAAATGCTAGCACAGTTTGATTCTTATCTCTCTCATAGTGTTGTCAAGTTGCAAGTAAACTATTTCTAGAAGAGTCTCACCAAACATATTATTTTATGAACCGTAGTAATAATCAAGTTTGAATCATTTCTAACATTAGGATAATTGAAAATAACATAGATTTCAAAGTGCCATTAATTACAAGTGCTCCAACCAAATGAACTCGAATGAAATCGGTCTCATTTAAATTTTTTTGGCACCCTAACAAAATGAGGCAACAATGTCTTTTTTTTTATCCATGCCATCAATGAAGAGGCCCAAATACTTTTGAGGACATTCCAAACATTTCTTTTGATGTTTCACAAGCTTTTGTCTCTCCATTATCTATTGTTCTCTATGCACCTAGATGGCTTTCGTAGCATCCACTAAAACCACAAGTCAAATTAGTTAAAACAAGATAGTATCACTCTTTAAATATTTTGTAACCAAGCATAAGAATTGTAAAATAATCAAAATCCAAAACACTGGCTTAATTGATTTCTACCTTATTCATCTAAAGCCTTTGCAAGTTGTTTGCAAATCACAAGTCGAACAAACCATCATTCTTAATTTCTTAGGAATCTTCACTAGACCAAAGTCTCTCTCCCAAATTATGAGGAAATACAAATAACTTAAATGTGGCACATTTTTTTGCTTTGGAGAAGTCCTTATACATCAAAAATATTTCTAATTTCATAAAATTATCAAGAAGGTAAAAATGTAAAGGATTTGGCAATTTCTCTTGTTGTACATCTATGACATGCTTTAACCAAGCAGTCACATTCAAAGCATCTAGAGATATTGTTCGTCCTTGCAAAGAGCCTTGTAATGTCAAGTCTTTTTGCAATCTTACATGCATTCTTTAAAATCTAGAACTTCCAATTGCATTGAACGACCTTGTAGGCCTTACCACAAACCTCTATTGTGTTAAAAAAAAAGGAATAACAATTTGTGTCTTGCCTAATGGTTGCACATGAATAATAATTCCTTTCATCTTTGGTTCGTAGAAAAAAGTTTAATCACAATTCTTCAATTTCTTTGAAACTTAGTTTCTGCAAGCAAGAGCATGAACAACAAAGCACTTTTCATACCTTACAAATCTCAGTTCTGGCAAGCAATTGCTCTTGACGACCAATTAAAAGTGGCAGAGATTGAAAGTCTCTTCTATATTTTTCCTTTGTTTTTTGTTCTGATTTGTATGACGATCATGTGGCACCTACGATTGTTGGCATTGATTAAGAACCACTTGTTGAAATGGAAAAATAATCCATCTTGATTTTAGGCTTGCTATAAACTTTGTACCATGCAAGTATGTTGTTCATAAATGCAAATGCCAAGTTTGGCCTAGATAGAACTCGAGCTACATGGATATGTCATATCTAGAATGATGAGTGCAACTTGCATATAGATTGTAGACTTAGAAATAGCAAAATTATGCTAGTAGAAACTCGTGGCAATTCACATGCATTAATTGTAAGTGACCCATAGTGACATGCAAGGCATGCACAAAGTGTAATGGACACATGCATGATGATTTGTACATTTCTAGTTAGAACTAGGACACTTGGAAAAAGTTGGTAGAGATTTATGCATGAAAAGTGACAAATGTCACATAGACTCTAGTTTTCACTTTAAATGTCATTAAATGATGGATGGATGTGGTTCTACCTCGAGCTACCTCAAACTCCATAAATATGTGTAGCTCTCCTCATAATTTATGATGAAGAACCAAATCTTTGCAGCTATCTCATGCCATTTTGGATCTACACAAATTTTGCTTGTTATCTCTCTATATTTCTCTCTCTAACTCGTGTTGAAGCTAATGCCAATACACTAATTTCTTGTACTTTTGTTCATTTATGATTCATTGCTATCATTCTCTGATGCTTAGCATGCTAGATTGTGGTTAAGCCATAACTTCTGTACTAGATCTTGCTAATCAATCTAGAATCAGGTTATTGTGCTAATCATAAAGCTTAATTAGATCCATCATACTTGTGGATCTTCCGCACATGTGTGAATTCTCGAAATTTTGTCACCACTTGCTTCATGCAACATTTGAAAAGAGTCATGTTTCTAACTTTAGTGTTGACATCTTGATCATTACTTGTTTCAACATGTTGGACATTGTCATAGCTCCTGTGGATTACACCAAATATGGCTCTCTTAGACATTGACTGATGATGATTACTCTAGGATCGAGGCCTTTTATTTGAAGAAAAGTTGCCTCGTCAAGGATCAATCCATTTGCGGGGATTCGTACATTTGCTTGAATCAATGATTGAGTGATCCACTTCTGTTTCTTGTTCGAACCCTGGAAAACAATGTTCAATCTCTTTTGCTCCAATATCATACGAGCTAGAAGAGGAACCAACAACACTAGTAACATTTTGTGCTACTTGAGTCAAGAAATTTCAGATGAAGAACTAGTATAAGATACTGACCCCACCTCATTGATTGAAACAAGATGAGAAGAGTATTTTCATGTAAAGCAGTTACATAAGAAACTGTAGAAGATAACTCTCACTTTGTTTTTTTAGTGTTGTTCACAATGAAAGGGATGGTAGAAGAAGAGATGCTAGACATTATAATATCAAAAAACTAATTTCACTAGCTATGTTGAACATAGGAGGCTAAAAATAGTATAACAAGCTATTCTAACTACGTGGAAAAAAGAATCAAAAACTAAAGTAGTTGCTATTCTTTTGGCATGGGACATATCAAAACACTATGCATAATTCAATAGGGTGAAATGAACAATTCATCGCGAGCATAGACAATAGGCACTGGGTACCTAAAGGTGTGCCTTTAATTAGTTTTTGTCATAACCTTCAATTTGATTTACTTCAATGAAAAGTATAGAGAGGTTATAACATTTCAAAACACATCTCATGGCCTTTCCACTACATAGGGGTTTTAATATTTTGGATGTCACTTGAAGTTTTGCTTTTAATTCATGCTTTTAATTTTTGCTGGTGCCACCACCATGTGGAGTAGTCTGGGAGAAGATCATTTTCTAAGCCTTCCATAAATAAAAAATCAATAATTTTTTGAGCTTGTTATTTTTTTCCTCTTGAAAAGGTTAACCAAATATTAAGAACTTTATACATCATTACATAAAAAAGAGACCATCTTAAAGAAAAGAGTCTATCAGCCTCTTTAAAAATGAGATAGCTCTAAGCTTTGCATCAACATTTCATGCTTCATCCAGAGAGATTTAGGCACACAAGACAACACTTGTTACCCATACGTTGGAATGCACCCATCCAATGAGCACAACATTAAACTTTGGAAAATCATTTTCACTACAAAAGTTTTTGCTAGAAACATGAGAATAGAAGCCCAAAATATAGGATATGAAAACTTTGCCAAGTGAAATCAAGTGTAATATAGTTTAAATCAAGTGTAATATGGTTTAAACCTGGAAAAAGAAAAGAAAAGAAAAGAAAAAAAGCCTCGTGCACCTAGGTATGAACAAGTTATGTTTGGTTGAGAAAAATATTCTGCTAGTATTGGAACTTCTACCTTTTTATTTCAAGATTTAAAAAAAAAAAACTTTTTATACTCATCAAAACACTTTTCATAACAATTTGGCGATAGGATAAACATTTGTATTAGATTTAATGAACTGGAGCCAAAGGCTGTTGTAGGTCTCAAATTCCTTCCAAGCACTCTTTTCTCACATTTGACATTCAATGTGAAGGACTAGGTTTGTATGCTCATGTCTCTCTCTGCCACACCACCTAGATTTAACCTGTCCATGAGATTAATTAATTTAAATCTTGAATTTTAAGAAGTATCTTTTGTCTACTAATCTTTAGCTTTGAATCTATATTGCTAAGCACATATCTATGTTAATGATTTCTAGAGGTCGACTGTCTTTGCTAATTGAATCATGATACGAGCACAAAATTGTGCCTTTTCAAGAATGTTTTCAGATACTAATCTAAATTTATTTCATCTTTTGCACAATATGAATGCTTTTTTAAACAATCACACATGGTACATGATATTTCAAACTCAATGCTTATATAGATTTCTTTTGAAAAATGAAGTTCTAATGCATGACAATTCTAAGCCTTATAAATAACAACTCCTAGCAAAATAATGAATCTGCCTATTCCCAACATAATAATGGAGGAGCACAATTCCAAGCTAACATATAAGGCGGATGCTCAACCCCTTGCCATCCACCCCAATAATTGTCTATAAGGAATAACAGGTTTGGTGGAAAAGTTCTTGGGGCCATCTTTTATTCACATTTTAGATCTCTCCAATGCTATGTGCGCACATACCTTTCAATTACACGCTTTTATGTATTTTTGAAATTCATATGACATCTAAGTTTCAACGCTAGTTAAGGAGTGCACCACAAACAATCCCTGCACCATGTAAGAGGCTATGATATCATCTTGGAGAGATGCCGATATCACTCAACTTGGCCATTGATGGTTGTTTCCCATAACTAAGTGACACCACCAACTTGTCAATCATGGTGTGAAATACGCTCATCCATCACCCGTGAGAATTGCATCAATGCACTGCTTGACATGGTGCTTGCGATGCTCTCCTTAATGCAAGCCTATTAACATATTTATCTATAAATGTAAAAAGGTTAAGTAGTTTCAAACTTTTACTTTTATAAAATGTTGGCCTGAGAAATCTAAAAGGTAACCTTTCAAAACGGAGGGCAAGTATCAAGTCGCCTTTCGATTGAGACTTTCCTAAACTTTTGTCTTTCCCATAAAATTGTAATAATGAATTTATCGCCTTGCAATTTGAAAACGACACGTCACAGATAGCAAGCTGTAAACGTCCTGATACATACGGTACACCTATTATTGAGACACACACACGTCGCACAGGCACACGTCGACGCAGTTGAAACTCCACAGAGTGACGGGTTTCGGCCGTCAGACTGACGTGTCACCATTTGCGACAGAGAAGGGTGGTAAGTAGGCCATGGCCATTAACTGCTAAAGGACCAGTTGTACTGATACTGTGGTTTCCGTAGTAATAGCAAAATAAAATCTACAACAGAATGGATGATTAAGGACCCAGATTCCAGATCTTTCATGTCATGCCAACAAACATTTTATTGGGCTTTCAAATGACCTTAAGATGCTATGGAGTATGGAGTAATGTTGGGAAGTTGAGCCTGGGATCCTCATTTGAGTTATCCACAAAAAAAAACTTGCATTTTATAGAATAACTTTTCAAAGACTTTTACTTATAAAAAAGTATATATATGCTTTTATAAAAAATCATCACGCATTTTACTATGCCGGTTTTTGAAAAAACTTGTTGCTTTCATTCCTATAGTTTGCTGGTTTTCCGGTAACTGCTATGGAGCAAGTACTTGGAGCATGTTCCCATGGACATGAAACTAGCTCCATTCTTTTGAAACTTTTGACCCCATGGAAACTTGAAAAACTTGTTTTAGTTAGTAGTCGCTTCAGAGGTCTCTTCAACCCACCCTTTGAAACCACTACTGACCATAATAGCAAACTAGTCCCTGTCCCTATCTTACATTATTTTATTTTATAAAATAAAACAAGCCACTTTTATAAAACTTAACAAATAATGAAGAAAGTTATCATCTAACCACACCATTAGACCTACTAGTGGAAAAGTTTACTCAAATACCTATCATTATTAATGAAGTAAACAAAACACACAAAGGTCATTAGTTTTCAGTCGAGCTAAATTTAGTTTCCCATATAATCAAAACATAATCAAAGAATAAAAAAATCATAGTTTGAGCAATTCCATTTGAGTGATCTATGCCTTGTCTTCATCGCACTTTTCCATTGTAAGTAAAGCTTTCACATATACTGCATAAGATATTTTCACCAAATATAAGAGTGCACCTTTTTAGAATTTTTTTTTCTCTCTCGAAAAAGCTAGCCATAGATTAGGAAATTTATACAAAGTACATGCAGGAAATAAATTATAGAAATGAAAGTTTTTCAGCCTCTCTAAAAAGAAGTAGAGGGGAGATACAAAAGTCACCACTCCCGAATTCCCTGCTATTTCTATCTATCCAGATGTTCCAAAGAGTAGTTAGTCTAATATGTTGCCAAAAAGCATTAGTCTTAGCATCCTCAAAAGTGATATCATTCAGCAGTAAATCTATGTGGCTGAACCACTTGAATCTGACATGGAAGCGCGCAATAAAGAGGTCAGTCACTGATTTCCAAAGAGAAGCATAACAATGAAAGAACAGGTGGATCACATCTTCAACAAATGTTTTGCATTTAGTGCAGACATGCGACACTTCACCTCTATAACAGACACGTACGGGAAGAGAACGTTGGAAAATCCTAAGAGAAAAAATTCTAAGTTTGCCATTCTTGATAAAGTGAGTACGGTGAAATCTGGTCTTCCAAAGGTGGGGGAGTCAGAGAGGGACCATTTGGAGTTGAACCAGGAGAAGGTGAAGTTAGGCTCCTTGGTGGCAAAAAAACAGAGGAGTAAGAAATCTTGCCCGACTTATCAAAGGCCTTAAAAAGCCAATTTTTTTTCACAGTTAGAGGGTAACGAGGTGGTGAGGGGACCAAGATCATCGTAGAAGAAAGCGTAGGTGAGGAAATTAGATTCCCTGGCGGATAGGCCAAAATCAGTTTTGAGACGAGAAAGGCTAAGGGAGTAATAGAATCCATAATGTTAGCCCAGGTAACAAAGCCTTTCCAACTTAGGTTGCGACAAAGTCTCCCTTCAATCAAGGCCAAAGGCTTAGAGAATAAGGTAATAGCTTTAGAGAACCATAAGGACTCCAATGGGGAGATGGAGTTGTCTCCATTCCAGAAGGTAAGCTCACACATAGAGAGTAAGACTCCAGAAATTGATTTGAATAAGGGGGGAAGGGACGAAGTAAGACAAAGGTGGGAACGAGTGAAGTCAAGTAAACAAGAATGAGAAAGATTCCTCTCAATCCAAGGAAAAGAAGGGAGAATAGTCATCATCATAAGGGCCCAAGATTGAGGGTAGGTAAATTTGAAGTGAATACGCATGGGGAGAGAGAGAGAGAGAGAGAGAGAGAGAGAGAGAGAGAGAGAGAGAGAGAGAGAGAGAGAGAGAGAGAGAGAGAGAGAGAGAGAGAGAGAGAGAGAGAGAGAGAGAGAGAGAGAGAGAGAGAGAGAGAGAGAGAGAGAGAGAGAGAGAGAGAGAGAGAGTGGTGGGGTGAAGAAGCCCAAATTAAACCCCCCCCAATTTCTTAGGAGCAATACAAATATCCCAGTTCAGGAGGCTAGGACCATTGTTCCAAAAAGACTTCATGAAAATCTTAGCAATGGAAAGGGAGAATGAGGGAGGGAGAAACCAAAGGAAAAGAAAGTGGGTGAAGTAAGAGGAGATAATATGCTTGAGAACAATGAGTCTAGCTGAGAAGGATAGGTCTGATGAGTTCCAGATCAAAACTTTGGATCTAATTCTCTCTAAAATCCAATTGAAGCGATTTTTGTTGGGACACAGAGGCTCCAAGTCGAAAACCTAGGTATCTGAAGACAGTATCGTGGGGAAGGATGTTGAAACCCAAATGAAGACACCAATCAGGAGGAGCCTCATGAGAGAGAACAAGAATATCTGATTTGTGATGATTGATCAAAGAGTCAAAAACATGACAATACCGACAAAGTTGAAAAAGGAGAAGAGAAACCGACTGATGGTGAGGTTCAATAATGCACGCCAAGTCATCCTCAAAAAGCTCTGGTCCAAGAGGAACGTCACAGAAGGTAAAGGGCCGAAAGGAAGGAACAGAGTTAAGCTTGATAATATGGTAAATGAGAGGCTCAGTAGCGATAACGAACAGGTAGGGCGAAAGGGGGCAACCTTGTCTGATTCCATAAGGAAGGGAGAAGGAGGGGGTAAGAACACCTTGAAATAGAATAGAAGAAGAAGCAGGAGCAAAAAGGGCTTGCATAAGGTTGGTGATATAGTCAGGAAGACCAAAGGAGGAACAACAAGCTAGTAGGTACTTCCAGCTAATTCTATCAAAGGCTTTGTCAAAATTGACCTTAAGCACAAGAGCTTGGTAATTAAACCAAAGAGAGAAATCTATGGCAAACCAGACGTTCAAGATATTGTCAAAAAGGAACCTGTCTTTGATGAAGCCCGATTGGTTTTGAGAGAGGTGAGAGGGAAGGAGAGGGGCAATCCTCCTGGCAATGGCTTTGCAACAATCTTGTAGGAAGTGTTTAGCATCTTAAGAGAACAATAGTAAAAAATGTTAGAGGCCGACTTATCTTTAGGCACAAGTTTAATAAGTCCCTACGAGAAAGAAAGGTAAAAGGAGCCTATAACCAGCGTCGTGCTAATGGCAAGAAGGAGAGAAGGACCGACAATTTTCCATTGAGACAAATCAGAAGTGACGCCATCCAAACCAGGAGTTTTGTCCCTATTAAGAGACTTTAGGGCAAAAAAAAGTTCATCCAGAGAGAGGGGAGTAGAGAGGGAGATAGAGTCAACCGGGGAGAGAGGAGAGGAGAAAGTGCAGTAGTTGGAGAGATCTTTTGTGGAGGTCTTCAATGGATAAGCAGGATTGTAGAGAAGAGAAAAGTGGTTGAAGAAGGAGTTGCAGATGGCTTCAGAGGAAGGGAGGGGAGAATTGTTAACATTCGTTTCTCACACACGGCACACCCTCTTTCTCCAACAGGATACATGTTAATGTGGAGACTAAATCTATTAATATCCAAAAAGCTATAGATTTCCTACATAAAATGCAAGAGATATTGCAATTAGCACGTGAAAGCATCCATAGTGCTCAAGTTAGAGCTAAGCATTATGCTTATCTTAAGAGATTTCCGAGAGATTTTTAAATTGACGACAATGTATATCTTAGAATTCAAAAATATTCTAGGACTATGTGAACTAGAACATATTATAAATTGTCTACTAGATATTGTGGACCATTTCGGATTGTAAAAAAAATCAAACTTTTAGCTTATGAACTTGATCTTTAAAACAAATCTACTACTCATCCAGTGATACATGTAAGCCTGTTAAAGTTAAGTCTCATGATATGAAAATGATGTAGTTGGAACAGATGAAGATTTATCGCTCAGTCTACATTTGGAACTAGAAAAGGTACTCAGAATCAAAGATAAACAATTGAGAAATTGTTCTATCTTTGAGTGTTTGATTCGATGGAAAATTCACATTGAGAATGATGATTTGAAAGAGAGATCTGGAAGCATAAAGAAGAATTCCCAAAGTTTGAATTATGAGGACAAAAGTAATTCAAAGGGGGGGGGGGGGGGAGAATGTTATTTCCTTGTACTGAGGATTTGGAACAATCCTGACATGGATGTTTGGCACTCTAGTGTACAAGATGGTTAGTTATGCCTCGACATTCTGATCTAGGCAAAAAATGTAATTAATAACCTTGTGAGGGCTCATGCACTCCAATGAGGACTTGCATAGTGCATGGTGATTGACTACTATATGCATGTAGAGGAGTATCAATAGTAACAGATTATTAGTATCAATAGTTTGGCTAATCAGTTTTGGACTATAAAATGAAATTCAATTCATCCCTTTTATAGGCTAATCTTATGGTGCTTCCTAGCACAAGCAGGGTGGCTGAGTGGATGACCCTTGTTGAGCCTTTGCTCACAGCAATGGGTATCCATGAGCGTGCCTGAGTCAAACAAAATCAATATGAAATTTATTAACATGGGCTATAGCACTTGGAATGAGAATCAATCCAAGTTTTATATCACCTACTAGGGAGCTACCCACAACGTGCGAGTTATTGATGCCGCCCTTGCAGCCATAGGAATTTCTTCAGGGACACACCCTTCACCAAACCACAAGCACGCCAAAAATATCATAAAGCCTTTCATGGAAACTACCACAGAATTGCATTGGACCAATGACAGTTACCTGGTAGAGGCCATCGAGATCCAGCCCTCCAGGCCGCCGCCCAGTTACTGAACAAAATACTGATGGTTGGCAACCTCATGAAGGAAAGGATCTCATCTCAAATCCTCCATAGTCTAGTAGAATCTAACTATACGTTAGGTCAGGGACCCTTGGAACCTTAACGGTTTTTGGGGAGCTCAAGAGAGCCATTAAGGCTAACACCAAGCAACAATTTGTTGTTGGCTCTCTTTTGTCATCCTTAGTTGCCTCGTACCTCGATAATAAGATCCATGCTTATCGACCTATTCCTTGGATCCTAGGGCATATCATAGAAATTTTGTAACAAGTTAGATGAGAAGCAAAAAAACTTTCCAAAATGTTGCATATTTAGACGAGATATCACTTCAACTCATGGCAGGTTATATTCAACACATCAATATAGACAAATGATTACATGAACTTGACCCACTTTTGAGCATTTAAACATCTAAATAAAAGACAAATCAACTCTCAAACATCATGTGCTCAAATCACAAGGGACTCCAACATATATATTTCTAATCAACATTAGTAGGAGTACCGCTTACGAATCTGTTTTGAAAAGTACCTCAAGAAGCTCATCGAACCTTTTTTTAGGGACTAAAGAATATCATGAAAATTTTCTTTGCTAAAGAAATGTGAGAACACATATTTGGTGAACATGGATATATCACGGATAGAAATAAAATCCAGCAACAAGGAAGTAAAATGCATGATAAAATTCTCATTTAAGTTTGGAACAAACCTAAATATAGAGCAGAAAACTTCCCAAAATATTGCATATTTAGACAAGATATCACTTCAACGGATGGCTGGAATAGGCAAAATTCTGGTTATATTTAACACATCAACATAGACAAATGATCACATGAACTTAACCCACTTTTGAGCATTAAACATCTAAATAAAAGACAAATCAGCTCTCAAACATCATAAGGTCAAATCACACAAGGGACTCCAAGATATATATATTTCAAGTCAACATTAGTAGGAGTATCGCTTACGAATATGTTTTGAAACGTACCTCAAGAAGCTCATTGAACTTTTTTTTAGGGCCTAAAGAATATCATGGAAACTTTCTTTGCTGAAGGAATGTGAGAACACATTGGGTGAACATGGATATATCAAGGATAGAAATAAAATCTAGCAACAAGGAAATAAAATGCACAATAAAATTCTCATTTAAGTTTGCAGGAAACCTAAATATAGGGCAAAAAACTTACCAAAAAATGCATACTCGGCTAAGATATCACTTGAAATCACCAAGAACTTGCAAAATTCTGGTTATATCGGCTGACTTCGTCACATCAACTTAATTGACAAACAATTATATGAGTCTATTTTAGCATTTTAGCATCTAAACAAAACTTGTAGATTGGCTCTCCAACATGTGCTCAAATCACTCAAAGAGCACCTATGTGTTTAAACGATTGCTAACAATCAGGTTTCAATTTTTCACTCCCATTTATGTGCTTGTCCATTATTCTATTTTAGATTCTGAAACATGGATGACTACTAGTCATTATGGTTTTCCAATTGACAAAAAAAAATTGGAAATTTTCTAGACATTAATCAGTAGACTTACTGAATTTTTTGTATTGTGGGAACTAATACCTTTGATTCAGTGTTTGTACAAGCACATAGAATTATTCATTAGCACAATCAGAAATCAAGATAGAAACGATAGTTAATGAAAAGACAAATCATTAGAGAATTCCTCAACTATTCATTTAGCACCTAGAAAAATATATGAGCTGAAAACTTACCAAAATGTAGGCAGTAAATGTTTACATCAACTTGTCATTCGAGTCTTCAAAAATGTGTCTATATTCAGCAGACCTCGTCCAGGAGCTAATAGCATTTGAAAAGTCCAGTGAATCGAGGTCATCACTTCCTTCAATTGAAATGTGCATTAAGGCATCCAGGGTATCAATTCTATTCCATAAAAATTAGCAAGACAATTTATCTCTTTATACCCATAATCTTTCATTTCTCTCATACATTTTGGTATATTGCTAGGAGATAGTGCCTTGAAACAACTTAAATGATCTCTAGCTTGAAACTGTTTTGACAAGTTTTTAACTATAGCATGAGAAAATGACTTTTGGAAGTCAGTAGCCTCTTGCAAGTCATCTCCTACAACAGACCTATTGATTTCTATATCTTAATACATATTCCCTTGTATACAGATTTGTAGCCTTTGTAGATAACCATTTTCAAGTCCATAATCTGGTAAAATAGGATATCCTTAATTGTCGTATGTTCCAGCATTCAAATTAGTCGAAGGGTCTTCTATGTACTCAAGTTCGATCATCGCGATCTCACCAGAAACAATTCCTGGAATCGCTCCAACCTCTCGCTGAAATTTCAAGCTTAAAATTGACAACTTGCCAAGTAAATCAGCAAGAAAATGTAAAGTGTATATGGTTTTGAAATCGCACAATCTCTTTAGAAGCTTTTTGGTAGCAGCAGCCTGAATCGCCTTTTTTAACTTGCTTGTAGATGCCAAGGCTACTTCCAATTCATCTTCACCAACATCTTGATCATCCTCGTCAAGGAAGATGACATCTTTTTGAGAACATGTTTTTTTTTTTGAAAGTTTGTCAAATTCGTCTTTTATGCAATAAAAAACAGGTTGCAAAATATCACATATGCGCTTTATGGCGCCGTGCTGACTCAACCATCTCGTGGTATTAATCCGACTCAACTTCAGTACATCATTAGCCATTTCTTCTTGTAACATATGTAAAAGATACTGCCTCTTGCAGCTATTGGAAAAGAAAGCATTAGTTGCATTCACTAATGCGTCAATAAAGCTGGAATATGCTAATTTGGAAGCTAAACCTGAACATGCTAGATTGCATCTATGTGTTGTGCAATACAATGGATACTTGATAAAAACATGATTTTTTCAGCCTAGTTACAACTTCTGTGACCGAACCTATCATGACTCCCGCTCCATCAGATCCAAACCCTATGAACTTCCTTATGTCTAAGTTTGACTCACGAATGACTTCCATGATTACACCAAAAATAGCTTTGGCGTTCACATTTTCTAAGGAGATTAGGCACAAATAAGATGTTACAACATTAAAGCTTTCAATGTAAGACGCATAAATAATCAGCGACTTCTTGTCGGATATATCTGTGGATTCATCCACCATTAATCCAAAGAAAGGACTTTTTCTTACTTTTCCAAAATATTGGCTTGTGCCAATGTATTTTACAAATTCAGCACAAGCTTTATCATGTTGGTAGAGACTCTTTGTCATTGTTTTGAGACCAAGGGATGTAACAACCGCAATTCCGATGGAAACTTGCTATATGGAAGATCTTCTTTTGCAATGAAGTAACTTTAAACAAAGTCCATAATGCCTCTTCTTTTTTTACCTCGAATTGTGGTATTAGTCACTTGTATTGCCTATTTTTCAACTTCAATTTGGTCTCTATAAATGTCTTTATGCATTTTGGATTTGCCATGATCCAATCAAGCACTAGCACAAAAGTTGGTGCCTCCCATAGTTCCAAATACATTTTTAGAACGTTTGGGCTGCTTCCTACACACTTTACAATACACCCTCCCTAGTTTTTTACTGAACTCTAGCCATGGGTAGTCGATAATCCACCTATCTTGCCACATATTACAAGCTTCTACAATTCTAAGGGCCTCTAGATTCTTTTTTGAATTCTCTGCTTGAATCTTTTCTTGCTCCTCATCTTTTCCCTCGTCATTACACCCATTGCAACCATACTTTTCAGTGTGCTTTTTTTTTTTGTTAGCTTCAAGCATGACCAAGATGCTTGTTTGTTTTCTCTTAGTGAATTTAACTACATGTTTTTCACTTGCTCCAGCTGCATCTTTGGAAGCTTCCATTGATGCGTGCAAGGGCAATGGAAGTTGAGTTTCTTAGTTTGTGTAATTGTGAGGCAACAAGAAGCCTTAAGACCTGCAATAGTGAATGATCTATGTCTTGTGAGAAAGTGAATGCTGGCTACATTTCAATCAGCTACATTTCAATGAACTATTGAATAATCATAGGTACATCCAAATTCCAAATACCATGCAACCATCCTTAATGTACCATAACAACAAAAAAGCCTAATATTTTGATGAAAACACAGACAAAAAAATTGTAGAAATAGTTATTTGTCTCACCATGCAACTACTATAAGTTTACTTACTATCATTCTCCTACCACAGGTTATAGTCGTTCAAAGGCTGCTACCTCATGTATCTCACCATGCAATAAAAACTGAAATCTTCATTCTTACATCTCTATTAGTTTGCTACACTTATGAGTCTCTTGAAAGTTGAAATACAAACTTCAAAGAATGAAAGAAAATCTCACAACTCAAGTGAGATTAACTTGTTTCTTATGCAAGCAACAAGAAACAAGTGAAACATGCATGCAAATTTGATCTGCAATTTGGAAGGTTTATATATTGCAAAACATTAACATTAAATATAATCAGATGATTATGTAGATTACCACATCACTGTTCAAGTTTCTAAAGCTTTTTCAGATTTTCTAATGTCCAGTGAAGCCTTAATGTGGGCTCCTGCACAATACATTGTAGCTTTGAATTCCTAACTTACATGCTCTTTGAAAAATAACTCGCTCGCTTTTATTCCACTTGATAGAAGTCTGAAGAATTTGGAAGTGGGATTTCTGCATTGTTCATCCCTTTAACTTTTAAGGCTTTAAAGGTTTTGTTATGTTCGAGATTCCTTAGAACACAATTCCCATAAAGTCTCAATGACAAGTTTAATGAGAGGACTTCATACTTCCAAAGCATAATATGAGATTATAAAGGTGAAAAAGCATGGAATCACTCAGACTTCAAACTTTCAAGAATCAGTCAACTGTCACTCACACAACTCAAGGAATCAACGTGACAAAAAAGTAGCTTAAAAAAAAATATGCATCACATGTACAAAAATTGAAAACTCAACTGAGATTAGAGAAGTTGAGAACCTACCATGAGGAATTATTCAGAAGCATAATGATATGTTGCTTCAAATCACAAAACATGAACTGAGTTTTTTTTCAGATGACAAAATTGCCAGGAAACAACATCAAGCTTCAACCTTGCAAAAACTGGTGTGACACATGACTTTGCACTTGAATTTATAGAAGCTGAAGCAACAATCAACAATGTAGATGCAGCTTTCATCCACTCACTAAAGAGTAAGAGTGAACTTTGAAGGAAGAAGGAATGAACTTTTTAACTTACAGTCTTAAATTTATGACTCTTATGGATCAGTGCTTAGGAAACCAGTGCTTAGGAATCTTTGAATCAATGAAATAGTGAAGCAAAGCTACAAAACTATAGCAGTAAACATTGAAGCCGCAAACCAAACTTGCAAATTCCAATGCCCCCCCCTATAGAAAGGAAGAGCTTTGGAGCTCCTGAGGTTTTTTTTCGTTCATGGCATTTCGTTGAAACTTGATGGCACTAGCCAAGTAAGGGCCCCCAACCGTGGGATTTTGTCAAAATGTGTAAATACCACTAGGGAAAATCCCTAAGATGAGGATAGGAAAACACAAGAGAGACTGTGGAGCAAAACCACCCAACCAATCCTAGATCCCTCCTGGAGAATCCTCTTGGATCTAGCCCCCAAGCCATGCCATGCCATGTGATAGCAAGTGGAGAATGCATACCTCTTGTCTATATCAGTCACACGTACATGCACTACTCCATATGTCTCAATTAGAGTGTTTGGGTCCTCTCAAGGTCATTAGTCACCAACAGGCCTCGATGTGGAAATAAATCTAGGTGTGACCAATAATCTCAAACACTGGAAGGTCGGTCTACCATATTAGGACTATTCCATGTCCTTAGCTGAATATGGCCATAACATTCTTCCTCCCTTAAATAAGTTCTGTCCTCAAAACGGGGAAAAGAAAACATGAAACTATTCCTTAAGCTTTCAAATCTTTCCCATAAATCATTATTCTTAGTATGATTTTTCCATCTAAATAAGCACTGATGCAACAATTTTTTAATTGCTTGCCTCTACTCAAGAATACTAATTCAAATTCCAAAAGATACACTAAGCTATAAATCTTCCAAATGGGTTGATCTTATCCAAAAGAAGAGTTCATCACCTTCATGTAATCCCAACTACATGAAACACTATGTGACTTACCTTATTTCAGAAATCAAATCCAAAAGCCGAAGAAATTTCATTTCAATTATCTTGCATAAAATAAGGCTTCTTGGTAACTATATTATTAGAATATACAAATATTTTTAAAAAATATCACAATTCAGTCATCTAAAATCTCTAGGAGATCCATCAAGTCTTAGACAATCATAACTCAAACCCGAGTACTGTAGTTACTCTAATGAGTTAACAGCCCCATTTCTGGCATCATATGCAAGAAATCAACATCTATCCGTATCTTAATAGATTTATCTGTCTCCTACAAAACTGGAGATATAGACTGAACTTTTTACACAAGCACTTATAGACTACAATCTGTAAAGAAAGCAATTTCTCATAAGTAAACAATTACTTAATGGACAGGCCTGTGAGATTCATACAATCTCAAGTACACACTTGAGTAAAGGAGTTTAGAGTTCAACTAACAGATCTAAATCCTTGACTCTCCCAATTGATCAAGAATTACTCATTATCTTAAGAATCCTCACATTTCCTTAAAATCTTCAATTGACCTTTAAGTATCAATTTATGATTCGTCAATCATATACATTTAGAAACTTATGATTCGTCAATTATATTTCTTAGGATTCTAAAACCATACTTAATCACTGAAAGATATTGGAGTATATGCACTACATACAACTTAGAAAATATAAGAATCATTCTGAAATCTTTTCCTCAAGGATATTCTTCCAAACCAATTCTTAATCAGATTATGAGTTCCAAATTCTACAATCAACCAAGTAATTAAAGACCTTTATAACATGTCTTTAACAAGATAAATTTTATACAATCACGTAGAACAATCTCTAGAGATTACAAAGTTCTACTAAATTCCAAAATTTAGTTTACCATTCTTGGCACCATTAGGATCCGGTTTCCAATTGAGCTCACAGAGATACTATCACTAATGAATCAAGTTTATTTCTAAACTAAGAAATACTCATCCAAGAATTCAGTATCCTATGCACACAATTCTCTAATGAATTCAAATGACTCATAAACTATGTGTCTCACAAGCAATACACGCAAAACAAACAGTTTCCGGTGAACTCTCTTCACACTATCCGTTTTACCAATTGACTTCACACAGGAATAAATCAACTACTCAAGTTAATTGCTCATGACTTAGAAATCTTAAATGTCTAGGTGCAGATCTTAATTGTACTGTACATATTTAGATCCATATCCAAATCACATTTAAGTTAACATATAGGTCTATCGGAACAAATTTGTTAACTCTGCAAGTGATTGTCAAACACAATACTTGATCATATGTCTATGTTCAACAACTAGGTTAAGTGGACCAGATAACCTTAGTAACCAGGAATACATAGTAGATTCAAAAAAGATTAATCGTGCACATATGAGAATAATCTCACTATGACCCAATACATAAACACATATATTCTTATTTGGCAGATTCCTACAAACTCCGCATATGTTACTCACATATCTCACTGAGAATCTTGCAACTCAGCTACAGAAAATTCTATTTCTCTTGAGTAAATAACATATCTGGGAAATCTCTGAAGTGAGTCATTCCACATCTCAAGTCTTCCAACCATCGCACCTTTATCAACAAAATTCCTTCAACCAATCAACCTACTTCAAATCTTAGTGCACAAACTAAGATTAGGCTGACTTATACAGACATCTTTGGACAAAAGGTTTAGATTAAAGCTTTATTCCACTAATTCAATCCATAACTAAATGGTACTTGGTAGCCAATCAGTGAATCTTAATTTAATCTTTACCACTACTTCCCATATTCATGAATATCTCACAACTCAAATACCCCAAAATTGCTCTAGTTTTAGATTATTCAAAACAATCACGAGATTTTCTCTATTCCACTGGATAGTTCCACCATTGCACACAAACAGGATTCCACAAAAGAAATCTATGCAACTGGTTGATCCCATGAAAGTCTTATTCCTATCATTTTCTTCTCCCCCCTTTTAAAAGAAATTCCATAACTTCGATCAAAAAGTTCTCAGGAGACAACGTATAAGATATCAAAGATTTGAAAAAGTCAGTAATGAGTATTCAATACTATTACAAAGCAGACTTTTTCCTTAAAATCATAAAATATCTTATCCCGAGTGATAGAAACATTACTCTCAATAATCAACTATCAAATAGAGCTAATTAATTGGGTTCATGAAGTCAAAATTCCACTCAATCAACGGATTCTGAGCTATATTCACAAACCTAAAATGGAAGTCTAAATTTATATAACTTTAACAGTCCTTCAGAACCTAGTTCTACACTGGAAGGAATTATATGAATCTCAATCCCATTGTCTTGTATTTAAGAAATTTCTAAAAAGTAGAGGTTTTATTTTATAATAAAAGAGAAATAGTTCTTAAGGGTTTCTGTTTTGGAATTTATGAGATACCATTGAGGGATCCGAATCTATATCTTATAACCTCTCCAAATACCCTACACAAGTTTAACCAATGGTTTCAATTGTTAGCATTACAAATAATGTAAAAACTAACCACTGGTCCACAGATCATTCTCACACAAAAATTCCCTCTTTGAAATCACTGATGTCCCATACCATCAGCTTTCTCTCTAAGAAAGTCATGTGCTTTTAGATCCGACCATCAGAAAATCAAAAAAGACTATCTGACTATCCTATATCCAATATAGGATCCGATCTTCAACCATTTCTAGAAAAATACCTCCTCCTATTGAATTCTCCATTTTCTTAAATTTCCACAGTAGGCGACTATATCATCTAAGAATACCACTAGGTATTAACTCCAGTATGGACGAGAAACCTCGTTCATTTACAATCGAAATGACCTAAGTTTATTCTTCAAATTCAAAAGGAAAACTTCAATATAGCTAAAGTATACCAATAGATATCCAGTATCTATATTTAAAATAGTACAAGGAATTCAGTTCCTTCAAGGAGATCATTAACTGCATTATCCGATAATCCAGAGATTTCAGAACTCCATCTGGATTTCCAATACCATATGCACATATCTATCCCACCAAAAAAAAGGAGTATCCCCAAATTTGTTCGTAATGGATCACAATAATCCAGTTCAAAATTGTGATTTAACAAGAATCTGCACATGGCTTTACCATCACATAAAACAACCCATCTGGTTGGTACTATACTCCCAAATTACTACCATCTGAGAGTTACAACTCTTAGGAATAAGGTTCTTTACAGTACAAATGTGAACCAAATGTCATTCTCATTCCATGTCACAATTTCCAATTAACAAATAGGGTCAACTCATGGTCCTATAGATATCCAGATTAAATTCAATTTAATGAATTCAAAATATATTCAACTTACCGGTGCTATGCAATTTCTATATAGGGATTATTAACCAATCCAAATTACACAACACTATCACCTTTACCTACTTATGTGTCTCATTTTCTTCCTCCCTTAGATTTTTCGGTCACCCGAAAAATTTCACTAGTGAAGGTCTCCGAAAATTCCTCTGACACGAGTAAATGTTAGGCTACTTCCCTTTTGACCACACCAGCTCCATTACTTCGTTAAAGTTGCCTGAAATTAATGGAAATCTATAATATTTGGATCCGAGTACTCTTTACAATATTCGATACACAAATATAGAAAAATTACGACCTTATTCCATTATTTACTTTAACAAGTATTTGGGAAGCTTTAGTTTTCTCAATCGTAAAGATCAAAATCTTTTAGGATAACCTATCAGTGCAACACCGAAGTCAAAAAGGAAGAATACCAAAAACACCCACTAACTCAATTTACTGGGAGTATCGAAACTCCAGAGTTAAGTGGATAAATAGCATAATGGCAAGGAATCGAATCCCTTTACTGGGTACATGCCTGAGAATTGTACCACTACCATCGTTTGGACAAAATTGGTTTAGAAAAAAAATTCAGACCAATTATTACAGCTTGACACAAAAATAATGTTACAAAAGTTCCAAAAAAAACTAGGCTTAAAAATAAATTAAATTACCAAAAGCCAAAAGTCAAGTTAATAAGGTCCAGTACATGTATATTGTCCAGGGAAAAGGAAAACTAAATTTCTTCTACCAAACCTGAAAAGCAATATTAAAAAAAAACCAAGGTTGCAGCATTGTCAACCATGCCCCAAAAAATCGGAATTTCTCTACCAGAGAGCTAGTGTTAACAACTGTGCTAACACAGAGAAAATAAAAAAATAATAATAAAACTCCGTGGCATGTGTTTTGTAAGTCCATGAGTATCTGTCAATAAACTTCAAGCCATGGCATGTGTTTTGTAAGTCCATGAGTAGAAGCTTAAATAATAATAAAATAGCTTAAACTTAGATTTAGAACTTAGACTTAGGAAACTTAAGGCTAGAAATATTTTATCTTAAGTTTTCCTAAGTTAGAAAATTTGAAGTTCTAAATTCTAAGTTAGAAGTTCTTGAAAAACTAGAAACTAATTAGTCCCATAAGTTAGTAGACACTTATGGAAGACCCTCCTTCCCATAAAAGGAGAGGTATTTGCATTGTAACCAACACTCTGAGATTATGCTAAATTGCTCTCTCTTTGAGATTATCATTCTATTTCTTTGTGTTCCCACTGGAAGGTGCCCGGGCCTCCTCTTGCCTCCTTTCATTGGATTATTGTGGCGTGTTTCTATTGGTTTATTTAGTTAGCTGCAATTTATCTTTCAAACCCTCTAGGTGTTAATCTAGGTCTTAGTTTAGCAACCTTGCTAGTTGGGTTTGCCTTAGCAAGGATTTTTATTGTTGTTCTAATTAGCTTTATTTTTGTTTCGGGCACTAGTTGGGTAAGCCTTAGCGCTCTTATCTTTGTTGATTATTTTCGTATTTCCGTTGAAGCTTGTTGTAGAAACTTAGAAAGTGGGCGATCCTCTACATCCCTACATTACATCCGTAAGTAGATCTAGCCACTGTACGAACTAGAAATACTTCCAACAGCTAGTAACTTAAATTTTTCGAGTTTCCAAATCCACTTTGGAACCAATTTAAAAGTTACCCAATGACAATCCCTTTAAAAACTTCGGTCAATCGGCATGCAACAAGCATTGACACAAACCGTCATGCAAAAACCGATAAAAATATGCATACCGAATCAACTATAACTTAAAAAAAAAACCCATGCACAAAGCAAAAGCCTAGAACCACACATAAGGCCTTTCATGTCACATGAGAGAACCCTAAAAGGTTTTTATTTTGAAATGAAGAGGAGAGTTCCCAGCTCCAGCCGCCACCATCGAGAGAAAGGCAGCCACCTATGAGGAGAAAAAGGTTGCTTGAAGCGAGAGAGAGAGAGATCTACAGTCAACAGACCCTCCATAGCTACACGCTTCATCACGGCCCACCTCATGTTTCATCGATCACATTCAAGCCTACACCCAAAATCAGCCAACGCTTCACAATGAACATTTGTTAACTTTCGAGATTGATGGTGTGCATCATCAGCCTAAATGGAGTCCTTAAAGCCTTCCCACGGCCTTCAATACTCACAGATCCAATCATGTGAGGATTCCGTAGGGTAAGAAACACAAATCAGAAGGTCCTAACAGATTCCAACGGATTCCCCATTCCGGATTTGCTTCTTCATGAATCCCAGATGGATGCACCCAATCGCTGGTAACCAGCAAGCAGAGACTTCAAAACGATTTCCAAGATAGTTCTCGCAAAGAACGCACTCCTTCTGGCATCATAATCTGCTTGTTAATAGAGAGTTTCACATGCAATTCCATTCTATGATCGAAAATTCTAGAATCCACAAGAGGATTAAATTAAATAGCTCATAATCCTCATCATGCAATTTGTTAGATTCAAATTCTTTTAGCTGTAAACAGTTTATTCATCCATAAACATAGCTAAATCTACTTGAATCCAACATCAACATCATTATGGACATTTGCATAACATTAAACCTCCAATAAAATGCAGATTCAAGCTACAAGCCACTCCGATTTGCTCATCCAGAATTTCGACTGATTGAAAGCTTTCCCAAAAAACAGAAAATTACAAAAGAGTTCAAACTAATTCTTAGCATCAACATCAAAACTGAACAAGTAGAAGAGCACTCTACCACCAAATTTTGACAAGCATGCATCAACCGAGATTAGTGAACCCAACTCCATAATTCCCTTGAGAAAAATAGCACTCCAAACCGGGATGAAGATCCAAGTGCTTCAACTTTCCATCCCATGAAGAATTCGTCTCCATTCTATCCAAGACCGCATCTTAGCCAGGCTCTGATACTAATCCAAGACATGCCATGTGATAGCAAGAGGAGAAGAGCTCAATTGGTAACCTAGACCAAAGTCGTCGACGGGATAATCACTACCTCAATATATAGAGAATAGGATCCTGTGCATGACCACATGCAATCCCCATGCAGGGCAACTATAAATAGGTCACAGCTCTTCATGCATACCTCCTGCCTATATCAGTCACACATACATGCACTACTCCATATGTCCAATTAGAGTGTCTGGGTCCTCTCCAGGTCATTAGTCACCAACAGGCCTCGATGTGAAATTAAATCTAGGCGTGACCAATAATCTCGAACATTGGAGGGCCGGTCTACGATATTAGGACTATTCCATGTCCTTAGCTGAATATGGCCATAACAAATTGGCTTAGATTTTGCCATGCTATTAAAATGAACTGAAATTACTCCATGTGTCATTGATGACACGTGGCAGAAATCAAATAGGACGGGCTGATATATCAAAGCGCTCAAACGTCAAAGCCTCAAAAGTTCAGAACCCATTTGCCATTTGGCAATTTGGCACTCACTAAAGAACCATATAATCTTTGTCATAAAGTTTAACTCTATGACAAAATTAATTTTTGTACAATAGCCTTTAGTATAAATATTATAATATAAGAAATAAACTTAAAGTATAATATATTATTATAGTCATATATATAATATATATAAAAACTCAATATGTAATATGTATTACAATATTATGTATTATGTATTATGTGTATATATTATATTGTAATTATATTATGTGTTATATCTATATATATATATATATATATATATATATATATATATATATATTCTAAAGTCCTATACTCCTATGCTTTATATTTCTGGCATTATGTAAAAAAGGCCCAAAAAAATCCAATGTTTTATAAAACTTATCCTAAAATTTCCTATGCCATCAAAAAACTGGGAGCATTTACTCTTATGCATAAAAAATGTTTCAAGCAAATTGATGTGTAAAAAATATCAAAACCATCTTAAAATCTGCATATTATTGAAGCAACCAGTTTTTAAGACTTTTGGATCCTATGCATTTTAGCACATGTCGATTTTTGGGAAAAATTGTCGGTTCCATTCTCAAGGAATGTTGGCTTTCCCAAACACTAGGTAGAGTCTGAGCTGGATGTATGATATGCAACTTCACGAAGGTTTTTAAGATGGTATGTTCAAGATCTGACTCAAAAAGTGATCTTTTAAGTCATATTCCTTCAAAATTTGATTCCTAAAAATACTTTTCTTCCTCTTTTTCTGATCTGATGACTTCTTTTTACTTTTGCTCATCATTTTTTTTTCTTTTTTTTTCCTGTCAAAAAAGAATCAATCAAGTAGTGCAAAACAACAAAAGTAAAATTGATAGAATCCTTGATTATGGTGGTTGAACTGGCTACCAAAACTTGCGTAGTCGGCTGCCATTAACTAGGGTGTCAAATCGTCTTCCATCCAGGTGTTCCAAAATTACTGCGCTGTAGGACAATATTTCTTTCAATTTATATGGTCCACCTTTGTCATATACATCAGTGCCAGATCTCCTTCTTGTAGATCTTTTTCGTGTAAGCGATGATCATGCCATGCCTTGCGACGAGCTTTCTTTGCTGCTAATGCATGGACTACCATCAATTTGGTTACACGAAGTTTATGTAAAGCCTCATGACGCATTTGTAATGATTTCAAATCATCCAACCATTTCGTTTCTACTATGCATAGAGATGGTACTAAAAATTCAATCGGCATAACTGCATCTTGACCATAAACCAGTTGAAATGGTGTTTGATTCGTACTAATTTTGTAAGCTGTTCTGAATGCTCATAATGTTGCGTAAAGTTTGTGTTCCCAATCAAAATGACTTGCTTCCACTGTTTTTGTCATAATGTTGCAAAGAATCTTATTGGATAATTCAGCTTGTCCATTACCTCTCGGATAATACGGAGTACTAAACTGGTGTTAACAAAAAAGTCTTCCAACAGACACTTGATTGTTTCATTAACAAAGTGTGTTTCACGATCACTTACGATCTCGATAAGACATCCAAATCTAACAATGATGTGCTCATATAGGAACTTAGTCGTAGATTTTGCATCGACAACTCTAACTGCTTTTGCCATATAATCAATTGCTACAATGATATATCTGGCTTGAGATCCTTTTGCTGCAGGATCAATAGCACCAACATAGTCAAGTCCCCATTTCTCGAACGATGCTTGCGATAGAACCGGATGCAAAGGTTCATCATTACGACATGCTCGTTGACATACATCACATGACTGAATAAAAATTTTGTATCCTTATGAAGTGTAGGCCACCAACATCCTAATTGTAAAAGTTTTCAAATAGTGATATATGTTGAAAAATGTCCTCCTCCCATCCCATCATGTGAAAACATGATTAGATCAGGTACTTCGTGTGGTAAAACACATCTTCTCAAAATATTTTCCATTCCATGATGATACAATTGGCCTGCAATCAATTGATAAGGCTGTGCCTTAATAATCAATTGTTTCTTTTGTACTTTTGTCAAAGAGTCGTTAGTTTGGCCTAACATCAGATAGTCAACAATATCTGCTACCCACTCAGGTACCGCTTCCACATAAAACAACGCATCATCTGGTAGTTCATCATCCACTTCAGTGTTAACTGGTGTTGTCTCGATTCTTGAGACATGGTCCGCAAGATAATGTTGTTTGCCTTTTCGAACCACAACTCAAAAATCAAATTCGGTCAATAGTAGTAGCCAGCTTGCAATACGTCCCATGTTAGCGTCTTGTTTACCAAATAAAGTAATGGCTGGTGATCGGTATAAAATGCAAAATGTGTCGCCATTTGATAATGTCGGAATTTCTTCTTAGAAAAAAACATGGCTAATACTTCTCGTTCTGTTGTAGAGTAATTCTTCTCAAAATCTATAAGTTGTTGACTTGCAAATCTGATAGGATAATCTTTATTGTATTCATCTGGTTGCGCCAAAATTGATCCAATACAATATTTTAATGCATCAGTATGAACATGAAACTCGATTGTCCAATTTGGAGCTCGTAGAATCGGTGCAAAAGCTAATGCTTTTTTTAATTTCTCAAATCCTTCCAATGCTTCAGTCATCCAAATAGGTACAATGGTTAACTTGTATATAGGTCGTGCTAAGTCTGCAAAGAATAAAATAAATATTTGATAGTAGTTTGCATGACCCATAAAAATATATACTCCTTGAATTGCTCTAGGTGGCGGTAGCTCCACAATGACTTTGATTTTGTAGTAATCCGTAGCTGTCGTGGAAGCTTGACTGTTTCATTTTCGTCTTCGTCTCTTATTCGCGAGCGATTCTGTGTCTTTGAATTTTCTTTTGCGCGGAAGCTTTTACAGGATCCTAGACACTCGACTACACATCACAAAACATATTTTATTCTAGAAATCAAGACACACAGCACAAGACAAGGAGATGCACATGAATAGAGCGACTGTATTATCAGTCAGTGTGTCGCTCGTTGGCGGAGTGACACTCTACTCTTTCGCTGTGTTCTGCTCGTTGGCAGACTTTCATGCACAGCTCTAGTATTTATACCTTTCTGCTCTACTTGCTACGTCTCTCTCTATCTCTTACAGATTTATTTCCTCTCTTCTTCTCCTTAGTTTATGATCCAGAGAGGATCGTTTTTACCTCCATAGTGTGGAGTTTACAAGATAGCTAAACGTAGAATCACAAGACTAGTTAACACTAATCAACTAGTTAGTTAGTCTTCATCGTTGCCACTCGTTCAGTTGGGCGTGACAGTGACTCTCAAAGCTTTCAGAAATCTGACTCTTCGTGTCTTTGATCAGCATCAAGGAATTTCCTATCATCAACGAATCATCCACGAAAATGGTTAGTATCACAAAATCCTTTCCTACTCTTTTAATATAGACATTGCAGTCTGGTTGAGTAGGATTGAAGTCTAGAGACTTCAGAAGACCATCAAGCTTTATATACCAGGCTTGTGATGCATGTTTTAGACCATAGATGCATCTCTACAATCGACAAACATATTGTCGATTGTCGGGGTCTTCATAGCCTTCAGGTTGCTTCATGAAGATTTCCTCCTCTAGATCTTCGTGGAGAAAGGCTATTTTCACATCAATTTGGTGAATTTCCAAATTGTACTGTGTGGCGTATGCAAGGAGTAACCTTATGCTTGTCATTTTCATCATGGGCGAATATGTTTCAAAATAGTCCATACCATACCTCTGCGTGTAGCCCTTCGCGACAAGCCTTGCTTTGTGGCGGCCAATGGTGCCATCAGATTTCATCTTCTTCTTGTACACCCACTTGTAGTCAACTATTTTTTTGTTTTCTGGTAGTGGCTCTAATGTCCATGCCTTGTTTTGCCTCATCGACTCGATCTCCTCTGACACTGCCTGCTTCCAAAATTCTCCCTCTAGACTCTAGATAGCTTTTTGGTATGTTGTTTGCTCTTCAATGAAGCTGCAATATTTGTATTGTGTGTCTTCGCTCCACTGAAGATTGTCAGAGTAGCGGTCTGGAGGTCTTCTTTGTCTTGTTGGCCTTTGAGGCTCGTTTCGTCACTGCTCGAACGTTTCTTGTTCGTGGGGTTGATCCTCTGCCTCCTGCTGCTCTGGAGTCTGCGGCTCTACATTTTTATTTGATGTCTGTCCTCGATCTCCCTCTTGAATGGGCAGCATTGTGAAGATCTCATGGCCTCTTTCGTCTTTCAGTCCAGGGAATGTGGACTCATCGAACTTCACATCTCTGTTCGAAACAACCTTTTTCTCGTGGTTGGATCGTAGAGCCTGTACACATGTGTTCCATTCAAGTAGCTGACCATGATTGTTTGTTCAGATTTGTCATCGAGCTTGTTTCTCTTTTCCTTCGGAATGTGCTTGTATGCTACACATCCAAACACTCGTGCGTATGACAGATCAGACTTTCTGTCTGTCCACATTTCGTATGGTGTTTTGTTTTCCAGCGTTGTCGTTGTAGATATGTTCTACAGGTGTACAGCTGCAGCTATTGCCTCAGCCCAAAATTGACCTGACAATTGAGCCTGTGCCATCATGCATCTGGCTCCTTCAACTAGCATTATGTTTCTTCTTTCTACCACACCATTGTATTCTGGTGTGTATGCAAGAGTGAACTAGTGTTCAATCCCCTATTCTTCACAGAATTTGGAGAATTCTGTGCTTTTGTATTTACCTCCGTTGTCAGATTTAAGGATCTGTATCTTTTTTGAGGTGTGTTGCTCTGCAAATGCCACGAACTTCTTGAAGGAATCAAACACTTCGGATTTCTTCTTCAAGTAATAGATCGTGGTCATCTAGCTGTAATCATCTATGAATGTCAGAAAGTATCACGAACTTGAGAGCGAATATGTTTTCATCGGTCCACAGACATCAGAGTGGACGAGCTCAAGCTCTTCTTCCCTCATGTGTGAATGGATTTCGAATTGCTTGCCTTTCTGACAAGCTTCGCAGAACTCAGTTTCAGGCCTTGAAATCTTGGGACCTATGACAATGTCCTTTTTGGTCATGCTATCAGAGTTGCTGATTGTTTTAGCTTGGTAGAGGTTTCCTTCTCTGCATCCGACCATCAGCAACGTGTTTGTCGTCTTCTTGATCATGCGGCAAGTGTTGTCGTTGAACAAATCTCAAATGCCTAGATTTGCCATCTTGGAGACAGATAGCTTCTTCTCCTTAGTTTATGATCTAGAGAGGATCGTTTTGACCTCCACAGTGTGGAGTTTACAAGATAGCTAAACGTAGAATCACAAGACTAGTTAACGCTAATCAACTAGTTAGTTAGTCTCCATCATTGCCACTCGTTTCAGCTGGGCATCAAGTCTACGACTCCAAGCTTGTTGAGTTTCCAGCTGGCAGCGCAAAAGATTCCTCTTAGTTTGTTTCATAATCTCCCATTTGCTTTCATTCTTTTCGTTTCTTTCGTAGTTTCTCGTTTTGCGTCCCTTTGCGGTTTGCGGTCCTGAAGTTGTGTTTACGATTCACGAATGATTCACGAATCGTTCGTGCTTCGAGTCAAGGGACGCTGACTGTCGTGAATCATTCTCGTTCGACCTTCGTTTCTTTTTTGTGCTGCGACAAAGTTGCAGGAGTTCACCATTTCTGACAGTAGCAATGCCATGTCTTGATATCACATGTCCAAGAACCACTCCATGAGTAAACTAAATTTGACACTTTTCTGGATTTAAGGAGATGTGGTATTTGCGACAACGTTCAAATACTTTTTCCAAATGATCCAGATGGTCTGTATTGACACTATGAACTCCGAGATCATCCAAGTAAATTTCAAGGAATTTCTGCAAGTAGTCTTTGAATGCAAACTGCATCACTCTCTGAAATGAACTAGGTGCATTACAAAGTCCAAACGACATAACTTTATAAGCATAAGTTTTCCATTTCGTTGCAAAAGATGTTTTATGGCTATCCGGAGGTGCGATTTTAACTTGGTTATATCCATTGAATTCATCCAAAAAAAAGTAAGCTTCTCTCTAGCAAGGCGATCCAATATGCTTTCAGTAAAGGGTCACGGAAAGTGATCCTTTCGTGTCAATTTGATCAAGGCTTTGAGATTCACACAAATTTTCATCTTCCGAACGACCACAATTGGTGAAACCCATTCAGTATGCTCAATCTCATAAATAAAATCAGCTTCAAGTAATGTCTGTAATTCTTTCTTAATAAGATTAGTTACATTTGGATTACAACGATAGAATCTTGTGACTTTTGGAACTACATTAGGCATCAAGGCTATTGTATGCTCAATCACTAATGTCAGTATCTCTTTCAGATCCTTATATGTCCAAGCAAAACAATCTTGATACTTAATCAACAACTTTCTTAATGCTTGAAACTGTTTTGGGGTAACTTGCGTTCCAACTTGAACAGTCTTCTTTGGTTCTCCTAGTTCAGCAAGATTCATCGGCTAGCTGGTCCATCATAAACTTCTTTCGTTTCTAGAACTTGCTCTTCAGGTTCATGATGAGATTTTGGTAACATAATAACATCATCATCCAAAGTATAGTGTTTGAAATACTCTAACATATCATGTTGTACTTTTTTTGATTGTTCAGTTTCTAGAGAATTGATCTTGGCTCTTTGTTTAGCTTTCTTGGCAGGAATTGTTCGAGGAGGTGATGACTTTCTAGAAGATGTAGTCTTCTTCGAAGGTAATGATTTCCTGGAAGGTGATGTCTTGCGAGAACTCTGACTTGAAGAATCATCATTGACCTTCTCTTTTCTCTTATCCAATAAAGACAATACATCTTTGAAATCTTCTCTTGATGATTTTTCCCATTTCAGAACCGTATTATAATGTTACTTAGCTTGTTTCTTCGTGATTGTTCCTACAGTTTTTTCTTCCTTCAATATAATAGCTTTCGGCAGTTTTATTGTCGGTTCAGCAGGAATCTCTCGAATTCCAAACCTCGTAGGATCCATGTGATTTAAAATCTGCTCATTTGTAAGTTTTGCATTCTCATCGTAAGACAAAGCATGACTAACATGAATGAATTCAATCGGATCTGGTATTAGATCAGTTGATATCCAAGCTACATTCTTCATCATATTCACTGGGAATGTAATCAGTGTATCCAAAGTTCGATAAGGTAAAGGAATCTCGCTTAATTTTGATTGGATATCACATTGACACATATAGTCTGTTGAAAAATCCACTGTTGCAAGATCTTGATTCCAATTAATAGTATCTTTTTGAGAATCATAATGAACTCCCAATATTTTTACTTGTCGATCACAGGTACAATCCGTTGTTGATGAATCATCATCCCCTTTTTGGACAACTAGCTTGATTGTCCAAGTGATTGGATCATCTTTGACTGCATGCTCACGGTTCTCAAACATAATTTTTCAAGTGCCCCAGTTATGAATTACTTGCGCAACTTGTAACCATGGATGTCCCAATAAGACACGATAAACATGTGACGCGTCAAGTAAGTCAATTACTACAAAAGTGATGACAAATTGAACTCCAGCAATCTTGACAAGTATATCTTCCAATATTCTCTTAGGACTTTGATCAGCTAGCTTAATGGAAAAAGTTGTAGGCTTCATCATTGTAAGGCCCCATTTTGCACATAGCTTTGTTGAAATAAGGTTAAATCCTGAACCTCCATCTATCACGACTGTTTCTTTACCAAAATATCTATGTTGTATTGGCAGGGTGATGTTTCTTTGCTCACTTTTTCAGGTTGCCCCTACATTGAACACGTTTGATTCTTTAGATCCAGCACACTGAGAGTGGCTCTTGATGGACTATTGGCTCAATCTAAGTTAATTTTTTCGCTAATACTTCTTTTGCTTTTGGCATTAGCTTAAGAAATTCTCCCGATGTAATATCCATCTTGCTAGATAGAATATTCACGATTAGTTCTGTTTGTGGTGCTTCAGGTTTTGTCATCTTGAAGAGTTCTTCATGATGGTGCAACTACGTATTAACATCTGTTCATGGATTATGTATTTTGGTTGCAGCTTAAGCGGCTTCTAATTCCTCTTCTTCTTGTAATTGTTTAATCCACTACCTAATGTTCTGGTATTTCTTCATTTCTGAGTTGAGATTCGGATACACCCCTGATGTAGTAGGTATATCTGTAGATGGTATAGATTCAGTAGGTATTGTATTAACTGGTACTTCTTTCTGCTTTTGAGCTCTGGTAATGACCATCAACGATATGCTAGGTTCAGTAGGCTGAGTTGTTGGTCTTTAATTGATTATAATCATATTCACTGGAGCAGTAACCGGCGGTGATTTTGGTCTTGTTGGACAATCCTTGTAACAATGTTCATAACCGCATTCCCTATAGAATGGAAAAAACTTTCCTTTGTTCGGACATTCCGCAACTCTGTGGTTTTCCCCAGATGCAAAGCATCCCAGTGGTGCTCTGGAGTCCATTGTCTAGTTTGTTGTTGTTGCGCGACAGCATAAATAGCATACAGCTCTGAAGGACCAATTTCTTGATCATTACGGTAATTCCATTGTTCATTACCAACTAAAGAGTCGGGTTCCATTAGATTCGCAGGCGGAGCATGTTGTGCCGGTGGAGCTGGCAAAGGTAGTCGTTCAGGAAATCCAAAGCCAAAATTTTGAGCCTAGTTCTTAGGATCAGGTCCCTTATAGGTAGTAGGTTCTTGATATTGAGGTTTAGCATATCTTTGATGGATAATCTCAGGATTAAACAAGCAAAAAATTGTTTCGTGTCTCGTAGACTTGCACAGATGACAAATAGTATCTATCATATGCCTTTTCATTGTTTGCCCGTACAGATCGCACACCAGACATTTTCTCAACTAGGCAAAGTCTTTAGCGAACTTTTTAGTTGTTTTATCACTCTGAGCATGCACCTCTTCCAAAGCTTTCATCTTTTCATCGAACTGAGACTGCATCTTGTCCAGTTGTATCTTCTGCCTTTGACCAAATAATCATGAACTCTACTGTTGCATTGATATTCGTGGATGCAATAGTAGTGGATGTTGTAGTGGTTTGCCCCGCTGTATATGACAACATTCCAATATTTGGTTCGTCATCAGAATCTTCATCCTTCTCTCGTATTGCATTGTCCATAGCATGTTGTAAAGAAACATAATCAGTTCGGTGTTTTAGCTTGTGTCTAATCCTTTTAAGTAGACCTGCTAAAGACCACATAATCATAGCATCGTCATTTATTAGTTCACACTCAGATTTGAGGTGTTAACTCGTTCCATATAATCTCGCACTCCCTCTCTCTTTCCCATTTTAATTTTACTTAAAAGTGGGAAAGGATCTTCCATAAACTTTCTAGGTTTAAATCTTGTGATCAGGCCTTGTTTAACAACTTCCCAATCCACATGTTTTGTTTCATCTTGGTTATAAAACCAATCTTGTGCTGCTCCAGTTAAGGCCATAGGAATTAGCTTAAGTTTATCTTGTGGAAAAACGTCGCCATAAACCTCACATGATTCCAAATAGATTTTGAGAAATCTGACAGGATCAGATTACCCATTATACTTTGGTATCTCTAACCGAGGTGATCTTCTAACAATAACTGGTGGAACGTCCATCGGACTTCCATCAATCATATTTGTAAATTACTTCAATTAGACAATAAGATTGGATCTAGATTTTTCAATCAATTCCTATCTCTAATCAGATCTGTAAAAATTCTATCACTCGACAATAATCAGATTTCTGATTTTTAGAAAAAGATCTTAATCAAGCGATCGACACTTCCAAGAATAAATATTTCTTAGATTTAATATCAAAATGTAACAGAATGTTCCAAAAATTTGATAGTGACTAGATTTGGTAAATCAGAACTCAAAAATAAAATTGGCGAAGGTTAACTCGGTGAAGGTTCTTCACTGTTATTTTGGATAAAAATTGTTTAGTTGGCTGTTTTTGACAAATCAGGTAAGATCTTCGTCGAATTGACAGTGAGTAAAATGTAAAGATAAAACCAAGGTAGAACTGGCAAAGGTTCTTTTTGATGAACAATAATGTTTTTGCAGTTTGACGAGGATTAAAATAAACTTTTTGGATGATCTTGATAGATCTAACCTTCACCGAACTAAAAAATGATAAAATACTATATTTAGAATCTTCAAAAAAATCAGCGAAGGTTCTGGCGAAGTTTTTAAAAAAAGTCTTTTTAGACAAAAATAGGTCAATGTGACAACTGGCCTTGACTTAATGTTTGCCCAACTCACTGATTATCAAATATAGTATGTTGGACTGACTCTAACTTTGGCTAAGGTTCTTCTCAAAGAACTAATATTTTTGTAAAAAGGTGTTAAACTACAAAAGGTTTCCAACAACTAGAAATTTAACAACACTGATGACGAATTGGCCTCCTTTTTCACCAAATTTGATAGAAATGGACGATTTTTGTTGTTTTCTTTGATTTCTCAGAACCAAATGGATCTTAAGAATTGTGATCTGTATGGATTAACTAAATTAGATTTCAAACAAGAAAATCCACTCAAATCAAGTAAAATATCTTCCAATTTAATCCTACAATGCAGTTTTAACCCTACTATGCCAGAACAAGATGCCTAAATGCAAGCTAACATCCATCCAAACATGCGGAAAACTGAAAAATTGGCGTAGCTCCCCGACAATGGCGCCAAAATTGTAGTGGGCATTTCCTATCGTATCCAAGCACACAAGCATCAAGGAGATGAAGCTAGTTGTCACACGGAGGTTTGTTTCCATGAGAGTGGTAGCATATTTCATAATCCAGCATGTGCATATGATTCATATCTAACACTAAGATCCATTAATAATAAGCATTAACACTACATCCATTAACTCTAATCCACAACAATAGAAAATTACTCTTCTCTCTCTTCCTTTCTCTCTCACAAAAAGTATAAGAATGATCAATCCCAATAAGCATCAAATCCAACAAATAGCAAATATAAAGAAAGCATAAGAGTTAGAGAAAGAAAGATGGAGAGCAAGAACATTCCTTATCCATTCCATAAGAGGGCCAAACTACTTGTATTGAAATGAAGAGACTCGTGTACAAATGATTTGAAATTACCACTATATATAGTGGATTGGAGGGTCTTGGCCTTAATTTTTTTGGCCAATTTCTACCTCCCTAACTATTTAAATTTGAATTTTAGAGAGAACCAGCTTAAAAATTGGTGGAACCCCTTTTATTTAGTAACTTGACTTTTAGGCCCTACATTAAAGTCCCGCAAAAAGGCCTAAAGTCATTTTATTGACTTCTAACTAATCAAATAACTATGTGATCATCGGGTTGGACTTACACACATAGGGTGCCAAATCCCTCTCACTATTAATTAGGGTTAGGGTTGCCTTGGGATCTGCAAACCCTCCAACAACTACTATATGCATGTAGAGGAGTATCAATAGTAACAGATTATCTGTATCAATAGTAATTGATTATGAGTTTAGTAAAGTAATAGGATTATGAAGAGAATATTGATCCTAGCCTCTTGGGGTTTATATATACTTATAGAAACTTGCCCTACTCTATTTCTAGATTCTGGGTTTCAGTGACTAAAAATATCTATTCTCTTGTATCTAGTTATCGTGACTTGAGGGTGAAGAATTGAGAGTTGATCTTCAGTTTCTCTTTGGTTGGGTGGTTTGGATCCACATTTATCCTTTTGATGTCTACATCAAGATCTTCATGATTACAAAAGGTGATCTTTCTACACCATATCCTCAAGGCCCATAAATACATAATGTCATCATGCCAAGGATTTTGTAATGCTCATAAAACTCAAGCACCAATCACTTGACCATCAGGAAATGTAGACCCCTCTGACATATGTAGATATGCAGGAGATTATAGATGGACAAAGTACGCAACATCAACATCGCAACATCAACTTGTATCTGTACATGTGAAGCAAGGGGAGGAGATTCTCTCTCTCTCTCTCTCTCTCTCTCTCTCTCTCTCTCTCTCTCTCTCTCTCTCTCTCTCTCTCTCTCTCTCTCTCTCTCTCTCTCTCTCTCTCTCTCTCTCTTCTTCACAAATGAAAAAGGTGAATATAAATTGTGTCACATGGCTTTTTATAGACAAGGCTCAGATCAGGGTGTGGGACCCCAAACCATGTGCCATAAGCACTTGACTTTATTAAAAAGTTTATATTGAATTCATTTTAACTACTTGGGTCCCTTTTCACTTTGGGCCCGTCTGAGAGCTAGACTACCATTAAGTCTGGTGCCTTTGGCTTACAAGTACAATGCACTATTTTACCGGTGTCTGATTTTACATTGTTGATAGCTATGATTACTTTTGCTGACTCGGCCATGTGTTTATTCATGTTGCCATGAAATGTTTTTGTGAGGCGCCATGCTTTGTTTTTGCTTGTTGGTCGGTTTGCTACTTGTCGACTTTTGTTGGCAGTGACACTCTCAATAGATAAAGGTTCTGGAGCTCTCTGTTAATGTTTCATCGATGCTCTCTATAGTCTTGGAGCTGTGATTCCACTTCTAAATATTCTTCATATGATTTATGATAGCTGGAATTTGCTAGAAGATTCTTGTAGAAATCTTATGAGAATCTTCTAACATAGCATCAACCTTTATATGTGACTCCAATACACTATGATACTCTCTCATCCTCACAATAAGACTCAACCTCACTCACAGAAGGAAGCTGATCTCAAGACCTTCAAAAAGAGGCTCGTTAGTATTGCTCTCAATATATATGACACCGCACACATCAACTAGAGGACTCTCCAAAGTAAACTCATCATCATCTGATAACAAATACAAAGTACATGTGAGAAGACAAAACACATATCATCATGATACTCACAAAGAAAAAATAAAGAAAAGAATGGATCATAGGTCATATCTACTAAATTAAATCAAAACAACAGAAACAAAGCTTTTTTATTTCATAGAAATGTAAACAAAACCACAACAAAAAATGGTTTGAAACGAAAACTTAAAAAAGTATACTGAGCACAAACGAAAGAGAACCTAAAACATGAAATCATGGGTGGAGGTAAAAACGAGATGTTGATCAAGGTAGGATGGTGTGCATTTCGGGCAAAAGTTAGGATTATGGGTAGGGTGGGATTGGGATTGTAGGCAAGCAACTCGAGAAGCCCACATGAGGATCAAGAAGTAGGGCAAAGCAAACTTGGGCATCTTGGGCAGGACACAATGCAAGATAGGAAAAATAAAAATGACCATGCACAATAAATGAAAGTAGCAAGTTGGAGGCAAGGCAACAATGATCAGAGCGAGTAGAGCAAGTAGGTAGATAGACAAGCTACGAGGATAATAGGGACAAAAAAGGTAGAAATCAGGCCAAAAAAATAAAATGGCAGATAGGTATGCTACCAAAAGGTTATTTCTGACTACTTAACTATGTCATATGAGCAATATTTAGAGCTGAAGGTGAATACTTGCACATTTTAGCACAGGTAGGCATTCTACATGTGTGGAGCTACTGCAATGCTTGGATTTCGATGGAGGCAAAGCTAAGTACACCAAAAATAATCAGACTAGTTGAAAATTAGGCAAAGAACATAAATCATCAATACGAAACAACTTATCACCGATAGGAATGGCATATTGATCACGTGCCACAACGCCCCCCAAACATAGTGAAAGCCATTGACAACATGTCTCATTAGCAACATCTGCCAGTCTAAGTATGTTTAGCTTCTCCAGTCCCATTGTGAATCCTTTTTCTTCTAGATTTTTTGTGGTTACGAGTCTAAACCACTGCTCTCCATGTTTGGGATCAACAACACCCAACAATTTACTCATTCTATTCCCATATTTTTTCCGCACTCGCAAGTCCACCTACATTTTTTGTTTGGGGTCTGTTGATGCCCCCTCTTTTTTCAATAAGTACCAAACCCATAGAGTAAACAAGTTCCTTACCAAAAGTCCTTCCATCAAGTTTGAGAAAACAAGAAGATTAACAAACTTGGTTTCTATTCGACGTAGCAGAATTTGTTTCTTGCATAGCTTGAGCAAACACTTTTCATAAAAAAAATCCATTCCCTCTTTCTATTGGATGGAGCAAAGATATATGTCCTACTCAACGTTGCTATTGTGGAAACCTCTAGCTCTCCCAAAGTTATTCCCCAACAAACAAGTAAGAACACCTAAACAAATGAGAAATGAGAGGCACATAACACGCCTTTAACAAAAGTAAGAGCACTATTATTCCAATTTTAGCAATTGAGCAAAATCTTGAATCGGTGCCTACTAGTCAATATGGAACCTTTTTAATCTTTTGAACTAGACTTTGAGAAAGCAATCTCTGATAATAACTCCTCAAATCAGTAGGTATCTCACACAAAAATCATGAAAATTTTCTTCATAAGATTTGTGATAGAAGATTTTGAAAGATTTTGAAAAAACTTAACAAAGGACTCGAGACTTGGGGCTTACGGGGGGTCATGATGACAAGTGACCCATCACATAAAGTTGCAACTATGTCAAAAACAAGCAAGCTATTCACGTGGGTAGATCCAAACAAGCATTGCACATTCGGTTGTCAAAACTGATATCGAACAAAATCTGACCTTCTTCTCAAGCCAACGCAATAAATGAGAAAAGCAAATCCACAATGAACAATTGGCCTCGCCAAGTTGCAAGCAAGAGATGGGGAGGTAGAACAATGGAGTCACAATCACGTTGGTAGACACAATGTGAGAGAGAGAGAGAGAGAGAGAGAGAGAGAGAGAGAGAGAGAGAGAGAGAGAGAGAGAGAGAGAGAGAGAGAGAGTCACATGCACATGTTTATAGGTTCCAATTTATCAAACATCAAGTCAAAACCTTTGATTTTAATATAAATCTACACTCCACAATATGTCACATAGATATTGTATTTAAACAAAGAGGTTGAATTTAGACATAGGACAAAATTGTAACAAGTGTTATTTTTTGTTTAAGAAGTTGACATCTTTCACATTTTTTGGGGAATCTTTATTTGGAGAAAGATGCCATACATCCTGCTACCATGCCAAATTTCTCATGAATGAGTCTCACTACCACAATACACTTTACCCCACCTTTTGCCATGTAGCATACTTGTCACTTGAACTCATTTTAATGGTTGATCATGAAAACATTCTAAAATCCAAGGTTGGTTTCCCTAAGATCAAATTGATGGTTGTTAGGTACGAGCGCCCGAAAAGAGAAGGTAAATAATATGAAAAGCTACAAACTTGGCGAGTATTTTGTTTTTAGGATTTGGGAAGGCTTACGTGGTTCTATAGTCTCTTGAAACGTGTCATGATTACATTGATGCGCCTTACCACGAATAGCATCAACAATTATGTGCAAGTGTAATACAACAAAAGATTCGACATTCTCAAATTTACAACCCAATAATATAGGACGGACGCGAATCATTTATTGTAAACCTCAATTTGATTAATGATACAATAACATTAAAAAAAAAATAGACTCTTTCTAATTCAAGTAATCACATACTTTGGGGACTTTACAAGCTATAATGTTTTTTTAATCAAAATATAATGTATTATCATAATTATTATTGCGGCTCTACATGCAATAAAAAATACAATTCTCAAAATATTACGTATTATTATTACAAGTATTAATATTAATTAATGCTAAATAAAGTATGGATGACGTGAGCATGACGAAAGCAGAAGCTTCCGCCTTTATATGCAAGTCGTTCACGGCTTCTGGAGACTTTTTTTTTATTCCTTTTTTTTGTTCCGGAAGACTTTGTAGAAGGTAGAAGGGTGAGTGACCTTAAGAGCACGGAATAATTTCAGAACTCTACGCGCGGATTTTGACACGTGGATTAAAATGACGATGCTTTTGAGATTGTGCCACGTGGCGAGAATCTAACTGGCTGCGCGCAAAATGCACCGTGGCGCGGAGGTGGATCGCCGGGCCTCAATAGTCAACAAGTGTTTCTGTTGGATTTTGGTTCGTACTCGATTGGCTGCGTTGGGAAGGGTCCAAGGGGAACGCGGCCCCGGTCTCAGATCCTCCACCGTTGGATACGAGCACAGACGGTCAGATTACGACACGTCTGCATACATCGACGATGTAACGTGGCATATGGGCACGTGGCACAGATCGAAGTGGTCGCGGGGGGAACGTAGCCTGCCACGATGGCCCGTCGCCCATTCCTCTCGCCTTTTCTCGCCTTTTTTCTTAGACTCTGGCCAAGTCCTCCTCCTGCTCGTCTTTCTCTTCATCTTTCTCTCTTTTTCTGTCTCTCCCCCGATCCTGGCGATGAGGCGAGAGTGAATTTGTCTCCTGGGCTGGCGCTGGATCTTTGTTCGGGTGGATCTCGGGCTGTCACGTATTCATCTCTACCTCTTATCTTGTCATCTCAGCCTTTTTCTGCTTTTTTCTGCTGTTCCGTCTTTGCTTAGCTGGTATTATTGATGTCCAAGTCAGTTGAGATGTCGACGCTTCACCAATTTCTGTGAAGTCCATGGCATATGCGCTCTGCTGCTGATAACCCAATTGCGATCATCTGTTCTATGGTGGATGCTGCATTCACAAACCGCAGCAGATGCCAGCAGCGTCATAGCGACGGCGGCGGGAAGATATAGGATACCAATATAGCCAGCCATCGTCAGAACAAGCCATCGTTCAAACATATAGAAACGATCCGAAATTGTTGCATTAGTTACGTTGATGCGTCAACGTGCGAATATATAGTTCCTCGGTTGCCTTGCTTGGAATTGTATTTTATAGACGCTTTGATCGGGAGGTATATTTTTGCGGCTTGAAATATATAGAATACCAGTCTGGGTTTGGTTGTCGAGATGGAATATGGTGAAGATCGGATTGCTTCCATGCTGCGGAAGCCAACGCCATCGCAGATTGTGGTGCCTCTACGAGTATCTGGAGATGGTGTGTTCAAACCGAGTGAGGTGAGCCCCAGCCCCATGACACTGGCAGCCAGCTTTCTAGTCGATCACGATCCCGACACAGAATTCCGATCCTTTACAAGCCTCATGAACGCAGCACCCGAGTCCCCTTCCTTCTCAACTGCAAACAAAGAAAGCGCGAGGCAGGCCTCATCAAGAGGCGCAGTTGCAGGAGGTAGCTTTGCGGAGAGGCTGGCTGCTAGAGGAGCTACAAATAGCGGTTTTATGTTTGATCCAATGGGATTCCTAGAAGACGTTAAGCCTAACGCAGATCACATGAAGATGACGCCACCATCTCCTATCCCCATCAATCGTTCAACCTGCCTTACTATTCCGCCTGGACTCAGCCCAACTACATTACTCGACTCTCCGGTTCTCTTTTCCAGCTATCAGGCAAGTCTCAAGCTTTCAACGTAATCTCTCTTCTTGCGTACTTTACGGATATTGTATTTAAGATTAAAACTCAGAATTACTGCTGCAGTTGAATTTTTTGTGAGACTTTCGATTAGTTTGTAGATCTAATACACCTTTGTAAATATTATCAAAGGTGTTGGTAATAGTGATAAAGAGATTGGGGTCATTGATTGGGTAGCCAACATGGCAGTGCTCTTAAGTATCAAGCTTCGGATTAGCATTAGTTTGATAGGAAGCTGATTGGAATTATGAAAACTGTTTGTTTTGAGAGCAGGCAGAGCTTTCTCCAACAACGGGCACGTATAATTTTCCCACGGGTTTCGGTAGTGGCAATGGAATTCAAATGTCACCACCTTCTTCTGAATCTTCTAAAGAGAGTGACGTGGAGCAAGAGAGCTCATCTGGCTTTGTTTTTAAGCCTCTACCAAAGCAAGGATCCTTGGCTCACATGCCAAGTCTTGGAAACCTGGTATGATCACTGGGCTTTAACTTCAATGGGATTTTTTTTTTACGCTCTCCTCTGTCCATAGTACCATATTTTGGCAGTCTATTTAGAGTTCCAAACCTAGTGATGGCAAGATTAACAAAATCACTTGGTTGATCCAGTTTGTAGCATGGGCCGATGTTCTTCCAACAGCAACTTGATGGTTTTTGAGTCTATTTTTGTACTTAAGCATTAGTTTCATTTACCTTTTCTATTCCTATTTTTGTACTTAAGCATTAGTTTCATTTACCTTTTTCGTTTGCCTTTTTTATAAAGTTATCCTAGCAAAGTTATACTAGCTCCGAATTGATTTTTTTTTATTATCCTTTTATGCTACTCATTCAATGATTAACTAGATTTATGCACCCTTTTCTTTTTCTACAGTGAATAGTGCACATTAACAGTTCTTCGGTTATTGCACACTGGTACTGAGAAGCATGTACCCTTTACTTCGGTACTTCGGTACTCTTTTCATTTGTATCTCTTCTTTGGCTTATTAAGATCATAGAATCCCTTGTCCTCCCTTTATCAGTCAGGGTGACAAGAAAAAGTATCTTTTGATTCTGTGTAAGTTGTCTCCTTGCCCTGAATGCAATGTGCACTTTAAACTGAAGTTTTAAATCATTTTTCTCTGAAGCTTCTTTCCCTACAGTAGATAGAGGCATATAGCCGTGGATTTTGTCTCAGCTCCTTATCTTCCAGTTTTGCAAGCTTTATGCTTATCTGTGGATGGTTCAACATTTATGTTAACTACAGAAGACGTTCGTAGACTTTAAAAAAAATCCATTTTTCTGACATATAAGCAACTTAGTAGGGGTTTTAACTTGAGAATAGAGATAATTGGTATAGCTTCTATTACTTTTCATGTCAACCACTGGAATTTTTCATATTGGAGTGACATTTTACAGGATAAGGCACTTTTAATATTTCCAGAATTGGGTTATTGTTATGTTTGGACAATCACTAACACTCACAATAACCCTCTTTGGAAATTCTGAGAATCTTGCCTTTGCCTTTTGATATAGTTTGTGGTGTAAGACGCTCATATGATTTTTTTTCCTTACAGACGAATTTTGGCATTTCTCATCCACAATTTCCACCACAGTTTGAGCAACCTGGAGTTTCGCGTTCTTCAGGCCCAATACACCCTTCTGCTCCTGCAGCAGCTAAGCCTTTAGGTGCACCAAGTTTGGATTCCAAATCTGCTGACAGACAACAAGCAGCTTCTGGGGTTTTGCCCCCAGCGTTGGAAGATATGCAAGGACTTATAACAGACCATGTTCCAACAGTAGAAAGACCTTCAGAAGATGGTTACAATTGGCGAAAATATGGGCAAAAACAAGTAAAGGGTAGTGAGTATCCAAGGAGTTATTACAAATGCACATATGCAAACTGTCCAGTAAAGAAAAAGGTCGAAAGATCTCATGATGGGCAGGTAACAGAAATTGTGTATAAAGGTGAGCACAATCATCCAAAGCCCCTGCCTAGTCGCCGTCTACATGGTGCTGCTTCTGCTCTTCAAGATGGATTAGGACGAGATTCTGCGAGCTCGTTATCGAAAGGATTAGAAAGGGATGAGGGAGCTTACACAGTGCATGCTACCAGAAATTCGCATGGTTTACCACCCAGAGCAAATGTATCTTTGGAAAGAGCGTCATCTGGTGTTATAGATAGGTCTGCCTCTGGATCGTTAATAGATCCAGGTGGTAATCGTGAGCCTTCAACTTCATCTTACAGTGATGATGATGAACAGGGTAGCAGGTTGTCTTTAGAAGATGGCGATGAAGATGGACCTAATTCTAAGCGCAGGTTGCTGCTGCCGCCTCCTAGATTTTCAGATAGCTTTAAACATTTTGTAACGTAAAAGGCTATTTTTGGCAAGAAAAGCAGTTAATCTTTCAGAGTAATTCAAAAGAAATCACTGTAATTATCAACTAGTCAGTTCTGTTTGAGAGCTTGATCTTTCCTTACTACCTTGTGTATTCATATCTGACAGTGGTCTCATTTCGTTGTGGCAGAAGAATGGAAGCTTTAACAGCAGAGGCTGCTGGCGTTCAAAGAACAATTCGCGAGCCTCGTGTTGTCGTACAAACAACAAGTGAGATCGATATCCTGGAGGATGGCTATCGGTGGAGAAAGTATGGTCAAAAGGTGGTGAAAGGAAATCCCCATCCTCGGTATGTTTACTACTTTATATATGTCTTTCCTGAGCAAAACCTACAAATTTGGGATTGTTGAGCAGAATACCCTTTTGATTTGATGAATAGAAAGCTATTCTGCATCCCGGCTATAGATATATGAGAAGCGCATATTAGACTCACAAGTACCTAGCGAAAGTAGCAGTTTTGACTTAATATAGCTGATCTATGTGGAACATGCTGAATTTCCATCTCAAAGATGCATAATATCGCTATTATTTACGATCCAGTGTTTTCCACTTTTGTTACCTTTTAAAGAGTGGTATGGGTTTCCTAGAAACATAATCGTCAGTTTCTCCCTTTTTTACTGCAATCTTGTTATTACCCGGTAAAAGTGCAGGCTCAGCTGTCATAAAGGCCTTAGAGAGTGTGGAAAAAGAGTAGATATCAAATTTTTTTGCCAAAAGTAGATCTCAAAATGATTTGCACGTGTTGTACTTCAGATGAAATTCAGACTTGAGAGGATGATTGTAAACTTGTATAGCGTCTTCAAGGTGGGGAGTTTGTTGTGTAAAAGCAAAGGACTTGGATGGATATCACATTTCTTCTGAGATTGCTGTGAAGCAAATTTCTGTCTGCACTTGTGGCTATACAATTACTGTTTATCTTACTTGTTAGAAAGACTGAGAGTTTCTAGCTGTTTGCAGGAGCTATTATAAGTGCACAAATGTTGGATGCCCAGTTCGGAAGCATGTTGAGAGGGCTTCCAACGATCCTAAATCCGTAATAACTACCTACGAGGGGAAGCATAACCACGACGTCCCTGTGGCAAAAGCTAGTGTCCATGACAATTGTGCTGGTGAGGCCTCATCCCTTTTAGCTCAGACTGCAGCTTTTGCTCCTTGCATTGACAATCTGGCCTCAGCTACCTCTAGCCAGGATCAACCATCTTCATTTCCAAGAAAAACGGCAGGGTTCGGGAAATTTTTTGAAGATGATCTTAAAGATACAGACATGAGTATGTCAGCCACTGACCTTGGAATGCAACTAGGAATCAATCGAGCTACGATGTATACGGATATGGCTATCAAAGCCGAAAAGAAGGCACTTTCCTTTTCGAACTCGACCTCTATGAACTTCGCGGATACCTTTCCATCGTCCACTGAAGATTGGAGAGTGGGCTCCTTCAATACACAAGATCAGCTTCGCCGGCCCAAGCAAGAAGATGAAAATTATCTGCAGCCCTTCAATGATTCATCGAGTTCTGCATTGGAGCACACCATACCTCCGAGGCTGGTACTGACTCCGTAACTGTATGCCTGAATCCTTTTGGTGAATTTGTAGGCAGTTTGTGCTCAATATTCTCTTGAAGGATCCAGAAATGAGCAGCTTCGCGTGACGGAAGCTGCTTGAATACATGGGGGGAGTCTTCACGTCTTCATCTGAAAGGATTATCTACATTTTGGTTGACTTGTGCATAGTCTCTCAATTAATAGATGGTACAACATGCAGATTTTTTCAGTCAGAACTCTGGCGAAACTCTATGCCTGTTTAAGAAACATAGAAAGCTTCTTGTTGTTTGGAATGAGAGCAATGTTCGGCGAGATGGATGATTATGTGCAAGGATCCCTTTGAGGAATGGCAAAAGAAATTTCGATTTCCAGGTGATTGTGGCAGGCTTCCTTTCCCTCTTTCGGATCTGGCTCCTTTCACTTGGATATAGAAACAAATAAAAGGTAAGAAAGCTTGAATGGTGCACCATGAAATGTTGATCAGAAATACCTCCAATATTAATCCTTATAAACGTAAAATTAAATAGTTCACCTGTAGGATCTATTGTGTTTTTACAGACTAGATGGTTAGTTGGTCACAACAGAAAATCCATGAAAAATCTGTGAATCTCTGACCGACTTTGATTGCAAATTCAAAGTGAAAATGTACGATAATGCACTCGAATCTTCACTGATCTATTCCTTTCCCGCAGCCTATAGATCTGCGATATCACCCATATTCTTATTGCTCCAATTCTCATCAAGCGTGTACATCTTGAAATATTCATGTTCATAACAGTGTATGCTTGCTTTGCTGTAGTGTACTGTAGAATTTTTTATGGCTAGTTACTGAATTCTAAGTCGTTCAAGTAAGCTCGCTTGATCAAATTCTCGTAATCATCTGCCATGTATCTGAAGGGAAATTTCACTATATCGGTACTCAATTCAACAAACTGTATATGTTGCTGTTCACTATGATGAAAAGTATCAGTCTTCACCCATATCATTCAACAGAATCAACAGGAAAACTCGCAACAGTTGCATACAAGTTCTGTTGCTGATTTTCTTTAAGGCAATATGGCAAGTAGCAGAAACCCATTCTGCAATCCCACAATATTGATCAAAAGCAGCAAAATCTTCAAGCACCAGAGCCTGATCTCCTGTTTCAATATTAACCAGGCCTATTCATTCCTCACATGCCAGGGTTGATCATTGAGGATGGCTAGACTTCTGAACAGGTACAGGGAAGGGGATGCTTTAATAATCAATGGCTGTGGACAATTCCATGTGCAAAAGTCTTAACTTTTTCTTTTGTGCTGGTGCTTTCCAATCCTCCCTGGCTTTGAGCTCTAGTATCTAGCCACACATTCTCATCTTCCATATCCAAGCCTAAGCTCTCTTATTATCTCCTCATTCTTTGTCAAGGTTTAGTTTTTTGCTCTGACCACTTACCATGCATGCACCTTCCCCAAGTCGGTAAATGCTACTTCTATTTTATAGTCAACTTTTGACCAAAACTTCCATATGAACATGCAAGGATTGACTTCACATAGCAAGGCAAGGTCCCATGATAATTCTATTTTATAGTCAAAACTTTTGACCAAAACTTTCATGTGAACATGCAGGGATTGACTTCACATAGCAAGGCAATGTCCGAGTGCTATGTGGCATTCAGTCATTGGTTGTGCACATAGAAGTTTAGGCAAAAGTTTTAGGGCTAGGTCATCATTCCATCTTTGGAGGTTTTACTAGAAGTTTTGGCAGAATGTTTATGTTTAATATTAATAAAAATATTGGTGGCCAAGCGTTTGGAAAGTTTGACAAAAAGATGACACTAATCCAAAGCCTAATCCTACTTGGCCTAGGGGTGCATCTACAAAATTGAAAGATGTTTTTGGAGCTCTTTGCACAGGGATAGAAGTTCATAAGGACTAGGAAGTGAACTTATGATTTTACAAGGTTTGGAAGAGCAGATTTATCTGATATTGACAAGAAGTATGGACATGTAGGGAAGAGAGGATTGGTGTTGCAAAAAAATCATGCTCACTTTGCTATGCAATTGTAATAGAGATTCCGAGGCCTAATATCATGTAGTAGTACATTTTTCGAGTGTCATTCTAAGAAGATTTATGGAACGTGCATCTTCTTTTGTTACACTTTCTACTCTTTGCAACAACCTTAACCATATTAAAATTGACTTCTTATTAGAAGCAACAACTAAAATACAACTCTTTTCGTACACTCCACAAGATTGAACACCATTCTAATCATCCACAACCCCATGACATGGCCAAAGCAAAAAGCAAGTGGTGCTACTTATACATCTCCTACACTATACTTGTATTGCTACAACCATTCTTTTTAGTACTACAAAGCAAAAAATATGCCACAAGCTAATGCCTTTAAAAACAACCATAATGTTTATAGAGCAAGAGAACTAAAGCTCAGTCCTATTATTCACACATTATGCATCGCTTAACCAACATGGACTGAAATAAATTTACAAGAAAAAAGCTCAATGAAGACAATTAGCAGATCTCACTCTTGAAGATTAAAATTTGCAAAATGAGGAAAGTTTTTACAAGGTGGGTGTGTGTGTGTGTGTGTGTGTGTGTGTGTGTGTGTGTGTGTGTGTGTGTGTGTGTGTGTGTGTGCATGTGTGAGATATTTCTACTCTGATATAAAAAATATCGTGTTCCTTTCCATGTGCCATCACTGCTACCAAGCAAGAAACTTGATATAGTAGAATTTAAATAAGAGAAGTAAGTCTATGAATCTGCTATCTGTTAGCATAATTATAGATGTAGGACATAAAGTAGAATTTGAATCTAATCAGTGCAAAGTTATCATCTAAAGAAGACATTGCTACTTAGGAGCAACAAAATCAAGTACATGATCATCAGCCTCCCCCACCTCCAAGAAGATCAATCAAAGTGATATATCGATGAGTATGCTTGTTATCTAATTCAAGAACCGACTACAGCCGATGAAGCATTCAGTCAAACAGACTTTGATATTTGGAGAAAAGCGAGGGACAAAGAGTACACCTCTCTAATCATGAACATGACATGGTCAATTGTCGAATTGCCTACTAACAACAATCTAATTGATTGCAAAACAATCAAATACAAAGCTCATGGGAGTATCGATCCCATGAAATCTCAACCAGTAGCGTGAGGATTTTTTCAAATCTCGAACATCCACTGTAATGAGACTTTCAGTCCTATAGTCAAGCACTCCTCGATCAGAATACTCTTATCTTATGTTGTTTCAGCCAACCTTGAGGTACATCAACTCCATGTACAAATAGCTTATCTAAATGGAGTGATCAAAGAAGACGTCTACATGATGTGCAACTTGCAGGGTTAGGTAACACTGCCAAGATCTTGTCGATGCAATCCTCTAACATATCCATCTCCAACTTTGTGGGCAGATCCTCTGGAAAAAGAACATCAAACAACAAGGACTTGATTGTCTCGTCTTGTCTATTATATATGTAACAGTCCATCTTTTCAGAAGAAATAGTTTGTTCAATCTTCGACATTTAATATATAACTCAGCCAAAAATTAACGTTATGAAGTAGTCTTCTACTTTTGTAACAAAAACATAAAAAACCTAACAATTCAGCGTTGAATATTCAACAATTTGACTGGGTTTCCTGATGGATATCCAATAAAAATGTACCTAAATTCTTTGCAAATAAGCTCGCAAAACCAAACTGAATAATGGTTCTTCCACTTTCTCAGCTTGTGCAAAGCACATGAAGCAAAAGAACATTCATTGCAAAGTAAATATAGAATTTGTGGCTCCTAGAAAAGCCATGACCTAGGAAGTATCTAATGACGTCATGCCATCAAATCTAATTACTGTACTTCTGGATACTTGCGTGATCTTTGGTGGTACTCCTTGGAGCGTGAGCGCTGAACGAGTTTCGTTTACCTCGTCTGCCTTCTTCCGTACTGGACCGCGAAGGAATCTCGTTCGTGGATCTTTCGTGTTCGCGAACTGTTCGTCTTCGTCTCCGTTGACCTTCGCGTTCGCAAAACTCTTTGTGTTTCGTGTCTTCAGATGTTTGAGTTCACGAACATCTTCGTCAGGCGAAGGGCTGAAAGCTAGCAAGCCTTTGTAATCATAAACATTTTGTTTCTTCAATAGCTGGTAAGCAAGAGAAGGAGATGAGTCGTGGAGGTCGCGCGCGGCCAGTGTGAATTGGACCGTTGTGTATTTGAGGGAATCTGCGGCTGGAAGAGCCCATTTCAAAGCCCTAGATCGTTGACAATCGTCTAATCGATTATGAGGTGAATCAACTGTGAGGTTTGAGCGTAGGGAGACAAATGTAAGCCGCAGGATCAAAGGCCACCATTGGATTCAATTGAAGAGGGCCCTGAAGAATTGAAGTGCATTCTGGCCTTCAACTTCATTAAAAATTCTCAAAGTGAAAGTTGAGTTGGGTCCCTTCACAAGTGAAGAGTGAAGTTCTTTCAAGGTGAAGAAACATACAAGAAATGTTAGCTAAATAGAGAATTAGGGGCTGAAGAAAGATCGGCCCACTATCTAAAAACTAGAGAGAGGAAGTAGTCGTCAAATATGGCAAGTAATCGTCACAATGATACACGTCAATTATTGCCTTTTCAACTCTCTCCCTCAATAATTAACATTATTTAGTTAATATTAAACAAATTACTCATGGAACATGCCTCCATGATAGCATAGGAACTTCCAATTCAAAAATTAAAGTATACTTCACAACAATGTCACAAGTAAGATGTAAAACATATCCAACAACCTACGCAAGTTTCAGAATATCAACTCACTGCCAAGCTTTAGTTTGAAATCTTCAAACTTATCCCTATTTAGCGACTTTGTAAATACATCAACAACTTGTGTAGCAGTTGTACAGTGAACCACATCTCTGTCTTTTGACTATATGCCTCGTTCTAGTATGAAACATTGGATTTTTTGGTAATTGATTACCACTTTGACTATCACAAGAAATGACTCTACGTTTGGTTGTCTTACCCCAATTTCTTTGAGTAGCTCTCGCAGCCAAACCGCTTCTTGTGTTGTAGAACATAAGGCTTTATATTTGGCTATTATGGTGGAAAGTGATACAGTATCCTGCTTCTTGCTTGACTAGGACAAACAACCATTTCCGACATCAAAAGCATAGCCAGTGATAGATCTCTTATCATCTAGGTTGCCATCCCAGTCAGCATCCACATAGCCTTTTAACTTAGGTAAGTCAAATTGCCTTGAATAGACCAAACACAAATTTAGTGTGCCTTTACATACCTTAGAATGTGTTTAGTAGTTTTCCAATCTCTAAGGTAGATGATGCCATAAATTGACTCACAACATAACAAATGTCTGGTCTAGTAGTGGTGAGATACATGAGACTACCAGCAAGTTGGCGATACAATGTGCAATCAACATGACCACTCTCATCAAGATGCAACAATTTCTTGCTAACTTCACTAGGCAAGGTCAATGGTTTATAATCAGAGATGTGAAATCTCTCTAAGACCTCTCGAGCATATTTGCTTGTGAAAGCTTAATGATGTCTGTGTTCTGCCATACTTCTATGCCTAGACAATAATGCATCAAATTCAAATTAGTCATCTCGAAATGCTTACACAAACTAGACTTGATAGACTTTATCAAGTTCTCATCATTTCTTGTGATGATGACATCGTCAACATATAGCACAACTAATGCAGTACTATCACATAGAGATTAGGATTAGAGTTCGTTCTCACAAAACCATTCGCTAGAAAGTAGCTATCTATATGATTTGTTCTTCAAAAAGTATATCTGGCCACATAGTCCTTGTAATTGCGAACCATATCCTTCATCAAGCATCCATCTTTGACAAATTCAGCCTTCAAACAACAAAAAGTAAGTTTTTAGTAAGTCCAGGTACTTAAAGCACATTCAAAATGTTTTTTATCTTACCATTTGAAAACTCTACTGGTACATTGCCAATGCCCTAAACCTAGCTTTTTTGCCCATTGGCATGCGTGACTTTCTCCCCATCATGGATTGGCGAGAAGTTTTCAAACCAATCACGCTTCTCAGTCATGTGTCTAGTGGCTCTCTCCATCATCCTCGGCAATGTTACCTTTTTTGCTTCACTTTCCCTTGTTTGATATCCGCTTTTTTTTTGTAGCACTCTCTAGCCCAATGACCTGGCTTATGGTAGTAGTAGCACTTGCCTTTCTGCTTCAGTTCCTTGATCCTGGTGAAGAAAGATCCCACACTTTCATTGTCTTCCATCCTGATAGTGTTGAATCTTGATTTCAAGAGCATGGCGTGAGCTGGATTAGCGATTTGAAATTGCATTCTTAAGGCTTCCCAAGCTCCTCTGGCCATAACCGCGTCATTTATGTGGGTGATCACATAATCTTTCACCGATAAATTGATCAAAGATAGTGCTCTCTGCGCCTTCCTGCCATAAGCTCTCATGTCAGTTGGAGTGGTGTTTGGCCTCACCTCAATATCCGCAATGATGTCTCATAGCTCTTTCTCCATGAGAATGCTTTTTATTTTGAACTTTCATATGTTGTAGTTGGATTTCGTTTGGCCAAAATAAACTTAAGGACATAAAAATAAGAGCTTTTTTTGTTTTTGAACTTTTCCTTCCTCTTCAAGAAACTTCGGCTTTCCTGAATTTCTGGGTCTTGGCTCCTTTCAGAATGAAAATTTCTAATCAAATTGCATGCCTTTCAGGCTCTTCAAGTCCCACTTCAAGCTAATCTAATGGCTGGATTGCATCTAACGGCCCACGATGGAGGTCGTTTTTACCATTGGCTTTCCACAGATTTGATCGCACGACGCATAGATCTTTCGCTCGCCAAAGACAACTCCTCCAAACACAAACCCCCCCTGCGCCCACTAGGTTCCTCTTCGGCTTGAAGTGCGCGACGCCTCTCTATCTATCACGTTTCTCTACTATCTCCCTTGATCTCCAAAAGTGTTTGAAGGGCCATAGCCACCCTCCTGAATCGCGATCCAGTTCCTTGATGACTTTGTGGTTGTCTGCGGCTGTTGGTCGCCTAATTGCTTGCACCAGGGCGCCCAGCCATGGCTTTTTACAGCATTGAAATCTGATTCTTACAAAGAGAAATCAACGATTTTCCTCTTAGAAACCCTATGCGGGGTTTTCAGCTAGTTCTTGGCAAAACATGCACCTCTTCCTTGTGAATTTACAGTCACTTTCCACCTTCATTGAGGTCGCCATACTGTAAGGAAGAATCTGCTTCAGTCCATTCATCAATCGGTGACAAGTATGGTCTTGAGAATTTCTTCTATGGAAAATATGGAAAAACAGCTTTCCGTCAATCCAAGGCTTAGAAATCCGGAAAGAATCCTTTGTCATAAGTGTGATGGAAAGGTTTTCCCTGTCCTGGACCAATCAATCAAATCCTCACTTGCTGGATTTGGCTCAACACAGCTTTCAAACGACCAACTCCGCCGTTCCTAGACCACCTTCTTGTCAGATTTTCCACCTCATTCTTGTCTAGTGATTACTATCACCTTGCTCCAATACCAAGTTAACAACAATGTTATTGATCGACACAATCACCATAGCACTTTCTTAAGCACTTCAAGACAAGAATTCACAAAATTGCTCACACCAAAAGCTCTATATTCACACTATGTTAAATCAAGTACAAAAGTACAAGAAAGGCTAGCTAAATAGAAACTTAGGGGCTCTAGAAAGATCGGCCCACTACTGTCCAAAAACTAGAGAGAGAAAGTAATCGTCAAATATGGCAAGTGAGTGATACATGTCAACTATTGCTGCACATGCCAGCAAACATTGCATGTTACTTTCAAAGTTGTTGGAAGCGATTTAGATGATTTTGTTAGTGTAAAGGTAGAAGCAATCTTGAATGACAATTCTTTATGTGGTTTATCAGTGTTAAATAGTTCTCAATATGTACAGTATGACCAATTGTTAAACACGTATCTTAAAGGTTTAGGTCCTCGATACAGTTTTAGTATGCCGAAGACCAATGCTGATCTCCCCCTTTCTAGTTTAGATACTGGTGAATTAGAAAGTAGGGATAAAATGCTAGGGGACAATGTAGGAGGTGGGGCAATTCAGTACTGGATGAAGTTCTTCCAGACCCCATTGTTTATAGATGTTGCATTGTTTCTCTTTCAATTCATGGCAGCATTTGATTTTCCTGATTTCAAAAGTTTGCACGATGATATGCTCCAGTACGTCATACTGGGGACTCCAATTCTCGTGCTGCCATACATAACAAAGTAAGTGTCTATTTTTCAGATTTTATTTTATTGAATTTTTCATATGAATTTTGATTTCACATTGATTCTCATAAATTTCTTGTTTTCTGATTTCAGTGATCATTGGAGCTTATATGTGTTGTCCATGTACGTCAATGATGAGGGTGTGTGTAATCCAGTTTGTTTGAAGATGAACTCTATTACACACACACAAGGTTGATTCTGTCAGCTGTGGTTGGTATACCGTATGCAATGCCAAACTCTTTTTTAATTGGCTTGCATTACAAGATGGACTTCCAAATCTGGAAGAGGTAATATTCGATTAATTACTTTTAATTGTGTTTTTGTTTTTTCATATACAAACTCCTGTTAACTGATCTTTGATTAATTACATTTAACTGTGTTTATGTTTTTTTTTCAGTTTAAATGCCCGAAGGTCTCCCCAATGGAGATAATTCACTTCAGGCAGGAGACCATAAAGCTTGTGATCGAAAATTCATATCCAGTTGCAGTGGCCGAGTGTTCTCCACCCAAGCTACTTCCAACTGGAGAAATGGATTTAGAGATCATAGATAGTTGATTATGTTTAAATATTCATCTCACTTGAAGTGGATGAGACACATGTACATAAAGTTTTAATAGAAATATACTTACAGTTTTTCTATGGTTGTTCTTACTTGTTATTTTTCCTCTTAACAATTCAGGTTATGATTCATTCATCTTCAATTTCTACTGTTTTTCGACATGTTGGTTTTTCATTGCCTTGGTCTGCCTTGCCTTTACCATGGTCTTTTTTTGGATAAGTTCAGAATGATGATCTAATCGAACCTTTGCGACAACCAATCCAAACGTGCGACATTAGTTCACTTAGATTTGTTGTAACAAAGCTTTGATCAGATCATCATCTGAAGACATCCAAATATGCCAAGACAAGGACAATACAGACCAAGACAATGAAGACAAAAAATACAACCGATATATACGAGACTTCAACAAGGGAAAGCATCGATTGTAATGATCACTGGAGTTCAAGTGACTGAAGATCTCCCCAATGGAGATAGTGCATTTCCTTGCAGGAGACAATGAATCTTGCTATAGAAAACTCATATTATCCAGTTGCAATTACATTGTGTTTTGAACCATGAAAATGGAGATCATAGAAATGAAAGAGCCTCATAGAAAAAGTGGTTCATATATTTTCAAAACTGATGTATACAAAAAATTGTATTACATAATACAAAATTCCATAGTTCATAATCTATGGATCTTCAATTTCGATGGATGTTCCAATGTCTTTGCATTTTATATGCTCTTCCTGCCTTACTCTTACATGCACAAGAGAAATTATTTTAGTTATATATTTTATGAAACTGATTCACTTAGAAATAGAAAAAAAAAGAATATTTTTATATGGCATAACGTACCTTTACACCATTCAATCGAAATTGATAGTATTGAGGTAGATCGAATTGCAACATGTCTAGTTCTGATCGAATGTGATTGAGACACCAATCTTCTTCGACCTCAACCATTGCAAGAATGTTGTCATTTCTTTTCACTGTTATCTGAAGTTGCTCTTGAGGGTTTATACCAAAATCTTGATCAAGTGGCTTCGAAACATTTTTGCATTTAATCCATCTTCTATAATACAGCAACAAAGTGAGCATTTGTTTTTCGATGTGATATCTAAATGTCATGGATGATTAACATACTCTACACTCAGCTTGCTGATTTTGTTTTGTATCCCAACCATCATCCAACAACTCGGCGATTATATCAGCACTCAAGTCCTTACAAATAAACATTGTTTTCGTTCTCCGAACATTGCATTTGGAAAAAAAATCAACAAAAATAGTAAAAGGTAGATACCAACTTAATCAATTATTCTTTGATCCAGTGCTACATTTTAATATACTCTGAATATCAATATATAGCCTAGATCGAAAACTTTCTGAAATTGCTGCATCAGGAGAAATCCATTCCTCACTCGAAAAATCTAGTAGAGGATATGGCTCTAATCTACCAACTAAACCATTTTTATCAGGGAAATAGGTGTGATCATAAAAAAAAACTCCCGACTCTAAAAGTGATTTTGGAGAACGACCTTTATATTGTAAAATACTGATATCTGAATGTATGACATTGATTATTCCTGCAATCGATTGAACTAATTGCCATTCAAAGAAATTTGATGGATACAAATATGCAAAACCAACAAAAGCATCTCAAGAAAAATATAATTCAAAGAAAATGCTAAATCTAAAGAAATTGAATATGAAAACTTACAATTGCCTTTCCTTCTATCATTTGAATTCAAATCATGAATGTTGAGCTCATTGTGAAGATAAGCATGATGAACTAAAATTTTCGTGATAGATTGACCGGTAGGTGATACTTTAAAATCCATTATCCTGCCTTTCCAAGAGCTTCTATATATGCTATCCGATCTTTTTTTTTTTTTTTTTTTTTCGGAATGAGCCTTTTGCAGAGGGATGCATCAAGATCCATTGATATTTTTGATATATTCTTGGTATCCTTTGACTGCATTTTTTTCATTGCAAATATTGATTGCATCAATGGTTCCTCTTGGTCTCCGATTATGTGTAGCCATTAGTCGAAAATACAAATACGGAAGCTGAGATCGGAGAGAATGTAGAGATTGTGAGGTAAACCTAAGAAAAAAAATGAGAGATAGAATGAAGAAAATGAGAGGCATATCTATGAATTACAAGAAGTACCTTATCTACAAGGATTAGCTAACCACAGTTTATGACTATTGACGTCAAATCAACCTCGAGTGAACAATGACGGGCAACATAAGAGTATTCGAGCAGTAATTGTGGTCCAATCACAATTGTTTGTTTTGCCCGGCGGGAAATTTGAAAATCACAAAAATCTGGCCAGGAAAGTTAAATACAATTTCCGTCCGTCAACCACTGTTACAGTTTGTCACAGATGGACACCATTCATTGGGACACATAAGCGTTGAAAGCGTGCGAAGTCAAAAACAACATCTTGACAAAGGGTCCATTTTTGAGTTCTAATATCCCCTAATGTAGCAGTAGGGTGACCTCAGAGCAAGAGGATAGGCTTGTCAGAACACTGTGAATTGGAAGCCAAGAAAAGATTTGTGTGAAAAATCCTGGTCTGGGGTTTGGGAGTGTTGATTTCACACGTGTGGATTGTCCACAACATGTACTTGTGATCTCCTAAGGTGTGTAGATGCACCAAGATCAAGACTAGATTGAGATTCAAGATCAATCTTAGATCCTATGGCAAAAACACACTACTACATGCATTCAATCACTTCCAACTCTCACTCACACGTGTGGGAAGTATTCAAAAAATTATCTAAGTAAGAACAAGCTGCTCTCCTCGGGTAGAGAGAGAAAAAAACCTCATGAGCCCTCGGGTAGAGAGAGAAAGCTAGAAATCCAATAACACTCAAAATTCAAATCACCAAATCAATTAGCTTCAAAATGAGGAGTACAATGATACTAGTAGATCCACGAGCTACCACTATGCTTAACTATGATTCGACCATACTTTGTCACCTCTTAATCCTATTGGACCATTGATCCATGCACCTCTTAATTCTATTGGACTATATTCAAGCACACCTCAAATTCCTATTGGACCACACATGGTTCCAGCTCTAAATCCTATTGGACCTCTTAGAATTCATCAAACAAAGGCATTACACTTGTCTACACTCTAATTGGCACGAGTTTAGCCTCTTACTCTATTTTGGCTCAATAGTGGCATTACAAGTGGAAATGCATAATTTGCCATCTATGCCAAATTTGTTCCTATCAACATCCTACACCTAGATGCTTGATGTAAAAAACATAAGACCCCTATATCTAACATAGATAATCTTTTTCAATTCTTCACAGGGAGCACAAAATCAAAGATTTCTCTCCATTCTAAACTCTTTTTGGAGCTGTAAAAGTTGGAAGGAGGGCGCCCTACTCAGTTAAGCAAAATCAAAGAATACCGTGGGTGGCCGCGCACCAGAGAGGGTGCTGGATCGAGTTCTGCAGGGCAATTGAAAACCCTAGTAAAGCCATAACTGGTAAGCAAGAGAAGGAGAGGAGTCGTGGAGGTCACGCGCGACAAGTGTGAATTGGACCGTTGTGTATTTGAGGGAATCCGCGGCTGGAAGAGCCCATTTCAAAACACCAGATCGCTGACAGCCGTCTAACTGATGATGAGGTGAATCATCGGTGAGAGGATATTTCGTGAAACAGTCGCGATCCCGAATCGCGTTCCTCTTCCAAGACTCGGATGGAGTTCAGATGCGATCGCTGGGCACTGCCAGCTGAATCGCCCCTACAATCCTCCAGAGTGTAATCAGATATTACTGATCTACATTCATATAATTAATGCAGCATTCGACTTAATTTCAACCAAAGTGCGGAATTCCTAGGAACAAGAAAACTCTGACATATGAAATAAACAGCATATGCATTCGCATTCAAGATCAGACACAACTAGAAAGTCATCTATATTGATCTTTCTCTGATTTCTTCAAGCACTGCATGCGAATCCAGACACTACGTTGGCGTGGGAGAAGCACGGTTCTCTCACGAGTAATAGTCTTGCTTCACTAGCGGACAATTGGATCTTTTGATCCTAGACACAGAGCTCTTCTCGCACGCAGGCGGAGTTGCTATCTGTAATTCATCTTGATTGCTTACTAGCATCAGACTTATGTATATTACACATTGTGTATTCTATTTTTGATATGTGTCAAGTATCATCCAGTAAGCATGGTCGCTCTATGTAAACCTAAGATTAGAGTGATTAAGTATCTACGTCTAACTAGAGAATTACAAGAGTGGCAGATTAGCCAGGACCTAGGAAGTATTTGTTGACGTCATGCCATCAGATCAAATTATTCTACTTCTGGATACTTGCATGATCTTTGGTGTACTCCTTGGAGCATGAGCGCTGTAACGGATTTCGTTTACCTCGTCTGCCTTCTTCCGTACTGGACCGCAAAGGAATCTTGTTTGTTGGTTCTTTTGTGTTTGAGAACCGTCCGTCTTTGTCTCCGTTGACTTTCGCATTCACAAAACTCTTCGTGTTTTGTGTCTCCAGATGTTCGAGTTTGCGAACATCTTCGTCAGGCGAAGGGTTGAAAGCTAGCAAGCCTTTGTCATCAGAAACATTTTATTTTTTCAGCTCCCTCTCAAAGCATGATAGCTTTATGATCCTGAGACTGCTTCTTTGCCTCTCAAAGAGTCCTTTGTCCAAGGCCTTTGTGAAGATGTCAAAACCATGTCTTTTGTTCCTATGAAGGTGGTCTGCATCATCTTCTTTTCAATCAGATCCCTGATCAAGTGATACTTGATCGTGGTGTGCTTCGTTCTGGAATGGAACACGGGATCTTTCGTCAAGTGTATTGCAGAGGTGTTGTCCATCTACAAGACCAGAGGCTCGTTCCTTGTTTCGCCCAATTCGTCCAAGAACTACCTTAGCCAAATTACTTCGTTGGCCATCTTCGCTACTGTTACATACTCTGCTTCACAGGATGACTAGGCTACAACGGTCTGCTTCTTGGTGACCCAGAGAACTGCTGCTCCTGATGCGATGGTGCATCCTCCTAAGACGCTTTTACAATCATCCTTGAGGGATGCCCAGCTAGCATCACTGTAGGAAAGTATCCTAAGACCTGCACCACGACAATAACACAAGCCATAATCCCTCGTTAATTGAAGATACTGCAAAATTCATTTTGCAATCTTCCAATGTGTCGAGCCTGGATTCATGCAAAATTGGCTCATCCTGAAGACTGCATAAGCAATATCAGGACGTGTGTTGTCTGCAAGGTACATCAGTGATCCTATCAGCTTCCTGTAAGGTGTGAGCTGCATCTGTTCTCTCTCGTCCTCAGTCCTTGGACAGTCGTCATTCGTTAGCATCGTCCCTACGAGCATTGGAGTGTTCGCTCCTTTGCAGTTCAACATCCCAAAGTCCTCTAGGACCTTTTGGGTGTATCTAGATTGGTGAAGGTATAACTTACCTCCCTCATAGTCCCTTTCAATTTTTAAGCCTAGGTAACACCTGGCTTCTCCCAGATCCACTATCTCAAAATGTTTTGAGATGTCTGTCTTCACCTCAGCAATCAGCTGCTCACTCTTGCAAAGTATCAGAGTGTCGTCCACATATACAGCCACAATGATGATCTGCCCATCTGTAATTCTGACATACACATTGGAGTCAACCAACAGAGGCTTGAATCCTAATGATTTCAGGACTTGATCTTTCTTCTTGTACCATTGTCGGGATGACTGCTTCAGACCGTAGATGCTTCTATGCATTCGACATACATAGTTAGGAAGTGAATTCGAGATGAATCCTGGGGGTTGATCCATGTAGACCTCTTCGTCTAATTCGCCATGTAAGAAGGCCGTCTTCTTGTGGATCCTGAGGTCATAAGCTACTGCATATGCAAATAACAGACATAGGGACGAATGTTTGATGACAAGAGAGAAGGTTTCAGAATAGTCAATACCATATCTCTGAGAAAAACCCTTCGTTACCAGTCTTGCCTTGTATTTTGACACATTCCCGTCTGGTCCGTATTTGAGCTTGAATACCCATTTGCATTTGACAGTCTTGTGCTTATGCGGTAATGGCTCCAACGTCCATACTTGGTTCTTCCTCATGGACTCCATCTCTTCGTTCATGGTTTGGATCCATTTGTCTTTTTTTGGACTTTCAATCACCTCCTCGAATGTTTGTGTTTCGTCACTGAACCCGCAAAATTCTTCTGATGTGAAAGCTGAGCTGCCTGGCACGTATCTTGCTGGCGCTCTTCGTGGTCTTGTCGACCTTCTAGGAGATGCTCCTGGAACAGCTATGCCTTTGCCCTTATCTGCTCTGCTCGGTCCGGAACCATCTTGGTTTACAAGAACTGTGGAGGTAGGTTGCCTCTCGAATCTTTCTTCGTAGGATTCATCGTTCGAATGGAAGATGACTCAAAAATCTTCGTTTTTGTGTTTGTCTACTACTCCCTCTGTCACTGGCGGCAAGTCATAGTACTGTCTCCCCAGAACTTTGTAGCTGACAGGATCGTCGTTGGCCATTGTCCTGCTCTCATCAAATTTGACATCCCTCACTGTCTTCACAGTGTTCGTGTCTGGCATGTAGATTCTGTAGTATGACAAATTATTGTCATAACCCACTAGAAATCCTTGCTCGGCTTTCTCATCCAGCTTCTTTCGAAACTTATCAGAAATATGTGCATACGCTGCACAGCCAAAGATTCTGACGTGCTACCCCACCATAGCTCATGTGGTGTCGTGTGAGAAACACCAGACTTGTCTCACCTGTTCTGGAGGTATGCGACTGTAGCTACTGCTTCAGCCGACACTGCCCTTGGAGCTTTCGAGTAGGCCATCATACATCTGGCTGCTTCCATTAGGGTCCTGTTCTTTCGTTCAACAACATCGTTGTGTTGCGGTGTGTAGGCTGCAGTTCTTTAGTAAATGATACCACGATCATTGCAGAAGTCAGTGAAGCGATTTGAGATATATTCGCCACCTCGATCTGTTCTGATCTGCTTCACCTTGCTGCCTATACATCTCTCTGTCCAATTCACATATTCTATGAATTTATCGAGTGCTTCAGATTTATTCTGAATAAAATACACTCCGGCAAACTTGCTATAATCATCAATGAAGGTTATATAATATTTCAAACCTCCTATTGAGATCATGTTGAATGGTCCACAGATGTCAGATTGCACTAGCTCCAGAATCTTGGTTGGTCGTTCTGTAGAAGTCTTTGACGAATGGAGTGCGCGACATCTTGCCTTTCAAACATGCATCACAGGTGGTCAAACTGGTTGTATTCGAGATGCTGACCCCTGTTATCGCTCCATGATGACTTGCCTAGTGAAGTGCCATTGAGTTCATGTGGCAGAGTCTTCTATGCCACAGACTGTCTGGCGAGTCATCATGGGTAGGTAGGCACACCTTCAGATGATATAGGTTGCCTTTCCTTCTGCCTTGAGCTATGAGAGTGCTGGTGCTGGCGTCAATCACGTTGCATGCTTCGTTAGAAAATGTTACACGCATCCCTGCATCTGCTATTCTTGCTACAGAGATCAAGCCTTGTTGCAAAGTAGGCACGAACAGAACATCTTCGAGTCGTCTATCTCTGTCATTGGTGTTGATCCATAGTGAATCAATGTCGTTCACTTTATGTCTAGATCCATCTCCAAGAACTATGAATCTTGAGAGATCCGCACTTCTAAAATCAGCCATTATTCGTCTTGATGTCACGAAGTGTGAGGTGGCTCCTGAATCTAGAATCACCTCATGTGTGTCAGATGTTGATGCTGCACACACATCTTCACAGATGTAGGTGGTCGAACAATTTTTTGTTCGTTCTTTCTTTGCCTATCTTTGAGCTCTCGGGCTCCTCGACATAGGAAGAACTATTGTTGTTCTCCTGTCTGTTCTGTGCTGATCTGTTTCTTGGGTTCCGACAGCACTCCATGGTTGCATGACCCTTCTTATGGCAATGGATACACTCAATCTTAGGATTGAGCCAGTAGGTATCTACTGTATGCCCTTCTCTTCTGCATCTCACACAGGTCTTCTTGTCTGTATCTTGTTGTTTCGACCTCCCTTTGGTCTTCCAGTTGCCCTTGCTTGCTCCCTCTGCTTGCTGGTCACAATCCTGCCTCTAATTAGACTCCCTCTTAGGCTTAAATTGTTTCTTTGATTTTTCTTTGTTGTCGTAGAGGGCCTGGTCAGAACCATCTTTGTGATCCAGATGTTCTTTGGCCTTGACTTCCTCTCAAATCTCGACAATCGTCTTTTTGAGGTTCATGGCGGGATCTTTTGCGAGCAGGGTTTGTGTCGTCTGGAAAGATCTGGGTAAGGCTCTCAACAGGTACGTGAGCTGCTTCTCAGTTGACATTGCATTCTCTGCTCTAGAGCTATATAGTGATAGAAACAGATCCTTCATCTTTCTCACGAAAGAGGTGAGATCTTTTTCATCCCACTATAGGAACGTCAGCTGATCTTCCAGCATCATGATCTAACTTCTTAATTTCGTCTGAAATATGGTGAGTAATTCATCCCACATCTCCTTGCCTTTGGAGAGTGTATCCAGGCCAAGTGTGAGACTATCTTCGAAGGAAGATGATAGCAAGGCTACTGCCTTGTCGTTTTTCTCCTTCCATTCGCGTAGCTCCATGTCTGTTGTCGTAGGCATTTCTTCTGTGCCATCCACCCAAGAGAAGAGTCCTTCGCCCTTGAGTATTAAGGATGTCTTAACTTTCCAGACTAGAAAGTAGATCCTGAAGAGTCAAGTATCGTGCAGATCTTGCTTTGCATGCTGCTGATTCAAGTCATTGTTTCTTGAAGTCTGTTTCCTTGTTGATGGTTGATTGTCTGAATGCTCGGCCTCCTGGATCTGCTAGCTTCTTGGCTATGTTAGAATATGACAGGGTGTGCTTTGATACCACTGATGAGAGGAGAATTCGTAAAACAGTCGCGATTCTGGATCTCGTTTCCCTTCCAAGACTCGGATGGAGTTCAGAGGCAATCACTGGGCACTGCTAGCTGAATTGACCCTATAGTCCTCTAGAGTGTAGTCAGATATTACTAATCTACGTTCATACAATTAATGCAGCATTCGACTTAATTTCAGCCAAAGTGCGGAATTCAAAGGAACAAGAAAACTCAGACATATGAAATAAATAGCATATGCATTCGCATTCAAGATCAAACACAACTAGAAAGTCATCTATATTGATCTTTCTCTGATTTTTTCAAGCACTGCATGTGAATCCATGCAGTGTGTTGGCATGGTAGAAGCACGGTTCTCTCATGAGTAATAGTCTTGCTTCAGTAGCGGACAATTGGATCTTCTGGTCCTAGACACAGAGCTCTTCTCGCACGCAGGCGGAATTGCTGTTTGTAATTCATCTTGATTGCTTACTAGCATCAGACTAATGTATATTACACACTGTGTATTCCATTTTTGATATATGTCAAGTATCATCCAGTAAGCATGGTCGCTCTATGTAAACCTGAGATTAGAGTGATTAAGTATCTATGTCTAACCAGGGAATTACAAGAGTGGCAGATTAGCCACGACCTAGGAAGTATCTGCTGATGTCATGCCATCAGAGCAGATTACTGTACTTCTGGGTACTTGCGTGATCTTTGGTGGTACTCCTTGGAGCATGAGTGTTGAATGGGTTTCGTTTACCTCGTCTGCCTTCTTCCGTACTGGACCACGAAGGAATCTCGTTCGTGGATAAAGCTTTCGTGTTCGCGAACCATTCATCTTCGTCTCCGTTGACTTTCGCGTTTGCGAAACTCTTCGTGTTTCGTGTCTTCAAATGTTCAAGTTCGTGAACATCTTCGTCAAGCGAAGGGCTGAAAGCTAGCAAGCCTTTGTAATCAGAAACATTTTGTTTCTTCAATATCTGGTAAGCAAGAGAAGGACATGAGTCGTGAGGACGGGCGCGACCAGTGTGAATTGGAAAATTGTGTATTTGAGGGAATCCGTGGCTAGAAGAGCCCATTTCAAAGTCCCAAATCGTTGACAGCCGTCTAATCAATGATGAGGTGAATCAACGGTGAGGTTTGAGCGTGGGGAGAAAAATGTAAGCCGCAGGATCAAAGGCCGCCATTGGATTCAATTGAAGAGGGCCCTGAAGAATTGAAGTGCATTATGGCCTTCAACTTCTCTAAAAATTTCAAAGTGAAAGTTGAGTTGGGAGTGAAGAGTGAAGTTTCTTCAAGGTGAAGAAACAGTTCAAAAACAAGGAAAATCCCTATTTTTGGGTCCTTTGCCCGTTTTGACCCAAACGAAAGGCTATAACCTCCAAACGAAGGGCCCCCGGACTGTATCTACAAGTACGATACAACAAAACAGAGTGAATGCAGTGGAGAAAGTGTTCAGAGTGTGCTAAAAGTGATTTCACCATTCCATTGGGCATGTAGTTGAGAGTTGACGACTGAGTGCATTTCGAAAGGCAACGCCGATTTGGCTTTCAAATTGGTGGAAAAGCGGCAAGTGTCTTGATAAAGGAAAAAGTGCAGGTTTTTATTTTCAATTTTTGACATCACAGTTGGCCTCGGCATACTGTTTTTAGTCTACGGCAGAAGTTTCAAGTAGTTTTGCAATGGCAAACATGGGAGAGTCCATTTTGAGTGAAAGTAGCAAATTGGACGGGATTTCCAACTATGTAGTGTGGAAATTCAAAATGAAAAACATACTGATGGAGAAAGACATGTGGGAAGTCGTCACAGGTGATGAGAGAAGACCGCCAAATGAAGCGGATATCAAAGTGTTCGACAAAAAGATGAGAAAAGCTTTGACCTTCATTAACTTGTCAGTGAAGGATCACATCATTTCCCACATTTGTGATGCTGTTACACCTAGACAGGCATGGGATGTGAAGGACCAATTTGAGACGTCAAATCCGTCAAGAATTATGTTTCTAAAGTCAAAGCTAAATAGTGCCCGAATGGAACAAGGAGAGCACATTCAGACGTACATGACTAGAATCAAGACAATGAGGGATGAATTGCATTATATTGGTGAGCGCATACGTGATGTGGAGCTGGTGCACAATGCATTGTGCAGCATTGCAGAACCTTATCAGATGTTTGTGAGTGGAATAACATCAAGAGAAAGATTGTCAACCTTTGACAAGCTCATAGGAATCTTGATGCAGGAAGAGCAACGGCGAGAAATGGTGAAAACTAGACGTCAAAATACTGACGATCAGGCACTTGCAACATGCCAAAAACAAGACAAGGTCAAGGGCAAGAAGAAGTCTAAGCAGCAATTTGCCAAGACTCAGGAGGATGAGGGATCTTCCAGTAAGACCAAGAAGAAAGGCAAGTGCTTCCATTGTGATAAAAAAAGCCATTGGAAGAGTGAATGTCGCAAATTCCTGGCGAAACAAGGCAAAGGAAAACCAAAGCAAGCAGATAACCTTGTCGATGAGGGTGAGATTGAAGACTCTAGCATCTTCATATTTGCATTGTCATCCAATCAAGATGATCAAGCGTGGTATATTGACTCGGGAGCCACAAGACACATGACAGGTAACAAGAATCGATTCAGTAGCTTGAAAGTATTGGATAATGGAACGTCCATTTCACAAGCAAATGGTGAGGTATGCAAGATCAAGGGGATAGGTACCGTTTTAATCCAACTGCCTGATGGCAAAAGCAGCATCATCAGGGAGGTACTTTACGTACCAGGTTTGAAGAAAAATCTACTTTCTGTTGGAGTCATTACTGATCAAAATTTGAAAGTGAAATTTTCCCATGATCATTGCTTTGTGAAGGATGTGAACCAAAAGTTTAAAGTTATTGCGGATGGAGTAAGGGAGCCCAATACAAAATTGTACAGGTTGAATGCCACAATCAAGGGGCAACATGGTCTCGTATCAGCCATTCCATCGCAAACTGAGTTGTGGCATAAGAGGCTTGGTCACTTGAACTTGGGAAGCCTCAGTTTGATGAGAAAATTGGAGATGGTAACATGATTGCCTACTATAGAAGACCACTTGAAATCGATGTGCGAATCATGTGTATATGGGAAGTAGCATCGAGAGAAGTTCAATAAAGGTGGTGTTGCGAGAGCAAAGAACATCCTGGATTTAATCCACACATATTTATGCGGGCCTATTAGGACCATGTCCTTAGGTAAAACCTTCTATTTCATGACCTTTATTGATGATATGTCACGTAAGACATGGATCTACTTCTTGAAGAAGAAATCGGATGCATTTGACAATTTCAAGAGCTTCAAAGCATTGGTTGAAAATCAGACAGGTAGGAAGATCAAAGTCCTAAGATCAGATAGTGAAGGTGAGTATAAGTCTAATGACTTCAATGATCTTTGTGATCAATGTGGGATTAAAAGACAATTTATGCAAGCTCATACTCCTACTCTCAATGGTGTAGCTGACTCGCAAGAATCGTACGATTGTAGAAAGTGCCAGATCTATGCTAGCTGAGATGAAACTGCCAAAAGATTTTTGGTCAGAAGCATGCAGTACGGCAGTCTATCTTCAAAATAGAAGTCCTACCATTGCCATACCAAAGATAACACCTGAGGAAGCATTCACGAAGAAGAAGCCAAAGGTGACCCACTTGCGAATCTTTGGATGTAAGGCCTTTGTACACATTCCTAAGGAAGAGAGACGTAAACTTGATGTAAAAGTTATCAAGTGTATATTCTTAGGATATGATAAATGTGTGAAGGGCTATAGATGTTTTGATCCAGTGAAAAACAAAATCCATGTAAGTCGAGATGTTATCTTTGATGAATCCATTCATTGACCTTCCGACGAGTGATGAATATGAGGATACATCTCAGGATACTACTACTCAACCTCAAGAGACAAGTTGGAGAGGTAGAGACAAACCTTTTGGTGCAAGAAGGATTGAAGTTGCAGGTGACAAACACAAGGAGAAGGATGTACCGTGGGATACATTTTCACCAGGAAGCCGATCACTTGACAGGAAGCTCCCTAAATGGTTTGAGAGATTGTTGGAGAGCCACGACATGGATGACTTTCCAGGATCATCTAGCCAGGGAGAGCTACGAAGATCAACAAGAGAGAAGACACAACCTGAAAGATATGAAGCAAATTATGCTCTCTTATCTAGCATTATTCAAGGCAAAGAACCTTTGACTTATGGTGAGGTGAAGGATGATGACATTTGGGTCAAGGCCATGGGAGAGGAGATGGAGTCAATTGCTAAGCATAGCACATGGGACTTAGTAGAACCACCAGTTGGCAAGAAACCCATTGGTTGCAATTGGGTATACAAGACTAAGTACCATGCAGATGAAAGTATAGCAAAGCACAAGGCAAGATTGGTGATCAAAGGGTATGCACAAAGTAAAGGCATCGACTATGAGGAGACCTTTGCGCAAGTATTTAAGTGGAATACTTTACATCTCACATTTTGGTTGGCCTTTGCATCAGATGGATGTGAAATTTGCTTTTCTAAATGGTAAGTTAAAAGAAGAGGTGTTCATGGATCACTGACCTGAAGGCTTTGTAGCGAAGGGACAGGAAGATAAAGTATGTCGCTTGAAGAAAGCTCTTTATGGTCTTAAACAGGCACCACATGCGTGGTATAGCATGATTGATGCCTACTTTCATTCAAAGAGGATGGTGAGAACACATTCTGATCCAAATCTATATGTCTTATGCTTTGATGGTATGGTTGCTTTGATTGCTCTTTATGTTGATGACTTGATTATTACGGAAAATAATCAAGAGATGATAGACATGATCAAGAAAGACCTCATGCAATAATTCGAGATGACAGATCTCAGCCTGATGCATTATTGCCTTGGAGTAGAGGTGTGGCAAAAAGGACACAAAGTGGGTTTAACACAGGTGAAGTATGTCAAAGAGTTGTTGCACAGGTTTCGGTTGCAGGATTGCAAACCAGTGAATACTCCTAAAGTTTTCTAAGCTTGATGAGTCACAATCATTTGATGCTACGTTGTATAGGCAGTTAGTAGGGATCTTGATTTACCTTACCACGACTAGACCAGATATATGCTATGCTGTTGGCATTGTAAGTCAGTTTATGGCAGCACCCACGGAAATGCATTGGAAGGCAACTAAACACATTTTGCGTTATGTGAAAGGCACTTCAGATTATGGCTTGATTTACAAGAAGCATGATGGTTTACCTGAGTTGTGTGGCTATGTGGATGCGGATTGGGGAGGTGACTATGATGATCGCAGATCCACCACAGGGTATGTATTCCAGTTTTGTGGTAGTTGCTTTTCCTGGTCTACTAAGAAGCAAAGTACAATTGCTCTATCCACCACAGAAGCAGAGTATAAGACAATGTGTAGTGCAGCACAGGAAGCTATATGGTTGGGACAAATCTTGGAAGAAGTTGTTAGGGCCATTTTTGACAGGGGATTGGTCCAGCCAAAACGTCCTAAAAAAGTCAAGGGGCACCACTACTGATGGTGGCTATGCCCTACATGAGTAACGAAGGTCCTGCCACATCCAATCCTGGGGGCTTCCTCTGTTACCCCGTGCTCCCCAACCGATGAGAGTTTTCCAGGCTCTCAGAGATACGATTGCAAGGAGGGAATGCTAGTACTTTTGGTGCAATGATTCACTAGCTTCCTAGAATTATGGTTTCGCAAAAACTTCTGATTGCTAACGTCTCTTTCCCTAGTGAATTCGGCTTACAGTTGGTAAAGATCTTACATGGGCTGGAAATCGATTTACTGTCTATGATGTGCTCGTGGGGTGCAAGATATACGCACCGCTTTGTTTGCTAAGCGGCGGTATTTTCGCCGACCGTCGAGTCTAGGTATTTCGTTAGACAATACCGACGGCGGGTGTGACTAGTGTGACGCTTTAACCAAGGCGGTGTATTTCAACCGCGGATGGTGGACGGATGGCTCTGGTGTTTCGCAGAGGTCGGGTCCAATTAATACGCTTCATAATGACAAAAACCGTAAAAAACACTTCAAAAAAAATGGTGATTCCTTATAGCCGTTTAATAAATCTAACTCAGCAAAATATAAACTACCCAACCTACAATTCTCTCCGTACAACACATTCTAAATTAGTACGAAACAAAATTTATTTACTTAACACTTTTCCTAAACAAGTTGGAAATTGGCAATCATCGTTCTAATTAGCCATGCCGCATCTATTTATAAAATATTATGATTCTGGACTAAATTTGAATTTGTGCTAAAAACGATTCACTATAATGCACAATCGACCCATACTCTACGACAATCCATTCACTAGTTAGGTACTTGCAATTACTGAACTCAAGCAAACAACATTCTCATTGCAAGCAAGTGATTCTGAGTTCATACTACCGGTAAACCCACAAATACGCATAGACCTGATCCCAATGTCTACTTGTTCAAGAAAAGGATGACAATCATTTAGGTCCCGATAGGGACATGGCAAATGCGGAATTATTGAAATGATTAGGTCCTCATACAGTTACACAATGCATTCTCAGTATTCTATCATTCATTCAATGAGCGAAAACAAGTACGGACGTCAAGCACCCACATTCCAATTGAAAGCAAGTAAACACGAGAATAAAAATCGATGTGAGGTAAACCCATACCTCAGTGTGAATGTAGGTGACCGAAAATCGTTGAAGTACTAGTCATGAATGCCGCTTTTGGTCTGAGGTAGCTTTGCCTTTGTTCATTAGAGAGTAGTTTGGACTACTCGTATATGCCGAAACTTGGATAGGTAGCGAGATCAAAGAATTAAAAACCTTTTTCACAGATTGTGGGAAAGCTCCGTAGGGCTTCACAAAACAGCAGCCAGTCCACAAACCGCAAAAATTCAGCAGGCAGACATGTCGCACAGGTCACCGGCAGCTCGCAGATAGGTTGTAGGTAGGTCGCAGTTAGGGAGGTAGGTCGCAGGGCCAGCAACAGATCGCATGGCCAGCAGGGCACAGTAGGTCGCAGACAGGCTGGCAGCCCACAGGTGGCCGCAGGTAGGCTGAAAAATAGCAGGTCCGCAGGTAGGCAGGCACCCCACAGGTGGCCGCAGACTGGGCAGGGCAGGCCGCAACAGGTCGCATGACAGGCAGGCAGCCCATAGGTAAGCTCAGACAGGCTGAAAAACAGCAGGTCCGCAGGCAATATAGTAACAACGAATAGAAACAGTGGGTAGTAGGCAGCCAGTGAGCAAGGCAGATGGGCAGCGAAGATAGGGTGCAAACAATTTGCAAGTCTCTGATTTTTTTACCACAGACAGCTCGTTGTAGGTCACAAACAGGTCACAATAGTATCAGAGGCCTCTAACAGTCTGATGTAGATTGCTTTTGATGCACTGGGGCATGGCAGATTCACCAACATTGTTGTGAAAGTACTGTACTGTAGGACCATAAATGGATCTACAAAAGATCCACAAGAGTGATTGGATGCTTGCTTAACAATCTATCAAAAAACTAGACACAAAAAAATTGATCTAGATTGGCAATTTGACAAACAACAAGCATTAACAATCAAAAGCATTGATCAACATTGAAATCCAAGCCCACACGTGTGTACTACAGGCTGTAGTATGGCCTTCAAACTAAGAAACAAGTAGAAATTGATTTGGGTTCATTTGGATCACAAAAACTCAATGTACATAGTGAACTAGCTTGAGATTGCCAATGAGCTCCAAAAAAATTTCTATCTTCTCACTATGGATAGAGGGAATACATAGCAAATTCGACTTCCTTCTTGAAGTTAGGTGGATTTCCAGCATGTAATAAGGAAGTTAACTCACTCTCCTTGACCTAAAATGAAACCCTAGTCTATTTCCTAGAGTTATGCTTGGTAGGTAGCTAGTTGGTCAAATTTTCACCTTAAACTTAGGTGTAGGTCCTATAAAGTAGGGATGACCACCAAATAGACATGACCAACTCTCTTGACTTGACCTAACCTGCATTAGGATGCGTTTCCCATGTGGCATCATGGCCTCACATGTGTGGGACCTACTTGTGTACACAATTTACACTATTCTACATGGTTTTTGATCAAGCTAGATTTGCCAATTTTTGGCAATTCTTCACACTCCTCCTCAAATTTAGCTTGATCTATTTACAACTCTCTTGATAGATCAATGAAAGCTTTTAGAAGTGTCTAAAAAATCCATCTACAAACAAGGAACTTTTGAGACTCCAATAGAGAATGATGTCCATGAAGGATCTTTCACCACCTCTTAGAGGATCCCTTACAAGATGTTCCATAAATGTGTCTATATACATGTAGCACACTTTAAAACTAAACATCATGCCAAGCCATGGATTCCAAGACATTTTGTGCACTTGAAGATACATCAATCAAAATATTAAGTGCATAAATAATGTTGCCAAAGACAACTTGCCTTGCTTGATCCATATGATTGAGCCTTGATGGCTCCATCTTGATACTCAAGATTCTTTTTGGAGTCCTCGGGTCTTGAGCTTGATCCTCCACTTGACTTGACTCCAAAACATCAATGAATTGAATAAGGTGTTGATCCAAAGGTGCTTCTTCAAGTTTACAAATCTTCCACTCTTGAAAGATCACATTTCCACCATTGACAAATTCTTTGGTTGAAAACAAGTAGATTCTACAATCTCTACTTGAAGAGCAAAACACTACCATTATTCCTATCATTGAAATAGGATAATCTTTGGTCCTTACATTGGAATGATCATGCACAAAGCATGTGGACACAAATATTTCCAAAGCAAATTATGTTTCATCTTTTATGACTCTATTCAAACTATTACAAAAATAGTTATCCAATGAAATTGCTTTATCGACAACAAATGTACATTTCAAAGCATCCCATTTCATTGTCTTGTCATACAAAGTAATAAACACCATGGATCTTAAAGATAAAAAACAAGTCACCTCATGTCTACTACTACTTTCCAAAAAGTATTCAAAGATAGTAGACTCTCCAATGCTCATCACCCTTGCAAGATGCACACTTGAATGGACAATTTGCATGCAATTTGATGACTCGGCCATTGTCATTGAGGACTCCCTTGGAACTCTCATGCTTTGAGGCTGATCCTCAATATCTTCCTCCTTTTGATGCTCCTCCTCAATGCAAGCAAGATCACACTTTGCCAAGATCACCTCTTGAGTGATCTCCTCCTTTGCCAAGCTCATTCTTTCAAAAGCAACACTAGCTTCCAACTTAAACAATCTTCCATGTTTAAATCCCTTTGCAATGCAAACATCATTCTTCAAGATGAAGCAAACACCATGCTTAAAGTGGACATCCAAACCACTTTCTAAGAGTAGACCAACACTAAGCATATTCTTGGTGATTGATGGTACATAAAGAAAATTTTCTAGATCCATGCATTTTGAGGATTCTAGACACAAAGAGTTGGTACCAGCACCATCTATCCTAGCTATCCCCAATGTCGATCCACCAATTGTCTCTTGAATTGCTATTGCTTACTGGTGAGGATGTAGATGCCATAAAAAATACATCTACTTCATCCTCCTCCTCCTCCTTTGCAAGGTTTCCTTGTTTGTCCTCCTCCACTTGTGCTCTTAGCCTCTTGTAGCATTCAAATGCATAATGCCCCTTCTTTCCAGAAAAGAAGCATTTCTGCTTTGACTTGTCCTTTGAGCTTGATGCATTATCCTCTTCTTTGGCCTCCTTTGGATGCTTCTTCTTTCCATTGGTCTTCTTTTTGCCCTTGAATGAGAAATTGGCTTTCTCATCACCATCCTGCAAAGACAAGGAACTCATCCTAGATTTTGCATGGAGCATCCTACACTCTTCAGCTACTAATACACTGTGAAGTTTTTCTATAGTTGGCAAAGTGTCTTGGATGGCAAAACTTTGGACCAAATTTGCAAAGTCATCTCCTAGACCATTAAGAACAATTTGTACAAGCTCTCCATCATGAATCTTCTCTCCAATGGAAGCCAACTCCCTATTTAGAGACTTGATTCTGAGTATATAATCTTGTGCACTCTCCTCACTTCTCTTCATGCTTTGCAAAATCTGATTTCTAAGCATGAGTACTCTTGAAGTGTTACTAGATTCATAAATTGATTTTAAAGACTCTCAAGCCTCTTTAGCACTAGTACATGCTGATACTTCTCTCAACAAATCATTGCTCACATTCATCTTCACACAATGAAGTGCAAGCCTAGATCTCTTCTTGTATCTAGCTAACTCTTGTGCACCTAGAGGTTCATCTTCATCTTCAATCAAGAACTCATGAAGGTCTTGGAGCACCAAGAGTGACTCCATCCTAACCTTCCAAATAGCATAATTTGTAGAATTCAATCTCTCACTAGCTTCTAGAAGGTATGCTCCAGCAGATCCCATCTTACAAGTGACTTCTACAAACAAGAAATAGATTTGATTGACTTGAAACTCAAAAAGGTCTCACACTTGCAGTGTTTCACTCAAATTTGATTTCTAATCCAACAAATGGACTTATAATCATAGTTCTATCACTCCCTCACAAAGTTGGAATGAAGATAAGATGAAGTGAAAACTACTTTCAAACAAATCTTGCCAAGAAATGAATTTGATTGTCTCTAGAAACTCACTAAGGTCTCTCTCTTGTAGTTTCTCACTCAAATTAGATTTCTAATCCAACAAATGGACTTATAATCTAAGTTCTAGCACTCCCTCACAAAGTTGGAATGAAGATAAGATGATGTGAAATCTACTTACAATCAAATCTTGTCAATTTTGGCTATTTTTGGACAATAACAGGACTAAATCTCCCTCACACTTTTTGATGTACTTTCAAGACCTATAAAACAAGTTTAGAGGACCTGATTTCAGCCTAGATTAATTAGACTTCATGACTCTATGTCAAATCTAATCAATGGCACTCAATCTTGGTAGCTTATCCTAAGATTTCCACCAAAAATTACATCAAAAGCTCACAAATTGAATTTCTTTGGATCAAATGAATACCATGCATTAAATGCAGGTTCAGAGGTGCCCACACATGTGGACAGTATGGATTTGGACCCCTACCAAGTTTGGGATCAAATCTCCTCACCAAAATCAAGATTCTAGCTTGCTCTCTCAATACTAGTTTTTAGCACCAAAACTTGCTAAAAATGGATTTGCATTAGATCAATGGCTTATGATCTTGTACTTGGCTCTGATACCATGTGAAAGTACTGTAATTTAGGACCATAAATGAATCTACAAAAGATCCACAAGAGTGATTGGATGCTTGCTTAAAACTAGACACAAAAAAGTTGATCTAGATTGGCAATTTGACAAACAACAAGCATTAACAATCAAAAGCATTAATCAACATTGAAATCCAAGCCCACACATGTGTACTACAGGCTGTAGTATGGCCTTCAAACTGAGAAACAAGTAGAAATTGATTTGGGTTCATTTGGATCACAAAAACTCAATGTACATAGTGAACTAGCTTGAGATTGCCAATGAGCTCCAAATTTTTTTCTATCTTCTCACTATGGAGAGAGGGAATACATAGCAAATTTGACTTCCTTCTTGAAGTTAGGTGGATTTCTAGCATGTAATAAGGAAGTTAACTCACTCTCCTTGACCTAAAATGATACCCTAGTCTATTTCCTAGAGTTATGCTTGGTAGGTAGCTAGTTGGTCAAATTTTCACCTTAAACTTAGGTGTAGGTCCTATAAAGTAGGGAGGACCACCAAATAGACATGACCAACTCTCTTGACTTGACCTAACCTACATTATGATGGGTTTCCCACGTGGCATCATGGCCTCACATGTGTGGGACCCACCCACAGTGAGTTGGTAGGATGTCTTCAACAGCTTCCTACCCAAAGGCCATCGATTTAGCCCTTAGGATCCATCTGCAACCGGATTGTATTTAACCACAACATCTTTGAACAGTTTGGTGTCTTCATACCTGCAAAAACCCACCTACGACCTAAATGGCAAATGTTCCCAATTCTATCATATGTAAGGCAATGCCCACTTTCGGACCCATGCATGGAGGGATATGCAAATGCAAATCTTAGGATTGGAGATGGGATGATATGGATGCAAGTCATCAGTATTGTGTCTAACACCGTGTTATTGATGTGTGTGTGAATGCATACGCAATGAGGCTTTAGTGTCCCAAATCTGAAACCGGTCCAGACCGATGATTATCGATTCTTTTTTTGTTTAGACATTCAACTTATACTCTCTAAGAACGGATTCAATAGGGAATAACCATCTAGTCTCCTCTCTGTACTGACTCTCCTCTCAAGCCCTATATTCTGATAGTAGTCCACGTAGGACAACTTACTGTCCTAAGATCCAATACACAAGATGCTAGGAAGTACTGGTTTTCTGCTAGTCTATGGAATCAATTAGGAAAATCGTCATCACCTCTTATGGATGTGCGAGGCATCACTCATCCTCACAAATTGGTTCGAGATCTGATAGAGACGGTTGAAGTCTTTTTCTTTTTTTCTCTTTTTTCTTTTACTTTTCTCTCAGTCTTTCTTTCTCTCTCTTTTTCTGTTTTTTTTTTTTTATATTTATTTTTCTTCTGTGTCTTACCCATTAGGCGAAGGAGTCAATCCCCACCCCACTGCACTGTTTTTGTTCTCACTTTTTCCTTTCTCAACCCCCCCTCAACTATGCGTCTATACAGTCATTTATGCCCATAGAAGTTAACAAATGTCCAAATGCAGCTCAGAGTTTTTATAGAGATGCAATAAAGATGTATGCATAGAAACTGAGACTTGCAACAGATGTTCACCATATCGTGTCTAGTGTATGATGCATAATAGTGAGGTGGGTGGTTACAGTGCATTCCTGCACATTTCCGTCCGTTGGTTTTTCAACTCACCAGTGTAATTGGGGTCCACTTCTGCTACATCCACAAGGGCTGGATCGGCACCTTCCAGGAACTTAAAATAAAACATCTCATTTAGGGTTTTGCGTTTCCTGGAAGTTCTGTCACGCATCCGCAGGTACAATGCTAGGTCCGCTCCTGACTCCATGGACTCATTGGGGTTGTACCACCATTTGATAAGGTGAATCTTGGTGGGTTTAGTCTTAGCGTCCCAAAGTTGTAGTAGCCAATTTTGCAGGCAGTAGGCATAGTGGCCGACCAATCTAATGATATCATCTTTTTGGTGTGCGGCAATAACTGAGAACCTACATAAGCTCTCGCAGGAATCTTTGTAGTTTTTAAAACCACCTGGGATGAGTGGCCATGTGAATCTGAGGGTGGAACTCATGGATGGTCGTAGCTCAAAAACTTGGATATCTAGCGGAAACTCCATGGGCGGTAGATATAAGTTGTAAGCATCAAAATTTTTGTAGAACAGACTGTCTGACAAAATTTCCTTGGTGCACAGGGTAAGCGGGTAAAGGGTTGCGTGAACTCTGAGATCTGATTGGTCCTCTTGCAACTTCTGATACTCATGTAACTGCCTAGCTAGCATGGCTACGATAGTTTCGGTTGCAGCTAGTTCCACCTTGGTGTTGGCTAGGATCTTTTCCTGCCCTTTATACCCCTCCCTATGGCTTACTTGTCATCTTTCACTAGCCTCCTTGAGGTCATTGTACTTCTGTTTCCAGGTATCTCGCTTCTTATTGGTGCTAACCAGCCCGTTAGTGGCTCTGATTCGTAGGTTCTTTTATTTCTTCAATTCTTCTTTCAGACGTTGGATTTCTATGTCGGTCCTCTGTCCTTCTTTCAGTACGAACCTCATCAGTTTTCTATGGCGTTGCTCGGGCTGATTATTGCTCTGTGGGTCTTCCATTCTCTTTTCAGCAGTGAAGTCCATCACCTGTGTTTTAGCATTTATATACATGAATATACAATGTGTTGAATGTACAAAAAATCTTTAAGTTGTACACCTCTCTCCCCTTCCGTGTGTATCTATCAGGTTCATGCTAGGGCAAAGTTTTATTATGTACTTAGGCCGTGTGCATTAACTCATGGCTTATGCTACTATGGTGTGACCTAAAGCAAGTTCTAGATAGTTCATGGCTCATTAACTGATGTAATTGGACTAGGAGTTGGAGATTCTCTAGACCTACTTGGTTTATCAGACTTCTGATCCACCAAACTCCATACCATGCTTGGGCTTTTAGGATTGTCCATAGCTCCGGAGCAATGGTTATGGGCGAAATGACTACCCTACTTGGCTCGCATTGCCAGTAATGATCATGGTTGTAGGCTATCGTAGCTAGACTATCAGCACGTTGGTTCTGTGCTTGTGGAATATGCATCCATTCGATGTGGGAAAACTCTCTAGTGTATTCGTTGATGGCAATTGCATAGGCCTGTAAGATCCTGCTTTTGAGTCGGTATACGCCAGTCATACCTCGGATTAGGAGTTGTGAATCTCCCATAATTTGGAGGTTGCCTATAGTTTGCGCAACTCACATGGTCATTTGCAAACCGATTAGAAGGGCTTTGTATTTGACAGTGTTGTTCGTGAATCCTTTCCCTAATAGGACTCCTATACTGGCTAGTTCAGTCCCATTGGAATTCTGCAATACTGCTCCTATGGCATCTTCTCTATTCGAATGTATGTAGGCTCCGTCTACCTTCAACGTATATGTCCCAAGTTCCTGGGTGAGTTCCATATCTCAACAATAATCTTTTTGTATTTTTCTTGATTTTATGAATTTTTGTGTTGGGCTTTCGCACCCTTCCGTTCACCGTATATGTACAAGGTCACTAGGGCTACTTTTGATTCTCTGAGTGTTCCTAGTATTCGTGATGCCTCTAGGTCGATCACTTCGATACCTAAAAAGGTGAACATGAAAATGTGTTAAATACTGTACAGGTGACTTTGGCTTCTCTTTAACTACGATAAGCTTTTATCTTGTTTATGTTGGTTCGGTGCTTAAAAATTTCACCGTTCAACTCGGCTAGCTTAACCGTGTTATTTTCATACAGTTTCACTATTACATATGGACCGTTCCAGTGTGGCCCCAACTTTTGAGGCATCAGCTCGTGTCTGGCGTCGTAGAAAAACACTAACTGCCCCTGTCTAAACTGGTAATCGCGCATGTTCCTATCATGAATCTCCTTCATGCGTCTTTTGTGGGTTTCTTGATGATTTAGGACAGCTATTCGGTGCTCGTCCAGGTCTTGTAAAGTGTCCAGTCGGTGCTGTATTGATTCTTTCTCTCCTAGGTCGTGCTTCATGGCAAACCGCAAGGATGGGAGCTCTATTTTTATTGGCAGTACACATTCTTGGCCATACACTAGAAAAAAGGGTGTGTGGTTGGTACTGGTCTTATAAGTGGCATTATATGACAGGTGTCGCAGTTCCGAGCATGTAAATGAGCATCTTGGAATAGTGTCGGCCACCAATAACCTGCCCTCAGAATTTTTTGCCCTATGAGTTGGCCGACAAAGTGGCCCCCATAGGCAGAATTGTGACACTCCTCTAGTATAAATTTGGCTTCTTCAAGAGTGACGCATCTTCGATACAACCCTTCTACACCTCGTCTGTACAATGTGCCCCCTATTAAGACGAACTTTAGGGCTTGTAGATGTAGCTTTTGTTTTTCTGGAATCGTCATACTGCTGGACGTCTCTAGTGTGGATAGGTAGGTTGCTAAAGCTATATACCACTCAGGAATTGTGTCAACGTCTACCCTCAAAAGTTCTCTTAAGTGATCAGTCTCCCACTCATCGTCTGTCTCAGTAACCCCTCCCAGCTCGCAAATACAATCGTTTAACCCCTGTAGTTTAGGCGACTTGCTTTGGAGGGTGTAATCAAACTCCTGAAGGGAGATTATCCACTTCATTAAGCGCTCAGGAGGTTCTAGTTTATTCATCATCAAGGTGACTGCAGTACTCTTGGTAAAGAAAGTCACTTTCCGATGCAATAGGTAATGCCTTAGTTTGGCGGCAGCGTAAGCTATCCCCAAACAAATTTTCTCAGCCTTACTATAATTAAGTTCAGCTTTGTTTAGTTTTCTCCCTATAAAAATAATAGGGTGATATTTTTTGTCCCAAATCTGGGCCAAGGAACAGGTTATGCACGTGTTCATATATTAGTAAAAATGGACTCAGTACATGGTGAGATTTTAGCACGGTCATATCGCTATTTTTGTACAACTGGCCATTTTTTTGAAAAGCCATAAAATATTTATCGGCCATTTCTAAGGCCGCAAAATTTGCTCTAGTCTCATTTAGGGCGGGCTGGGACCCAATTCTAGGTGGACTGGCACTTTTGGCTCGGTCTTACAAAACTTGACGACAAAATATTTTTGACGATTTTTTCGAAAGTCGGTTTCTTACTTTTGAACTGTGTCTAGCCACTTTAGGGCGGGCTGGGACCCAATTCTAAGGCAAATTTGTATCGATTTTTCTCTAATAACCAGGTTTTAATTATTGTAAACTTAAACTTCAATACTAGCCCGATTTTCCGTGCGGAAATATCGGCTACCAGAAGTTGGCATAAAGCAGAAAAATCCCACGACATTACATAGCGACAGTCAGAGTGGCATTCAGCTAGCAAAGAATCCAGTGTTCCATGCGAGAACTAAACACATTGAGATTCAGTATCACTTTATACATGAGAGGCTGTTGAGTCGTAAAATTCATGTTGTTCATTGTAGCACAGAAGAACAACTAGCTGATATTTTCACTAAGCCACTTGTTGCAGAAAAGTTTGATAAGTTTAGATCAAAGCTTTATGTACTTAAAGTTTGTTGACTTTAAAGCTATGTATATGACTGTATAAGGGAGAGAGTTAGAATTAAAGTAGAATTCAACAGGTCTTTTGGCTTCAGATTCTGCCAGGAACTTCCCTTCCTCAAGCAAGTGTACTCAAATACGGGCTGCAAATGATCTGCAGACGGGCTTCAATGGATTTCTTTTCACAATCTGCAAGCAACATTATTCAATAATTTCAAGCAACATTCCCATCGCGCCTACAGGTCGCAATTGGCAACAGGTTTTCCAAATGTCTATTTAAATAGAGGCACAAACTCTCAGTTTTGCAGTAAGCTGTCAATCAAGCATTTGCAATAGGTTCTGGCGCGCTACAACAGGTTTACTGATTTTGAATTTTCAGCAATTAGTTCAACATGCCTGTGATCACACGAATCAATGGGCAACGCAACATGGCTTCAAAGTTCACAGTTCAATATTTCACGGATTCCTTCTAACACAGATCAATTCTTTTCATGGTAATTCTGAGTGTGATTATGACTCAGACAGATCACGCACTCATCAGGGAAAGATTCGCGTTCCTATCAGAGACTGAGCGAACTAACGGCTCATGCACACAGGAACTCTTACTAGTCTCTCCTCTAACAATTGCAAAATGAACAAGAAACTCCTCGTGTTTGTCTTCCTTATTCTCGTGAGAGAGAAGGTGCCTTCAAATATAGGAAGACAAACGCGAGGATATGATTCGAAAGGAGGTTATGAAAGACACCTTAAAAAATGCTCATTTTTAGCCCGAATTATGTCATCAAAAATTCGGCTAACAAAAGGGACGAACTCGAAAGAGTCGAATTCATGCACCTCGACTCGACTCGACTCGACTCAACAAAATTGTCAAGTTCGACTGATGATGTGGTGACATCACTCAAAATAAAGCTAGTCACCTATACTAGCCACTCTTGCTATTGTGCAATTGCTTTGACAATGATTGCAGCTACATCACCATTTGTTTGGATACAACAACCATGATTGCCACTTACCAGGATCGTGATATCCATGCTTGCTAATCTTAGAGAAAATTTGAGCACAAAAAGGGCCTTTAAAATAGATACAAAGGGCCTTTAAAATAGATACCTTTTATTTTTTTTTCAAAAGTCTCTTCCACATGGACCAATCAAAATACTCAAACTTGAAATCTACGTAACGTAGCTCTTTCAAATTGATTTTCTTTTCTTTTTAAAAGAACTGTAATTTTGCATCGGGTGCAGCTCGTAAATAAGTCATTTTATTTGTAGTATAGTATGCAAGCCAGCAAAAAACATCATAACTTTTGAACGACAGCTTGGATTGAGACGATTACGGTGCCATTAGAAAGCCCTCAACGAGATCTTTTCAACGACACCCAAGATGACCGAGTTTCAATCTACGATGAAGAAGCTATACTTAGAATTTGCTTCGAACAAGAACACAGATCATGCTACACAGTAACATAGATAGAAAACACTCTCCTCAGCAAGCTCACATAGCAACTATATTTCTCGAAATGAAATTACACTGTACATATAGTTGTTCACTCAAGCAACCCATGCATGACCTAGGTTGCCGTTGGCGGGACGCGTGTCCCGTTGACTTGCCTCGTGGCGAGGCCAACTGATCCTTATCAACTGATAGGACCCATAGTACAATAGCACAGTGATTCTACTTTAATTCTAACTCTCACCCAACCCACGCCTTCTTGAAGGCCAATTTTTGATTTTTGGAGAAGTGAAAGTGACGGGACCGACAATAGTTGATAATTTGAAGATCCGGTTACCTGCTGACTGATTGGGACCCTTAACCTCTGGACACACTTTTGGACTGTGAGGCAGTGCTGTGATTTTGTTTGAGGTAAGTGGTTGTGAAATTTTGTGACTAAAATGAAAATAATGAACTGTTAATACTTTTACCGATTTTACCATAAATTTTTATTTTGGATATATTTGGAACCGGTTTATTGATTGTATGTAATTTACAGTCTGGAGTTTGATTTACTAAAAAGTTGAACCAAAGTCATAACTTCTGAATTGTGAAAACTTAAGGAATTGATAGCTTTATCTATGAAAACAACATTTACGGTTTTCCTAAAGCTTTATAACTTACAAGGGGCCTTATTAAATATTATATAAAGAAAAATTGTTGCTGAACTTAAAATGGTTATAACTTGTTTGTTTCACATTGGAGTTGAACAATCCGAAAAGCAAAAGTGAGCAGAATTTTGTGTAAAATCCATCTACAGTGAGAAAACTGAACTTTGACAGACTGTTTGAAAGTTATTAAGTGATCAATATTCTAATAAAGAACACGTCATAATTTGCAATACATTTAATAAGTCTATACTATATAAATATCAGTTTGTTGGAACACACAAACTGAATACTATATCCAAAATTGTTGGAACACACAGTTTGGAATAATACGGTTATGATAAGAAAGAGGTATCACTGTTGGAACATACAGTGTTGATGCCATACTGATACTTGTACTTGAGAGGTTTTAAAGAACGAAAATTGAGTAAATATACTATGAACTAATATGGAGGTATCACTGTTGGAACATACAGTGTTGATGCCATACTAATACTTGTACTTGAGAGGTTTTAAACGAAAATTGAGTAAATATACTATGAACTAATATGTCGCTCTCTCTTCGATAGAAGCAGAGTATATTGCTGCTTGTAAGCTATTAAAGAAGTAGTTTGGTTGAGAAATTTACTGTCAGACATTAGTCTAATTAGTATACGATGAAAAATATTTTATGTTATAATTAGAGTGCCAACCCTAGATTTCGTTTTAGGAGTAAGCACATTGAGATCCGGTATCACTATATTAGGGGTAAGATTCTTGACAGAGAGGTAAGCTTAACGCACCGTCGAACGTAGGACATGATGATATATAGGCACTAAGTATTGATGCACACAACATATTTTGTGCATCACTTATAAGTTTGAGGATCAAGGCATTCATGGATCCAGATAAAGGGAGGGGAGGGGGGTGGGGGATTTGAATTTACTCCTCTACTCTCCTAAATCTCATATTAATCTTGATCCATTCAGGTTGCTGCATATTTACTCTCATTGTTACACAGTTTGCAAAAATACATGTGATTCGAAGACATGTGTCTACGAGACAGTCAACTGTCAAGGATGTTGAGGGACAAAACTTGTTAAACTATTTTCTAGCAAGGGATTGAACTAACTAGAAATGTTCAAAGGGGTAAATCAGCGAAATCAAGTATCAGATTTCACTTTACGTGAGTATCGATGATTCTCTATCAGTCAATCCTGAATCTTTATAGGATACACCGTATTTTATATAAAAGAGTGTTCCAAACTCTTCATAAATGTAACAGGGCTAAAGTAGAATAGCTACTTTCAGGTAACAATTCTGTAATAGTTTCACTAATCTCACTATCAATAGTAGCCCAACACTCTTCGTCTAGTGTGTACTCAATGTTAATATATATATGGATAATTGATTCTTGATAGTATAATTTTGATAGAAAATTGAGTATACTTCTACGATCGTGTTCAAGGATATGATGGAAGTTACCATATTGTCCTGAAAGTAGCTTAAAATGTTTATTTTATTGTCACATCTTTGGAAGATTCGTAGAAAAATAATAACAATTCTTTGATTAAAATAAATAAATTTATGTGCATTCAAAGAGGGAAACCACCATGCCCAAAGATTTTGAGTTGTTGTATTACCTTAAAGGCAAATATTATAGTACCCACAAAGAATGTGCCTCTACAAGTATTGGCTCCTCCGTTGGACAAGAGTGCACTTCCTACATAAAAAAGTAGGAAGCAAAAGGCTTTGGAGAGAACAAAAGTTGTTGAATATGCTCGGTCTTTGTCACCTTTTCTTGTAAGAAAATCAATCCAAGAAAAAACATTGTTATTAATCTTTCGATTACACGTCCTCTTCCAAGGATAGAAACTTTAATACACTTGTAAGCATAGTTGTCGATAAATATATAAATTAATTAATTCTTATGAAAGAAGCATGATAAGATCTATAAAAAAAATCAGTTATTTTTAATGGTATGGTAAAAACTAAATGTAGATTTAGGCAATTTATATCCATTCTCTATTCCATTAGTGATATAAATTTTATTAATTCATCTTTTTACAACATCATCCAAAACATAAAAGAGAATATTGACCTAAACTATTCTTGCACAATTTGTCACATTTGTCAAAAAAAAAACTGCTATTTTGTTTCAAGTAGATTATAATTCTTGGGGTCCAGTTTTTTCCTCTTCTCGTTTGGAACATGTGCGAATGCAACGCACCCAAATACCCTGCTTCCTGTAAATCAAGCCATAATCTGAAGTGTCTTTCACATAACGCAAAATGCGTTTAGCCACCTTCCGATGCTTTCTAAATAATTTGAAAACATATCCAAGACATTAAAGACATGAGATCGCTATGATCATAAGATCGTCAGGGTTGCTTACGTTGATCTGAGTAAGCATAAAAACTATGAGCTGTTGGATCCAATAAATATTCAACTTTGCCAGGACAAGGCCATGATAAAGCTCTACTTACTTTGGTTATTCTTATATGTATTTAATGGATAATTTCGATTATTTATTTATTGTGAAAATGGGATCACTGTTATTTTGATGAAAATAGATTAACTCCATACGTTTTGTATAATGAGGAATTTAATTACTCATATCCTCGTCCAAGGCTCTACTTTCATATTCCCCTGGCTCTCCGTCGTGAAACTCAACTTGCTATGCGTCTTCCTCTCAATCGCTTGGCTATTGACCCCTATGACATTGCGGCTTGGAATTTGTTCCTTCTTTTTTTCCTTTGGTGTCTAATCCTCTCTCCAAGGGGTGGGGAGGCTGGTCATACAGAAACTCGTGCACGTCTCTTTCTATCGAGAGATTGAGAAACGCTTAAGGAGAACTTTGCCCGTGCTTCTCATAACTCGCAGGACTCTCAACCTCAAGGCGCCCCACCTCTCCACCGCCGTCTTCGTCATACACTACATCTCGGAAAAGTTGGTGAGTATTCTCATGCAGCTCAAGCTTTAGCTCCTCTCACGCCCGCTCTCTCTTATGCTGATATTGTTGTTGCTCTCAAAGCTCTTCATCCTGCCTTTGAAGGCGTTCTCCTCCTGTTTGTGGAGGAATTTGTACCTGATGTTGAGTTGATACTTGATCGTGATTCTTTCTCTCGAGCTTTCCATCGTCGTTGGCTGCTCTGTAGGTCTTCCCTCTACAGTTTCTTCTGCTCCTACAGCTTTTTTTGGGAGCTCGGCTCTTGTCGCCCCTACTATGTCTTCTCGGTTCCTTTCTAACCATCACCCTCTCTTGGGAGATTGCATTGCTCGTGTGGATAGTGATTCTCTGCCTTTTCAACACCTCATCGTTGCACGGAAGCTTCTCCCCCCCTCTGCCCGAGCATGTCTTCCTCCTTTTGAGCAAGTCCTCACTTTCAGCTCAAACCACCTACAAGAGACCCTCTTGGAGCACGTGCACAAGCAAACCCTTTCCAACATGCTCTTTGAGGCACCTTGGACGTTGCATCGAGTTCGGCTTCTTTCTTGTGCGAGTCCAAGTGCAGGGGATTGGCTGTCAGCTCGCTCGGCCTGTTATTCCTTCCTTTTGATTGTCTTCGGCCACCTTCACCACTACTCTCCATCTTCACTTGGGACTACCTCATCCTTCGGCCTTGGGTCTCTCCAGGTGTATTTGTCGTAAGCCTATTGATGCTCTTGCTATCCACCTTCTCCATTGTCCTTCTGAAAATGAGCGTGCGCACAACTACGCATGATATCGTCATAGATGCAACGGCTGCTATAGGCAGGGTTGGAGGATTCCATGTCCTCAGAGAGCAATCACATGTGGATTCAAGGTCAACATCACTAACTTCCATGTTATATGGAGTATGGAGACTTACTGAAAAGGATTTTCTTTCATCATGGGTGTGTGACTCTTTGGCATGAGAGAGGATGTTCACATAAAAGTAGCCGACGTGGGTTTGTGATGTGATCTATACATGCTTGGCATATCGTAGTCTCGTAAGGGTAGAACTTCATAATGATTGGGACACCTGAGAAAGAGAATATTGAATCAAATGCATCTCAATATTGGAAGAATGTGGTAATCAAAAATGAAATCCAATATTAAAGGCTTGATTAGATTGAATTTCTAGACACGGTTGATTGTTTTGATTTGGACACAATCCCAATGGATGAGAAAGCATCAAAGCAACCAAACATTGTCGATGAGAACAATCATTCTAGCAGCACGTGATATGAAAAATGATCCAAATGATTGTGTAATCAGAAACTATTATCCTTTATGATAGACTTCGTGTTGTCATCTTAGAAAGCATTACAAAATGGTTTATGTACTCCCTAGCTACCATCTGCATAGCAAATGTAATGCTCTCATGAGTTATAGCATTGGCTTAGTTCCTCAATTGGCCGTCATCATGCCTTTGCTTTCTACACACTTGAGTCCAGTGGGCTGATTTCTTGAAATAAGCACGCTATTATCCTTTGTTTCGGATTTGCTGCCAGCTGTCATTTCTATCTCTTGTAAAGATGGCTTGCGCCGATTATCCTCCTGACCATTTCTCATCTTGTCAGAGGTTCTTCTTGTAGAGATCTTGTAGTAAGACTCTCAGATAAACTAAAAAAGTGACCAGTCAAATAAAGAGGATGTACATAGGACAACCCAATTTTACAATCCTATAACGCCAACAGAAACTACAAACAAGCACATGGATAGATCACATAAAATACTATGCACCAGTTGTTTGAAAGTGCTAGCCCCTTGCCAATCCACCAACCCTTACCCTCACTTTGCAAAGGCTCCCGCATCTTAAACCACCAAGTCGCACACAGATCTACATCTTAAGTTTTCAAAAAAATACAGAGGAAGCTTGACAAACTAGCTGCAATTGATAAGACAACGATGTCAAAATTGGAAATTCCTGCACTGTGCTGGAAGGTTCCTCAGACAAGCAGATCCTCCGAAATCCAGGTAAACATTGCTTGTGTTGCTCTACAACTTTCCTGCCTGCATTCCAGGGATCTGAACTGTAGAGGCTATCTTTTTTCGTAGATTGTACCTATCTGCAATGATAGGACGAACATCATCAGCCCCGACTAACGTTTCCAGGAAAGGGAGGAGCAATAGTAGCGCATCATCTGTATGATCATCAAACCAGCTCTCAATAGGAATACCGTTGTCTACTTGGAATCCAAAGGCCTGCAAGAAGAAAGCAACTCGTGTTCAGCATCCCTTCCGAAGTGTTCTCAAACCAACGAATAGAAATTGTCAAATCTAACTCCTCTCCTCCCCTCTGAATGCATTATGCCAGAGAAAAAATTGGTGGGGCAAGTAGAAGAGTGAAATGTGTAGATAAGTATCCAGATTTCTATCTGTTCGGCCAACTATGGCAAATGTTGAACTACTAAATAGCAGGAAAAACCACAAGCTAGGAGAGCATGATAAATGTTACCTGTGGAGAATTATCAACAATGACCACTTTTGATAGGTCACGTCCAAGAATTGTCAAGTCCTTGACATAATTTCCATCCACAAATACGCAAGAGTCCCGGAAAACCCGATGTCGTATGAGTTTCCGCTTTGGATCCAGAATGTTTAGAAGCTGTTCTGCATAGTTACCTTGGCTTGCAGTAAAGACAATGATTTCAAAGAGCTGTGCAACTCTTTCCATGAAAGTTTGGAGATGAGGTCTACGCCTTACATAGACAGTATGTTTTTGGCAGTTGAAGTGTACCAGAAATGTGAAATCCACATGGTCGCAATGCTCCAGAGTAGAGTGCACCAGTGTTTCTAACAGCATAATTCAAGCCATAAGAAGCAGAGCAAAGCACCGTTGAGTTTCAATTCAGTTTGCAACATCAAGATTCAATACAGTTGAATTGATGTTTACAAAATAAATCTAGCGGATTAAAAAATAATCTAATAGACATCAGTTTATGTTAGAAGAAAAACAAACATTTAATTTAAGAGAAACAAAATGTACTGCTACCAATTGAAAATACAGAAACATATTTTATGATGATTTGAATTTTGTGTGATGTACACACTTTATTAAATGCTACAGTTTCTGACATAGTTGCGCTGCGGTTGTAGAAACGCAGTCAGAAACACATTTCTGGACCGTGTTTCTATTTTGGGGCAGCGTTTCTCAGAAACGTTGTTTTTTTTTGGGGCAATATGGGTATCAAATTAAAGCATTAATTAAGTGCAATACATTTATGTAGGTTGCCGAATGTTTCGGGTACAACGTGATCTAGTTTAGGTGCATCAATCCCTGTTGGATTCTGTCAAGCATAGTTGCCCGTTCCGGAACAGAACGCGATCTGGAATGCATTCCATTCCGGAACCTGACCAAAAATAAAAATAAAAATATGCATTTTTTTTTTAAAGAGGAAAAAAAGTAAAACTGTCTTCAGCCCATAAAAAATTCTGCGTAATGACTGCACGATGATATGCGCGATGACTGCACACGATGCCATCACCTGACATATGGTTTTCAGGATGACTTTGACAACCATTGAAACCATATATAGATCATGTGCAATTGAGATAAACTTTGTTGACTTTGACAACCATATATAGATATGCACGATTGAGATGAACATAAAGTAGACAACCATCCAGATATGCGCGATTGAGACGACCATCCCGTTCTGTGCTTTTCACTCCATTTGACTGCAGCTAATAAGTGTCTTTTTCATTCTCAGTGTGATGACTGCGGCTGATGAGTGTCTTTTTCATCATCGTCCCTCAAAAAGAATGCAGATGCGGCCGGCAGGTGCCTTAATACCTGTTTTTTTATATTTGTAAAAAAAACAAAAAAAACATTCCAACCCCGTATGTTCCGGAAGGTACTGTACGGAACGTGCAGTACGTTCCGGCCCAAAAGGGTCGGAACGGGTTTCTAAGCTGTCAAGGATAAAAATTCAGAATGGCTTGTCGTGTTACAGCAGAATATCACGGAATGTGTGCCTGTGTACCTTGAAGGCATACCTTGATGTGTGCCTGTGTACTCAAAAGCATACCTTGATTAAGCAGATTATCCCCACAATGGTCGTGACCATGGTTCCATAAATAACCTCCATTTCACTAATGTTTGAAAATCTGCTCGAGTGTCCAAAAAATGACGGTGGCAGACATTCACACTGACAGATGTAACTGGGTTGGATTCTCTCCTTCCTCTATACTTTCCCTTTTCTTTTCAGTGAAACCCTAAACCCTAGAATTGTGAATGTGCCCAAAATGCTCCCTATTCCTAGCCTTCCAGTGCAGTCATTTATTGTATTCTTACCTCCACATATCTACATTGAAATTTGCTTCAATAACAGATTGACTATGATTATTTTGAGTTTACTAAACAAATGGAAGAAGAAAAGGTTCTCATACATCTCTCACTTAATGGACTACTAAGTGCTGATTTTGCACTTTTCATCATATCCTTACTAAAGCATAGCTTCAAAGTTGTTAACTCCGTAAGATCTATGAATTTCTAGCAGTATATAGCTCCTTGGAAAAAGTGCATATGGGAAATACAAATAGGATTTTGTGTGTACTAGTTGGGATAGTGATGAAAGATGAAACTATGAAGTTGCAAAAAGAATTATCGGCGATTCTGGATCCAGAAACCCAGAAACGTGTTTCTGGGCAACTATGAGAAACTAATAAATTATATGAGACAAATCTCAGGGTGAAATTGCAAGTACCAAAGTCGTTTAATTGATCATTGTTGAGCATGAATATCGAGCTAGATGATCTTGATTTTATGTTTACAGCACTACTAGCAAGATAGCTGTTAGGCTCCTGACATAATAGATGAAGTTCAGATGGCAAATAGTTCAGAACTTCAAGTCATCCTTTCTGTGTAGCAGTTTGGTGTGAATTGCAAGACTCTCAAACATGTTTGATATGAGAAAGGTATTATAGCAGTGAGTAGTTTACTTCAAATAAGTAGTTAACTATCTTAGAATTACAAGGTGTGCTATGCCAAAGCATAAAGTGTAATCGCCATATTTTGGCACTTGATACTGTGTGATTTTCTTGTTTCTCTTAGTACCGACTATTTAGGAATGCATACACCAATCCTCGCACATAAGCAGACCGAAGCCAAGTATTAGAACCTTCATACAGACTAAATCAGCTCAAAAAGGGCATGATGTTTGAGAGTAGGATACTAATGTCATCCGCTAGAAGTCTCCAGTGGAATTGAAAAGGAGTTTCCAACGATATTCCCTAAGTGAGAGTAAGTGCCAGTAACAGGGTGAGATCATAGTGATTGACAAGTGACATTTGTTAGATTTAAGTTGTATGTCAGTGAGTCAATAAAGATCTCGTTTGTCTAAGACCATCATAATAAGGTAAATAGGCTTGGTGCATATGTTCTTGGTAAAAAAGCCAAATGGATATGGTAACTTTCACTGGCAATTTTTGTTTATAGATTTGGTAAGCATTTTGCCTTCACAAGCACACCCTATCTATCTATATCTAGATAGTTACATATGGTTTTGCGCAAATTATATTTTATTTTTTTACTTTTCCTAAAAAGAATTTGCTTGTGTTAGAGAACTTGAGTTATGCAGCTGAAACTATTGGAAAACCATTTAATCTGATGTCAGTTGAGTGACGTTTACAGCATACATAGTTCATTTCATGTAAACGAGATCTCATCTAACTGTCCAGAATTGGACCTGAAACTACTGGAAACACGTTTAATCTGACTCCTCTACATTTTCTCTTTCTACCTGATTATTGCATGTGTGTAAAAGAAGTAAATAAATAAATAAATAGATCAAAACCTGCAAAGCGCGATTCAGATCGTGAATCGCAATTCGTTGATGCAACTATGAGATCTCTCTCTCTCTCTCTCTCTCTCTCTCTCTCTCTCTCTCATGTATACACCTTAGAAACCCGTTCCGACCCAAACCAGTTGGAACTGGCAACTATGGTGTATATATATATCATAGTTGCAGCCTTAGAAACCCGTTCTGACCCTTTTGGGCAAAACGTACTGTACGTTCCGGAACGTACCGGGTCAGCTTTTTTAACAAAAAAACCAGGTATCAAACTACTGGCCGTGGTCTTCCTTCTTCGCGATCTTCCTTCTTGATAATATATTGAGGGACGCTAGATATCAGAAACACTGGAAAACATACAGTTCAAGCAGATTCCTTTGTCAAGGTAATCAAAATTTCTTTGTTAAAAATGACAGCTATTTGATGAGCGACCTCCACGGCCAGCAACTGGGGCAATCATCAGGACCAGCTCGATCTCTATAGTTTCCCTTGTACCACAATGGACCACCACCACCATATCGGTTACTGTCACGTCCTCCATCTCTGTTCGTCTCTGATATCTTCTGTGACTGCTTCTGACTGCTGCTCACGTTGATCCTAGAATAGGTATCTGCCACGTTATGTATATCCGAGCTAGAATCGCTGTCTGAGCCACGCTATATGTCTTGATTCCGTTCCTTAATCTTGAATTCTTTGTTAAAAATCACGTTCTATATATCCAAGCTAGAATCGCTGTCTGCGCCACGCTATATATCGTGATTCCGTTCCTTAATCTCCATTGCCTTGTTAAAAACTATGTATTTTTCCAAAAGAAAATTTGGCCAAGTTCCGGAATGGACAACTAAGGTTGCAACGAATCACAAAAAAAAAAACAACTTGCTTCACCCAAATTTTTTTGGGACCTGAAATGTACTGGAATTGGACCTATAATATACTGAAATTGAACCTGAAACTACAAGAAATGCATATTATAGGTCCGATTCCAGTATATTTCAGTATATTATAGGTCCAATTCAGTATATTATAGTACACAGATAAACCGGAGACGCATTTACTCTTAATCCTCTGTGTTTTCTCTTTCTACTGATACCCATATTGAATGTATTTACAAAAACATTGCGATTCGCGGAAAAAAAAACTGTGTGTGTGTGTGTGTGTGTGTGTTGAGATTATTGGTTGCAAGTCATAACCATAAAATAGAGTTCCTAGAGGCGGCTAATTTTCTGTATGCCAACCAGAAAATAACATAACTTGCATAAAAATATTTAAAGCACTCAGGATTGAGTCGGATCTTATGCAAATTCTAGGGTACTATCAAGTATAAAGAGAATATTCAATACATAGATGATCCTAGTAAGACTTCAAGTTTTCTACAAAGAAAGTGAGTCTGTATTGAAGTTTCTGAGCTACTACTTCCAAAAAAAATCTTTGTGCATCCAGACTTTCATGTATATGACCACTTTCTTCCTAGAATGACCATTCTGAGTCGAGCCCATACCAACTGGAGTCCTCTAGAAGATGATAAGTTGCAGGTTCCAGCAAATGTGATTGATTGATTGGGACCCTTGCCGTCAGTGACAAGTTGCTGGCCGGCAAATAGCCGAGGTGACCAAGAGGGTCACAGGTCTTTGGCGGGGCATGGGGGTGGTACCCTATGAGTCACTCAGTATTCCAGGGTCACAGGGTTCAGGCATGCCAAGTGAAATTATCACTCACAGGTGGATGCCATGTGCCAGTTGACGGGAATAGCAGGTAGAAGGACTCAAAGAGGGGGTGCCTATGGTTGGGAGGTTCATTCTACACACCGGCCTTCTAGGATTCACGAGCTTGGAGAGATTGGCTTGTGACAATTGGTATCAGAGCCTCGTTCTAGAGAGAGAGAGTGTGGAAATTGTCAGATTTTGCTTGTTTTTCAAGGATCTGGGGGGGAGAAAACGTGGGAGACAGATTTCGGAGGTGTTGGTGGATCTCCAGCGCTGCTGTTCCAGCCTATTCGGAGCCTACAAGATTCCGAATTAGTCGAGAATTTCTGAGTGTGGTTCATCGCCCTTCTGCGGCCTTGTTCAGCATTGGTGGAAGAGGTAAAAAGTATCCAAAACGTGGGAAATTAGAGTGCTGTTCTTGGATCTCCAGCGCTGCTGTTCCAGCCTATTCGGAGCCTACAAGATTCCGAATTAGTCGAGAATTTCTGAGTGTGGTTCATCGCCCTTCTGCGGCCTTCTTCAGCGTTGGTGGAAGAGGTAAAAAGTATCCAAAACGTGGGAAATTAGAGCGCTGTTCTACTGATCTAGCGCCCATTTACAGCTGTTCCAGCGCTGATCTAAGGACATAAAAAGTATCCAAAAACGTGGGAAAATTGGAGCGCTGATCTAGCGCCCTCCTACAGCCTATCTTCATCGCTGTAAAGTGAGAAATAATTGAACATACTTTGAGTAGACTTGGGTGGTTCGTTCCTACAGCTCCAGTGCATCTTTTCAGACCTGTTCCAGCGATTTTCAGCAGCGAATTGGGTGCATTTTTCTGGGTCAGAACAGCGGCTTGGAAGAAGTGTTATTGGGGGGTCTGACCAGCGCTCTTTTTCTTCCATAATCCACGGTTTGGTGACAGCAGAATCAGCGAGCTCAGAAGTCCATAGATCATCTGATTTTCAAGCATTTAATGCTTTCCACATCGACTTGTTTCAAAAGAGTTTTGATGATCTCTCTGTCAGAACAGATCAGCGCCCTTCTAATCTGATTTTCAGCGCATTTTTTCTAGCTTTCTGTGGATTGGTTGATTGTAGTCTTTTGCTACACCGAAGGACATCTTTTCGGTTTAAAACCAGCACTGTCCGAAGAAGATTTGGAGCCGCGACCATCTGCTGCTGCCAAACGCATTTCTGAAGGCAGAATCGGCACTCTCATTATTCCTTCCCGTTGCTTGGATTTCAGGGAGAGCTCATCCTTTTTCTTTTCTTTTCTTTATTGTCTTGCAGTTGAAAGAATTTTGGTCAGATTTGCCTTTTCTCGTTGCTTTACTATAAGTGCAATTTCTAGTTTGATTTGTGCCGTCTTGGTCTTGTTCATAATGGAAGATGATAGAGTAGATATTCCGCTTAGCCCTCCCGTTGCTCTCCCATCACCACCACCCAGCCCTGTGCTTAGCCTTGACCGTAATCCGCCTACAGTGGCTGCTCGTTCGCCTGCTGGTACTTCGCCTTCTGTGCAAGCTCGCATGGATAGTGTGGAAAAGACCGTCGCAGAGATGCGAGCGATGATGGTAGCTGGTGGTTATGCGTCTTCCTCGCAGTACGCTCCGCCTTATCCGTCTTCTGCTTTTTGTCCTGTATTACCTCCACCCTACCCAGAAGACAAAGATATTAAGCCTACCCGTTTCGCAGGAAACACTCCCCAACGCAATACTGATATCGTAGATCAGTGGTTGGAGGAATATTTTGATTTGAAGCAGTCCCCAACTGATGAGGGTTGGCGGGTCCGCAAAGGTGCTTACCATTTCACTGATTTTGCTGACAAGTGATGGCGCAAGTTGTTGAAGTGAAAAAAGGCTCCATCCACCTGGATTGAGTTTAAGCGAGCTTTTAGAGCTCAGTTAATTCCTCCACATGAGCATGTGCGTGCGACGGATGCTTGGCTTTTGCATCGTCAGAGGCAGTACATGGTGCAGGAATATGTCGATAAGTATCGTAGACGCTTATCAAGATTCCATAAGAGATTCTCGAGTGGCTAGTAGTCCACAAGATCATATTTGGCCTTCGTGAAGAGTTGAGACCTTCAGTGCTTAATGAAGGGTGGAAAACCTTAGAAGAGGTTGTTGCTACAGCTCTCAACTTTGAAGGTAATGTGCGCACCAAGGCTGAATCTGGAGTACCAAGCTGGCCTCAGAAGAAGGATTCACGAAAGTCTGGCCAAGCTGGTCAGAAAGGCTTTTCATAGAAGGATCCTATCCAGATGCAGCAGACTTTGAAGCGCAAGGCGGGATCTCCTATGGCTCCTCGTGCTTACGACCAAGGTTGCATCGAGCCGCGGTTCGAACCGCCTTTCACGGTTCGAACCATCGAATCGTTCGGACCCGGTTCGAACCGTCTGAGGCCCTAAAACCCGATTTCCGAACGTTCTGTTCGTTTGTTCGCGCCAGAGAGAGAGAGAGAGAGAGAGGGTGGGTGTGTGTGTGCATTTGCCATTGAGATTGTGTGTGTGTGTGTTGTGTGTGTGTGTGTGTGTGTGTGTGTGTGTGAGAGAGAGAGAGAGAGAGAGAAAATGGTGTGTGATATTGTGTGTGTGAGTCTTGAGATTTTGTGTGTGTGTGTGTGTGTGTGTGTGTGTGTGTGTGAGTGATTGTGTGATATTGTGTGTGTGTGTGTGTGTCTTGACTCTTTTGCAAGAGGTATTGATTTTAAAGAGGCATGTGCCTTCCCTTTGTAGTAGGACATTTCTTTGTTGTCCTGCAAAGTCTCCAATAGCTGACAAGGAACTGTTATGGGCTGTTCAACACTTTGCCGCCCAAAGTGTTCCCGACATGGACCAACATAGAAGATTCTTCAAGTAATGAAAAATTCTCTCCAAACAAATGCCCACTCTTAACAATTTGAACAAAAGTACTAATTGACACATGTTGACTCCCTCCTTGATTAGTACAATACGGTTCCAAAGAGTGCTTGAATTTTTCGGCCTTTGCTAAAACAGCAAATTGAAAAGGCTTCGTATGAAACTTTTCACAAATGCATCCATCATATGCATCAACTTGCAAAGACTTGAAAAAAGAAAAGAAGATTGCCTCAACATCTGCTCAATGTATCGTTGTTGAGAGATGAAGATTCTAGCCCCATGTGAAAGATCAACAAGAACCCAAGTGTGGTTCTTCACGAGTGAGTTGTACTCCTTTTGCATCACATCCTCCCAACATTTTACTCCTCTAGCCTGCTCATAAAAAACAGGTTCTACTGCACCATCCTCAATAGAAATAAGAGCAAAATCAAAAAAATCAACAAATTCTACTGATTTAGTAGAGGCACGAGTCTTTCCTTCATAGAAATGATCCGCTTTGCTGTCCTGCAAAGTCTGCAATCACCATTTAGGGACCGTTTTGGGCTGTCCAACAGCCTTACCTTTGTCAACACTTTGTTGTCCAAAGATTTCCGAACTTGGACCTTGTTGTCCAATATTTTCCGAACTTGGACCTTGTTGTGCAATGCCTTCAACAGGCTGCTCTTCATCATAAATAGGTTCTTCTTAATGAACTATGGGTTGCAAAATTGAAGAAGTAGTGGGCTGTCCACTAAAAGTAGATGTCAGTCCCTTCTCTTCATGATTAGATGGCAAAACCAAATTTGGGAATATTTCAACATATGCATCATGGGGGAAATCCCCTTTCATGACATGAGTGGGCGCAACATCATGGAGGACTTTTCATCAAAATGAACATCACGACTCACTATGATTTTATTAGTATCCATATTGAACAACCTATAGCCCTTGCTTTCACTACTATAGCCAACAAATATGCATTTAACTCCTTTATCATCAAGCTTGGTTCTTAGCTTATCGGGAATGAAAGCATAAGCCGTGCAACCAAAAATGCGTAAGTGAAAAACAGTAGGCTTCTTACCATACCAAACTTCATAAGGAGTTAATACCTTCAAGGCTTTAGTAGGACACCAATTACTAATGTAAGCCGTCGTTAATCCCAAAACTTGCGAGGTAGGCCCTTTGCCTTGAGCATGCATCGAGCCATCTCCATGATAGTGCGATTCTTTCTTTCGGCAACACCATTTTGTTGAGGTGTGTAAGGGGTTGTCATTTGATGATGGATACCTTCGCTTTGAAGATAAGTACCGAACATATTCTTTATATATTCCCCTCCTCGGTCGGTACGTAAGATCTTCAAAAAGTGCCCAAACTGATTTCTATCATTGCTAGAAAATCCTTAAAGCGTTGAAAAACTTCAAATTTTGCCTTCATAGGATAAATCCATGTAAATCTGGAAAGGTCATCAATAAAAGTAACAAAGTATTTATACCTTCCAATGGATTCGGTCCTCATTGGACCACATACATCACTATGAACCAAATCAAATTTGCCATCAACTCCAATAGTTCCATCAATTGGAAAGCTTGCCTTTGAAATTTTCCAAGTATGCATCCTTTGCATACATGTCCTTCGGGATGCTCAATATTAGGAATGTCTTCAACCATATTGAATCTCTTCAACATCTTCAAGCTAGCAAAGTTGAGATGTCCAAACCTAGCATGCCATAATTCAGCCAACTCCAAAGAATGTGAACTTGATGCAACAAGACAAAAAGATGATGAAGCTCTTAGGGTATTCATAAGGAACAATCCACCATGTAATGTTCCCGAAGCAATGATCATAAGAGATCTCTTTGGGTCTTTGATAAGACATTTGTCTTCTTTGAATTCCACAACCAATCCTCGGTTCATAATTGTAGAGACTGAAATGAGATTCTTTTTTATTTTTGGAACATAAAGTATATTACGAATGTACTTCCCTCACCATTGGGTAAGATAATGGGGATCACTCCAATACCTTTGATAGGATAAGAGGTGTTATCAACACCTTGAACTTTGCTTCCATCATGCACTTTTACAAGCTTTGTGAAGACTTCTTTATGATAAGTCATATGGCGTGTGGCACCGCTATCAATCACCCAATCAATAGATGAACTTACAAAAGTGTCTCATACAAATGGGATGCACACATATGTATAGTCCAAGATGAATATCTAACTTCATGACTATTGGCTGTCCAACTACTTGACTATTCGCTATCCAACTATTTGACTATTGACTATCCAACTTTCTATAAGTTACATAGAAAGAATAAGGTACCTCCAATATGTCAAGTTGGGGTACTTAATGTCACAATTAGGCCTAGTGGACCCATAAGTCCCTACCAAGTTAATTTCATATTAACTTAGCTAACTCTAAGTTTAGTAGGCCTAATATAATAAATGACCATGGTTACACAACTCTCGACCTTTTGGGTCAAAGTAACCTAAGGTAATGTAAGCAATTCCATTTACATTCCAACAATTATCTCCTAGGTATTGTGGACCATGGTTGATTATTAAGAAGGTGAGCCAAGTGGCTTATAAGCTACAGCTACTTGTGGGATGCAAGGTGCATCCAGTGTTTCATGTTAGCAAACTGAAGAAATGTTTGCACGATGGCGATAGCCTGATGGAAGGTCTAGTGTCTCTAGAGGAGAAAGACACCACAGGCTATGGCCCAGAAAGAATCCTAGATCGAAGGGAGCAACGATTGCGGAATCGTCTCCTTCAAGAGTATCTAGTAACCTGGAAAGGGCATCCGTTGTCAGATGCTACCTGGGAGACGCGACAGGCGTTGCAAAAGTCTTACTCGGAGTTTGTCACCGCGGACCGATGACTTGCCAGAGGAGGGAAGGATTGCTAGAGTCCAGTTACGACTCTATCATGATCTCGGCACAGCCGGTTACCAGAGGGCCTGAGGCCTAGTATTGGCAAGGGTCGGTGACCGACGAGGACATCTGTCCCAAGTTGGGACCGGTGCGTCACGAGCAGTGATCCGGTGTGGCCGCCTGACAAGCTGTCAGAGATGCGGTGTGTCTTGACCGTCAGGACCCTAGCCGTCAGTGACGAGTTGCTAGCCGGCAAGTAGTCGGGGTGACCAAGAGGGTCACAGGTCTTTGGCGGGGCACGGGGGTGGTACCCTATGAGTCACTCAGTATTCTAGGGTCACAGGGTTCAGGCATGCCAAGTGGACTGATCACCCACAGGTGGATGCCATGTGCCAGTTGATGGGAATAGCAGGTAGAAGGACTCAAGGAGGGGGTGCCTATGGTTGGGAGGTTCATTCTACAAACCGGCCTTCTAGGATTCACGAGCTTGGAGAGATTGGCTTGTGACAACCTACGTTCAATCCACCTTCACCTTCCATTCCGGTTGAATTCCATATTTCTCCTTCAGACCCTCTTCTCGCTAATAGTGAATCCATTATAGCCGACCCTTTGACCCCGAATACCCCAGAAGAGGAGTCACCTGTGCCTCCATCCTTTATGATCTCCGTCATTCGTGCAGATCAGTTACGTTCATATGAATATCTCAACGACCATCGAAACACACTTTTTTCTCTTGAAGCTACGATCCAAGTTGTTCAATCTTATCTTCAGAATCTAGATTCGTTTATCGATGATCTCAAGAAAGAAGTTCCAGCTATCAAACTTGAAGCTTCCTCTCATTCGACTACTTCAGCTAAGATCCAACAACTTGAAAGTCAAGTGGAACAGCATCATACCGTTGTCCGATCCTAGGCAAATGTGCTTAGAGGTGCTAATACTGTTGTTCTACCACCTCCATCTTCATTTAGCTCGGCTACGTTCACCGAGAGCCGTTTGCGAGAGCAGAAGGCTCTTAATGTCCGAGTCAGAGGTATTACAAACTCCCATGATGATGTTGGTGATGCTAAAAAGTTTCTTGAAGAGAGTCTTCAACACCACCACAAGGATATGGATACTGCATGGCGACCTAAGAAAGACCCAGGCACTCTTGTCATACGCTTTGCATCTGCAACTGGTCGTCATGAAGTGCTCGGGAAGAGATCTACACTGCGGGGCACTACAATATACCTGGATGAAGACCTTACTTACATACAAGTTCAAGAACGAAAAAAGGCAAAACAAGAGGCTATAACGAATGGATGGTATCATTCGCTTTGTAGATATTAAACCTGTTGCTACTAATGAGATATTTGAGATTGTTCAGAGTTAGTATGAGAGTTAGAGCACTGAAGAGATGCCAGTTGAATCTGTAAATGGTCTTCGTACCATATAATCCTGGACACTATCCTCTTCTTAGTTAGTTTGTTTTTCAGTTCTGTTGTTTGACGACACTGCTTCGTCTTGGTTCCACTTTACCTGATGTACTTGTTCGTCTTATACGCCTTTTGGCATGGAAAAGACGTTAATAAAGCTTCTTCTTCTTCTTCTTCTTCTTCTTCTTCTCTCTCTCTCTCTCTCTCTCTCTCTCTCTCTCTCTCTCTCTCTCTCTCTCTCTCTCCCTTCCTTTTCACTATCCATTTCACCATAAACTTAACTTGCTCATTCCTCCAACTCGGCCCACTACTACCAAAAATCCAGCAACTCATTTATTTTAAAACAAAGCTCTTTTTCCCCCATACTCGACCTTCCATAGATCAAGAACTCTCCATAATGATCTTATGATCCTGATCCATGATTTCCACTACCAAACACCCCAAAAACTGGATGCATGCATGCATTAAGTCCTTCTAAACTTTTGCAAGTGTGCATTACTTTGAGGATTGCCGTTGCATGCAACTATACTTTGCTTATTTCCAGTTGCATGTCAAGTTTCTAGAATTCTTCATCTTTGCATTTTGAACGAATTAAAGAATTAAAGTCTTATGAGGAAAACCCTATGCTTTTGATAAGCTAGATTTGGAAACAAGCCCATTGAAAGGAACCAAGTTTATGTTCCTCTTTTATGACCTTTTGGGAATCCAATGTATATGTAATTGGCAAAGGCCAATTGTTTTTGCATAATAAAAAGATATCCTTCAGAGGGGGGGGGGGGGGGGGGGTCCCCATCTTGACCCTCAATGCTTTTGCTGCATGTGAATATTTATTGTGCATGAATTTTTGTGATTCATTGTTCATAAGTTTTATTTCCAAGTCTAAATTGATTTCATTCAAGATGATTCAAGACGTGTTCTTTATAAAAGTAAAGTCAATAAGTTTATGGGTCTAAAGATTGTAAGAAACCTTTCCTTGGGGTTCACATTGCTGGTCAATTAGGAGTTATTAACGTATATTATAGGATTCTGATCATAACTAGAGGTATTATTTGGGGATTCTTATTTATTTTGTTGAATTGTGTTGATAAGAAATTTGTCAACACTATATGAGTTACCTTGTTCCAATTGACACCAAGCCATAAACTTTTGTTACCTAGTCTAGATATTTATATTATTGTTCTGTGTTTGGCATGCCTTTCATGAGATAAACACTTATAGTTCCACATTAGTACAGAGTACTACAGAATATGCCTGAATCCCACTGCCAATATATATATGTCTCTGAGCTAGCTTTGTTAATCATCAACATATTTAAGAGCATCTGTGCTTTGGAAATACCCAAAGTGCTTACTCTTGTGACCTATCAACAAGCTGCCGCAAGTTTCCGAAGTCACTCTAATCATCATGTCAGTCTCCTGCTTGTTGCTGTTCTTGAGTATAGAAACTGTCCTTCCCCGCTAGTGACGACCTTTTCCCTTGCATTCTTGTGGCTCTTATCCAAGCATCATCGCCTCTCATCCAGAACTTAGTAGATCAAAGTGTAGTTTGAGTAAATGTAGCTGGGTATTAGATGAAGATCAGCTACTTCAGGTAAGTATTTGCATTGATTCAGCAATGTACTTGATCACCAACCATTCTGCTATCAAACTCTATTCATCTGATCGGCACAATGAAATTTCTCCTTCATTCTATCAGTGTTCTGGTGTGATTTTTGGTCGTGGTTACTGTCTATGAGTAGATTTCATTTATATTGGGGCAAATCATGAACCCTGATGTTCCCTATTTGTTGAGGCTTCAGTTTTGCTCACTTTGAAATGCCAATAAATTTCAAATAAATTTTACTCCTACACTTTTGTACTAATTATCAAACTCCAATTCTCTTTAAGCACCTCAAGCTCATCTCCAGAGCCAAGAATGAAAATGAAGCCGCTAGCCATTCAGGTCCTTTACGAGAATTTGGGGCCCTACTTACCTCCTAGTCTAGGCCTGCCTGGTCCCAATCCTTCATAAGCACCTAGCATAGCTAGCACATGCTTCATCACTCTAGCAGCTCTGGAGATCTCCACGCACAATCTCTCTCGGCCCACAGGCACCTGATCACTTTATACTGATTACCACAATTCTCAGGTGTTCCTATTTTAACTTGACCACTTGACTACTTGCTACAGGTTCGGACTTCAGTGCCCGTGTTTCCTATCATGGCATCCATCATATTCACCGATGAGCACATCTCTGCAAATGTTCCCATCGACCTCATTGATAATTCTGACTACTCATCAAACAGGTTCAACACTTCACTTCTTCTTGTGTTACCTACCTTGACATCCCTTTAATCGGTTACATAATATGGGGAATCAATAATTCATCAGTGGGGACTTTGGAACCAATAATAGCCTGTACGAACCTTGTGCTGAAAAACAAAAATGGTACTGTCATATCCCAACCACTAGGTTTCACTAATGACGTGCACAGAGAGAATATTCCAAAAGATAGTGGAATACAAAGATACAGAAGCTTTGCAGAAAAGCCAATGACTTTATCACTCTTAACACTTAATGTATCTCCATAAGTTGTATACTGGGTAAAAACTAACAAATTGAATGAACAAACAAAGATCTCCAAATGCAAGCTAAGTTCATACAGCTTGCTTGTTATCCCACCACAAATCCAAAATTAAGAGAACTTTAACATGGAAAAACCAAGAAATCGAAACATACCATCCAAATCTAAGACCAGGGCAATAGGGGGACACCGCCGGGTTTGTCGCGGCAATAGAGAAGGCCGGCAATGTGACACAACGTCAGACAGGTCGGGTAGATGTTTTATGAAGAGATACGGATCAAAATCCTCGAATTCGTCGCTATCTTCTTCCTCCATTTCTCCAGCAGTTTCACTGAACTCGCAATCTGCAGACTCGGGATGTTGAATAGACAGAAACGATAATGTTGGATTTGGGCCAAGCATCTTTTCTTCCGATTGATCTGAAGCTTGAATTGGTGACCCGTCATCTAAGTCAATTTTTCCAGCAGAATTTTTGCTGACAGTTGAAGTATGCTGACAAACTATGGCTCCGCCATCTTTGGACGATGGGCTCACTTGATGTTCCGCACTAAATGACAAGGCAGCAGATAAAACTCTGAGCATTGAACCAGCAGATTCCAACGATGCATTTGCAGAAGCTTTTACTGCAGAGCACGGAGTTAATATTGATCTTCTTGATTCCTGACAGTCTGCACTGTTCAAATCTGTAGCTGGGGTTTCTGCAGAGTCGTTACCATCATCAGGACATTCTACCTGTTCAACTGCAGCAAGGTATAAACTCATGAGAAACAACACACTTGCCCGCCAGATATTCTCATAAACTGTTGACCATCTGCCTCTCAAACAGTAAAAGAGGGGCTCCAGAATTTGAAGTTCAAATTAGAATTCCAAACAGATCAAGCTAGAAGTCTTGGGGAAAAAATACAACAAAAATTGCAAGAGACATAAGATATAAGGAGTCCCCTCATTTACTTCGTATACCTCACAACTTCCGATTTGCTTGCTAAGTTGCGTCAGAACGGCGTTCAGGAAGACCGTTCCAAAACACCAAAAAAAAAAAAAAAAAAAAACTTTTACGCATTTTTTGAAAGCATGGTTCCCTCTTACAATTATGGTGCTGCTCTGTGAACTGTGTCCATAAAAGAATCAGATTAATCATTAAATTTTAGACCATAGATTCTAAATATGAGATGGATGCTCGAGCATAGTCACAAAGAATGGCAATTCATAGCTCTTCGGGTTGACCCCAATTAGTTCTATTGAAAATTTTGCTGCAAGTATGAATCTGTTTCGGAAATCTAGCTCATAAATGTCACTAGTTTGCTGAAATTTGTGCACAGTGCATAGGATTGATTAAAATTTGTGTAATTATATGTCACAAGTGATTAGGATGTTAGTCACCAATCTTGCTTCTGCACAGCTAGATAGTATTCTCAGGAAAATTAAAGCTTTAAGATGTTCTTACATCTTGATTCCGGAAAGCCTTAAAACCATACTCCAACTAATATTTTGGGAAAAAAACTACTCAATTTGAATCGTTTGAATCTTTTTCAAATCAAATGATGTCTCAATTCAAGTTTTCTGGTGAATGTTTAGAAGATAAGTGCCTAGAATATTACCTGATACAAGGTCTTCAAATGTGTTTTAGATGCCTTTTTATGGCTTTTTTTCTTTTCTAAGACACCTGAAAAATTTTCCTAAACACCCCAGCTCCCCCACCCCCAAAAAAAAGTAGTGTTCCGGAACGCAATGCATCTATGTAATAAAATTGCTTGCAAAGCACTGCTGAAACGAGTCATAAATGCTTAGTCATCATCCGTGGCAGGAAACAAGAGATGAGAAATTAAAGTTTTTACAGTTGAACAAATAAAAACATATGAAAAAATACCCATGCAGATGAAAACATTGAAGACCCAAAGCAAGGTACAACAAGTGGCAGAAAATGATGGCAATTGGACCTTGACAAAAAAATCACGGAGCAAGCACAGTGAAGATTCTTCCTTTGAAAAAGGTATTATATTACAGAGGTAGGATAACTAGAAACTATTTTATGCAGGTGAACAGTGGCTTCAGTCACGCCGAAGTTTGCCTTTGTTTTGTTGACACAACTGTAAAGACAAAAAGCAATACCTCTTCAGCTGGATTTTTCTAGATCTCCCAGTTCACTGTAGAATAATCTCATGACTCATTACTTACCAGTGCTAGTGCAACTAGTTGAACCTTCTCCTCCAACTGCTTTGAACAGCTGGTAAACAGGAGAGAATATAGTCTCCAAGAGTGAAGGATGTACAGCCACCGCAGATACTTCATGATAGTGTGAAGGTGCCAAACAGTCTGATACTTTTCCATTTGGCACCTCACCTCCTCCAATTTGACTGGAAATATTCACATCTGTCACTTGTGCCTCCAGTATAGCTAGGCTTGCCTGAGTATCACTTTTATAAAAACCAAGAGCTCTCTCTCTATCTCTCTCTCTCTCTCTCTCTCTCTCTCTCTCTTTTAAAATCTGCAACTCTACGAACATGGTCAAAAAACCGATACAAATTCCTAAACTCCAAATGATTCATTTCACTTTTGTGCTTTGTAAGGAAATTGAAAAGCTGGTTCAAAAACATGCTAAAACAACAAAAATTTGCAACCTGGTACTTTTCTAGCAGTCCATCTCCTTGTGTAAAATTAACATCAAAATTACAATGAACATTGCCAAATACCAAATCAACCTTCGATGCATTGTCTCTTTCTTGAAAGGAAATACTCGGCTGCATAGATGTTGTAAATGAAGGTGTTCTTTCTGAAAGCCAACATGATCAGATTTCATCAAGAACATTGACATATGGAGCCTATAAAACGATAATTACAATACAGGAATTCTAGATCAAGAAGATAGACAGAGCATACCAGTTCTACGCTTTTGAGATGAAGATGTGATAAAAGATTTAACAGCCCGGCTAGATTCAGAACAATTTGTTTCCTTTTTACGTTTCTTACTTGAACGGTGCTTCGCATCTTGCAGTGATATGCTCCAACATTCTTTTTTTGCATTCGTCTTCATGAGGCACCTCTCAAAAACCATCTCAAACAACACGTAAAGAACTGTCTGCTCGAGTTTATGCCACTCAGAGTGCACTGCTTCATCAATCTGGAATTACACTTACATAAGGGTTCCTCATCTGCTGTCACAACCTCATCGATTTAGTCGTCTTTGATGGATTGTATATCCAAGCTACAAATTCAATAAGATAGTGGATTCATCCTTAAAGATGCTCCAAAGTCCAAACATTATCCACAATGGCCATATTGCTGAAATTCATGCAAGATCGTATGCTCTCAAAATCTACAAGCTTGTTGACAGTTTCATCATTGTGAAGTGATGCTCCCAACCTCATCCACCATGAAAATATGATGTTCATAGCAGCAAGAGTAGAAACGTAAAAAGAATTGACCTGCCCTAGAAAATGCCAAAACCTGTCAGAAAAGAAATAACTGAACAACATAACAAACAGCTGTATGAAGAGAAAATTCAGTTCTTCATAAACTGAAGTGTTTGAAAATACACTTATGTCTCTCAGATGCATGCTTAGATAGAATGCCTATTGGATGGTAAAAATATTTTTATGCACTGGAAGCAATGTGCCCAAATAGACATACAATAATTGTGAAGAGGTCATTGTTTTGAATCCTTGGTAACACTGGTTTACTTACCCATTGTTAAGTTAGGGTGGGAGTATTCCACATGCAAGATGAGCTGAATTCAAAAACGATTTTTGAGTCTTGACTACCTCCATGAAATGAGGCGACTACCTCATTGGCTAAAACGGTATCTCTACCTCTGCAGGTCTTCATTGCAATTTTGGATTGATCCTCCAACTTGTTGCCCATATTTGTCACATGCAACATCGTGTTCAAAACTGCAATGCCGGCATAGTGGTATGGCAGCTAGCTTCAATATTAGAGAGTGCCCACGTTACTAAATAGCTTTGAATCATAGAAAAGTTGATCTCTTTAAAGTGATTGAGTTCTTAATAAGAGAGTTGAACAACATTCCTTTGAAAGAACGGTCTACAATTCATCTGCTGCTCATCCCATTGACAGCTTTCACGATGGGGGAGGCTGCAGATTCGAGCTACCGGAGTTTGTAGTCACCTGCTAGCACCTCAAAACTAGTTCAATGACAAAATTCACAAATTTCTGCACGAGTGCTTAATTTTCAATTCATAAGAAGTGGACTTGGAAATTCCCCAAAGATCCAGTAACACACATGTTGCAAAGTCTCATGTGTGCATCCCCATATCCCCTCAATGAAGTTTCATCGCTTCTCAAGTTTTTTAATAATGCTGAAAGACTTCCCAAGGGCAAATAGTTCTTGAAACAAATCGATTGTTCAGACTGCAGAGTGCCTGCCATACAGGGCGATAGAATTTGCTTTAGATTTCCAAAAGGCCTGATTTCATTACTATTTGGGCAATTAATGGCCCATCGAATGTAATAGTAATGTGAAGCAATACAGTTGAATAAGAAGGAGAAGAGCATTATCGGTAACCTTGTTCTTTTGTTCTTGGCTAATGGACAAAAATGAAGAACGAAGCATCCTGGAGAGTATATATGTTTCTGCGTGTCGGTTTAATTTAGACGTAGCAAATGTGCTGTGTGTTTCTCAGAAAAAATAGCTAATCTTACCTGTACCCGTTCTTTTCAGTACGGTCACCAAATGTCTTTTCTCCTAGTGTCTTCTACTTCGTGCTATATTTCAGCTGATCTAATGCGTCTGCTGGTTCATGTGTTTCTTGTTTCTATCATCAATCCAGAAACCTTAGGACTCTTTGTCATCCACATTTTAAGGATTGCGGACTTGCGGAAAACTCCCCTCACATGCAACAAGAAGCGGAGTTAACAGCACATTAAGCCTGATCAACTTTTACTGCTACGTAAGCCTATAATGACGCAGAGTTTTACTGCTTGCTTGTTTGAAGCTAAAAACTCCAATTGAAGCACGACCTTATTAGCAGAGAGGGGACAAACTTGGTCAGCTGACGAACTGATTATGACACAATTCTGGCCACATTTGATCAATCTTTCCAACTTAATTGAAAACTCGAACCAAAACTACGGTGTGAAGGCTGCAGATTTTACGCGACTAAGAATTTCTTAGATCGTTACAAAGCAGCAAGAACATAGCATGAATGAAATTTCTTCAGCTAGCAGAAAATGTGAAAGCATCTGAAGGAGGTAAATGCCATAATCCACTCGTATCTTGAAATTGCAAACGAGTGAAAAACTACATACATCAACTAGAACCTAAACCCAGAAAAAAAATTGCCTCACAGGTCATATACAAAACCAGTAGAGTAATGTAGTTATGCAAGCTACTTTCACCACTACAAACTTAAGTACAGAGCAGAAGTGAAGGAATTCACATATTAGAAGCTGAAATTCAACTAGCAAAATCATGTTTTCTAGCAGCTCGTCGCTCGCAAATGAAAATACAGCATCATCAAGAAAAAACAAGTGTCTTCAACAGAAGCAAAGCCTTGAACACGGAGCTGTAAAGAGCTTACAAAGAAGCATCACAGTACTAATATAAACAGAGACTAACGCATTTCTAAGGAAAGAACAAAGAAAGCAGCTAAATAAATGATCAAAGAACACCAGATTTTCACAAGCTTTCCAAGAGCAAAAAAATACTTGCATTATTGTCCAGAATTTCGAAAAGCTATCAGAAAACTGATTGAAAACATAGGCACATAACTGCGATGAAGACGGAGCGAGAGAGAGAGAGAGAGAGAGAGAGAGAGAGAGACAGAGACAGAGACAGAGACAGAGAAGCTCCGGGAAGACGCGAGAACAAAAGCGGAAGAGACGCCATAGCTACAAAGCTTCGGACTCCAACTAGAAATTGCATTCTGATTCATAAAATGGCTTAGGCCGGGTCGTCCCGGTGGCCCGACGGGTGGAATCTCCGCAGTAATATCGGGGTCACCGGTATAGCCCGCTGGGAACCAGCATACCGACTACTGCCGGTAGTTGATTAAAGAACTTTGGGTGAGGGATGAGCCTATGAGGCATTGGGGGGCGTTGTCACTTGTTGGCATTGGGATTGGGAGGAGCTAACATATGGGTGTGCAATTAGTGGACTAAGAGGGCTATGCAAATTAGGTGTCTCGGTTCACGCCGTCGCGGATCCCAATTTTTTGTGGGTCCCAAAACTTTTCGTGCACAGGCAAATACGTTGGTCTCAAAATTTCTCAGTCGGAAGCACGCCATCGTTGAGTTGCAGGATATATTTTGCAGGCACATTCACAAGCTCACATGCATTTATGAGTCAATGGTCTTTTTAAATATATATGTAGTAGCAACTATTTCTCCCAAAAATTTTATGGGTTAGAATAGTGAATGCCATGTGGCATGCAAGCAAAAGGGCAGCCAGGTGCCGAGAGATTTCAAGACCGACAAAAAATCTAAACCCAAACTCCCAAAAATTTTCAGATACCATATAGCACAGGCAAGGTGGGCAACATGAGAGAGGCCTTGGGGCACACTACAGATGACAAACTCATCGCTCATCATCTACATAGTGTTAATAAGAGACGAGGTGGGGGGTTGGTTTTGGCCCTCTCATAATGTGTGTATTTCATAAATCAAGAGTGAGAATGAGTTGGGGAACCAAGTACATGAGGCATAAAGGGATCATTGGTAGTTTTCGCGAAGGACTTATGAAGTGTCTATAAATCATCATTGGTCGTGTAGATCACTTTCTTGTCACCTTCCTATGCCAACAAAGATGAAAAATACTCATTCTGAAATGTCATATGTGAGCTAGCTCCACTATCAATCCACCAAGGATCAATATCTTTATGATTAGCCAATAAAAAGAGAAGACATAACAAAGGAATCATTTTGAGTTTTGTCATCAACACCATCCTCATCCAGCGTTAGATTGCTTTGCTTTTCATTTTGATCTCTTTTCTTCTTGAAACACTCACTAGCAAAATGTCCTTTGACTCCACAATAGAAACATTTTAGCTTAGATCTATCTTTCTCCTTGCCAACAAAAGTAGAAGACTACATTGATGTTGCCCTTTAGACCACTTGCCTTTGCCCTTGCCCTTTGAGAACATAGTTTCATCCTCTTCAACTTGAGATGTGGAATTGGATCTTCCTCTTGATAGAAGCCTAAACTCCTCATTCACCAAAATTTCTTGCAAGTCCTCCATATTTAGTAATGTCTTTTGAATAACAAAACATTGAACAAGATTAGCATGATCATCCAACATGTTGGAAAGAGGTGTGTAAAAGATAGGTCTAAAAGAATCGAATAAAAATAAAACGAATAAAACAATAGTGATAAAAATCACGTTCGATCTTATAGTAACTAACTTTGAAATCATTAGTACTACAATGATTACGTAGCCAAACATTCAGCATTGAATTATCAGACAAATAATCTGTCGCGAAGAATTACAAAAACGCATACATTCTGAGACAAAGCTGAACACAATAAGAAGATAGTATTGATTCAGTATGAAAGCGAAACAGATGTAAATGAGTACAAAATGTTTGCGGATCGAAGCCGCGTACTCTAAGTTACGACTAAAATATAAGTCTGAATTAAGCGCAACTACTGATAAGCAATAAGCGCAATAGCAATATCTAATCAACTCTAAAGAACTGAGCTAGAATGCTCAAGAGTGTTCAAGCTCGCAGGCTTGAGAGAGAGCTAACTATTCAATACTTGATCTTTGATATGATTTGATGATTAGATGTTGAAATATGAACAGGTATTTATACTAAGCAATTAGGTTGTCAAATGCGGCTGCCAGTTGGCTGGAGTCTGCTGGCATCAATCCAGTTAGGACTTCTTAGAAATTACTTGCTGATGGATTAATGTAAGTCGGTGGCTTTTGATCGTAAACAGCCTATCTGCAGATTTGAACATAAATTGTAACTTTGTAGAAATGAATGTAAGTTGTAACTGCGAAAAATGTGAAAAATGTGACATTGCATTTTTACTCGCAATTCCTGACAAGTGAAAAATACGAAGGTCTTTGCTAAAGCCATTTCCTTCATATTTAAGGCATCTGACATTTTGCGAAAAAGTCAAAGAGAGGTCAAATGTCGACACTGTAAGCCATTTCCGAGTAGTTATGCAGACTGTGTAAAAACATGAAGAAATCTGCAGGTCTAGATAAAAGTTGGATGAAGATTAAAAATCGATTAGTCGATTAGTAGGAAGGAGAATAATCCAACACTCCTTAATCTGAATCCATGAATGCCTTGACTTTAAACTTAGTTCTGCACAAAACCTTCTGTGTGCATCCAAGCTTAATGCTTTACTATCTACTGTCATATCTTGCGTCCGACAGTACTGCAATCTGACCTCTTTGTCGAGAACTTTGCTTCTAACATAGTGATACTTGAGTTCAATGTGCTTACTCCTAGAATGAAACCTAGGGTTGGCTGACAAGCCAATGACACTTTGATTATCACAAAATATGTAATGTTGGAGCATATTGATTCAAACTGATATATGAAAGTAAGTTTCTCAACCAAATTGCTTTCTTTGTAGCTTGTGAGGCTGCGATATACTCTGATTCTATAGAAGATAGAGTTATCAAAGATTCCTTACAATTGTTCCAGGAAATTGGACCATTGTTGAGGAAGAATGTAAATCCGAAAGTGAATTTACGAGTGTCTACATCTCTTGCCCAACTCGCATCTATGTAACCATTGAGTAAATTGAGTTTGTTGTTGTCGACTGTTCCATAACTAATGCAAAAGTTCATAGTAGCGTGAAGATATCTCATGACTTTGATAAGAGCCTTCAAATGTGTCATACCAGGGTTAGTCATAAACTCACTTAGGGAGCTGACTGCAAAAGCTATGTTTGGACTGGTACAGATCATGGCGTACATAAGAGATCCTATAATGGAATGATAAGGATACTCACGCATATGCTCCTTCTCTTGAATTGTTTGAGGACACTAGTACTTTGACAATTTGAGGCCTGGTTCCATTGGTGAGAGAGCTAACTTGCAATTAACAAAATTATATTTGACTAATTAGATGTACCTTTGTTGAGTAATGTAGATCAACTTTCGATTTTTGTCTCTGTGGATTGGAATACCAAGATAGAAATGAGCTTCGCCTAGATTGGTCATGTTGAACTCAAAAGATAACATTGTCTTGTCTTCTTTTATCAGATCGATATTGTTGCCGAAGAGCAATGTGTCATCCACGTATAGAGTGATAATGATAAAAGACTACCACATTGTCTTGAAGTAAACATTCGAATCTGAAGATCTTGGTGTGTAGTTGTGATCAATGAGAAAAGTATAGATTTTTTGAAACCATGCTCGAGCAGATTGCTTCAAGTCATAAAGTGCCTTATGGAATTTACACACATAACTGTGTTTACCCTTGATAATACAACCTTCGGGTTGCACCATGTAAATGTCTTTTTTGATAACTCCATTGAGATATGTTGTCTATACATCCGTTTGATGTATTTCCAAATCTGTTACAGTAGAAAACGATAATAAAAGTCGGATAGAAGAATTCTTGATTATTTGACTGAAGGTCTCAGTGTAATCGACATTGTATACCTAAGAAAATCCTCTAGCAACAAGTCAAACTTTTCTTCTGTCGATCCTTCTGCTTTGTACTTAACTTTGAAAATCCATTTGTAATCAACTACATTTCTGCTAGCAGGTAATTCGACAATAGTCCATGTCTGGTCCTTGATAAGAGATGAATACTCTTTATTTATAGCTTCTTTCCAAAGATCAGAATCGGGCTGGACTGAGTGTCTCTTCGACAGTTGTCGGTCGACAGTCGTCGTTCGCAACAGTCGTCGGCGATACCGGATAGGTGGTCTGCTAGTTCTTGATGATCTTCTGGGAAATAGAGAAAATTGATCATTTTCATCATACTGTAGTTGCTGAACTGCAACATCATCATCTTCTGATTCATCGTTGATATGTTGTTCGTCGAAAGTAGATGAGCTTGGACCTTCAATGAGAATAGTTGATTGAGGAACTGGGAAGTTCAATATGTCAAGAGAATCTGACAGGTCGGCTACATGGGCTTTGCCTTTTCCTTTGAGGTCGATAAACTGATCTTCAATGAAGATGACAACTCAGCTAGCGAATATCTTCGACTCGATGGGATCGAACAATTTGTAGGCTTGATCTGAAGTAGTGTAGCTGATGAAAATATGTTTGATACTTTGGAAGTCGAGCTTCTTCCTGTGATCATGAGGAATCTACGCATAAGCAGTACATCCAAAAACTTATAAATTCGATAAAGAAGGTTTGGTACCTATCCAAACTTCGAATGGTGTTTTGTCTGAGAGACTTTTGGTTGGACATATGTTCTGAATATAGGTTGCTATTGAAACAGCTTCAGCCCAAATGGACTTCGGAAGTGTCGCATGGGATAACATGCACTTTGCCAATTCAACTAAGGTTCTGTTCTTTCTCTCAACAATACCATTTGACTAAGGTGAACAGGAGGTAATGTATTGTTGTAAAATGTCGTTGTTAAGGCGATACTCCTTGAATTCGATGGAGATATATTCTCCCCCGTTGTGGATCTCAGTGCTTTGATTCGTTTGCCAGTTTGATTTTCTGCATGCTCTTTGAATTGTCTAAACTTGGTGAAAGCTTCTGATTTCTGCTTAATGAAGTAAACAAATATATTTGAATGAACAACATCTAACAGACCTTTTGCTACATCTCATATGTAGAGGCAGGCTTGGAAGCGATGTCATAATTGCATCTTGATCGTCTATGACTAATCCAACAACAGCCATCTATTGCAAGAGACTCTTAAACTAGTTAATATGATTCTGAAGAGAATCATTATTCAACATCTTGAGTGTGAAGAATTTCCTTCAAAGATGTAACTTGGTAGTTACGTCTCTCACATCATATACTGAGCTCGGGATGTCCCAAACTTCTTTCGAAGTTTTGGCTTTAGCTACGTGGCCAATCTGAGTATCTGATATATTGAGGATAATAAGCGCGAAAGCTTTACCATCCTTCGATTTTCATTTTGAGTCATTTGTGTCATCTTCAGGTTTCACTTCGATACCTGTAACGACATCCCACAATTTGTTGGCGATTAGCAAGGTCTTCATCTTAAATTTCCATACATAATAATTGGATCCATTCAGCTTGTCTGCTATAAGAGCGACTTTACTTTGAGAATCCATCTGAAACTTTAGACTGTCGATAATTCGATTGTCATTAAGAGAAAGATACAGTACTGTGAAAATCAATTCTCTAATACCGAAACAAATTGATTCAAACTGAAGAATAATTTGATATCACGAAAGATATCAAGTATTAGAGCTTGCGCTCTGATATAGTATTAGGCCTTGAAGAATCAATGCTTTGATACCATGTCGAAAAAAAATGTGTAAAAGATAGGTCTAAAAGAATCAAATAGAAATAAAATGAACGACAAGAAAGAAAACTGATCGTGGGCAGCGGAATAGACTATCTTCCTCTTTCTTCATGCATGACCACGCCTATCAATTTCGAACAAAACAATAGTGATAAAAATTGCATTCGATCTTATAGTAGCTAACTTTGAAATCATTAGTACTACAGTGATTTCGTAGCCAAACATTTAGCATTGAATTATCGGTACATTTTGAGACAAAGCTGAACGCTATAAGAAGATAGTATTGATTCAGTATGAATAGGCGAAATAGATGTACATGAGTACAAAATGTTTGCGGATTGAAGTCGCATACTCTAAGCTATTTTTGAATGACTAAAATATATGTCTGAATTAAGCGCAACTACTGATAAGTAGTAAGCACAATAGCAATCTCTAATAAACTCTAAAGAACCGAGCTAGAATGCTCAAGAGTGTTCAAGCTTGCAGGCTTGAGAGAGAGTTAATTATTCAATACTTGATCTCTGATTTGATTTGACCATTAGATGCTGAAATATGAAAGTGGCCTCTCAGTATGCCTATAACCTATCTGTGCCCTGCCTGCGACATGGAATCAACTACAAATGTTGTCCAGCGATCTGCCTAGCTATCAAATCTATGTATATCCTGCTATAGCTGCGGCCATCTGTCAGCCCTCACTGACCTTCTCACAATCCTCATTGATCTCTCTACACTGGCTACTCTCTGTCTGAATTATTTTTTAGTCGAACGTTTCCCATATGATCTTCTAAAGGCACAATCTTAAAACCTAACGGTAGTGTCCTAATCTTGAGAGACCAATCCCTAAGGGGATAGGGACAGTTCTTAAGACTCAACAGATGGTATCCTAAATGTTGGAAAGAGGTGTGAAAAGGATAGGTCAAATAGAATCGAAGAAAAAAATTTGAACGACAAGAAAGAAAACTTATCGTGCGCATCGGAATAAACTATCTTCCTCAATCTCTATGCATGACTACGCCTATCAATTTTGAACAAATCAATAGTGATAAAAATCATGTTTGATCTTATAGTAACTAACTTTGAGATCATTAATACTATAGTGATTACGTAGCCAAACATTAAAACATTGAATTATCAGACAAACAATCAGTCGCAAAGAATTACAGAAATGCATACATTATGAGACGAACCTGAATGCAATAAGAAGATAGTATTGATTCAGTATGAAAATGAAACAAATGTAAATGAGTACAACAAGTTTGCGGATCGAAGCCGCGTACTCTAAGCTATTTCTGAGCGGCTAAATAAAAGTCTGAATTAAGCGCAATTACAGATAAGTAGCTAGCACAATAGCAATCTCTAATCGACTCTAAAGAATTGAGCTAGAATGCTCAAGAGTGTTCAAGCTCGCAAGCTTGAGAGAGAGAATCTAACTATTCAATACTTGATGATTGATCTTCATGCTTCAATGCTTAATAGCTAAGATGTAGGAATATGAACAACTATTTATATTAAGCAATAAGGTCATCAAATGCGTCATCCAGTTGGCTGTGATGTGCTGGTATCCATCCAGTTAAGACTTCTCAGAAATTACTTGTTGATGAATTAATGCAAGTCGGTGGCTTTGGTCGTAAACAGTTTGTCTGCAGATTTGAACGTAAGTTGTTACTCTGTAGAAATGAACATAAACTGTCATGCAAAAAATATGAAGGTCTTTGCCACCGTCATTTCCTTAACATTTCAGGCATCTGACATTTTGCGAAAAAGTCAAAGTGAGAGGAAAAATCCAAAGACGAAAATGCCAATACTGTGAGTTGTTTTCAAGTAGTTATGCAGACTGTGTAAAAACACAAAGAAATCTGCAGGTCTGAGTTAGTAGGAGAATAATTCAACACTCCCTCTTAATTTGAATCCATGAATGCCTTGACCTTTAGGCTTAGTTCTGCACAAGACTTTCTGTGTGTATTCAAGCTTGATGCTTTGGTAAAAATATTTGATGTCATATCTTGCATTCAACAGTATTGCAATCTGACCTCTTGTCGAGAATTTTGCTTCTGACGTAGTGATACTTGAGTTCAATGTCCTTACTCCTAGAATGAAATCTGGGGTGGGTTGGCTGACAAGGCAATGGCACATTGATAATCACAAAATAGTAATGCCGGAGCATATTGATTCAGACTGATATTTGAAAATAAGTTTCTCAACCAAATTGCTTCCTTTGTAGCTTGTGAGTCTGCGATATACTCTGTTTCTATACAAGATAGAGCTATCAAAGATTGCTTGCGTTTGTTCCAGGAAATAGGACCATTGTTGAGGAAGAATGTAAATCCAGAAGTGGATTTACGGGTGTCTGTATCTCCTGCACAACTTGTTGGATTTATCTCCTCTACTCTCCCAAATCCTATATTAATCTGCCTCTATTCATGCTGTTGCATTTTTATTCCTATTGTCGCACAGTCTGCATATTTGAACTGTTTGTCGCTACAGTTTGGATTTTTACTCGGGAATTTCCGCAGGCGAAAAACTCGACACTGTCACCTTTTCACCTTTGGGCCATCCCGAGCAACCAAGTGTTTTGTGACACTTCCAAAAAAGCGATAGTTGCGCAATCTGCATAAATACAAGTAAATCTGAACATGCGAAAAATGCGAAAATGTGACACTGCATTTTTACACGCAATTTATGACAGGCGAAAAATGCGACACTGCCCATACAAATACGGACGGTGCCCTACAAATTCCGACGGTGCCCTTATAGAAAGACAAAGATACCTTACAAATGATTTTCTAAGTCATTGGATGGGGTGTCACAATTTTTGCATTTTCATCAATGTCAATTTTAGCAAAGCCCGACGTCGCGGCCTTGTCACGCTTGTTCTATGCACTGTGAAATCAGATTTGACAACAACAACAGCCACCCACGATGTCCTACAGACAGCACAATCACTTTTGTACCTTCTTCATCTGCACAACTGTAAAATTTATGTATATAGTGAATACCATTTTGGTATTCACATAGCAGAAGATAAAATGAAGCATGATCTGTAATTCAGAGACAGACATTGTAGATGCCTTCACGCATTGATTCCTTCTCTCAGAAAGGCCCGAAGCAATCAAAGCAAGACTAGAAACCAACACAACACAAAGAACAGTCAAATTTGCATACTAAGAAGAAGCTATTCTGCAAGAGAAACAACCACGAGATTCAAGACTGCCGGATACTACAAGCAAAGAACAACAACAAATGCAGCTACAGAAGCTCCACAGCCCATTCAAGAAGCGGATCATGATGCTTTCATGACTAGCCATCAAGGAGCATCCAACGATAGTTCTTAGTTTTTGGGTTCTGGTGCCACTCAGCATATGACCAGCCTCATTGGCTGTTTTGAGTCCTATACACCCTACATTACCAACAAATACGTTCACCTTGGCGATAATAACACACAAGCTATTAAAGGTGAAGGTACTCTAAGATTAAGCTTTGCAAATGATCAATCTAAGCTACTTTCTAAAATATGTACCCAATCTGTCTACAAATCTGCTCTCTATAAGCAGAATCACAAATCTAGGACATAAAGTAGAATTCAAATGTGATCAATGCAAAGTAATTGATAGGACAGGCAAGATCCTAGCACTCGAAAAGAGGCATGGATACTTGTATAGATTAAGTCATTGCTTTTCTACCTCTAGTCAGGCGCTCAGTACTTCCATTCAAGCAAATAAAAGTATACTTTAGCATTATAGGCTTGGTCACTTGAATCATGCTTCTGTACAACAAATGTCTAAACATTTTATTGTTCTTGATCTAGACTATTCTGATAATAAAGTTGAGTTACCTGTCTGTCAAGACTGTTTAGTTGGTAAACAGACTAGGAAACCATTTAGATCAAGCCATCAACATACTGCAAGAGGATTGTTAGATGTTGTACATATAGACATTTGTGGCCTGATGCAGAATCATTCTCTGAAGGATGCAAAGTATTTCATAACTTTTAATGATGAATTCTCCAGAAGGAATATGGTGTATTTTACCAAGAATAAATCAGAAGCTTTCAATTGCTTCAGAATCTTCAAGAAGCGTGCAGAGAAAGAGAATGGAAGGATGATCAAAGGCCTGAGGTCTGACAATGGTGTAGAGTACATCTCTACTGAATTTGAGTATTGCTAGAGCCAAGACATTGAGCAACAATTTATCACTCCTTATAGTCCTCAATCGAATGGCTTGGCCGAGAGGAAGAACCGTACTTTGGTTGAATCAGCTAAATGTATGCTAGCGCATGCATCACTGCCCAAGAGCTTCTGGGTCGAAGTTGTTTCCACTGCAACTTACGTCCGGAATAGATGTTGAAGGCCCTCTCAGACAGAACACCCCATGAGGTGTGGATAGACTCTAAGCCTTCTATGAAAAACCTACGAGTGTTCGAATGCATCGACTACATGTAGATCCCGATAGAGACGAGAAAGAAATTCGACTTTCAAGGTATTAAGACCATCTTGATTGGATACACTTCATCTGATAACACACACAAGCTGTATGGTCCCGATACCCAGCAAATCTTGTTCAGCCAGGATATAGTCTTTATCGAGGATCAATTCATCGACATCAAAGGCAAAGATATTGTTCCAAGAGAACCTTTATCGCCTGCCATTGACAGAGAGTATTTCTCTCTGATCAAGAACCAGACGTGGTCATTAGTTTAAGCTCCTACTGACTACAATATCATCGATTGCAAATGGATTTTTAAGATCAAGTACAATGCCAATGGAGTGATTGATCGAAGGAAGGCAAGACTGGTAGCACGAGAATTCAATCAGATGCCCAACGTTGACTATAGTCAGATCCCCAACCCTAAACCCTAAACCCAAAGTCAAGCATTCATCGATCTGAGCCCTCCTATCATATGCTGCCGCAGCCGACCTTGAAGTGCATCAACTTGATGTGCAAACAGCTTATCTGAATGAAGTTATAGAATAAGACATCTACATGATCCAGCCCGAAGGGCATATTTTGGAAGGTATGAAGAATCATGTCTGTAAACTCCATAAGGCACTTTATTGCTTGAAACAATCTGCCAAGGCTTGGTTTCAGAGGATCAACATATTTCTCATCGAATAAGGTTTTCAACCAAGCACTATTGATTGCAACGTCTATTCCAAGTCAGTGTAGCAATCCTTCATTATCATCACCTTATACGTGGATGATATGTTGTTTTTCAACAACAATACCAATTTGGTTAAGGATGCTAAACATATGTTGTTTTCTGAGTTCGACATAACTAAATGAAGCTCACTTCTGTGTGGGCATTCAAATCCACAGAAACAAAACGAGACGACTGATTTATATCACTCAACAAAGGTATCTTCACAATGTCCTTGACATATATAATCTAATGAACTGTAAGTTAGCTCACCCACCGATGGATCCAAGCCTGCGTTTGTCAAAGGACCAATGTCCCCAGACCAAGTAGGAAGAGGAACAAATGAGAGAGTATCATTATCAATCGATACTTGGATCTCTCATGTACGCAATGGTTTGTACAAGACCTGACATCTCTTTTGCGGTAAGCTCACTCAGCCAATATATGGCTAATCTTGGCATTACCCATTGGAAGGCTCTCATAAGAGTCATGAGGTATATTCGAGCTACCATAGACCAGTGCATCTGCTATGGAGAAGTCAACAATGACAATCTCCATCAACTCAGTGGATACTCTGATGCAAGCTGGGGAGGAGATGTAGACAATCGTAAGTCCACATCCGGATTTACATTCTTCTTTAACGACGGTCCTATTTCATGGAACAGTCGTAAGCAAACCTCTATCGCTCTTTCATCTACATAAGCAGAATTCATTTATGCTTCTCAATCCATTAAAGAAGCGTTTTGGTTGAGAAATTTAATGTCAGACATTAGTTTGTATCAGTACAGCCCTACAATCATATTATGTGATAATCATAGTGCTATTGCCTTATCGGCCAATCCTAGATTTCACTCTAGGAGTAAGCACATTGAAATTCGATATCACTATATTAGGGGCAAGGTTCTCAACAAGGAGGTAAGCTTAACGTACTGTAGAACCCAAGACATGGTTGCAGATATTTTTACAAAGACAATAAGTGTTAATGCACACAAGTTTTGTGCATTGCTTAGTCTGAAGATCAAGGCATTCATGGATCCAGATTAAGGGGGGATGTTGGATTTATCTTCTCTACTCTCTTAAATCCTATGTTAATCTACATCCATTCATGCTACTGCATTTTTACTCGTGTTGTCGCATAGTCTGCATATTTGAATTATTTGTCACTACAATCTGTATTTTTACTCAAGAATTTTCACAGACAAAAAACCTGACACTGTCACCTTTTCACCTTCGGGCCATCTTGAGCAACCAAGTGTTTTGCGACACTTCCAGAAAAGCCACCATTGCGCAGTCTACATAAATACAAGTAAATTTGAATAGGAGAAAAATGCGACATTGCATTTTTACACGTAATTTATGACAGTCGAAAAATATGACACTGCCCTACAAATGCCGACGGTGCTCTTATAGAAAGACGAAGGTACCTTACAAATGATTTTCTAAGGCATTGGACGGGGTGTCGCAATTTTCGCATTTTCATCAGTGTCAATTTTAGCCCGACGTCGCGGCCTCCTCACGCTCATTCTATGCACTATGCACTCAGATTTGACAACAACAACAGCCACCCACGATCTCCTATAGACAAAACAACCACTTTTGTACCTTCTTCATTTGCACACCTGTAAAATTTATGTATATAGTGAATACCATCTCAGTATTCGCATAGCAAAAAGTAGAACAAAGCATGATCTGTGATTCAGAGATAGACATTGTAGATGCCTTTGCACATTGATTCCTTCTCTCAGACAGATTGTCAGTAATATGTTCATAACCTTTTTACAGATTGTGGTTAGCTTTGTGAAGCACGCAGTTACATCCGCTATTGTTTTGTGCTCAGTTGCATTATTGACTTGTATATTTCGCTATACTTAATCTGATTATAGTTCTGCTTGGTTCTGCGTTCAGATTTGTGTCAATACTGCAATGCTTTTCTACATTTTGTCTGGCTATCTAATTGATTTGTCTGGTCGTCTGCTCTTTGCTTCTGCTACCACCGTGCATTAAAAGCTTTAAAATTATCATATTCTTGTGTTCACCAGTAGCGCACGCACCAAGAGAATTGAAGGGCTCACTCTAATATTCTCCGACACAACTAGCATCTATGTAACCACTGAGTAAATTGAGTTTGTCATTGTCGACTGTTCCACAACAAATACAAAAGTCCATAGTAGCTCGAAGATATCTCATAACTCTGGTAAGAGCCTTCCAATGTATTATACTAGGGTTAGTCATGAACTGACTTAGGGAGCTGATAGCAAAAGCTATGTCTGGCCTGGTATAGAGATCATTGTGTACATAAGAGATCCTATTATTGAATGATAAGGATACTCACGCATTGCTCCTTCTCTTCGATTGTTTGGGGACACTGGTCCTTTGATCATTTGAGACCTGGTTCCATTGGTGAGAAAGCTAACTTGCAATTAACCAGATTATATCTGACTAACATATTGTAGATATATCTCTACTAAGTAATGTAGATCAACTTTCGATTTCTATCTCTATGGATTTGAATACCAAGGTAGAAATGAGCTTCGCCCAGATCGGTCATGTCGAATTCAAAAGATAGCATTGTCTTGTCTTCTTTTATCAAATCGATACTGTTGCTGAAGAGCAATGTGTCATCCACGTATAAAGTGGTAAAGTATTGATCCTTTGAAACCATGCTCGAGCAGATTGCTTCAAGCCATAAAGTGCTTTATGGATTTTACACACATGATTGTGGTTACCTTCGATAATATAACCTTTGGGTTGCACCATGTAAATGTCTTATTCGATAACTCCATTAAGATATGCTATCTATACATCCATTTGATGTATTTCCAAATCTGCAGTAGCAACAAATGATAATAAAAGTCGATGAGAAGAATGCTTGACTACTGATCTGAGTGTATTCGACTTTGTATACCTGAGAAAATCCTCTGACGACAAGTCGGACTTTTCTTCTGTCAATGCTTCCGTCTGCTTTGTACTTGACTTTGAAAATCCATTTGCAATCAACTACGTTTCTGCTAGTAGGTAATTCGACAATCGTCCATGTCTGGTTCTTGATAAGAGATGAATACTCTTTATCCATAGCCTCTTTCTAGAGATCAAAATCGAGCTGACTGATTGCCTCTTTGACAGGCGTCAGCTCCTGGACAAGGTAGGTTGCAGACTCGTCGATATACCTGATAGGTGGTCTACTAGTTCTTGATGATCTTATGGAAAATAGAGGAAGTTGATCATTTTCATCATATTGTAGTTGTTGAATTGCAACATCATCATCTTTGGATTCATCGTTGATATGTTCTTCATCGAAAGTAGATGAGCTTGGACCTTCAATGAGAATAGTCGACTAAGGAACCTCAAATTTCAATATGTGTCGGACGAGTCAGATAAGTCGGCTACATGGGCTTTGTCTTTTCCCTTGAGGTCAATAAACTGATCTTCAATGAAGATGACATCCCGGCTAGTGAATATCTTCTACTCGATAGGATCAAATAACTTGTAAGCTTGATCTGAAGTAGTGTAGCTGATGAAGATACATTTGATACTCTAGAAGTCGAGCTTTTTTCTGAGATCATGAGGAATCTGCACATAAGCAGTACATCCAAAAACTCATAAGTTTGATAAAGAAGGTTTGGTACCTATCCAAACTTCGAATGGTGTTTTGTCCGAGAAACCTTTAGTAGGACATCTACTCTGAATATAGTTTGCTGTTAAAACACCTTCAACCCAGAAGGACTACGGAAGTGACGCATGTGATAACATGCACTTTGTCGATTCAACTAAAGTTCTGTTCTTTCTCTCAGCAAGACCATTTGACTGAGGGAATAGAAGGTAATGTATTGTTGCTCAATGTCGTTGTTAAGACAATACTCTTTAATTTCGGTGGAGATATATTCTCCCCCATTGTCGGACCTCAGTGCTTTGATTCATTTTCCAGTTTGATTTTTTGTATGCTCTTTGAATTGTCTGAACTTGAAGAAAGCTTTTAATTTTTGCTTAATGAAGTAAACATTTGTTCTTTTAGAGAATTCGTCAATAAAGGTATTGAAATACTTTGCACCTAGCAATGATGGAGTTTGCATATGTCCACATATATATGAATGAACAACATCTAACAAATTTTTTATTGCATGCCTATGACTCGATCTAAAAGGAATCCTAGTCTGCTTTCCAAAGATGCAACTATGGCAGACAAGGAGATCGACTTTGCCAGAAGGATAGTCAAGATCAAGTGCTAGGGATTGTCTGGAGATGTTCGAAACAGATGCATAATTCAAGTGTCCTAAGCGATGATGCCATAGTAATGCTTTATTGACAAGAACAGAGGCTTTCAAGGCTTGACCAGTATCAGAATAACAATGTGCCAATTTGTATAAGTATCCATGTGTCTTGTCGAGTGCAAGGATCTTATTACTCCTATCAATAATTCTGCATTGATCAGACTCAAACTCCACCTTATGACCTAAATCTGTAATTCTACTTACTGATAATAAATTTGTAGAGAGTTTAGGAACATACAAGACTTTTGACAGTAGTTTGAATTGATCATGCTGGAATCTTAATCTTACAGTACCTTCACCTTCGATAGTGTGAGTGCTATCATCACCAAAATGAACATACTTCTTTGTGCTGTAAGGCATATAGGAATGGAAAATCTCACAATGATTGGTCATATGTTGAGTAGATCCAGAATCCAAAAACCATGAATCATCCGAATTCGCGTATTTGTTTCTGACCATCAAAATGTCTTTGTCCATTTCGACTTCAGGAGATGTTATAAATGTATCTGCTTGTTGATCAGGTTGCTTGGTTGCATTCTTCACTTTGAGAATTCGACAATCCTAGATCTCATGGTTATTGCCATTGCAATACCTGCAAAACATCTTTATTTTCAACAAATGTGGATTTGATGATTGTTCTTGACTTTGAGTCTGTTTCTGATTCGATGTAGACTGCTTGGAGCTTTTATGCTTCTGTCGTTTCGATACCTTGTTGACATATAGAGCATGAGACAAAGTGTCTTGACTTCTTCGATTATCTTCTTGCAGCAACATAGTGATAACTATGGTAAGAGTTAAATCTGAGTATGTCGTGATGATCATCACCCAATTCTCATATGTAGAGGGCAAGCTTGAAAGCAATGTCATAATTGCATCTTGATCGTCTACGACTGTTGGAAAGAGGGGGTGAAACGAAGATAACTAAAAAAGAAACGAACACGAAAAGAAGCGAACTCGAAAAGAAATGAACTCGAATGGAAAATGTTTGTGGGCAACATTATAAGCTATCTCACTCTTTCCTCAAGCATGACTATGCCTATCAATCTCGAACAAAACATTAGATAGAAATCACGTTCGATCTGATTACATAGCCAAACAATAAGCATCAAAACATCAGACAAATAATTTGTCGCAAACAGTTAGACAAATTATTAGTCGCTAACTACTCACGAAGAGCTAGACTAATAAGCAGTCGTGAACAACTAGACTAATAGTAATTCACGAAGAGCAGACAACAAGTTTAAGTAATTAGAAAGCCAGATAGAACGTAGAAAAGCATTGCAATATTGACACAAATCTGAACGCAGAACAACAGAGCTATAATCAGATTAAGTATAATGAAATATACAGATTCATAATGCAGGTGAGCACAAAACAATAGCGGACATAACCACGTGCCTCACAAAGCTAATCACACAATCTGTAAAGGTGATGAATCTATTATTGACAATACATCTAGAAGAAAAGAATCAATGCACGAAGACATCTATGATGTCTATCTCTGATTATCAGTGATGTTTCGTTCTCTCTTCTGTTCTATTCTAGTGTCGTTCTAATACAGTTGTCTGAATACGCAGATGGTATTCAATATATACATAATTTTATAGGTGTGTAGATGAAGAAGGTACAAAAGTGGTTGTAATGTCTATGGGAGATCGTGGGTGGCTGCTGTCATTGTCAAATCTGATTGCAGAGTGCATGGGATGAGCGTGAGAAGGCCGGCCTTCGCTAAAATTAACGTTGACGAATATGCAGAAAATATGACACTGACAAGTGTCTTAAAAATTGATTTACAAGGTACCTTCGCTTTTCTACAAGGACACCTTTGGCATCTATAGGACACCTTTGGTATTTGTAGGGAAGTGCCATCTTTTTCGCCTGTCATTAATTATGTGTAAAAACAAAGTATCGTCTTTTCTGCCTTTTTCACCTGTGGAAATCCCCGAGTAAAAATGCAGACAGTCACGTTTTTTGCTTGTCTTATTTTACATGTAAATATGCAGACGATGCAACAACACAAGTAAAATACAGCAGCATGAATGGAGGCAGATTAACATAGGATTTAGGAGAGTAGAGGAGATAAATCCGACACCCCCCCTTAATTTGGATCCATGAATGCATTGATTTTCACACTAAGCAATGCACAAAACTTGTTGTGTGCATTAACACTTAATGCCTTTGTGAATATATCTGCCACCATGTCCAGCGTTCTACAGTACGTTAAGCTTATCTCCTTATTGAGAATCTTGCCCCTAATGTAGTGATATCGGATTTCAATGTGCTTACTCTTAGAGTGAAATCTAGGGTTGGCCAATAAGGCAATAGCACTTTGATTATCACATAATTTAATTGTTGGGCTGTATTGATACAAACTAATGTCTGACAATAAATTTCTCAACCAAAACACTTCTTTAATATATTGAGAAGCAGCAATGTATTTTGCTTATGTAGATGAAAGAGCGATAGAGGTTTGCTTACGACTGTTCCATGAGATAGGACCACCGTTGAAGAAGAATGTAAATTCAGATGTGGACTTACGATTGTCTACATCTCCTCCCCAGCTTACTTCTTAGTTATTGGATTGAGATATGTTTGAGCTTGTTCCTATCAGACTTAGAGTTGCTGCTCTCTTTCACTATAGGTATTTTCAAGGTTGAACTACCTTCCTATGTGAAACACTTGCAACTATATATGAGATGAATCTCAAATATTCAACAAGACAAGTTATCTAGATCAGACACACAAAGTGGTTTGAGACACTTTGTCTGGTTTGAATTCTACTTTTGGCACGTGTGAAATGCTTCAAAAGAAAACACTATTGACACTCAGAAGGCTCAAAGGGGGTTCAAATACTTCAAACTCAGTCTTGATCTACAGTTTCTTGTGTTGGATGTTCAAAACAATGGATTCAGAACAAAGTATAATTGAATCAAATCAAAATGTTGTCACTCAGATTTTGGACCTATCCCTATCCTCTTTAAGAGCTTATAACTCTTGCTAGACACATCAGATTGATTTGGTTTCAATTTCTATGGAAAGTACAGATCAAATGCTTTCCATCAAACTATAAGACTGCTATCTCTGGATCTATAAGTAAGGAGAACAAAGGGACTGAAAAACTCTGATTTTCACACGTGTGGAATTCCAGAATTCCGTACTTCCTCAATTCAGGTCTAAAAATTCAGTTCAAGTCCTATTTGATCCAAATACACTTCAAGGAAGGGTTAGAAAAAGTGCAAAACTGCTTTTTTGCTCGATTAACCTCTCAGTTTTTTGTACAATCAGAGTTGTTAGCATGCAAAGCTTAATGTGGCTCTGATACCATGACAAAATTTCCAGAATTCGCACGTGTGGGGAATGTCCACAAGAGTGACTGATCTTAATTAAGCTTTGTGATTGCACTATAACCTGATTCTAGATTGATTAACAAAATCTAGTTCAGAAGAAATGGCTAATCCACAATCTAGCATGCTAATCAACAGCATATAATAGCAATGATCAAAGAATGAAAAAATACAAGATTTCAATGTATGAGCATTAGCCTCAACACGAGTTAGAGAGAGAGAACTAGAGAGATAACAAGCAATATTTGTTTAGATCCAAAATGACATGAGATAGCTACAAAACCTTGGTTCTTCATCATTGATTGTGTGGAGAGCTACACATATTTATGGAGATTGAGGCAGCTCGAGGTAGAACCATATCTATCCATTCCAAAATGACATCTAAAGTGACATCTAGAGTCTATGTGACATTTGTCACTTGTCATGCATGAAATTCTACCAACTTTTTACAAGTGTACTAGTTCTAACTAGAAATGTCCAAATCATCATGCATGTGTCCATTAAACTTTGTGCATGCCTTGCATGTCACTATGGATCACTTACAATTAATGCATGTGAGTTGCCACGGGTTTCTACAAGCATAATCATGCTAATTCTATGTCTACAAACTATATGCAAGTTGTATTTATCAAACTAGATAATGCATAACCATGTAGCTCGAGTTCTATGTAGGCCAAACTTGGCATTTTGCATTAATGAGCTACATACTTGCACGGTACAACATTTGTAGCAAGCCAGGAAATCAATATGGATTGTTTTTCAATTTTAACAGTTTGAAACTCATTGGTGAGTTTCTCCATTTGAAGTTGGTGTTGCCCTAGTCCCCTCGGGGATGAGTGTTCCTATTGAGTCATGCGAGGGTCTCTTGTCATTGGTCTTGTCTCGTCTATCCCGAGGAATTGCATTAAACTCGTTTGTCTGTAGGTTTGTATGATTGGCTAGCCCATAACCTTGCAGATCTAATCCAACCCTTTGTATCTGATGTCCATGGCTTTGTATACTTGTAGATCCGGGCTTGTCACCAAAAGCTACTTTCTTTGCAGGATTGCATTCCTGAATCCTAGTCTGTATAATCCTAAGGGAGTTGGTTTTTTATCTATATGGCTTCCAATCAAGGGTATAGGTTCTTTTATTCCAACAGTAGCTAATGAGGATGATTTGTCTCTAGGTTTTATGTCTTTGGAGTCTACCAGCCGCTTACTTGCTCCCTCACACTCTTCATTAGAGATGTCTATCTGTACCCTATCTTGAGTTACCCTCTGCCATTTCTTCTCTATGAGTGTTTCTGCCAAGTTTATCGGGGGCTTGTCTCCTTCTGTTCTAGTCACGTCACCCTGAGAGGTCACTCTACAATCTACCTGTGGTTGACTCCAAGTTTGGTAGGTTCTAAGTAGTTCATCATCCATGACATCATGGTGTATCGATTCTTGCCTTCGATTTCTAGTATTGAAATCATTCTCTTGGGACCAACATCCATCTTCTGAATGGCCACGCTCTCTATAATATCTGAAAAAGGCGTTGGGATATGCAGGTGAAACACCTCCTATAAAAGTGGGACTATTAAGTGATGATTTACCACATTGTATTGGCTTGGTGTCCCCTTTCAATGGTACTGTATGATTTACGGTTTTCATCATGGCTAAGATGGTTTCGCATTCATTCGTAGCAATAAAGGCCCCTTCTGTGGTTCTGGCTCTAGACACTGCTTCTTCGAATGATGTAACCCCAGATTGGCGTACTTCTAGCTGGATAGCTGGTTATAGGCCCCTCAAGAAAAAGGTAAGTACTAATTGAGATGATACCTCAGTTGCCTAGTCCTATGTTCAATTGGCGAACGAGGTCCTTGATTCGTTTAACATATAGGCGTACTGATTTTCCTGGTTCTTGTTGTATCGTGGTCAAAGCGAACATCAAGCTATCAATATTGTATTTGAGTCCAAACTCTGCTATAAACAGTTGTAATAGTTTCTCCAAGGTGGTAATGGAAGCTTTGGGTAAATTATAGTACCATCGTCTAGCTTCCCCTACTAGAGTTGTGAAAAACAACATCATTCTATGCATTGGATTTATGACAGTGTTTGTGAACATCAGCGTGTCAAATTCTTGGATATGTCTATGGGCATCTTCATCAGTGCTTCCATGAAACTGAGGTAGGGAGCCTACTATTCTTGGTGTCCTTCCGATATCATCAAGAATAACTATTGGCTGAGTGACTCTTCGTGTCAATGGTGCGATAGATAGAAGGCTAGGTGTTTGCACAGTCAGTTATCGATGGTCATCTTCAGCTAAAATTTCTACTTCCGTGTTCTGGTTAGTGTGATCCTCGAGGCCCATGTCTAGCTCAACTTTACTTTCTACCATCGGTCCCTGTTTTGATAGTATGTCATCATCCATCACCTCTTCATCACTTTTTGCTTCATCATCCGCCACCATATTGGGCTTTGGTTCAATTCCATCTTCAAATATGGTCTCCCACTCAGATTCATCACTATAACTCTCAACTGGATTAGATATCTCACCTTCATTGTCATATCGAGTGATGTCATCTATGTGGATATCTAAAGGTGTTTCTCACTCTTGTAGTGAGAGTGCTATTGCTATTTGTAGATCAGCAGTACTATCTTCTTGATCCTCAAGAAGATTTGGCATTGTGCGTTCTTGTGGTGACTGCTCTTGGGTTTTCAATGGTTAACCCGTACAGTTCGAATATGTCAACCTGCACCCCACAAGGCACAGACCGTGCTTACACCAACCTAATAGCAGCATACTGCCTCATCTGTCCTACGTGCAGACAGCGCCAGGCCCGAATCGCGAGAACTGACCGTACTTACACCTCAAGGGCAGCACCTTGACTTATCAAGTCTGCCATTCTGCCGACCACCCCGACCGTGGACGCACCCGTGCTTACACTGTGGGCATCACCTTGCACAATAGTTGTCTTGATGAACACCAAACAGTGGCCATTTCCGTGAGATCCACATAGCTGACCGGCCAGTCGGCTCTGATACCACATGTAGCGCAGGCATCCCAAAGGGAGCCGGGAACCACGACTTAGCTTCCCAGCTTTCAACTCTTGCCATCCAAACCCACTTGACATACAAGCAGCCAACTCGCCAACAACGATCAGACTTAACCAACTTGAAGTTCCAAAAACCAACATTGAGATCCAACCTGGTGCCATGCCAGATCGGGGGTCCCGATGTGGGTGACTTCCCTCCAAGCAAGCCGCCCAACATACATCAAACTTAACCAACTCGAAGCTTCGTTACAAACAAATAACATCCATTCCAAGCAAGCGGTCTGACTTACATCAGACTTGACCAATTGAAAGCTTCGTCACGAGCGCTGGAAGCCAACATGGCGCCACGCCAGACTGGACAACCATAAACAGGTAACTTCCACCCAAGCAGGCCATCCAACTCAGCCGACAAGTTAGAGCCCGTTTCCCAAGAGCTTAACCCATTCATGTTCATGCAAGAAACACTCAGAACCACAAGCCGCGACAGATATGGAGACAACCAGTTCCTGGACCAAATGGTCCCGACAGCATATCACTGGCGCCTCGGACCGAATGGTCCCGACGGCATACCATTGGCGTCCCAGGATACGACCCTCAACTATGTGCCAACTTAAAAATTTTGAAGCGGCCTTACAACTTGCGCTTTTACCGAACACTGAAACCCAGAAGGTAATCAGAGTCGGTTTGAGAAAAATCCCACTTTATTGATAAATCTGAGAAGGTTACATTTCAAATGTGTGACCGACCTTAGTCTCCGGGGCGCTAGCATGCCAAGGTGAGAGCCATGACAACATTCCAGCAAGGGAGGCTGAGACTTGGTTGGAACTCACCCTGAGTCGCAACCCGCACTCTCCTATAGTATTGGTGGGATTCGGCACCCCCCCTCATACCAAGCACTCTACCCAAGCTGGTAAAGCACGTTTTTCTCTCTTTAGGATTTTCTCTTTCTAGAAAGTCATTTTCTCTCTCTGGATTTTATTGATCCCCAGGCTTCCTTTAATCATGCCTAGATCGTATGAGGTGATTGCACATCGATTTGAGCTCTCTGGACTTCGCTAGAACCGATCAAAGATTTTCAGCCATGGGGAACTTGGCGCCGGCTGGATTCTGCTCATAGTGGCGCTGACGTCGGGAGCAGCAAGGGCGCTGCTGACACCGGGGACAATGCTGGCGCCCGAAGTGAAGCTTACGAAGATAGCTTTACAACACCGGCACCCGCAGCACCCCTGTTGCTCCCGGCGCCGGCGCCGCTTCCGGCGCCACTGTGACCAGAATCCAGCCGACGCCAAGTTCCTATGGCTGAAAATCTTTGATCGGTTCTAGCGAAGTCCAGAGAGCTCAGATCGATGTGCAATCACCTCACACGATCTAGGCATAATTAAAGGAAACCTGGGGATCAATAAATTCTAGAGAGATAAAATGACTTTCTAGAAAGAGAAAATCCTAGAGAGAGAAAACGTGCTTTATCAGCCTGGGTAAAGTACTTGGTATGAGGGGAGGTGGCGAATCCCACCAATATTATAGGCGAGTGCGGGTTGCGACTCAGGACGAGCTCCAACCAAGTCTCAGCCGCCCTTGTTGAATGTTGTCCTGTCACTTGCCTTGGCATGCCAACGCCCCGGAGACTAGAGTCGGTCACTTCTCAGATTTATCAATAAAGTGAGATTTTTCTCAAACCGACTCTGATTACCTTCTGGGTTTCAGTGTTCGGTAAAAGCGCAATTGTAAGGCCGCTTCAAAATTTTTAATTTGGCACATAGCTGAGGGTCGTATCCCAGGACTCCAGCGATATGCTGTCGGGACCATTCGGTCCGTGGCGCCAACGGTATGCTGTCCGAACCATTTGGTCCAAGAACCGGTTGTCTCCATATCTGTCGCGGCTTGTGGTTCTAAGTGTTCCTTGCATGAATGTGAATGGGTTAAGCTTTTGAGAAACGGGCTCTAACCTGTCGGCTGAGTTGGATGGCTTGCTTGGGTGGAAGTTTAAGTCTGATGTAAAGTCAGACGACTTTCTTGGAATAGATGTTACTCGTTTGTAACGAAGCTTCAAGTTAGTTAAGTTTGGCGGCTTGTTTGGAGGGAAGTCACCCACATCGGGACCCCCGATCTAGCATGGCGCCAGGTTGGATCTCAATGTTAGTTTCCGAACTTTTAGTTGGTTGAGTCTGATCATTGTTGGAAAGTTGGCTGCTTGTATGTCAAGTGGGTCCGGATGGCAAGAGTTGAAGGCTGAGAAGCTAAATCATGGTTTCGGGCTCCCTTTGGGATGCCTGCGCAACATGTTGTAGGGTCAAAGACCTTGCGTAGTATAGCCCTCCCGCCTGTCAACAAGGGTTAGATCACTGGATAGGTACCTAACTATGCATAGATGCCATTTTTAGTTAGTTTCCTACTTTCTCCCTTAACTCTACTCACCACTAATACTACTCTCCCTTAACTCTACTCCTCTACACTAACATTCATCATGATTGTAGGTGAAAGGAAGGAGATGATTAGAAAAGATGGAGGGAAAAGAAGATAGAAGAGAGAGATAGAGGGAGGGTGGAGGTTAGCTCAAATGCACATTTTACTTGCTAAAGGAGAAACATAAACTATTGAAACCAAAAAACATGAACTTGAAGGCAATTGAAAACAACAAGAGCAATAGCAAGCATTGAATTGCAAATGAGGATGCTTCTCCTCCAAAATTGGTAGAGTTTCCTCCTTCTCATTAAACATGAAAATAGTGTACAAATGGTGTCTTTTTATAAAATGGGGAAGGCCCTTGCCCCTCAATCCTATTGGCTAATATTCACAATGATCCTATCCATTCATCTTGGACCCAACTTGATCCAAGGGTCCACAAAAAGTACACTGGCATGTGAAAGCGAAATGATCTAGGTGGCCTCATGAGGAAGAATACACCGCCGAAGAATTCCATCTGGACCTCTTCGATACAAGTGGCCGGCAATCAGCTGATAAGGTCTAGCCTTTAAGATTAGTTTTCTCTGTTTCGTCTTTGGTAAAGATTTGTCTAGTTGGCCCCGCATTATATATTCAACAATGTCGGCAGCCCATTCTAGTACTGTGTCCACGTAAAATAAGACAACATCTGCCAGCTCATCATCGGGTTGGGTTGCAATCTTCTTCCCTTTGATTCGTGACACGTGATCTGCCATGTAATGTTGTTTTTCCTTGCGAACTACTATCCGAAAATCAAACTCCAACAACAGAAGTAGCCATCTGGTGATTCTTCCGGTGTTGCAAGTTTTATTAATGAGATAGAACAAGGGTTGATGGTCCGTATAAAAAGCAAAACGTGTGGCCATCAAGTAGTGTCAAAATTTCTTAACCGCATAGATCATTGCCAGTGGGAAGTCTGTGGTTGAATAATTCATTTCGATATCACTGAGCTGTTGGCTTGCAAATCGGATCGGAAAATCCTTTTTGTGTTCACCTGGCTGGGTTAAGACTACTCCAACTGCATACTTCGACGCGTCCGTATGCACGTGGAACTCAATGGACCAATTGGACGGGCGTAAGATTGGTGCTAAAACCAATGCATTCTTAAGCTTCTAAAAAGCCTTTAGGGCTTGCTCGTTCCAATGTGGATCCGTTGTGAGTTTGTAAATTGGTCGGGCTAACTCCGCAATATCAAGAATGAAGATCCTATAATAGTTAGCATGACCCATGAAAATGTAGACCTCGCGGATCATCCCCGGTGGTGGTAGACCAACAATGATCCTGATCTTAGATAGGTCTGTGGCGATCCCATGTCTTGACACTATATGGTCGAGAATCAAGCCATGTGTCACCCAGAATTGACATTTTTTTGGATTCAGGGAGATCTGGTATTCACGGCATTTTTGTAACACCTTCTCCAAGTTGGATAAGTGTTATGAGTCTGGTCCATGCATGCACAGATCGTCCAAGAAAATTTTCAGAAAGTTTTGCAAATAATCTTCGAATGTCGCCTGCATGACTCGCTGGAAAGTGCTTGGGACATTGCAAAGTCCGAATGGCATCACTTTATAGGCATAGGTTTTTCATTCCGTGGTGAATGTTGTTTTGTGTTGGTCCTAGGGGGCTATCTTCACCTGATTGTAGCTGTTGAAGCCGTCTAAAAAACTGTAGGCCTCGGCGCCAGCTACTCTGTCGAGGACACTTTCCGTAAATGGTAAAAAAAAAATGGTCCTTTTTGGTGACTGCATTTAGCATCTTCAGATTCACACAAATGCGCATTTTGCTATTCTTTTTGGGTACTATAACTATCAGTGATACCCATTCCGTGTGCTCGATTTTATAGATGAAATCTGCATCCATCAGTTTCTGCAACTCCTGCTTGATCAGTTTTGTATAATTCGGGTTGCAGCGGAAGTAACGACTTACCTTGGGGACTACTCCGTCCACCAAGGGTATGGTGTGTTGGACTACTGTTGGTGGAATGCCTTTCAGGTCACTATAACTCCAGGCAAAATAGTCTTTATACTCCACCAACAATGATCGTAGTCTCTTGAACTGTGTGGGTGTTAATTTCTCTCCCACATGCACTATCTTTTCTTCTTCACCTGGCTCGGCAAGGTTCATCGGCTGTGTTCGCGCAGGTCCCTCGAAGACTTGTTCTGCTGGTGCCTGACTTTGATCAGGTTCTCTCTGGGCTTGCGACATCATGATTACCACGTCGTCCAAGGTATAGTCCTTGAAAGTCTCGAGCATCTCGTGAACTGGTGCTCGTCGAGATTCCTCTTTCAGCATATTGATCTTAGCCCGACTGGTCATTTTTTTATTTTCTGTATGACACTGTATCTGAGTCCAACTTGATTGACTTCAAGGATGCCAATACTTTCTTTTTGCTCTTTTTTGTCATCTTGGTGGATTCGTCCTTGTTGTCCTTCATCGGGACTGTCGTGACATTCGCCTCATGGTTGCGAATATCCACATCCACTATAGCTATTGCCTCATCGGGTAGATCACTCCAACGGATCACCTGGTTGTAGCACTGCTTCAACTGATTCTTCTTATTCGCAGGTGCCTTGGGTGGATCGATCCTTGAGACCATCGCCATAACAGACTTTTGTGGTGGTTGAGCTGTCGTGGATGATCCGTCATCAGCTTTGGGTACAATAGGTTTCACTGCCCATGTGGTTGGATCAACCTTTACAGCCTGCTCTATGTTCTCGAAGGTGAGTTTTCCCGTACTCCACTTGTGTACTACTTGCACAGTCCTCAACCATGGTCTTTCTAGTAAAACACGGTATGCAGATGGAGATTCAGGTATATCCATGACTACAAAAGTAATCACAAACTGCATGCCCGCTATCTTTACAAGGATATCGGCAACTACACCTTTTGGTTTCACACAGGATTGATCTGCTAGCTTGATGGCGAATCTTGCTGGCTTCAATCCTTGTAAACCCCATTTTTTGTACAAAGTAGTGGAGATCAAATTGACACCCGATCCTCCATCTACCACTGTCGCCTCATCCTTGTATCTCTTGTGTTTGATTGGCAAAGTGATGTTGTGTTCCTTACTTTCCCATGCTGCTCCGATGTGGAGGACGTTACTTTTTTCTTCATAGCCCATACAATATATGGGGTCAGGTGCTACTGGATCCTCATTCGCTTTGGCCCATTCAGCTAGAAGGCTTTTCGCTTGTGGTGCAATCTGCAGTAGTTCTCCGAGTGGTAAACTAACACGGCTTGATAGTAAAAGTGTGAGCCTTTCAGTGCGTGGTTCCTCGGGCTCCACGATGTGAAAAGGTGGTTCATGTTCGTGCAACCGATCATTCTGATCAGTGCGCAGTGGTGAGCCCGTTTGTAGTTCCCGTTCGATGCCAACTGGAGGTTCCGCAGGATTATCTCTTTCTTGCTCTTTTTCCTCCGCTTGTGCTTTCTGTACCCAATGTCTTATTTTTTGGTACTGTCTTCTTTCTTGTCTCACATTCGGGTATGACGCTGAAGTTGAGGGATGGTCGTCAGTGAACGATGGTGGTGGTGAGGGAGCCACTTTCTTCCTCTTTTGTGCTCGCGTCTTTTGGGAGCAGGATAGGTGAATCTCCTGCTAAACTCCTGCTATTTGTGGCTAGACTTGGTTATCTAGGCAATAGGCTGGCCTCTTGCATCGAAACTTGTAAAGCCAAGTCTAGTTCGGTGAATGAGAATCCATCTAGATCTAGTTGTGGTCCTTCAACTAGTTGTGGCTCTAGCTGAGGTTCGATCAAAAGGTCCTCTAATATGACATGTTTTTCTTCAATGGTATCTAGTTCTGATGGTGTATGGTCTTTCCTTTCACCCTCATTCTGTTCAAGAGACTCTAACAATGCATCTATGGCACTAGCAAGTCCTTTTTCAGTCATTACTTCAAGTGTCTCTATCGACCTATCGTGCTCATAGAGAATTTCCCGCTCCTCTTATTCTAGAGGAGGCATCTCAGTATCGTGCATAAGATCTGCAAAATACAAGTTGGTAGTTTCATGGGACTCCTCCTGTGGGTACTCCTCTACTATATTGTTAGAAGATCCTAAGCTCTCATCATCGATGATGGGTTGATATGGGGTTGTGCCTCCATCATTCATGGACGTTTGGTCAACATCAAGTGATGTACTTAGTTGGTCAGAAGATAGTTCATTCCACCCATTTGTTGATGGCTCACTAGTCACACTAGTGGATTGGTCTATCCTATCAAGGAGGGGATCATATATGCTATGGCTCAAGGGGGTAGTCAATATCCTTTCTCTCTCAGCATAATCTGGCGTTCTAGATTCATGGCCCACGAGCGCCAGGTTTCTGTCACTATTCTCTCCATTGCAATTATTTCTACATGCAGGGGTTGGCATATGTAGCCTTTTGATTATTGCCCTATCCTCTACAATGCCAAACGACCAATATTTGAAACTCCTGTAGATGGAATTTGTTCTACTAGGTGTTGGATATGCAGTTTCTACACCTATGTATCCAAAATGCTCATGTAGTAGGTCCTCATCCATGGCTCTTCCTATGTGATAATCGTTTGTGGTATATTTCAAACAACAAGTGTAATTGTAAGTTCAAATGATCATCGTTGGATCTCTATCTACATTTGCGACTCCGTTTAGTAGCTTTTAAGATGTCTTGTTTCTAATCATATCCTATTTTATGCTCTAGCAAACCAATTTGTAGTGGTGTTTATCGCTTCGTAACTCTTTGGACTAGTTTCCCCCTACGCTTCTCATCTTTCTTCTGAATTCGACAAGTTCCTTTTAGATGGCCTACCCTATCGTAGTATCCACATATTGTATTCCAACAATTATTAGTGGCATGATCTTCTTGGCAATACCGACACAATGGTATGGACTGATGGGCATAGTGGTGATTGATCAACTCTTGTTGATTCCGAAGTCGTCTCACATCTAGAGTCAAAGCTAACAATGTTGCATGCATATTTCTCAAATGTTGTTTGACCATCTCCACTAATTCATGACGCTCAATCTTAACCTTTTCATCAGGGTTCGTTCAATAGCCTTGCCTAGATAGGTACCCACATAAGAGTACCCCTAGCCAGGTGAAGAAGTCGATTGATCGAAGACATAGGGTCCTCATCTGGTTAGGAGCTACTGCCTATAAATTTGTTGGGCCCGTAGGATGCCAACCATAATCGTTCTAGATCAATACCACATCTATGATCCTCGCTATCAATTTCACATAGTAATGGCTCATCTAACAGGTGGTATTCAATCATCAACTCAAAGAATGCCCCTGACAATTCATTTGTGGGACCAGCACACATCATTGTGTGATGTTAACTACCTCGACATTCAATACCAAGGTTGACGGTCTTGACAATACACTCATTCAACCAACAAATTTCTAATACATCTTCATTGTAGGCCATCGTCTTTCAAACAATACTCCATTATCAAATTACTCCCGGCAGATGCACCAATGTTAGGCGTTTGGCAGGTCAGATAACATAAGCAACCTGCAAATCGCTAATCCGTACAATTCACAGCCCTAAGTATAGATAATCGCCCTCAGACAATAGCCCATTATCAAATTCCTCCCGGCAGACGCACCAATGTTAGGGCCTATTTTGACGGGGGGCTAGTCCAGCCAAAACGTCCTAAAAGGGTCAAGGGGCCCCACCTCTAATGACGGTTCGGCCTTGTGTGAGCAATAGAGGATTTGCCACTTCCAACCCTGATGGCCTTCTCTATTGCCCCGTGCTCCCCAACCGATGAGGGTTTTCCAAGCTCTCAGAAACACGGTTGCAAGGAGGGGGTGTTGTCAGTTTTGGTGCAATGATTCACTAGCTTTCTAGGGTTACGGTTCTGTAAAACTTCTGATTACTAATTCGCATTAGGATCTTGCTAATGTCTCTTTCCTCATTGAATTCGACTTACAGCTAGTAAAAATCTTACATGGGCTTTAAACCAATTTATTGCCTATGATGTGCTCGTGGGATGCAAGTTATACACACCGCTTTGTTTGATAAACAGTGGTATTTTTGCCGACCGTCAGGTCTAGGTATTTCGCTAGACAGTACCGATGGCGGGTGTGACTAGTGTGACGCTTAACCAAGGCGGTGTATTTCAACCACGGATGCTAGACGGCCCGCTCTGGTGTTTCACAAAGGTCGGGTTCAGTTGATACATTTCATAATTGGCAAAACCCGAAAAAACGTTTCACAACTTGACGATTCTGTATAGTCATTTTACTAACCGGAAAATATGCCAGACGACTTAGTAAAACATCAAATTGTGAAAAAAATCCTTTTCTTACTCTTCCCTAACACATGTAATCCAATGCGACGTTAACAACACATGGCCCAAATTTTTTCCAGTTTCATACATTGAAAACAACAACAAATAGGTAAATCACTCATATATACCCACAGCCTAGCCATAATCTCAATTCAATTTTCGTACTCGTGATAGTGCCAAATGCCTCAATATTGATACCAAAACTAATTATTTGGTTAAGGGAATGCGAATGTATGATTCAATCACCCTAGGAACGATGGACTCAAACATAATACACACCCAACAATGATGGTTTTATCATTTTAAGAAAGTACAATCAATTCTTAAAACTCAAAATCAACGAAAATACGAAACCCTTCTTCAAACCAAAACTGTTTATGGCTACATATCACACTCTATTCCAACTGAAAGAAGACAGCGTATGAAAAAATGGCATCATGAAAATAAACTGATTGTGAAAAGTGTGAGTCTTACCTCAATGTGCCATTAGGTAGCCGTTGCGTGGAAACTCTAGTCATGAACCTAGTATCAAAAATCAAAGTCAGGCATATTGATGTAGTTTTCTTCACTTTACGCATGTCCGATCTAATTGGTGTAAAAAAAGAAAATGAAGAAAATTAAAGTTTCTAGATTATGAACGGTACGATTGAAATGTTAACGGTTCAGTTGAGAGAAAACTGAACCGAAATTCTGTAAAAAAAAAAAAAACAGGCCAAAAAAATACAATGGCTAAAAAAATCAGCAACCCATCACTCACACCAAGCCCTCAAGCAATCCATCTCACTCATTCAAGATATAAGCCAACTAGTATGACAATGGACTACAACCAACCAACCAACCCTCACCATGAAATCACTCTCACCCATCAATCCTCTCAACAAAAGCAAGTAAACATCCTCTCCAAGTAATTTGAAGCACTCAACTATGAACTCACACTAGTAATGAGGTCCAAGCAATCAACACAAACAACCACAATCTCTCAACTCCTCAATATGAGCAAGCAAGCACAGTAAGTAACATCACTCCACTACAAAACAACTACAACTCTCAACTCTCAAACATACCCACTCCTAGAAATACTAACACACAAAAGTACTAACATACACAAGTACTAACATTTCACGTCATCTCATTATTATCCAACTATCATTGAGCTATTTCAAGCAACTCACAATCCTTCTAACCAACCCACCACCATTGAATTCACCTCAAGCAATCAATCAAGCCAAAGTTTAGAATACACCTTACTAACTTTGGAGTTAACAACACACAAGCAACAAACAGACATGAGGGCATAAAGCAACCATTAACCTCCCACAAAATACTAACCCACATTGCAAGTGACTAACATTGAGCAACTAACATTCACAACAATTAGCCACAAAATGGAATTAACTTCAAAGCACACTCATACAAGCAAGCAACTCTCAAAAGTGCCAACTCCTAAAAGTACTAACATACAAATACTAACATGTGAAATACAAGGAGTTGGCTCCTTCTTATAGGAAAATCCAATGCATCCCCTTCACAATGCCATCTTGCCATTCTTCATGCCCTTCAAGCTCTCTTTGTCATTTGTCCCCAACCCATTGGATAGTACACCTAGGGGAGTGGTGCATTCAAGGCTCTCTTCCAAAACTAGCCAAGATGCCATTTTTGTCAAAGGCTAGGGAGGCCATTCAAGTTTCCCCTTTTGTACACCCTAGAAGCCCAAAATGTCAATGGCTAGTGGGTGTACCTCCTAAGTTTCATAGCCTCCAAGGTGTTTTGGCATTTATTATCCAAATTTTGGGTGAGGCCCTTTTCAACCCCTATTTTTAGTAGGCGGCCTTCGTTTTTCTTTGGATACCTGTGTTTTTGGCCTTTCTTCGATTTTTCAAGGGCCGTGCGCCTACTGCTCATTCATCTGGGTTTTTAGTCTATTGGGTAGCCACTTGGCCCACACATTTTGTTACTTGCCCGTAAATCGACCAAACTTTGCCGTTAGGGTTTCTGTGACTCTTTGACATTGAATCCATATTTCTCGGTCCCGTTTTTACCCAAAACTTTTCTTTCTCGGTTTTTTCTTTTGTGGTTGACTTTTTTTTGGCATTCATGACTAGGGCTCCCACGACAACACGGTTTCACTGAAAAATACACTGAGTGATCATATATTAGTAAAAATGGACTCAGTACATGGTGAGATTTTAGCACGGTCATACCGGTTATTTTTTTAGAACTGGCCATTTTTTTGAAAAGCCGTAAAATATTTATCGACCATTTCTAAGGCCGCAAAAGTTGCTCTAACCTCATTTAGGACGGGCTGGGACCCAATTCTAGGTGGACCGGCACTCTTGGCTCGTTCTTACAAAACTTGACCACAAAATATTTTTGACGATTTTTTTGAAAAGTCAATTTCTTACTTTTAAACTGTGTCTAGCCACTTTAGGGGTGGGCTGGGACCCACACCTAAGGCAAATTTGTGCCGATTTTTCTCTAATAGGGCTTTACATGGCGAACTTAAACTTCAATATTAGCCCAATTTTTTGTGCGGAAATATCAGCTAACATTCTAGTAGAGAACATCAAGTGGTGTTCTCCAATAATACCTTACACCAAGAAGAACTCCACATGCATTCGCGTGTGTGTGGATTATAAGAGGTTGAACAAACAGACTAAGAAGGACTACTACCCATTGTCGTTCATAGACCAAGTCCTAGAAGAAATGGCAAGAAGAGATCGGTACTCTTTCATGGACTGTTTCGCAGGCTATAATCAGATAGCCATAGCAGAAGAGGATAAATTGAAGACCACCTTCACAATCATTTTTGGGATTTTCGCTTGCCATGTCATGGTTCTTGGGTTGACTAATGCCCTTGGAACCTATCAGAGGTATATGAACAAACACTTCGAGGAGAGTCTTAGACGAAAGATTGGTGAATTGCTTGTTTTTGTAACCAAAGATCTTTTGATGATTTGGATCTAAATTGATCCCAAATCTTTCACATGGTATCAGAGCTTGTGTTTCAAGTGTTATGAAGGAGGCATTCACATCCATCAATGATTTGGAGAAGATATCAATGCTAGGGCATGCTAGCTACACCAAAATCGAGTTTCTTGCATATGTAGATTGGATCTTTTGTAGATCTAAACTCTATTTAGGGTTATAATCTTGATCAATTTTGATTTTTGAATTCACATACTGGATTTGGCCAATTTTTGGATCATTAGAAAAGCCTAAGTGGTGTCTATAAGATGCATATCAAGATTTGAGCATTTGCATATAGATTTTGAAATAATCAATTTTTTGTGATTTTGTCAAGACCTAATTTTGATTGAATCTCTAGATAGTGAGGTTACTGAATCATTTGAGTGTGTTTCAATCTTAGGAAGTGGCAAGAGTCATTAGATTGAGGATAGATCATGTGTTGATCAAGATTTCATGATTCTATGTGTTGATTTGCATGGTAGAAGTGCTAGAAGAGAATTGAGGAGTTTCAAATCTTTGTGATTTCTTTTGAAAGCATTTGTTGTTGTTCAAAGGAGTGCTTTGTGCATTGGAACAGGTTAAAAGAGAATATCAGATCATTGCTACATGGAAATATCAAGTGGAGTCATGTTGGAAGCCAATGATAGACTTACCTCAGCCAACTATTCATTGTGGAAAGTGAGGATGGAATCACTTCTTGAGATGAATGATGTTTTGGATATTGTTGTAGGTTTGGAAGAGAGGCCAGCAACACAACAACATCAATTGAGGTATGATAAGAGGGCCAAAAGAGCTCTACACATGATCAAGATGAATGTTACCAATGAGCTTCTTAAGGAAGTTGGTAAGTGTACTTCATCAAGTGAGGCTTGGGAAGCTTTGAAGAAGCTTTATGAGTCCAAGTCTACTTCTAGAGTGTTGACTCTAAGAAGACAAATCTTTTCTTGTTTGCAAAAGAGTGAAAAAAGTCCAAACACTTTTGTTTTAAGAGTGAAAGCATTGAATGATGAGTTGGCTTGCATTGATGAGAGCATTAAGGAAGGAGAGGTTAACTCATAGGATGTCATTAGTGTTTCTCTTGTACAAAGTCTTCACAACCCTAATATGCACAATTTAAACAAATTGGGCATTTTCAGTACAATGACTAACAACTATGCTTAGTACTATCTAATAGTACAATAAGCAATAATCATGAGAATCAAAGCTAGCTCAAATAACATTCTCAGTGGCTACAAACATATTTATTGAATCAACCATAGAGTGGTCATTGTTACTTTCTACATAAGTTTTTATAAAATATTGATGCACTGGTCATAGTGAATCATGTCTTGAATGTGGCTCGTTGAAACCTTAATAATTATTTTCTAGCATTGAGTTCAGATTTATATAAAAAGATTTGGAATTACTCTAGAGTACAATGTTTTTGAAATATAACATAGCTCAAATATGCTTTTCAAAGAGTACATCTAATGAATCTCAAATTGATCACTTGAAACTATTACGATGCTGGAAAAGAAAATTGTACTTATGATGTTTAGTTTCTATGATGCAAATGGTAACATGCATTGCTTCAAAACTAAAAATGTTGTACTATAAATGGCAAGAAGTTGCATGGTTATACCCAAGGAGAAAGTACTTAAAGTGCTATGTTTATTTTCTATAGTGAACAATAAGGCACTTCATTACCATTTTAATAAGTTGGATATTATATTTGTATTATACTAACAATAATGGCTAATTTTGAGGCTAATGACTCTTTAATGCTCAATGACTTATCTTTGGATATTGTCAAGTTGTGCCATGGATAGCAATCTAGAGTATGTAGCAAAGCTTGCAATTTCCACATGAACTCCTCTATTGTAACATATTTGTGTGTGTGGGGGTTGCATGTGAGTATACTCCTCTCAATTCAACAATATGTTGTAGATTGGATTTAACTTGGTACTTCCACTAAAGCATAATGCATAAACAAATATTATTTTAACTCGATCTCTTATTTTATTTTGATCAAAAATTAACTTCTGGGACACATAAATTTCTAGTCAATTTCTAAGACATGTTGTACACACATCTCATTATGAAATAATATGCAGTGATTTGTTTAAAGTCAAAATCTCTCTCTCTCTCTCTCTCTCTCTCTCTCTCTCTCTCTCTCTCTCTCTCTCTCACACACACACACACACACACACACAACGCATTCAATATCTAATAAAACAAATCATAAAAAAACACTTGCATTGTCACTTCAATGATCATAACACAAAATCACTTCAATTATTTGCATGGAGCCAACTATTCCATTTTTGCTTCAATTATCCACATTAATATTTCGATTCATATGTAACTTTTAACACGTACAATTATGAAGTACAAGTGCTTGCTTGCAAAGGTAAAACTTCTTGTTCTTTCTCAAATGAGCATGATGGATGTTGAGACAAATCAATATTGTAAGCTGCTTGCTACACATGGAACTCTATTTTCTACTTCATGTGAATATCTTATCATACAATTTTCTCAACCTCTTGGACAATACTTTGACATATAACTTCATACTTTGGCCTATAGCTTCATAGCCAACTCTATTTTCTTTGTTGTTGATTTAGAATTATAATCCAAGAATGAGTTTTTCTTTGGATCGATTCATTAATCTCTCGTTATTCAATAACTTTTTAAAATAAATTATGCTTGTTGCAACATCTTTGTATTTGTAGCGTCTAATTATATTTATATTCTTTGCATTGGCCATATAAAAGGTGGTACTTGAATGATCGATGTGCATGATGTCCATGTGTGGTCCGTCTTATCATTACGAAACTAGGCAAATATCTTTTTTTTAACAACCAATCTACTAGTGCATCCCAAAACAACATGGGACGAGCATTCTTTTTTCAAGTTTTAGCACTTGCTAATTTAACCACCTAGCTATCTCACATAAGGTGTTTTAAATTTTGTCGTCTACAAATTCGAAAATCTGATTTTTGTTTCATTTATCAATCAAAATATGCTACTTAATATTGATAGATTTTGTATGAAGAATTGCAAAAGTGTAGACACTCTCATGGAGTATGTTGTAAAAGTTCCAACAAAAGATATGAAGCATCCTATGATGACACCACTCTTTTTAGGTTCATTGATATGGATCACTACTACAAGATATGATCTTAGCTATAATGTGGCCGACTTGAGTCAATTCATGCAAAGTCCAAATTGGACCAATATCAGCAATGCGGAATAACTTCTTATCCACTTCATTAGGTGTAGTAAATGACTTGCAATTAGACTTATGAAATCTTTTTAGAATTTCTTAAGTACATATACTTTGTGAAATCTAATATCATTTGCATTTTGCCATACTTCTACTCCTAAACAATAATGCGGGATTTGAAATAGTTCTCACAATTTTTTTGGAAAGATAATAACTATCTATGCATCCATACCATGCTCATGGTGCCTGTATGAGGCCATCTAGCCCTTCGTGTAGCTTGCACACCTTGTCTTCTTGCCCTTCAATGACAAAGTCATTGTGGATACTTCACCTTCTAGGTTTCCATTCAAGATAGCAAATTTCACATCCATTTGGTGAATTTGCCATTCAAAAAATAATATCAATGCAATTTTGTACCGTTTGCACAAGTGAAAGAGTTTTTGGTAAAAAGGTGTCCCAAGGAGTGTCTTGCTTCTTCCTCTTGTCACCAATAGGTTTGAATTTCTTGGCTCTTATGGGCAAGTACATCCCCTTTGGCTCTTCAACGGTGGAGTTCGATCATGATCGTGAAATTCATCACCATTGTTCATTCAATCTCATGAGATATGATGTCTTCATCCTCTTCCCAGATTGCAAGAAGCTTTCCACCTTCACCATCAACTTCAAAATCACCATATTCATCTATCTTGTGCATCTTATAAAAAGTCACATCCTTGTTAATGTGGATCTTTTGTATCGTAGAATCAAAACACTTGTATCCCTTGGTCTTCATATTTGATGGATTTTGCATTAAGCTTATTTCTCTCCTCTTTTGGCACATGTACATAAGCTTTACATTCAAAAATGTGAAATTTTTCTACCTTGGGCCTAATAGTCGTGAAAGCTTCTTCGCAAGTCACATTGGGAACCACAATAGTGGGACTCCTATTTTGCAAGAAGATAGCAGTGTTGCAAGTTTCCATCCAATAAAAGTTCACCAAATTCATTTGCTTCATCATTGAACAAGCACTTTACCACAATCTTGTGATTCTTCCTTTCAGCTACTCCATTGCTGTGGTGTGTGCACTTAAGTAACCACCTTTTGATCCCTTGTTCCTTGAAAAAATCTTCAAATCCACTTTATTTGTAATCACCCTCTCTATTTGATCTCAGCACCTTACATGCACTAAAATTGTGGGGTAGACTATGAAAAGCCAAACTTTGCAAGAATCATGGAAAAGGCATGCTCTATTGAAGATGCCATTGTCAGCCAGAGTCTGTGAGAAAACCAGTAGCAGTTTACAAAAGATTGAAGAGCACATCATGTTCGGCATCATTGGGATCATGCAAAGGTAGTCACAACTTACGCAACTTTGACCAATGCATGTTGATCTTGGTATGTACTTTTAACATTTTAGATTCATAGTTGAAGTCATGAAGTGTTTGTTCTAGAAGGAATTATGTATGAACATTCAAATCAATCTGAGAACCAAATTCCAAAGAAAGATTGTGTACAAGCAGAAGAATAAGACATTATTTGCCTAATCAGACATGCATCTTGCAAGAGTTTATGTTTAGAGTTGAAAAGATTATTGGTCTTGGCAAACCTAAGTTGTCCTATGATAATAAATAAAAATAGCCCTTGTTTGTATGCAGCAAGTTTCTATTGTTTTAAGATCTACAGTTTCAAACTGCATTGATGTGGAACAAGAATACGTACAATACATTCCCAAGAGATTCTAATTTTAGTGAGTGCTAATGACGCGACCAACAAAGGACGTTGATGGTTGAGAACAACATTTCGTATATGAATGAAACTGCAATTTTCCTGTTATGTAATAGCGCACAACATAATGGAGCCTTGCAAGTATGTTCACTTTGCAACAGACATTAGTTCAGCTAGTTTTCATCACCGGTTGAACAAGAAAAAAGTAAACTGCATAGTTAGTTTTATGCGTACAAACTGTTTCTTGGAACATGCCAAAACTAGTTGAAGCAGCACTTTGTAGCAACAACTGCCAGTCCAGTTTGGCAGTTTTTACAAGTGTCAGACAAGCTCATTAACCCTTCGGTTGTAGGTCTCAAGACAGAAACATGATACTACATTAGAAGAATGCAGCTATTTGCAAATTTCATGAAAAAATTGGGCGCCAAATAAGCAAATTGTGTATCTCCGCAGTTCAAGGCAAAAGCCACTTGCAATGGAAAACTGTAGACATCACACTTCTTCGTACCGAGTGCTGGACACACTCATAGTAATTTGCTAACTCACCTCCAGTCCCAGGAGACGATACAACCCCAATTTTGGATGTACCAGAAGATCACCAGCACATGACAGTAACCACTACTATCCCATACGATGATACAGGGTGAAAATTGCCATTTAACTAGCTCTAGCACTAACTATAGTGCGAAAATTTTCAAAGTATGCAGACACATTCCACCTGATATATTGTCAAGATGAACTATAGTTAGTGGACAATTTGAGCCTAGAAAATGACTATAAAAATAGCAGTGTAAAAAGAAAACAACCCAAATGTCATATTCCTGCACCAAACAGCATGTAGAGTCTCATGGTCACATCATATTAGGCAAGAAAAACTAGATAGTCAATCAATTTTGTTCCAGATTTACAAATACTTGCAGCCATACACACCAAAAGTTTCAAGCCAACTTCAAGAAGAAATCTAATTATGTATGACCAGAGAAAGCCGGGCATCCTAAAGCCAAAAGGTATTGACGTAAGCTTTTTAAAAAGCTTATGTCTGATGTTTTGAATATGGCTCCTTAAGAATGTCAATTTTATGATGGTGCCATACAGTGAAATGTAATCTGTGAAAATATCAAGGCAGCAAATGACAAAAACAAAGTGCATAGAGTCCCTGCACCTCAAGCGAAATACACAAGACAAAAAAAAATCGTTGATTGCATGGGTGCAACAACGATGCAACCAAAATAAATTAGTTAGTCAATCATCTACTTACATAGACTTATGACTTTTAGGGATCAAAACATGCCCCTGACTGTGGTGTTTGATCTCCACTGTCCTTTAGAGTTCGGCTAGCTACAGGCTCGTAACACTCCCTCCCCCTTAAGAATCATCTTGGTCCACTAAGACAAAATCTGGAAATAATTTGCGAAGAACGCTGCCCCTTTCCCAAGTGGCATTCTCAACAGGCTGATCCTTCCACTTGATTATATATTCTTGGTATAGAGTATGACAGGTCTGCGTCTCTCTGCTACTAAAATCCTGCTCTGGATCATGTGAAAGTTGCTGGGAATCCAATGGGGGAACTAGAACATTGTCCCCTACCAGATTATCTGATCTGGCAAAGGCCTTTCGTAACTGACTCACATAAAAAACTAGAAAAGCCTTACTGCTGCGTAGGAGTTCTAGCTCGTAGGTGACTTCACCTAGTTTCCTGCTAATGGTAAATGGACCACAATACCTAGGAAACAACTTAGCACACACTCCTGTTTTGAGGGTTTTAGAGTCAACTGGGACTTGCAAGTGGACTTTCTCACCAGGAGAGAACTGCACATCCCGTCTGTGTGGATCTGCATAATGTCTGGCACGATTATGGGATTGCTTGATGCTACGCTTAGCATGCTCTATCATTTGGTCTAGGTCCTCTAAAAAGTTTCTGGCTGCTTCAACTTTTTCGTTCTTAAACCCTACAGCTGTGGGTGAGCGTGGCTGGACACCATACATTAGCATAACTGAGTTGTATCCTGTTGCTGAGATGTTTGGTACCATTATAAGCAAACTCCAACAATCGGAGATACTCTTCCAGTTGGCTTGCTTTTTGCTGATGTATGCACGAAGCATGTCCTCTAGCACCTGATTTACTCTTTCTATTTGATTGTCCATCTATAGATGGTCTGTAGTACCCATATTTAGTTTGGTATGTAGGTGATGGAATACTCCTCTTAGAAAATTTCCATCAAACTTACTGTCCCAGTCATTGACTATGCCGGAAGGAAGACCGTATAATTTAAATAGCCCTTCTATAAACAACCTTGCTAACTCTAAAGCTCTGACGGTTGTTTTGGTCAGAATAAAGTGGGCCATTTTGGTCAACCGGTCAACTGTGACCCAAATAGCGTCATGACCCTTCTAGGTCTTAGGCAGGTTCACTGTGAAATCCATGGAACTTTCCCACCTACCAGCTAGTATATCTAAGTGCTGAAGGAGCCCTCTTGCCCTAAGACCCGTTGCTTTATTAACCTGACACTTTTCATCTAACGTATACTCGGACTCATCATCCTCAACGGAAGTTGTCGTTTGCTTGGATGAACTGGCACCAACCCCGGGAATTGGTTCTGAAGTCTGTAACTGTCTGCTCTGGACTGACCTCCAGATGGTGGAGAAGTAAGAATCACCTTAACACTTCCCAATCAAGGACTCGAGTAACTCATTGCGAATCTGAGTGAAACTCAACTCGTTTATCATAGGCATTCTATTGAGGGCATCTGCTACTGTATTGAACTTGCCTCGTCTATATCTGATAGACATATCAAACATTAGGATCTCAAAGTTGGCACCATACAAGTAATGCCTCCAAGTCTTAGGGCATGTACTATAGAAAAGAGTTCCTTTTCATAGGCACTATACCTAGTTTGTGCTGGTTTGAGTTTCTTACTTTCGAACGCAACTGGTCGTCCATTTTGAGTTAGTATAGCACCAACTGCAAAGTCGCTGGCATTTGTTACGACCACAAATGACTGATTGGGGTCGACGACTTTTTAAACTAGTGCGGTAGCTAGGGCCATTTTGAGAGCATCAAAGCTCTCCTGCTGTGCGGACCCCCATATGAACTCCTTCCCCTTCCCCTTTTTAAAATTTGTCATAGGAAGTGCTATCTGAGCATACTCCTTGACAAATCGTTTGTAATATCCCGACAAGCTTAGAAAGTCTTATAGGTCTGAAATGCTTTGCGGTCTCAGCCAACTGAGCATGGCCTTAACCTTGTTGGGGGGGTCCATCTTAATTCCATTTGCTGAGATAATGTGACCCAAATAAGCTATTCCTTCCTCGTCTTACTGTACACGAGGATGCCATCTAAAAATACAACTACGAACTTGCCTAATTGTGGTCTAAGGACACTGTTCATTAGGGTCATAAAGGTAGCTGGAGCATTGGTGAGCCTAGATGCCGTCACCTTAAACTCATAATGACCGTGACGAGTCCTAAAAGCTGTTTTCGGAACATCTTCCGCTTTTATACGGACCTAATGAGATCCCGATCTAAGGTCTATTTTACTGAAATACCTAGCTCCGTTGGTTGATCAAACAAATCGTCTGCCCGAGGCATTGGGTACTTATTTTTAACTGTGACCTTGTTGAGGGCTCTATAATCTACGCAAAAGTGCATAGACCCCGGCAATGCCCATGGTGAACTACTGGTCTGAATTTGGCCTTTCCTAAGATAGTCTAATAATTGTTTAGTTATTTCTTCATCCTCTGATCGGCTAACCCGATATGGAGGTTTAGAAACAGGTGTTGTGCCAGGTACTAGGTTCATAACATGATCTACATCTCTGCTAGGTGGTAAACTATGCGGTAAATCTTCAGGAAAAACATCTTCAAATTCAGACAATAAAGTTTCTAATTTATTTACCTGAGATTGTAAAGAACTGAAAGTAGAAACTTCTAAAACAAACTCAAGGTCACATAAGAATATCTGGTGCTCACTATCCCCAGTTAGCTTATGGAGCTCTAAGCTGCACACCATAGGACTGTTAGGGACATCATGCTCCCCATTCAACTGGATTTTCCTGCCATTACGCTGAAAGCTGAGGGTGTTCTCCTGATAATTTCTATGGAGGAAAGGCCCTAAGTTGTAGAGTCAATCGCTCCCAAGAACAAGATTTGTGTGATCCAGGTACATTATTTGAAAGTTAATTTCATCTTGATACCCCCGAATATCAAGACTTAAGCTACTTACCATAGTTTCCCAAATTTTTTTGTCTTCACCCTTGGCCAAAGAAACTATAAACCTATGCTAACTAGGTATCTCTGGAAGTCCGAGTTTTTTGACTAGGGTGTAGTTGATGAGATTATGGGTTGCCCCATCATCAACCATGACTCTAACTAACTGGTTGCCAATTTTACCATGCATACGTACTAGATCAGGTAGCCCAAAACTAGAGGGCCTCCCTAGCATTGCAGAAGTTAATTGGCAACAGTGTTCATGGTCTTCATGAAACACTTCTATCTCGGTAGCTGTCGAGTCATTTCGGAAACTCATGGTCTATACAAGTGAACTTGGTTTTTTATCTCTTTTAATAAACGGCCCTTTGGGACATTACCTGACTGTGTGTCCCTTTCCAATGCACACAAAGCACAAACGTTCTTGTTTGGCTTTCTCGAAATCTTCTGGTTTCAAGGGCTAAATGAGTGATGGTGGGTGTTTCTGAGGAGCATCGTTTTTAGGTTTTTCTTCTTTCTTTCTTTTCAAAACCCTTCTAAGAAAGCTGCTCAAAAGAGGGTTGTTGTTTCGCCTTCTTCCTACCCACTGAATCATCATAGATTTGGGCAAATCTTATAGCTTGCTCTAAGGAAGTAGGCGAATTTCTCTGAACCTATACTTTATACTCATCTCGAAGCCCATGGACAAACCCTATGACTTTCTGATAGTCATCCATATTTTTAATCTTTAATATGGCTTCTCAATACAGCGAGATGTACTGGGTTAAGGATTTCTCCATGGCTGTTTTCTCCCAGGCTTCCCAGACTCATTTTCCGGTAGGAACTCTCGTAGGAAGGCCTCTTCAAAAGCCTTCCATGACTAGGGGGTCTACCCAGTCTCCTGGAGGTTCAACCAACATGGGCCCTAGGCAAAGACTGGCTTCGATTGCTTGCAAATGGTCAAGGGTCTGTTTAAGAGCATGAATGTTCGTCCATTTGTTGAGGAAGGTGTGTAAAATATCTGCATTTCTGTCCTTCTCTTCCCCATTAAAAGTAGGAGGTTTTAAATCTTTGAAAAGACTGGGATGAGACCCAATGGGCTCACCACCCTCTACTGATGGAGTCAAGGAGAGGGGTGTTGAGAAGTGGAAGGAAGACTACCCCTTGCAGAACTTAGAATCAGATTTATGAGTTCTGCAAACGAGTCTTCCATACAAGATTGAAAATTGGCTAAGGCCAACTTCAACTCGTCCACTTCTATTACCAACTGGAGATGTTGCTCCTTGGTAACAAATTCATCTATATCATCGACGACTTGCTCTTGCTCTTCCACCTCCATGGGTTCTTTCCCCTTATTGAACCTCAGGGATTCCGTTTCCAGTTTGTTGATGCCTCTCTCTGGGGGTTGATCAGGTCCCAGAGGAGTGGACATTTACGGAATGGAAGAGGATATGCATGATGTTCTGACTAAAAAAAGAAAAAAAAGACTGACTGAAACTGAAAAGAAAGGGTAAGGTACTTAGCTCTGACTCAGGTCTGTACTCCAGAGAAAAAGTAGAAAAAACCCCTCAATCTTTCTATGGTTGGCAAAACTGGCTTCTCGAACTGCATGCAGGATCCGCTGCAAGGAGGAACTGACGGAAGGCAGTCCGGAAGATTTGCTTCAGATTGGTCGAAAACCTTGACTCTTTGGCTGTAAGTTGGTTACTACTGAAAAACAACTCGATTTTTTGCCAAAAAGGTGAAAAAAAAAAAACAGCTTATAAATAGCGGTGAATAGCCTAATTTTCGATTTGGAAGCGGGCAGGAGCTACAACTGAAGTAGGTCGCCCTACTCTGAGGATACTTCATGCCAAATTTCAGGTCAAACGGACAAAAACCCAAAAAGTTATGCGACTTCAACTGCAATAGCCTTGAAAAATGTCCAAAAATTATTTTCTTGCAATATCTCTGAAACCACAGCTCCAAATCAGGTGAAATCAAGCTGGCTGAGGGCGCCCTAATGTTGTCCACCTACTGCCAAAATCTCAAAATGATTTGACACCTATAGGAGAAGCTATGATCAATTGAAGTGCTGATTTTTCTCCTTTTCTAGGCAGCGATGGACCTGTAGAACGTCTTTGAGAAGTCTGATCCCAAAACAACAAATCAATTTTTTGGGCTGAATAGCAACACTAGAGGTTCTATAACACCTTAACTGTCTCCACCTTTTTCCCCACCAAAATCCTCAAGAAACAAGACACCATAGCAGGGCAAACACTAATTGATCCACCCAGCCCTATATGGAGTAAGCCCCTCCTAGCCCAATGTGAAGACTATCTCCAAGTGTCGGCCTCGTGGCTCTAATATGGCCGACTGCATGTTGCTGCCCTAAGCTGTGTTAGGCTCTCTATGCTTGTGGTATAGCTCGTGGGTCCCTGGCCTGCTGTAGGCCCGTACTGGTGCACGCTACTCACACTGTCTTGCCCTGGTGGGCATGTGCGCTGCTGAACACACCCCTGACTATGATGTCTAATCTCCAATGTTCGTTAGGGTTCGGTTCTGGCTACAGGCTCACTACAGCGACCCCTTGTAGTGGACGGCGTTAGTGTGCACAACTGACACGTGTCGCTGGTCATGTGTGATCCCCTATGGTCGGAGCCACCTAGACTATGTATATAGATGTGGATCTCCAAGAGCTTATTATTCATTCTCTCCGGAGAATGAAGAGCTCTTCCACTGGTGATCAAGTCGGAAGAATTCCCTAGTTCTAGAAGGTGAACTGGAGGATCTGACTACCTTTGTGTAATGTACCAGAGAAGGTGGTTGACGTTCATCGACACGAATTGAGAAACCGTTTGGTTTCTAGATTTCTGGTACGTGGGGAAGGCAAGTCAGATGAAGAGAACACTTGGAAAAGGGAAGACTATTTAAGATTGAACTTCCTTGGCTAAGGCTGGCTTGCTCCCTTTAGGAGGAGGCTCTTAAAAGGGAAGGGAATACTACATACCCATAAGGGCACATAACAAGTTACCTGAGGTGATGGTCTCATTTATGGGACAGAACGCTGGTCTTAAGCTCTTGTTATGGACCCGCGTCAGTGTGCACAACTGACGCGTGTCATTGATGATGTGTGATCCCCTATGGTCGGAGATGACCCCACTTGGACTATGTATCTAGAGGTGGATCTCCATGAGCTTATTATTCATTCTCTCTTGGAAAATGAAGAGCTCTTCCACTGGTGTTCAGGTCAGGACGACTATCTAGGCCTCAGGATGTAGGTAGGCGAGGGTCGAGGGTAAGGCATGGTGGTATGGGACACCATGGCTTATCGAAAATCCGAGCTTGCTTAATGGTGGTCTATAGCTCCAGTGCACAGGGGACAGGTGGCAGTACCTCTATGTATGGGCAGTAACGTAGCGTTCGTCACTTGATTATGTCTTAGCAATGACCGGATTTGACAATGGGGATTCTTACACCTAGTGAGCATATGACACGTGTCATGTTGACCAGTCAACTTTGACATGTATCACTCATACGTTAGACCAAGTGTCCCACTGGCCAAATGAAACGTGTCTTGTCGACCAGTCAAGTCCTAATTTCTAGGAGGTCAATCCAGCCACTCCTAGTTGATGACCCAGTATGCTAAACCAAAGCTCGGCATGAGACTCTAAGGTCCAGTAGCTCTAATTACAATTCATTTACGATTTACTCACAACGGTCACCACAAGCTGGTGACTTAGCCATTTCAATAATTACAATAACTACAAACTATCCATGAAAATTGTAAATAACGACAATAGGGAGTAAAAGCTATGCTAACAAGGTAGGAGCTTCCATGCCAAACACATATCCTTGATGATGACAAGTGGCATGAATTCAGTCCACAAGTCACTGGTCAAGTCAATAAGCTCTAGTCCAATGCCCAGTTTCAAGTAAGGTTTGGGACCCAAAGGATTGGATCCCTAAAACAACACACCCCCCCCCCCCCTCCCCTCTTTAAAAAGACTTTCTTCTAAGGAAGAAAATCTAAGAATCTTAGTCAAAAGGTCTTCCTCCTTTTCTCATTGTCGTAGTTGCCTTTTCAACAAAGCAAGTACTCAGTCCACGTTGATGTACATCAACAATGGCTTGTGGCTCCGAAGGTAAAAAGGTTGATAAATCCTCTAACTAAACTAACTCATCCTCTTGAATCGAGCCATCCTTCCCACCAAGTCGTTCCTTTGAATGGCTAACGTGAAAAGCTAGGTGAACTTTAAATCCTTGCGAAAGATCTAGTTGATAGGCATTTCGATTGAGTTTCTTTACAATACAAAAGGGCCCACAAAAACGAGGGGTCACTTTAGGTCATTTCCCTATCCTCAACACCTTGAGAATCTTTTGAAATTTTAAGGTAGACCCAATCTCCTTCAGCGGGCGGGGCATTGGCTTCCACCCGTGAATTTTTCAGGATCACACCCGCCGTCGCACATACTTTCTTTCTTCTTCAAACCTCAGCCGCCCCATAAAACCATCTTCAATTTGATGTATAATAGATGGTCCGACAGTTAGTTTTCTGAGCTTTGTCCCATATTCTTTTCCATTATTCCGCCGTTTCTTCTTCGAACCCCAACATGGAAGGTTAACATATATAATGTATCATCGACGTTTTCGCTCCTATTATTCATAGGTTTAATACGATTTGATTTTTTCTTCGATTGACGATTTATGTTTCAATAAATGTAGGTGTCTCTTTCCCGAAAAGACCTAGTTCATCAACTATAGTAACACGCTGCTTGAGCAATCTTCGATCCTCCGTCTCCTAACCCCCTCCCCCCCTGTTATAACTCCCTAGGATCATCGACTGCCTTGAAGGTTCCGCACACCCCATACCAGTGACGACACACTGTAACCGCCCAACCATAGGGTCACAACCGACCCACCCCCATGCTCTGGAGCAATCGACATAATCATGCTCGGTCAAGCCTCCTACGATAACAGGCGTCCCATACCACCAGCCATCGCACTCAGCTCTCCCTAGCACACATCTCCCAGCCTGGAGATACATCCTGGCTCATGCACGTGCTCTCCATCCACCAACTCCCGGGTAGAGTGAGTGAATGGAAAGAGGGAAACCCCACCACTATATAGGCATAGCACAGTGGGTCCCATCAAGCATGGTCCTGCCGGCGACACGTGACCACCTAGGATGGTGACACGTGGCACCTAGACATGTCGATAACTCCAGTCCTGCGTCATGCCCCTTGCGAGGCCGTCACTGAAGGGCGTACCGTTATGGTACATAACATTCCCCCCTATAAAAACTTCCTTCTATGGGAAGAAACCAGGGAATCTAAGTCTTAAATCATCCTCCTTCTCCCAGGTGTCCTCATCATCTGACTTACCATTCCAACGAATCAGATGTTCAAAAATCAAATGATTTCTTAGCTAATGTCGTCAAGTATCCATGATCCTTTCCAGTTCAAGGGGTACAAAAGCAGTCAAATCCTCCAATAGAACTAGATCATCTGTGGGAATCAGGTCATCTTTCCCACCAAGTCGTTCCTTTAAACGACTAACATGGAATACATGATGAACCTTAGTTCCAACAGGTAGTTCTAGTCTATAAGCAGCCCTACCAATCTTGTTAAGAACTTTGAAAGGACCGCTAAAACGTGGAGATAACTTCGGACATTTCCCCGTTCGAAGTGTCTTAGAGTCCTTGGGGATTCTAAGATACACCCAATCACCGATCTCAAACTCTCGAGGAGCGCGACTTCGGTTGGCATAGAATCCACTGCAGCTTGAACCTTGAGACCTTTGAGTCCAACGGAGATAGGGGAACGAGGCTGAAAGCCGTACAAGAGCATAAAAGGACTAAAACCAGTGGCATAATGCTTCATACTATTGTATGCGAACTCAACAATTGGGAGATACTTTTCCCCATCTGATTGTCGCCTGGAAACATATGAACGAAGCATATCTTCCATCGACTGGTTGACACGTTCGGTCTGACCATCGGTTTCTGGATGATCCGTAGATGATAGACTTAAGGTAGTTTCCAGTCTTTCAAAGACCGCCTGCCAAAACTTGCTCTCGCAGGTTTTTCTGTGGATAGGGAGGGGAATGATACCTCCCCCCCACTTTTGTACCTTTGTTCTTGTTGATGTGACAAGAAAGGGAGGAGAGAAGCGCGCCTCCCCACGGCCCTTTACAATCCTTTTTCTTTGAACAAAGGGAATTTTTTTTATAAGCTTGCTAAGCTAAGATAACCTTGTGCTATGTTTTAAAGCTTTAAGCTTAGAAGAAATTTAAGCTTGCAGCTCTAAGATTGCTAATTTTGAATGAAAGTAATTAGAGTCGAAATCTTTGAGGCCTGTTCATAAGTCTTTGGGGTGGTCCATGAGCCATGTGCCACCTTTGGGTGGCCCCACATGGCTAGAAAGGCCTAGAAGGGACAAATGGGGCCTTTCTTGGGCCCCACCTGTCCTTTTTGCATGAGGATGGAGAGGAGCTTTGGGGAGGGGGTAAAGGACGTACGTTCACTTCCTTTCCCTCATTCTCCCAAGTTGTTGTAGATTTTTATTGCTCTCAAGTTGGTTATTTCTTGAGGCCTTGTGCACTAGCTTTTTCCTTTTTGCGGTTTTTACACCGTAGCTCTCCGTTTTCCCTCTAGTTTTTTGCCAGTTACTCCTTTATCCATTGACACCCCTATGGATGAGACTAGAGCTCCACGTCCCGTCGGGACTGATATGGAGAACATGACGCGTGTGTTATAACTCACTAGGATCATCGACTGCCTTGAAGGTTCCGCACACCCCATACCAGTGACGACGCACCGTAACCGCCCAACCGTAGGGTCACAACCAACCCACCCCCATGCTCTGGAGCAATCGACATAATCAAGCCTCCTACGATAACATGCGTCCCATAACACCAACCATCGCACTCCCTGGCACACATCTCCTGGCCTGGAGATACATCTTGGCTCATGCACGTGCTCTCCATCCACCAACTCCCGAGTAGACTGAGGTAATGGAAAGAGGGAAACCCCACCACTATATAGGCATAGCACAGTGGGTCCCATCAAGCACAGTCCTGCCGGTGACATGTGACTACCTAGGATGGTGATGCGTGGCACCTACACATGTCGATAACTCCAGTCCTGCGTCATGCCCCTTGCGAGGCCGTCACTGAAGGGCGACCGTTATGGTACATAACACCCCCCCCACCCCTTGTTATGAGTTCACTCCAGTCACTAGCCATGCCTTCGACATTCCTCTCCTTGCAATTGAGGTAACGACTTAGGCCATGGCCAGCTCCCATAGTGTGACGGGTAGTGTGTACAAGGCCTGGGGACGGATTCACTGTCGTATGGCTGACCGACGATTACTAACAATTACTAGCGAGCTTGAGATTGCCTTTCTTGAGCGGCATAAGATTAGGCTCTATCCTGAGCCATTTTATGCTATCATGAGCGACAAGCAACATTTCTTGCATATCTTGCAAGAAATCTATGGCTACCTTTACTTTGAGACCATACCTTTCCCAATATGACTATCTTCTCAAAACATATGCACAAAGCATATCTTCCATAGACTGGTTTGCTTGTCATTTGATTATGGATGATCTGATGACCCTAGACTCAACGTGGTCTCGAATTTCTTAAAGACCGCTTGCCAAGATTGTTAGTTGAGTAGTGACTACTCTTTTGAGCTAGTGAGTTTGGAGAGTGAATCTAATTTTCTAAGGGACTTGACCCAACCAAGAATTTTATCTCAGAACATCCTTGTTAGTCAAAGAGTTCTATGGACAAAATGTGATCATTGTACATTCATAAAGACCTACGTTTGTAGTTTCAATACATTTCAATTGCTATTAGAACTCATTGGACTAGGACCCCATAACTCGTTGGTAGATTCTTAGAAGATTTCCTTAAGGGTTTCTCTAGGCATTCATAAATGCAGTACTTCATAAGAGATGAACAATTGGTTATGTCTATGCAAGCGTCTCACTCTCTCTCTCTCTCTCTCTCTCTCTCTCTCTCTCTCTCTCTCTCTCTCTCTTCCTTCATATGGTATTCTTCGTATGAAATTGCTATCAAATGCAACATTCTATGCTTTTTCTATGATTTTGTTCAAATAACTTTAAGATGCTGTCTAAGAATGATCAAGCACATGCATCAAAATGCTAACAAATCACTATTATGCCACGTTCTTTGAAGAGCAAAACATTTAGTGAGTTATTATTTCTGTCCATACTTTGCTATGCAAGTTCCCACTCATACTACTCGGTTGACTTCCAAATATTATGGCCCATTCAAATCTTCCAAGCTAAACATCTGAGACATACCAGCTCAACTTACCTCCAATTTCAAAAATTTCTTCTATCTTCCGATTCAATCGCCTTTGTGATGTTTCCAATTCAAAATGCCCCTTTTCCTGCAGGCTGCTAATAATGAACTTCCCTCATATGCCATGGCTGACATCAAAGCCCAGGCTTGCAAGCATTTTTAGGTTTTTTGTGCAGAGGCATGCACGACCTCCTGACAAATGCACCGGGGTAACTAAGGAAGTTTTCTACTGTTTTCCTATAGTACTGAATCGCACATTTGTTTACAAAGGGCAGTTACTTCTATACCATTCAACTAACAGTGTGGACACTACTTTTAAGGTTAAGGAAAAGCTATAGTCAGGTTGTTATGGACATTGAATATGCAATTAACTTATCCCCAGCTTTCAACATGCCATTTATTAGTGGCATTTTTAGGTCATTGATTAATCAGCTTAAAGGGTGCAGACTTCCAGTCCTATTTAGGTCAAGTTAAGTGCATCAAAAAGCTGTTCTCTTGCGTTGATGCTAACTACAAGACTAGCATACCGGAGGCAAGGATGGCTAGAGATTTAGCAGTATTTTTTCGGAAATCTTTATTCTCTCAATGGACTCATTTGATCATCAAAAGCTTCATTTTATCTAGATTTTTCAGTGTTATGCGTTTTATTTTTATCACAAATACCTCCGTGCCTCATTAGAAGACTCTTTGTAAAAAAGTACACTAATCGAAATTTGCATGTACGTCTCTAGAACAAATGCTTGGTTTCCAGAGAATTTCGCTCACCATAGGTAGGTCGGCTCTCTAAATAACCCAAGGAAAATAAAAGTCACAGCCCTATTAAATACGAGTAGTTTGCAGTTCTTGCATTCGCTCAATGCGGAAAAAAGAACAACTGTTTTTAGAGCTTTGACGTGAAGCACAGGACTAAAGTTGAAAACTAGCATTGCTAAGAATGCTCAGAAGAAACAACAGGAACAATAAAAGATGACGAAAATGCAGCGTCGGACATCATAAGTGGGAATACCGTATCAGATATGGATCAAGGATTTTGGTGGGACTTGAGGCACTGATTCTGACAGCGACGAATGCAGATGTCGTTCCAGTTAGGTACATGGTGAGGGATGAGACACACAGTGCGTGAGCAAGCATCAACACAGGCATCAACCGCCGAGGCCCCACACACTGTGACACAGGTATCGGGTTCATTATCCCTGGAGTAAGCACCCACGCGCTTCAGCATTCGCTTGGAAGTGCAAACGCGCTCGCACACAAATGGATCGGCCCCGTCCGAGGCCTTCCTGTCCCCCGGCGCCTGCCGCTGCTGCTGCTGCTGCCCGCGCTTCTGCTGCGCCTTCACCACCAGCTGCCGCACCAAGGCAGCAGGGATCGCCGCGCCTAGTATCCCCCACCACCAATCCACCATCGTCGATGGATCGAACGAAATATGTGATAGAAAATCTGCCAAAAGAGAGTGGATTGATCCAAATATGTGATACTTGTTGTTCCAATAGCAAACACATGAATATTTTTGAAGCACACCCCCTGGCCTGGCCAGTTCCTAGGCTGCCAAACCAAGAACTGCCCTTTTTTTGGAGAGTCATGAACTAGGTGGTTGTGCATCTCAAGGATTTGGTGCCTCAAACTAGCTTTTGCTCACTTGGAAAAATTTGTGAGCTCTTGATCTCGTTCATGGGTGTGGCTGCCCAACTAGGAACTGCTTTTTTGCATAGCCAAGAAATGGGTAGCTATGCTTTTGCTTGCATGGAGAAATTTGTGAGCTAGTTCTGTGGCTGCCCAATTAGGAACTGCTTTTCTGCACAACCAAGAACTGGGTGACTAAGGCAAGACCTGGCTCAAAAAACCCTCATGTGGGTAGGTCTCTCTCTCTCTTTCTCTCTCTCTCTGGCGCGCGTGCGCAATGAATGTAGTAGTTTGGAATGCATGTATTTTTATCCGTTATGGGGAGCTACACAAGACTACCATTATAACAAAGATCAAGAATCAAGAAACAAGAGCTACATATAAATGGAGAGGAACAGAGAAGAAAGACAATAACAACAAAATGTGTGCTAAAAAAGTTGCTCTTTTTTAGCCACCGTAGTTTGTTTATATAACATTAAAGTGGAGCGTTATAGGCCAAGAAGATGATTGCATGGATTGCTTTCTAGCTTTATCCTCTATAGAAAAACATCAGAGTTCAAGAAAAAGGATGATAAATAGCAATACAGACATCAAGAGCAAACTACTAGAAGATACCACATTTCAGTAAAATATTAACAAGTAAATGAAAAGTACACCCAGGAACTACACATGGATTGCCAACATGGCTTACAAATGTTGGAGTAACATTGACATTATCAAACTAAACTATATTGATCCGGTTTCTGGCAACTAGAAACCGGAATATGAAAGTGAAGGAAAGCGAGTTCCTATAGGTGTATATAGACCCCTGAAGTCTAGAAATATTCCATATAGGATATCCATTCTCAACCAATTGTTTTTTTATCTCTTCTACATGCATATAAAGTCGCCAATCACCATCATCAATCACCGTGCACTAGTTCTGCATGTCCTAATGGGTATGCTTGGGCCCTCTTAAGGTTATTAATTACCTCAATGGCCTAGTCCGGAATGGCGAGGTGTAACTAAAAAACTCGTACACTGGAGTGCCAAATATCCATGTCAAGAATTATTCTGAATCCTCTAATACTCCTGAATGGGATGAGTTGCATTTTTATCTAAATAGTGCATCCTTGGTAGCAATAGATGTGCTTTTTTTTTATGGCTCATCTAAGTCGTGCCTAATCAGCACATATTCTAAATCTCTAATAGTATTGGCTCCATACCCATTATGAGTGAGTATAAATAATGAATAGCTCTTTTTTATCCAACATCCTAGAACTGAAATTGTTATTTCATTAATCCATTACTTAAATGACCAAGCCAATGGAGCCTAAGTCCAAAGACACCTCAAAGGATGCCATTAGTGTTTCTCTTGTACATAATCTTCACAATTCTAAAGATGTACAACATGAACAATTTGGGCATTTATAGTACAACAATTAACTACTATGCTCACTATTGTTTAATAGGACAATAAGCAATGAGCATGAGAGCTAAAGCTAGCTCAAACAACATTCTCGGTGGTTAGAAATATATTGATTGGATCAAGCATAGAGTGGTCATTGTTACTACATAAGGTTGCTAGAAATCTATTTTTGATCATAGTGAATCATGTCTTGAATGTGGCTCATTGAAACCTTAAGTTTTATCTTCTAGCATTCAATTTGGATAGAGTTTATAAAAAAGAGATTGGAATTACTCTAACATAAGATGTTTTTGAGATATAACATAGTTCAAATATACTTTTCAAAGAGTAAAAAACTACATGTGATGCAATCTCAAATTGACCACTTGAAACTATCATAAAAAGTTGTGAGAAAGAAAATTGTGCATTTTATATTCAACTACTATGATGCAAGTGGTAATATGCACTGCTTCAAAACTAAAGATGATGTACTATGAATAACAAAAAGTTGCATGGTTACAACCAAGGAGAAAGTACTTGCTATCTTAATTTTCTAGAGAGATCAATAAGGCACGTCACCGACATTCTAATGCATTAAGTTGGAAATCACATTTGCATGATACTAACAATAATGGTTAATTTTGAGGCTAATGAACTTTTTTTTTTTTTTTGACATGGATAGCAATTGGAGTATGTAGCAAAGCTTATAGATTTACATGTCGAACATACATGAAGTTTTCCAAGACCTGTTGTACATACATCTCATTATGAAACAATATGCAATAAGTTGTTTAAAGTTAGAATCTCCCTCTCTTTGTCACACACACACACACACACGAGAAAAAGACATTCAATATCTAATAAAACAAATAATAAAAGCCTGAATGAGATAAGTACCAAATAATGATATAGATTAACACCATGTAATGTGTAACGTTGTCTTTTTCCCAACAATCATGTACAAATTTTACAAATGTCGTGCAATGATTTTGCAAAGTCCTCATATCTTCTGATGGTAGGTTTTCTTTCCTGATTACACCTATGAGTTTGTCTAAGTTGGTCCACACTTCTCCCTTTTCCACTCCATTACGTCATTCTAGTGTTCGTGTGGCTTGAACAATTTCTCTCCCAATTTTATATCTAACGCTTGATTCTTTGCATGTGTGATTGGATAAGAATCTTTTTGCTTTAGAACCTCCAATTGATGGCTTATTAGGAACGTTTCCTTTTTTTTCGGAGAGTCTGCCACTTTTTTCAATCGTGACATTCCCTCTATGTAGTCCTGCATTTGACAGAACTATTTCCGACCTCCTAATTTTGCTTTAGCCACATACTCCGGTTTATGATTCCATGCTAGGAGAATATGCAGGTAAATAAGTTTTTCAATAATACGAACCTCAGCATGCAATGTGCATATGTGAATATTTTTTTAATGGAATTGGCAGAACACTTTTCATATTTGGATCTTCAGCTTCTCATGTTGGGCCAGTGTTTGATCGTCCCAAATTCATATTGTAGCAATCCTTCATGAAATAAAGACATGGATGCTTTGATGTTGTCCCATGAGAGACATTATACATAAATTTTATTATTTTCAAATCCCCTGCAAGGTGCCATTGAATTTGAAAACTTCCATAGTTTTCGACTGTAAATTTTCTCACCCTCCAAATGTCTCTTTATAATTTCGCCATAATTTGTTCTTGAAAATATCCATGAAAGTATTTTATGGTCTTCTTTCAATACCTGTAGAGAAGCAAGTAATGCATGACATGTCAATAAAAAATGGCAAGGTATGAAATGTTAATAACAATACTTTAAATGAAAATTGAAATGTATACCTGGAATGCCGCCAACCACCATATGTGATTCTTCGATTGAACACTAAACGTTCGATCATCTGTATCTGAAATTTTGTTCATCAAAGTGACACTCACTTGTTCCAACTTTCGACCTTTGATGATTTATGATTCATCCAATTTTATTACAATAATGATCTTTCCATTTACTTGATGTTCGTCTAGTTTATAGAATCAAATAACGTATTTTAGAACATTTTCAGTATCAAGAAAAATATTATTGCAATCGTTGTAATTGAGCTCACCATATTCAGATTTGTATAATTCAGTTATATGAGGTGGTTGGCCAACTACTTTGAACATTCCGTCATTATAATATTTTCTTGCTGATCTTTCTCGATATGGATGCGAAAGATAAGTTTTCTTCACCTTCACTTGAGAAAAAGCTTCTTTAACTATTCTAAAAAAAATAGAATTAGCATTTCTGCTAATTCACATGCACCCACAATCAAAATAGTCTCTGCAATTTCATTTCTATTTTTTCAAACCGAGCATTTTTCATCATTTTCTTTGCTGACTTTCTTGGTAAAACATGACTTAAAGATGATCCAATGCACGAACGTTCGGTTAAATAGTTCTTTGCCACCAAACATGATCTACAACAAACATATGAAACTCACATTATGCTTAATAAATAAATAATCCATGTTTTCAAGTGCAAATCAAACTTAAATGACATATACAAATCAAATAAACAGTTTATATGAAAACATACTTGAATGTTTGAATTCTTTTTTTCTGATTGCCGCGATAAGTCATCAATATTCTTCATCGGTACTCTCTTTCTTTTTCTCTTCATCATTGCCTTTTTGATAACTTTTATATCAACGACAGATTTTAAACTCTCGGATCGCAACTTTTCCATGGATTCTAACATTTCTTGGTTTGATCCTGGAAGAGTAGTGACTATAGCATTCAACTCTGACATAGCATTCTTGTTTGCAATGTTTTCAGCACTAGTGTGTTGCACATAATGAAGCAATTGCTGATTTGCATGTTGCAATTGTTGATTAGTAAACTGTAATTGTTGATTAAGACAAGATATGCTATGCATTCCAATATCACGCAACCTTTGACAATATCCAAGTAATTCGCTATTTCCTTCACATACAAATTTGAGAAGATGAGTTACAGACTTAAAATCTGGACACAAATTGGTAGCTGGATCATTAAAATAAATTGATCCATCCACCCACAAATCTATATTCATATGATTATTTATTCTCAATTCTCTAACTATTGCAGCAACATTCTCTACAACTTACGAATTTTTCTTAATAATTGGAGTGCATTCCCTAAAAGAAAAACATGCAAATGGAACATTGCCATTGTTGAAAGCTATAATCCGTAAATGCTTCATACTACAGTAAATCAACATGAATAGATCTAGCATACCTTACTTTTGTAATGTTTATGTCGCGTTGAAAAATAGTCCCGCCTCATATTTCACTATAAGCATACAGTGATTTCAAAAGTGCCACCTGGGACACAAGTGAGGAAGAAGTCAAATTGACAAAAGTGCCAAGGTACGTAGACACACCAAGGAGCAAACTGACAACAACATTATAGAAGACAGAGCCAGTAGAATCTATCAAGCCAATGGTAATTGAGGAAGTCAAGAAATTGGCAATCGATGAAGTCCAGCAAATTTTACCAAGTCTCTTGGCACAATCATTGCAAATATTTCTTAGTGATGAATTACAAGGGGAACTTGTGTGACTTGGTAAAATCACAAAGTCCAAGAGAAAGTGCAATCACGCAACTTTCAAAGGAAAAGTGCAATGGCAAGGGAAAGACTAAGGTTGATGATTGCCCTTCAACAAGCAAGATTTAACCGAAGTCTGATTGTTCCACAAAACAACAGACCACCAACACAATTTCTTCAACAATTTTAAATTATTGAAATTAAAATGCCCCATGTGTCTACACCACAAATCGATAGAAAAGACTTGCATTGTTGTTAATCTAGAATTTTTCAGCATTATGGTATTAAGCTTATATAGATCACCCTTTGCCTCTATGCATCTATCAACGACTATTTGAGAATTGTGATCCATATCCTTTACCAAGCACTTGTCCTTGATAAATTTCACATATAGGTATTGATAAGCCATGAGAATAATGTCTCTGATCTACCACTCCTCTCCATTGGCCTATGCAACCATATCATGTCTCTTAATACTTCTCTAGTTGAATGAAGATCATCACTTAGCATCTTTATTTGTGCAAAGCAGCTTGTCATGCTCTCATTGGCTTTCATCCTTATGTTACTTATCTTGCTTCTCAAAAACAAGATGCCCGAATAATTCAAGGTTTCAAATTATCTCCTCAATGAATCCCAAGCCAGTCTGAAAATAGTCGCATCCTAATGTGTGCGATCGCATATGGAACTTCACTGATAGATCTATGATGGCAAGAGCCCTTTTGGGTTTCTTGTTGTAGGATTTTGAATTGACTTTGATCATTGATATGTTGCCTCACCCATGATGACCTCCTAGAGCTCCTTTTCCATGAGAAATTTTTGAGCTTGATCTTCTATACATTGTAATTTGGCACACCATCAAGTTTACGTGAATCACCAAGTACGACTTCACCCATACTAGACATGGCCCCAAGGAACTACTCTAAAATGCTCAAAAAGTTATTTTTTGATGTGAAACAAATAAAATGCCACACACCAAACTTAGTCACAATGCTCCCTAGCCACCTATTGTAGGTCTTACTAGCACCAAATTTGGCCTTGAATGGCCTTCTAAGCTTCAAATATTTCTAAACCTGGAATCACTATGTATAACTAGTTTGCGCTTTAGAATGGTGACGATAACATAGTAACTTGAGCTTCTTTGCGAGAAAAAAACACTTTACTATATTTTCTGCCATAGCAGGACACACTTGCTAGTTACTGCCAAAATTTTGGTCAAGCATTGTTGACCATACTCAAGCGCCTCCTACATTAACGACTTACACAAACCAATACTCCACACATGTGCCACCTTGATATCTATCACATCATGCCCTTACATTCATCATAACTCATCACTTGACTTTCAACATCTAGCTAATGCTATCACCATGGCTCCTACATTGTCTTAGCCATCATAACTCCACGTCTCAAAATTCTCAAACTTGTCTATAAATCTAGAAGTAAATTGAGCACAAGTAGACCAATCAACTCAACAAAATGTCAAATCTCTAAGACAAAGAAAATAAGCACAAACACACACACACACACACACACACACACCATGTTTGAATTTTACCAAGATGCATCTCTTTATATGATAGCTACCTATTAAGCACGAATTTAAGGAATAAAAGATTGGTACCAAACTTCTTCTTGCAAAATCATTATCAAACATGTATGCTGCTACACGTAGTGATGTGCTTTATGCCTACTACATTATTACTAGTACTTAGGTTTTATTTATTGCATGTTATGATTCTCGATGATAAAGCATAGGCTTGCCTTTATTGAATTCGCACTAACTAGTAGAGTTTCTACTAGTGGAGACTATTATGTTGAGCATCAAACCTAGTATACCAAGTTGTGTGTATGCCAATTCACTACCACCAAAAATGGTAGCCGACAATAAAAATATGTCCCTATCTGCTAAGGGACAAATACAAAATGCCTTGAAGTGTTCTTAAACTAGGGTAGCCAAATGGCATCCAATCACAACATATTAACATAAAAATTATAATAATTTAGAAAGATTATAGATCTATAATTGATCTCCATCATCTCTTGTATGATTCCAACCTTGTTTAACCCACTTTTAACTAGGTTGAGATATTTTGAACTACTTTAATTGGCTTGGTGAATGCTTGCAAGCACTCCACCATCCAAAGTACATCATTTTTTGTCAATTTGAAAGTGATGATCTTGCAACCATAGAGCAATATGCATTTGTATTGTATAGTATAACAAAATAATGCTAGCAACATCATTAAAGAACACACAAACATTAGGCACCAAAATGAAGTGTAATTTTGTTTTGTTTTGTTTATAAAAGCACAAATGAGTGGAGTACCAACATGCCAACCACAACACTACAATGATCATAGCGAAAATCATCTCAAGGAATATTTTGCATGGCATGTAGAGAGTTCACTTTTGCATATGTTACATGCATGATAACTTTTAATGGTGAAGCCATTGCACTCTCCCAATCTTGGATAATTTTGAATTGTCCACATTAGTAGTAGGCCTTTCAGTTCAAATGCACTACAGAACACATGTATCCCTCTCCAAAGGAATTACAATTTATCAATAGGAAGTTCTAGATAGGTTATCTAGCGACCTACAATGATGAGTGCAAGCCATTAATGAATGACCTTTTTTTATGGGTTTTGACAATCTATGAGTAAATTTTTTGCGAGTTTCATTCTGCCCATGGTTCATCGATTATCTAGCACATGGCATGCCATGTAATATTAATTGTATTTTGTCTCTAACTACAAGAAGATGCTAACTAGATGTAAAGTTTCAATGTATTTCAATGTGAGACAACTTTGGAAGTAACATTGTTTGTCTCCACTCTTTACTGCTAATAATTCTCTCAAGGTCTCTTAATAGGTGTCATGACAATCTCTAGCACATCTTTCTTCTATGGTATTGTGTCCACTTTCCTATATTTACTCTTTTGCTATGTATTGAAATTGGCTTTTCCCTTTCCAATATTACAAAAGACTTGGACACCATAGCTTGAGCCATTGTATCATGTGAATCGGCGGAATCAGATAGCACACCGGCATGCTATAGGATCTCACTGCAAAAAAAAATAAAAAATTGGCGGAATCCCTTGGCATGACGACGTGCTATCTTTGGATGCTAAAACATAATTTTAATTCTAAAATGTGGTATTCCATTGTTAGATTGTTAGTTATATACCAAACCACAACTCTAAATGATAAACATTCAACTAGTGGCATAAAAAAAGCAGCACACCATGTGCTATCTTTTGTTGAATCACTAGTCATGTTGTCCATGTTGGGATTTGATGTCCTTGAGGATTCACTCTATTGATGCCCAATACCAACCTCTTCATGAAATATTAGCCACCTTTCCTTAATGTGCATGTTGTTGCACTATCACATGTAATTCTTGAAATACCGTCATTTAAGTCCTAATCCAATAATTTGCAATGAAACATATGATGAATTTGAAATATCATGTGCATGTGGCACCAATTTTTTATTGAAATTTGCTCTCTTTGCATATGATTCATGTAGTGAGGTTTTTAACACGCTGGCCAAGTTATCTGAGATTCATGCTCACCTCTTTACAATATGCAAAGATCATGTGTGATAAGAGTAGTCCATGAAAATTAGTTGCATAATAATTTTCAACGTCCTTACGTGATTTGGGGATGTTTCTTTGTCTAAAACAAGGGCCATATCTACAAATATATACATGGTGGTTGTTGCATCATCGATAACAATAAAATCGCATCACAACATTCAAGTTTTGTGCATAACATCCAAAGTGACTATCCAATCTATTCCATGATTGCAATCCTCCATTGTTTTCCAATTCACTCCTTGAATGCCTGCTTTTTGGGCTCTATAGTTCTCTCTCTCTCTCTCTCTCTCTCTCTCTCTCTCTCTCTCTCTCTCTCTCTCTCTCTCTACCCCCCGGCTCTGTAGGACCTTCTAAATGTTCTCTTTTCCAAAATGTCTCTCTTTCTCATGCTCTCTGAAAGAAAATGTCTTATATTTGTGCAAAGTATTGTATATGTTCTTCTTCCTCTACTTATCTCATCAGGCTCTATCAAAAGTAAAACATACTTCTTGAATGTCTATATTTTCCTTTTAAATTGTTAAGGAACTTAGAACTCTAGGGTGCAACACTTTGGCCAGAGGCCTCTAACATCTAGATTAATAGAATATTATTGACCCTTGAATTGTTTTTCCCTTTTTGTTTTAAATATTGTAGGAGAACTCCTATATTAACATCCTCTTGGGCTCCTCTCATAACTTTCAATGGAGCCTTAACACCTCTTGGGGTTCCTCTTTGTATTTTGTACTTCAATACAAGAGACTCAATTATCTAGTGCCAATGAAATTCCAAAATCCACATGTATGCCTATACTCTTAGAGCATTCCATGGGTGCCTTCCATAAGCACTTCAAGACAAGAATTCATAGGATAGATCTCACACGAAAAATTGTATATCCACACTTTGTTAAATCAAATTCAAAAACAAAGGAGAATCCCTATTTTTGGGTCCTTTGCCCGTTTTGACCCAAACGAAAGGCTATAACCTCCAAACGAAGGGCACCTGGACTGTACCTACAAGTACGGTACAGAAAAACAGAGTGATTGCAGCGGAGAAAGTGTTCGGAGTGCGCCAAAAGTGATTTCACCATTCCACTGGGCACATAGTTATATATGTCTTTCCTGAGCAAAAGCTACAAATTTGGGATTGTTGAGCAGAATACCCTTTTGATTTGATGAATAGAAAGCTATTCTGCATCCTGGCTATGGATATATGAGAAGCGCATATTAGACTCACAAGTACCTAGCGAAAGTAGCAGCTTTGACTTAATATAGCTGATCTATGTGGAACATGCTGAATTTCCATCTCAAAGATGCATAATATCGCTATTATTTACGATCCAATGTTTTCCACTTTTGTTACCTGTTAAAGAGTGGTATGGGTTTCCTAGAAAGATAATCGTCAGTTTCTCCCTTTCTTACTGCAATCTTGTTATTACCCGGTAAAAGTGCAGGCTCAGCTGTCATAAAGGCCTTAGAGAGTGTGGAAAAGGAGTAGATATCAAATTTTTTTGCCAAAAGTAGATCTCAAAATGATTTGCACGTGTTGTACTTCAGATGAAATTCAGACTTGAGAGGATGATTGTAAACTTGTATAGCGTCTTCAAGGTGGGGAGTTTGTTGTGTAAAAGCAAAGGACTTGGATGGATATCACATTTCTTCTGAGATTGCTGTGAAGCAAATTTCTGTCTGCACTTGTGGCTACACAATTACTGTTTATCTTACTTGTTAGAAAGACTGAGAGTTTCTAGCTGTTTGCAGGAGCTATTATAAGTGCACAAATGTTGGATGCCCAGTTCGGAAGCATGTTGAGAGGGCTTCCAACGATCCTAAATCCGTAATAACTACCTACGAGGGGAAGCATAAACACGACGTCCCTGTGGCAAAAGCTAGTGTCCATGACAATTGTGCTGGTGAGGCCTCATCCCTTTTAGCTCAGACTGCAGCTTGCATTGACAATCTGGCCTCAGCTACCTCTAGCCAGGATCAACCATCTTCATTTCCAAGAAAAACGGCAGGGTTCGGGAAATATTTGGAGGATGATCTTAAAGATACAGACATGAGTATGTCAGCCACTGACCTTGGAATGCAACTAGGAATCAATCGAGCTACGATGTATACGGATATGGCTATCAAAGCCGAAAAGAAGGCACTTTCCTTTTCGAACTCGACCTCTATGAACTTCGCGGATACCTTTCCATCGTCCACTGAAGATTGGAGAGTGGGCTCCTTCAATACACAAGATCAGCTTCGCCGGCCCAAGCAAGAAGATGAAAATTATCTGCAGCCCTTCAATGATTCATCGAGTTCTGCATTGGAGCACACCATACCTCCGAGGCTGGTACTGACTCCGTAACTGTATGCCTGAATCCTTTTGGTGAATTTGTAGGCAGTTTGTGCTCAATATTCTCTTGAAGGATCCAGAAATGAGCAGCTTCGCGTGACGGAAGCTGCTTGAATACATGGGGGGAGTCTTCACGTCTTCATCTGAAAGGATTATCTACATTTGGTTGACTTGTGCATAGTCTCTCAATTAATAGATGGTACAACATGCAGATTTTTTCAGTCAGAACTCTGGCGAAACTCTATGCCTGTTTAAGAAACATAGAAAGCTTCTTGTTGTTTGGAATGAGAGCAATGTTCGGCGAGATGGATGATTATGTGCAAGGATCCCTTTGAGGAATGGCAAAAGAAATTTCGATTTCCAGGTGATTGTGGCAGGCTTCCTTTCCCTCTTTCGGATCTGGCTCCTTCCACTTGGATATAGAAACAAATAAAAGGTAAGAAAGCTTGAATGGTGCACCATGAAATGTTGATCAGAAATACCTCCAATATTAATCCTTATAAACGTAAAATTAAATAGTTCACCTGTAGGATCTATTGTGTTTTTACAGACTAGATGGTTAGTTGGTCACAACAGAAAATCCATGAAAAATCTGTGAATCTCTGACCGACTTTGATTGCAAATTCAAAGTGAAAATGTACGATAATGCACTCGAATCTTCACTGATCTATTCCGTTCCCGCAGCCTATAGATCTGCGATATCACCCATATTCTTATTGCTCCAATTCTCATCAAGCGTGTACATCTTGAAATATTCATGTTCATAACAGTGTATGCTTGCTTTGCTGTAGTGTACTGTAGAATTTTTTATGGCTAGTTACTGAATTCTAAGTCGTTCAAGTAAGCTCGCTTGATCAAATTCTCGTAATCATCTGCCATGGATCTGAAGGGAAATTTCACTATATCGGTACTCAATTCAACAAACTGTATATGTTGCTGTTCACTATGATGAAAAGTATCAGTCTTCACCCATATCATTCAAAAAATATGACATATAAACTCCACAAAGCTTAGTTTAGCTTGCAAGGACAAGCTTTCAACCCTTATACACTTGTTATCCACAAGCTAATGCCTTTAAAAACAACCATAATGTTTATAGAGCAAGAGAACTAAAGCTCAATCCTATTATTCACACATTATGCATCGCTTAACAAACATGGATTGAAATAAACTTACAAGAAAAAAGCTCAATGAAGACAATTAGCAGATCTCACTCTTGAAGATTAAAATTTGCAAAATGAGGAAAGTTTTTACAAGGTGTGTGTGTGTGTGTGTGTGTGTGTGCGCGTGTGTGAGATATTTCTACTCTGATATAAAAAATATCGTGTTCCTTTCCATGTGCCATCACTGCTACCAAGCAAGAAACTTGCTATAGTAGAATTTAAATAAGAGAAGTAAGTCTATGAATCTGCTATCTATTAGCATAATTATAGATGTAGGACATAAAGTAGAATTCGAATCTAATCAGTGCAAAGTTATCATCTGAAGAAGACATTGCTACTTAGGAGCAACAAAATCAAGTACATGATCATCAGCCTCCCCCACCTCCAAGAAGATCAATCAGAGTGATATATCGATGAGTATGCTTGTTATCTAATTCAAGAACCGACTACAGCCGATGAAGCATTCAGTCAAACAGACTCTGATATTTGGAGAAAAGCGATGGACAAAGAGTACACCTCTCTAATCATGAACATGACATGGTCAATTGTCGAATTGCCTACTAACAACAATCTAATTGATTGCAAAACAATCAAATACAAAGCTCATGGGAGTATCGATCCCATGAAATCTCAACTAGTAGCGTGAGGATATTTTCAAATCTCAAACATCCACCATAATGAGACTTTCAGTCCTATAGTCAAGCACTCCTCGATCAGAATACTCTTATCTTATGTTGTTTCAGCCAACCTTGAGGTACATCAACTCCATGTACAAATAGCTTATCTAAATGGAGTGATCAAAGAAGACGTCTACATGATGTGCAACTTGAGGGTTAGGTAACACTGCCAAGATCTTGTCGATGCAATCCTCTAACATATCCATCTCCAACTTTGTGGGCAGATCCTCTGGAAAAAGAACATCAAACAACAAGGACATGATTGTCTCGTCTTGTCTATTATATATGTAACAGTCCATCTTTTCAGAAGAAATAGTTTGTTCAATCTTCAACATTTAATATATAACTCAGCCAAAAATTAACGTTATGAAGTAGTCATTTACTTTTGTAACAAAAACATAAAAAACCTAACAATTCAGTGTTGAATATTCAACAATTTGACTGGGTTTCCTGATGGATATCCAATAAAAATGTACCTAAATTCTTTGCAAATAAGCTCGCAAAACCAAACTGAATAATGGTTCTTCCACTTTCTCAGCTTGTGCAAAGCACATGAACCAAAAGAACATTCATTGCAAAAGTAAATATAGAATTTGTGGCATGAGATGTAATAACTTCTCTTTATGCTCATTCCCAAATTTGGGACTAGAGCTTTAAGACTGAATATCTTGGTGTGCTCAATGCAAAAACTGAAGCAGGAGAGGCAAAACTTTTGAAATCACTGTATGCTTATAGTAAAATATGAGGCGGGACGATTTTTCAATGCGACATAAACATTACAAAAGTAAGGAATGCTAGATCTATTCATATTGATTTACTGTAGGTAGATTCATTTACATGATTGTAGCTTTAACAATGGCAATGTTCCATTTGCATGTTGCTCTTCCGATGGAATGCACTCCAATTATTAAGAAAAATGCGAAAGTTGTAGAGAATGTTGCACCAATAGTTAGAGAATTGAGAATGAATAATCATATGAGTATAGATTTGTGGGTGGATGGATCAATTTATCCTAATGATCCAGCTACCAATTTGTGTCCAAATTTTAAGTCTGTAACTCATCTTCTCAGATATGTATGTGAAGGAAATAGCGGATTACTTGGATATTGTCAAAGGTTGCGAGATATTCGAATGCATAGCATATCTTCTCTGAATCAACAATTACAGTTTGCTAATCAACAATTGCAACGTGCAAATCAACAATTGCTTCATTATGTGCAACACACTAGTGCTGAAAACAATGCACTCAAGAATGCTATGTCAGAGTTGAATGCTACTGTCACTACTCTTCGAGGATCAAACCAAGAAATGTTAGAATCCATGGAAAAGTTGCGATCCGAGAGTTTAAAATCTGCTGTTGATCTAAAAGTTATCAATAAGACAATGATGAAGAGGAAAAGAAAGAGAGTACCAATGAAGAATATTGATGACCTATCTACACATAGCGGCAGTCAGAAAAAAAAAATCCGAGCATTCAAGTATGTTGTCATCTAAAGTGTTTATTTGATTTGTATATGTCATTCAAGTTTGATTTGCACTTGATAACATGGATTATTTATTTATTAAACATAATTTGTGTTTCATATGTTTGTTGCAGAACATGTTTGGTGGAAAAGAACTATTTAACAGACCATTCATGCATTGGATCATCTTTAAGTCATGTTTTACTAAGAAAGTCAGCAAAGGAAATGATAAAAAATGTTCGGTTTGAAAAAATGAAAAATGAAATTGTAGAGACTGTTTTGATTAAGGTTCAATCATACTTGGATGCGAATGTGATACAAGGTGCATGTGATGTATCTGGAATTAGCAGAAATGCTTATTCTACTTTTTTTTAGAAGAGTTAAAGAAGCTTTTTCCCAAGTGATGGTGAAGAAAATTCATCTTCCGCGTCCATATTGGGTAAGATTAGCTAGAAATTTTTATAATGACGGAATGTTCAAAGTAGTTGGCCAACCACTTCATATAACTAAATTATACAAATCGGAATATGGTGAGCTCAATTACAACGATTGATTTTTGTGCTCAAACTCATGCAAGAGACACATCAACTACATAGCTTATCCTATAGTCAATGGAAGGCATAGCCAATAAAAAGGCCTTGAAGCTCAGGGAACAATGCTCGTTTGATAAAATCGACAAAGGCATTGATTCATACAGAATGATATTATACATTTTCTTTCAATTGTTTTTTATAGGCATATGTAACCTTTTATGAGTAATACTTCTTTTATAAGTAATTGTTCTCAAAGAAGCTTAAAAAATGAAAATATTTTAAGGTCGTAAAATTAGTTTTTAAATTTTTACAAAGGAAATGGTGGTGGTGCCTTAATCTATGGTGCCTTAGACAAGCTAATCTATGGTGCCTCAAGAGAACTCAAGAGAAGGTAATCTGTGGGGGCAGATCTGTGTGGGGAAAGGGTTTAATCACCCTTCCCAGGGGAGGCTTAGAATTCACTATTCAATGGATAAGATATCGAACGAGCAGATCTCTGCCACCTTGCAGTACATCATCCAATCTGGACTGGCTATGGCTGCAATATGCATTTGCAGCTGATGAGAATAAAAATCTGAACAGAATTGCGATCCAAATGTATAATTCATTCCTCCAATTCGAGTAATTGGTGCTGCTGCTATCGCTAATTGTTTGGACAACTGCTCAGGGAACTTGCTTTCTTGATGGGTTTCATCCTACTGCTAAACCCATCTGCTGTTGTATGTCTGGTGCAACACCTGAGTGTGAATAATGCAGGGCTCAAACCCGCATCTGATTTGTTTTCATAGCTTGGTTTAGCTCTGTGGCGCTTGGTGCAGCAGCGTGATTGCGTACAGAGTTGATCTGATTCTTGTGCTTTTGGACATTCTGTTGACGGATCGCTGGATCATAGCAAAATCTGGGCATAAGGTGGTCATTCTTAGCCAACAATCCTTGTTGTTATGCATTCTGTGGGTATGAGGTTGATCGATCAAACCACGCTGCTATAGTGATTCTATCGTGTGATATTTATTGCGTCTAAGGTTTTCACAGGCTCTTCTTCGCCTGTTTGCACGTTTTTGTTCGCATTTTGATATTTAATCTGCGATAGTGCTTTGCTATGGCTCCGTGTTATCCGAATCTTTATCCTTGGGGTTGCTCAATGGCCTCATGGGCAGCTTTATCACCGGCTGTTGCATCCCCGTCACACACACTGTGTGTGTTTACATCTAGCAGTCTTTGGGATGTGCACAAACTCTGCCTCCTTGGTCGTTCTAAATCATCCACGAACTTATGCCAGCAGAGGTCTGATCAAAGAAGGCCATGTAAGATGTTCAAAACGATGACTAGGGTTTTTGTAAGACCATTTGCAGCAAGAGAACCTAGTGCGGATCGTAGGGTTTGCTCTATAAAGATTAGGGATGAAGCAGGTAACTTGACTGTCAATTTGGCTGTTTCCTGGTCGCTGCTTGGCTCCTTGAGCCTTTCTGTGCCCATTGGGGTTGCTGCAGATATGGATAGCTTCTCAAATCTACTCCCAATGAGTTCTTCACAGGGCATGACAATTCTCACATTTCTAGACCCTGGCAACGCAGCACTTGCCAGCAATATTCTGGGACCTTTGCTTGCAGCTTTCAATCTGCTTTTTATTATAAGAATTGTAATGTCCTGGTACCCTCAACTGCCTGTTAACAAGCTGCCTTACGTGATCGCTTATGCTCCCACAGAGCCTGTGCTGGCTCCCACAAGAAAATTGATTCCTCCTGTTGGGGGAGTTGATATATCCCCCGTCATTTGGGTCGCACTGGTGAGCTTTTCAAATGAGATATTGCTGGGTCAACAAGGACTTCTTGTACTCCTTTCTCAGCAGCAACCCTGACTGGCTGTCCTAGCTGCATAAGCTTCAGTTTATGCCAGCAAAATCATTTTGCAAAAACCGTGGAATGATTACTAAACAAAAACAGCCATTCTGTAAAAGCTTTCTGCAAGTGAGACACGAACGAAATGATGCCGAGTCTTCAAGCACTTACAATACAAATTTCTGATAGCGTTTTGGATTCAAAGGCTTGACGAGAGGTTGCGGCCAATGAGCAGTTCGTTTGGTTAGGGTTAAGACACTCTTGATGTGGCCTTGAAGTTCTTGGGTATGTTCCAAGAGAAATCTGAAACATTGCTTCTAAGTCCTTTTGCATCTTTACCATTGAATTCTTTCTTCACTCATCGATAGCTGGAGTGAGTTGGTGTTTCCGTCTGGCATCCATTGTGGTGCTTTGTTCATTTCAGACAATTAATTAAGCCTGTTGCCTGTTATTTAGCTGTTGCCAAAAGTATAGCTAAATTGGTTGGATGTTTTCTGTTATGGCTGGGTGGCAGATTTGTGTTTCATTTTCGAAAGTTAAGGTTTGAATTCTGAATGCTGCCTTGTTTCTCATTTTCATATGTTTATAAGCTGATGGAAATGGTCAACAAGAAGCCATATATTTTTCTCCTAGTTGCAGAATAATGTATTCTTTTCTTGAACTGAAGTGTTCACAGTTCAAGAAAAGAAAGTTTCCAAGAACCTCAATTCAATTGATGAGGAGAAAGGAGATGTTCAATTTTGACCAAAACATATACACAGAACACACATAGGAAGTAAGAGGATGTATCTATATCCTATATACATCAGCCAATGTAGAAGAACAATGTAAACCAGAAATGGGTTGATAACTTCAACTGATGACCTCAGCAAGTTATGCTACTAAATCTAATCTAGATCTAAGTCTAGGCTAAGCTAAACTGATCTAAGTTTCTTCGAGAATCAGTTTATCAACAATCAACCATTGATAGTGAAGCCCACAAGCGTATTTAAATATATCTTGATGTATTGAAAATGGTAAGGAAAATGCTGGGCTATTGTTGGAGTCGCAAAATGAATATGATAAATGCCGAAGCCTTAAATTTTAAAGATGCTGACATCCCAAAAGGAAAGTCGTGATGCAACAAGGAAGATGATGTTGTGCAAATGAAGGTCTTGATGCTGAACATTTCTAGGGCCTTCCAATAAATGGTGAAGGCCTCCTTCCTTCTCATTGGAGTTCTACTTCACTTGGTTGTATGGATGATGACATACAAATGAATCAAAAAATGAAAGTATTGTTGGTTGTCCTTTAATGATTACTGTTGGTTGAGAGCTCCCTTAGTCATCTTGAAGTCTGACATTCACTTCCACTTAGTTGCAAATGGACATACAAGATAAAAAATGAAGGGATTGATGCCACAGATTGAAGATAGGATGGCAAAGCTTTGAACCAAATTGGAGAACTCATCTCCTAAGCCATTGAGGATCACTTGTACTAGCTCATTATCAAGTATCTTGTCTCCAATAAAAGCTAGTTCTTTGTTGGGAGACTTGATCCTTAGCACATATTCTTGTGCACTTTCATCACTTCTCCTCATGCTTTGAAAGACTGGTTTCTTGAAGTATTTTTGGATATATATCAATGTACAAGAGGCTACCTCCTTCAAGAGGTCATTATTAACATTTATTTTGATGCAATGAAGTCCTAGTCTTGCCTTCTTCTTGTATTTCACCAACTCTTGTCCTCCAAGAGGCTCATCCTCTTCATCTAGGACACTATCAAAGAGGTCTTGGAGCACTAGGAGTGACTCCATCCTCACTTTCCATATTGAGTAGTTTGTAGAATTTAACATGTCACTAGTGTTGGATTTACTCCTCCTACTCTCCTAAATCCCAATTTTAATCTGCCTCCATTCATGCTGCATATTTTTCTAACGTTGTCACGCAGTTTATATTTTTACTCGCAAATTTGCACAGACGAAGAAAAGGCGAATGAATCACGACACTATGTTCTTACACAGGTCATGGTGACAGGCGAAAAGGGGACACTACCTTACTGAATGCCAAAGGTGCTCTAACAGATAAGGCACCCTGTAAATCTTATCCTAAGGCCATTCGTAAGAGTGACGCTTTTTTGCGTCATCACCAACGTTCACTTCAGTATTGGCTGATGTCGCACCCTTTTCACCTTCACCCCATGCAGTTGCGCTAACAAATTGGACAACGATTGCAGCCACCCACGATCAAAAGCCTTCAACTGCTTCAGAATCTTCAAGGAGCGTGCAGAAAAGGAGACTGGAAGGACGATCAAGGCCCTAAGGTTAGATAACGGTGGAGAATATATCTCTGTCGAGTTCAAGGAGTACTGCCAAAGCCAAGGCATTAAGCAAAAATTCATCACTCCTTACAGTCCTCAATCTAATGGCTTAGCTGAGAGGAAGAACCGAACTCTAGTCGAATCTGCTAAGTATATGCTAGCACATGCATCGTTGCCCAAGAGGTTCTGGACAAAAGCTGTCTCCACTACAGCTTACATCTAGAACAGATGTTCGACCAAAGCCCTCTCAGACAAGACACCCCACGAGGTGTGGACAGGCTCCAAGCCTTCTTTGAAGAACCTAAGAATGTTTGGGTGCATTGCTTATGCGCAGATCCCAAAGGACACAAGGAAAAAATTGGACTTCCAAGGTCTAAAGACCATCCTGATCAGATATACTTCGTCTGATAACACCTACAAGCTACGATCCTGATACCTAGCAAATCTTGTATAGCCGAGATACAATCTTTATCGAGGATCAGTTCGTCGACCTCAAAGGCAAGGATATTGCTCAAGAAGAACCTTCATCACCTGCCATTGACACGACAATCCGAGCTTTTGGCTCAGGAATGTCTATCGTCGACCCACTTTGAGATAGCGAATCAGACGAAGATGTTGCTGCTACCCAACAACATATCCCAAGAGCGGTTCATTAGTCGAATCCTCTCAGAGATCAAGCCGAGTGCGCACACAGCCCACAAGGTATACTCCTGAGTCTGCTTGTCTTTTAATGCAGAAACCGACGACAGTCGAAGAGGCACTTAGCCAACCAGACTCTGATCTCTGGAGAGAAGCTATGGACAGAGAGTATTCCTCTTTGATCAAGAATCAGACATGGTCATTAGTCGAAGCTCCTATTGGCTGCAATATTATTGATTGCAAATGGATCTTTAAGATCAAATATAACGCCAACGGAGCGATCGATAGAAGGAAGACTAGACTGGTAGCACGAGGATTCACCCAGATCCCGAATGTCGACTACAGTGAGACTTTTAGTCCAATCATCAAACATTCGTCGATCTGAATGCTCCAGTCTTATGCTGCAGCTGCCGACCTCGAAGTACATCAACTCGATGTACAAACAGCCTATCAAGAAGATACCTACATGATCCAGCCCGAAGGATACGTTCTGGAAGACATGAAAAATCATGCCTGTAAACTACATAAAGCACTGTACGGTTTGAAACAGTCTGCCAGAGCTTGGTTTCAAAGGATCAACACATTCTTCATTGAACAAGGATTTAAACCAAGCACTGCTGATTGCAACGTTTATTCAAAGTCAGTGCTGCAATCCTTCATTATCATCACCCTGTATGTTGATGATACGTTGCTCTTCAGCAACAATGCCAATATGGTCAAGGATTCGAAACAGATGCTGTTCTCAGAATTCGACATGACTGATCTGGACGAAGCTCACTTCTGTCTTGGAATTCAAATCCATAGAGACATAGCAAATCGACTGATTTACATCACTCAACAAGGGTATCTTCATAATGTTCTTAACAAATACAATTTGATGAATTGTAAATTAGCTCACTCACCAATGGATTCAGGCCTGCATTTGTCAAAGGACCAATGTCCCCAGACAAAGCAGGAAGAGGAGCAGACGAGAGAATACTCATATCGATCGATACTCGGATCTCTCATGTACGCAATGGTCTGTACAAGGCCAAATATCTCTTTTGTTGTTAGCTCACTCAGCCAATACATGGCTAATCTTGGAATTGCCCATTGGAAGGCTCTTATTCTAGTCATGAGATATATTCGAGCTACCATGGACCAGTGCATCCGCTATGGAGATGTCAGCAACGACAATTTTCATCAGCTCAGTGGATATTCTGATGCAAGCTGGGGAGGAGATGCAGACCATCGTAAGTCCATCTGGATTTACGTTCTTCTTCAACGACGGTCCTATTTTGTGGAACAGTCGTAAGCAAACCTCTATCGCACTTTCTTCTACTGAAGCAGAATATATTGTTGCTTCTCAATCTATTAAGGAAGCGTTTTAGTTGAGAAATTTGCTGTCAGACATCAATCTATATCAGTACAACCCTACAATTTTGTTTTGTGATAACGAAAGTGCTATTGCCTTATCGGCCAACCCTAGATTTCATTCTAGGAGTAAGCACATTGAGATAAGATATCACTACATCTGGGGCAAGGTTCTCGACAGAGAGGTGAGCTTAATGTACTGCAGAACGCAGGACATGGTTGCAGACATTCTTACGAAAGCCCCTATGAACTTCTAGTCTCAGCCCTCACACTCCCTCACAAAGATAGAATGGAGATAAGATGAGATTTGGAAACTATCAAATCTATTTTTTTTAAAAGGCTTGAACAATTATATTTAATGACACTAAGTCAAATCTCATTGATGGCTAATGAACTTTGATGCTTTCCCTAGGATCTGCACCAAAAAACTCATCAAGATGCTTCAAAATGAAATTATTTGGATCTTATGAAAAATTGAACTTAACTGCAGGTACAGAGGTTCGCACACATGTGGGAAGTACAACTGCTGACCCCTACCAAGCTTGGATTACAAAACACTAAGATTTGATTTGAACTTGCCCTCACAAGACCAGTTTTCTAGCAACAAACTTGTTAAAAAAAAATTGTGCTTTGATCATTAATTATCCTCTTGTACTTGGCTTTGATAAATGAGCCTACAAAAGACTCCAAGAGCGATTGATTGATTGATACACCAATCTATTGCAAACTAGTCATCAATTTCTTGATCTGGATTAGCAATTTAGGATCACACAATCAAGAGCAATCAAACACAATGATAAAACATGGAAATCAAACCCCACATGTGGTATGGCCTCCAATACGGCCTGCTATAGGAGAATGAGTGTGAACAAGTTTAGTTTACAACGCATTCACAAAAACACAAGACAAATGAAGGGAAAATTCAAGGTTGCCAATTTGCTCTAAAAAATTCTATCATTGCCAATTTGCTCTCAAAAATTGTACCTTGCACGTATGGAATGATACAATCAAAGTACAATGAGGCTCTTCTAGGGTAAAGTTCCATGCGAGCCTTCGACAACCCCTACCATCAACATAACAATTGAGCCTCCGATTCAAGTGTGTTGACAATTGAGCATTGATTCGACAAAGATGTTGTTGCCACTTTAGAGCAACAAAACCAAGGATCGGATCATTAGTCGATGCCATCTCCACGAAGATCGACCAAGTTGCACACACAGCCCATGAGATACATTCACGAGCCTGCTTGCTATTTCATTCAGGAACCGACTACAATCAAAGAGGCACTCATCCAACAAGACTCAAATCTCTAGAAAGATGCAATGGACAGAGAGTATGCCTCTTTGATCAAGAACCAAACATGGCTACTTGTCGAATTACTTGCCAGTAGCAATCTTATCGATTGCAAATGGGTCTTTAAGATCAAGTAAAAAGTTGATGGGAGTATCGATCGAAGGAACGCGACTAGTGGCACGAGGAATTTCTCACATTCCGAATGTTGACTACAACAAGACTTTCAGTTCGGTAGTCAAGCATCTGTTGATCCAAATGCTCCTATCGTATGTTGTTGCAGTCGACCTCGAAGTGCATCAACTCGATGTATAGACAACTGATCTGAATGGAGACATCGAAGAATAAATCTGCATGGTGCAATCCGAGGGAAATGTTCTCGACAGTAAGAAAGATTATTTATGCAAACTCCATAAGGCACTTTATGGCATGAAGCAATCATTCCTCATTATTATAACCTTATATGTCGATGACCATTGCTTTTCAGCAACAATGTTGATAAGATAAATGATGCTAAACAGATGTTGTCTTCCGAATTTGACATGACCGATCTAGACAAGGATCACTATTGTCTGGGATTCAAATCCACAAGGAAAGAGTGAGAAGACTGATTTATATTACTCAACAAAGGTATTTTCATAAAATCCTAATCTGATTAATTGTAAAGAAGCTCACTCACCAATGGACCCAAGCCTACGACTATTGAAAGACCAATGTCCTCAGACAAAGCAGGAAAAAAGAGCAAATGAGAGAGTATTCTTATCAATCGATACTTGGATCTCTCATGTATGCAATGGCCTTCACAACACCTGATATCTCTTTTGTAGTTAGCTCACTAAGCCAATTTATGGCAAATTTTGGCATGATCTATTGGAAGGCTCTGATTTAAGTCACGAGATACATTCGAGCTACAACGGATCTGTGCATCTGCTATGGAGATGTCGACAATGATAAACTCCACTGACTCAATGGATACTTAGATGCAAGCTGGGGAGGAGATATAGATACTCACATCTGGATTTACATTCTTCTTCAACGACGATCCTATCTGCTGGCAGTCGTAAGCAGTTACTTGGAAGAATGCAAGAATTCAAAAGTTCTCCTGACGGTTAACCTTTCGAGAGAGAAAAAAAGGTTCTCCTCATTGTTTGTTTGGTGTGTGCCATTATTATTATTTTGTAATATCACTTTAAATGTATGCGACAACATGAAAACAAACACCCTGGTGCATTTATTCATAGGAAAAAGTAGTAGGTACATTGATGAAAAAGATATATACACCCCGAAGGGGAAGTTTGGACAAAAGTAGGCTCAAACAAGAGCGAAGCTTGCAGTAAAGTTAAGATTAATCCAAATTCTGGCATTAAAAATAAAAGTGGATAAACTATGATGATGTCCGTGGGAGTCTGCCAATTGACTGTAGCAGATCAGAAAGGTGAAAAGGTGGTGAATCGGCTAATGAAGGGAGATGAGATGTAGCAGACCCAGCCACCGTCGCCTGTAGCAGAATAGATAGGGCCTGAGCACGTTGCAGGGCAATGGAAACACGTTGTTTGAAAGAAGCCACGAGAATAGAACTAGGAATACCTTGACGCTCTGCCGCGAACACATGCGAAGAAAATCCTCCAAGCGTCGATGCAAGGTGCCATAAGTCTCAATAGCCAAGGGAAGGATTGAAGACTTTTCATTGAAAAGTGCACATGTGCGACTTTATAAGAAGTATCAAAAGTGTGTGCAAAAAGAAGAAACAAAAGGTTCAAACAAATTTGTGCAGACAAACGTGATATTGTACAGATGAGATTTGATACGTGCCTGAGAAATGAAAGAAATTAGAAAAATAGGTCATAAGGCATATAAGTTACAACATATGAACAATGCATCTTGGTTTCAAGGGGGAGTAGAGCTTGAGACCAAAGAAACTTTGGATGCCAAGCTAACCAAGTCAACAAACCCTTGGATTTGAATATATGAATAATGCCAAAACTTTGTGGTGCGGAGATGCGAGTTCTCAAGAGAATTGTTTACTATACGTGTTTGGCCCACTTGCATGTGTAAATTTTACAATAATAGGAACATACATTTTGTGAGTAAATAAATTGCAAGTTTTGTGATTTTTTTTTTTAATATTAAAAAATAACAATTGACACAATCCTTGATATTACTAAGACACCCGCACACTCCAATGGACGAAATTTATTAGCTTTTATCTCACTACAAGATTAATAAATTGTAATCACAATAGTCACTGCAGGTTTTTCCATCTATCCATTGGTCTCATGCTAGTTGCAAACGGATTTTGTTAAGTTTGGAAATCTTTTATAAAAAATAAGAGAGAATTTTTTGATTTTGGATATGATTTGAATTTGTTGACCAACCTAAAAATCAAGTACACATTGATAGAACCTCAAAACAATTAAAACAAATGTAGACAAATGAAAAGAATCACTCAAAATTGCTTCCAAAACCAAGATTGGTGTCTCACATTGATTATGGCCAAATAAGCCTCTATATATACACTTTTGGAGCTCGAGGTACTGATCATGCATCAGGTCCCACACGTGTGAGGATGCCTTGTCACCATCATGCAATTTGACACTTGGATCAAAACTTTTCATTTTGGGCATTTTTGGTCTATTTTCCTACTATATGGAGATCTTCACGAAAATCTTCTAGAAGCAAAAACTCGCCTACTTCAGCTATTTCCACACGTGTGAGCTGTCCTCTACACATGGGATGTGACACCTATTCAAAATATGTGGCTCATGCAATCATTAGATTGGTGCCATGTGTCATGTCTCTAGAAAACTAGTTTTTGGCCATTTTAGCCATTCTAGTGAATTAAATCATATGTACAACATATATGATTATGGTACATGAAAATTACACTAGTTTCACACGTGGGAACAGGCTCCACACATGTGTGTCTATCCTATATACAAGATTTTTTGCCTCTACCAAACTTATTTTTGCATTTTTCACACTCCTTACATCTTTGAGATTATTTTTCGTTTCTAACATACGACATCTTTTCTCAACTCGTTCATCTCTCTCTCTCTATTGGAATTACAAGCTTTACTTCCGGCACCACTGGCGCCAGCAACGTCCCCGCTGCTCCTGGCGCCCTTGTGACCAAAATCCAGCCGGCGACAAGTTCCTATGGCTGAAAATCTTTGATCGGTTCTAGCGAAGTCCAGAGAGCTCAGATCGATGTGCAATCACCTCACACGATCTAGGCATCATTAAAAGAAGCCTGGGTATCAATAAATTCTAGAGAAAGAAAATGACTTTCTAGAGAGAGAAAATCCTAAAGAGAAAAAACGTGCTTTACCAGCCTGGGTAGAGCACTTGGTATGAGGGGAGGTGGCGAATTCCACCAATACTATAGGGGAGTGCGGGTTGCGACTTAGGGCGAGCTCCAACCAAGTCTCAGCCTCCCTTGCTGGAATGTTGTCCTGGCACTCACCTTGGCATGCCAGCGCGCCGAAGACTAGGGTCGGTCACACACTTGAAATGTAACTTTCTCAGATATATCAATAAAGTGGGATTTTTCTCAAACTGACTCTGATTACCTTTTGGGTTTCAGTGTTCGGTAAAAGCGCCAGTTGTAAGGCCGCTTCAAACTTTTTAATTTGGCACATAGCTCAGGGTCGTATGTCATCGGGACCATTCGGTCCATGGCGCCAGTGGTATGTTGTCGGGACCATTTGGTCCAGGAATTGGTTGTCTCCATATCTGTCGTGGCTTGTGGTTCTGAGTATTCCTTGCATGAACGTGAATGGGTGAAGCTCTTGGGGAACGAGCTCTAACCTGTCGGCTGAGTTGGATGGCTTGCTTGGGTGGAAGTTACCTGTTTATGGCTGTCCAGTCTGGCGTGGCGCCAGGTTGGCTTCCAGCGCTCGTGATGAAGCTTTCAGTTGGTTAAGTCTGATGTTAGTCAGATCGCTTGCTTGGAATGGATGTTACTCGTTTGTAATGAAGCTTCGAGTTGGTTAAGTTTGATGTATGTTGGGCGGCTGGCTCGGAGGGAAGTCACCCACATCGGGACCTCCGATCTGGCATGGCGCCAGGTTGGATCTCAATGTTGGTTTCGAAGCTTCAAGTTGGTTAAGTCTGATCATTGTTGGCGAGTTGGCTGCTTGTATGTTAAGTGGGTTTGGACGGCAAGAGTAGAAGGCTGGGAAGCTAAGTCGTAGTTCTCGGCTCCCTTTGGGATGCCTGTGCTACATGTGGTATCAGAGCCGACTGGCCGGTCAGCTATGCGGATCTCACAAAAATGGCCACTGTTTGGGGTTCATCAGGATAATTGTTGTGCAAGGTGCTACCCACAGTTTAAGCGCGGGTGCGTCCACAGTCGGGGTGGTCGACAGAACGGGGGACTTGATGAGTCAAAGTGCTGCCCTCGAGGTGTAAGCACGGTCAGTTCTCGCGGTTTGGGCCTGGCGCTGTCTGCACGTAGGACGGATGAGACAAAGTGCTGCCTAGGTAGGTGAAAGCACGGTCTGTACCTTATGGGGTGTGGGGCGACATATTCGAACTGTACGGGTTAACCATTGATACAGAGATGCTGCTTGAATTCTGGTGTAAAGCACGGGTGGTTAGCTACCGGTGCGGGATAGCTGCCGATCGTTTAGCTATAAGGGCTATCGACCAGATTTGGTGGGGCGTGACTGAGGCAATGTGCTGCTTAATGGTGAAAGCACAGATAGTTGGATGGGTGTTCTGTGTGGGCTGATTCTGTGATCGATCTTTATGGGTGCGACCAGACAAAGGTCCTTTGGTAGGACTATCTCAAAGGGGGACCTTGTCTTTGTTACCTGTTAGTAAACCTGCCTGAGTGTCTTACTTGTATGTATTCGTGGTGAGTCTTAGTACTCGTGCTTTGCCTGGTTTGCATGATTGCTTGTGATACAAGGAATTGATGGCTCGAGAAGGAACCTTTCCTTTGAAGGTTGACACCATCAAACAAAGAGGACTACAGAATATGTGGGGCGGATTCGCAGTTCAAGTACTCGCACATGAACGACAATGAAACGACTCGATGTTTGCAAAGGATGGATGACTAGCATGTTTCTTGGGTTAGTTTCATTTGCGACGACACCCACCAGACGCAAGCAAAAAGTCAAAAGTTGAAAAGGGCAATTTCAAGGGAGATCTTCTATGGAACAGTTGGTCTTCATTTGGGACGGCCACCTTCGGAACTGAAACTCAGCATGGGTGATATACAATATCAGTTGGGTTTTTCCTCAAAGGGGAAAAGACTAGGATCCTCTTCAAAGATTGGCAACAAGTTGGATCAAGCCATAATCCTAGCAGATGGGAAGCAAAGTGTTGGAAAGGCTTTTTGTCCGAAGAACTCTACTCTAAGTCCGGTCAGCTGATTTTATAAGTGGAGGGAGAACTATCACACACAGCTCTCTCTTGGGGAAAATTTTGAATGAAAGTTGATCAAAACGGGGGCAAATTCAAGGTGACCTAGCCATACTCACACGAGGAGACTGGTGAACTTTGGAACTAATAAGTTGACAAGCTTTTGTTGTGGAAAGGAAAGCTTGTTATAGGCTTTCTCTGGACCAACAATGATGAGGAGACATAATGAGTACGCTGACTTGTGTTACGTGTAAAGCAGCTGATCAATGAAGGACCTGTGAAAGTTGAGTCTTGCACAAGAGACATGGTACTTCGAGCGGACGCTAAGGGATAGTTCGTATTGAAAATCGGACTAGTGCAAACTTTGGGTGCATGTGTCTGATTCAAAGAGAGCTACTTGAAGCCAAGCTAGATGTACACTTCTTGTTTTGACTGTGAGGCAACTGACCAGTGATGGAATTGTGAAATCAAGTTTTGCGCGACAGACATGGCGCTTCAAACATTCGCGAAGAGATAGTTTGTATGCGGATCAAACTGGTGCGACCCCTTGGCTCTCCACGAGGTCAATGGTTAGATTTGGGCTGATTCAAAGACAACTACTTCAAGCTAAGTGAGAGGTGCATTGCGGAGTACTCAATCTTTGCCTACCTTAAAGACAAGGTGAGTCAAAATGCTACCCTTGTGGTCTAAGCACAGTCAGTTCTCGCTGTTCGGGCTTGGCATTGTCTGCACGTAGGACAGATGAGGCAGTGTGCTGCCATTAGGTTGGTGTAAGCACGATCTGTGCCTTGTGGGGTGCGGGGCGACATATTCGAACTGTACGGGTTAACCATTGATACAGAGATGCTGCTCGAATTCGGGTGTAAAGCACGGGTGGTTAGCTGCCGGTGCGGGATAGGTGCTGATCATTTAGCTATAAGGGCTACTGACCAAAAAGGGGGGGGGGGGGGGTGGCGTGACTGAGGCAATGTGTTGCTTAATGGTGAAAGCACGAATAGTTGAATGGGTGTCCTCTGTGGGCTGATTCTGTGATCGATCTGTATGGGCACGGCCAGGCAAAGGTCCTTTGGCAGGACTATCTCAAAGGGGGACCTTGTCTTTGTTACCTATTAGTAAACCTGTCTGAGTGTCTTACTTGTATGTATTCGTGGTGAGTCTTAGTACTCGTGCTTTGCCTGGTTTGCATGATTGCTTGTGATACAAGGAGCTGATGGCTCGAGAAGGAACCTTTCTTTTGAAGGCCGACACCATCAAACAAAGAGGACTACAGAATCTGTGGGGCGGATTCGCAGTTCAAGTACTCGCACGTGAACGACAACAAAACGACTCGATGTTTGCAAAGGATGGATGACAAGCCTATTTCTTGGGTCAGTTTCATTTGCGATGATGCCCACCAGACGCAAGCAGAAAGTCAAAAGTTGGAAAGGGCAATTTCAGGGGAGATCTTCTATGGAGCAGCTGGTCTTCATTTGGGACGGCCACCTTTCGGAACTGAAACTCATTGAGCATGGGTGATATCCAGTATTAGTTGGGTTTTTTCTTAAAGGGAAAAAGACTGGATCCTCTTCAGAAATTGGCAACAAGTTAGATCAAGCCATAATCCTAGCAGATGGGAAGCAAAGTATTGGAAAGGCTTTTTGTCTGAAGAACTCTACTCTAAGTCCGGTCAGCTGATTTTATAAGTGGAGGGGGAACTATCACACACAGCTCTCTCTTGGGACAAATTTTGAATGAAAGTTGATCAAAACGGGGGCAAATTCAAGGTGACCTAGCCATACTCACACGAGGAGACTGGCGAACTTTGGACCTAATAAGTTGACAAGTTTTTGTTGTGGAAAGGAAAGTTTGTTATAGGCTTTCTCTAGACCAGCAATGATGAGGAGACATAATGAGTACGCTGACTTGTGTTACGTGTAAAGCAGCTGATCAACGAAGGACCTGTGAAAGTTGAGCCTTGCACGAGAGACTTGGTGCTTCGAGCGGACGCTAAGGGACAATTCGTATTGAAAATCGGACTAGTGCAAACTTTGGGTGCATGTGTCTGATTCAAAGAGAGCTACTTGAAGCCAAGCTAGATGTACACTTCTTTTTTTGACTGTGAGGCAACTGACCAGTGATGGAATTGTGAAAGTCAAGTTTTGCACCACGGACATGGCACTTCAAACAATCGCGAAGAGATAGTTCGTATGCGGATCAAACTGGTGTGACCCCTTGGCTCTCCAGGAGGTCAATGGTTATATTTGGGCTGATTTAAAGACAGCTACTTCAAGCTAAGTGAGAGCTGCATTGCGGAGTACTCAATCTTTGCCTACCTTAAAGAGCCAAGAAGGAAAAGTATCAAGATCAGGCTGAGACAAGGAGAGAAATCCAGGTGCGAAAGCAACAAGGCACGGAGTGGACCATAAAGTGGGCAATCAAACGATAAATCCTTTGGCTCAGGGAGCCTTGATACCTGTGTGGAACTGATCAAATTTGGAGCTCAGGGAGCTCAACACAAAGTGCATCAAGGACAAATTAGGAGCTCAAAGGAGTTCCAAAGTCAAAAGTCAAAAGCGACAGGGGCGAACATTTCACAGAAAGGCCTCTATCACCAGTTAATAAGGTTCTTGGGTTTTACGTAAGCGATATAAAATCTACGCTTTTCCCAGACAAAGTGATATTTTCAAGTTATGTAATTTTTCAATACAAAGAGCTGAGCCTCCGACTTGTGGTGTGCCAGCTTCAATGTTAATAAAAAGTGGCCAGTAAATTGAGTACTGTGCCAAGTAGATCAAATATATAGTTAATTTTTATTGGGAGACACCTTTACTTTAATCTGACATCTGATGAGGACATCAGATTTTATAAAGGTGGGGTGGATGTTGTAATGCTACCTTTACAAGCTTTACTTTCAGTGCCAGCATTGTCCCCGGCGCCAGCAGCGTCCCTGCTGCTCCCGGTGCCATCGGCGCCCCTGTGACCAGAATCCAGCCGACGACAAGTTCCTATGGATGAAAATCTTTGATCGGTTCTAGCGAAGTCCAGAGAGCTCAGATCGATGTGCAATCACCTCACACAATCTAGGCATCATTAAAGAAAGCCTAGACATCAATAAATTTTAGAGAGAGAAAATGACTTTCTAGAGAGAAAATCCTAAAGAGAAAAAACGTGATTTACCAGCCTGGGTAGAGCACTTGGTATGAGGGGAGGTGGCGAATCCCACCAATACTATAGGGGGGTGCGGGTTGCGACTCAAGGCGAGCTCCAACCAAGTCTCAGTCTCCGTTGCTAGAATGTTGTCCTGGCACTCACCTTGGCATGCCAGCGCCCCGAAGACTAGGGTCGGTCACACACTTGAAATGTAACCTTCTCAGATTTATCAATAAAGTGGGATTTTTCTCAAACTGACTCTGATTACCTTCTAGGTTTCAGTGTTCGGTAAAAGCGCCAGTTGTAAGGCCGCTTCAAACTTTTTAATTTGGCACATAGCTCAGGGTCGTATCTCGGGATGCCAACAGTATGTCGTCAGGACCATTCGGTCCGTGGCGCCAGCGGTATGCTGTCGGGACCATTTGGTCCAGGAACTGGTTGTCTCCATATCTGTCGCGACTTGTGGTTCTGAGTGTTCCTTGCATGAACGTGAATGAGTTAAGCTCTTGAGGAACGAGCTCTAACCTGTCGGCTGAGTTGGATGGCTTGCTTGGGTGGAAGTTACCTGTTTATGGCTGTCCAGTCTGGCGTGGCGCCAGGTTGGCTTCCAGCGCTCGTGACCAAGCTTTGAGTTGGTTAAGTCTGATGTTAGGCATTAGGGCCCTTTTTGGACTCAAAAAAGGCCTCTTCACTAATTATAATTAGTGTTAATGACGACATGTGTACCAATGAGAGAGTGACAATTGAGATGGAATGGTCCATATGACATGGCACATCCAATGGTGTAAATTAGATCTCCAAATTCTAACTCACCCACTAACCCTCCTTTAACTCTACTTCCTCAACACATAGTAATGATGATATGACAAGTCTAAAATTTGAATTATTAATAAAGCTATACCTTGATTTTTTCAAACCCTTCAAATATCATTTTTATTAACTTAGATTGGCTAAAAAAGGGGCCCAATATTTCTTCGGCCTCCCATTTTGAAAAAAAAAATTGAAAAAAAAATGAGGGGAGGGGGATGGGAGTACATCTCTGCCCCCCCCCCCCCCCTTTGTACCCCCTCTACTCACGCATCGTACTTCCCTCCCCCACCCTGCTGGCCCGCTTCCCCTCCCACGCTGGCCCGCTCCCTCCCTCTGGGCCGCGGAATTTTATCGGTGCACAGGGCCCGAACGACGCCATTTGTTTCCTCTCCCCTCTCCTGTACAAGTACTCGTCGGGGAGGGAGGTGTTGTTGGGGGCACGCACAGCGTGCGCCCACCTCTTGTCGCGGCTCCAAGTGAGAACATGGAGTGGAGCGTGCTAGCGGAAAGTACGGGGGGGAGGGAGCGTGCCAGCGGGGTGGGGGAGGGAAGTACGAAGGAGAGGGGAGGGGGGCTTAGCTATGGTATAGAGGGGGTACAAAGGGGGGGAGGGGGGATGTACTCCCATCCCCCCTCCCCTCATTTTTTTTTCAAATTTATTTTTTCAAAATGGGGGACCAAAGAAATATTGGGCCCCCGTTTTAGTCAATCTAAGTTAATAAAAATGAGATTTGAAGGGCTTGAAAAAATCAGATTATATTGGATTCAAAATTTGAAAATTCACTAAAATTGTGTGTCCTTGCTACATTATACTAGGTTCAAGTGAGGCCTATTGAAATCTAAGTTAACCTATGATAAACCCAGGGTGAACTGCCACCTAGGATGATTAATGAGTTAATTAATTATAATCAGCAAACATGTTTAGGCAAGGAAGAGGCCATTTTTGAGTTCAAAAAGGGCCCTAATGCAGACCGCTTCCTTGGAATGGATGTTACTCATTTGTAACGAAGCTTCGAGTTGGTTAAGTTTGATGTATGTCGGGCGGCTGGCTCGGAGGGAAGTCACCCACATCAGGACCCCTGATCTGGCATGGCGCCAGGTTGGATCTCAATGTTGGTTTCGGAGCTTAAAGTTGGTTAAGTCTGATCATTGTTGGCGAGTTGGTTGCTTGTATGTCAAGTGGGTTTGGACGGCAAGAGTTGAAGGCTAAGCCGCGGTTCCCGGCTCCCTTTGGGATGCCTCCGCTACACTCTCCAACAGTTGCTCCTGGCACCAATGTGACCAGAATGTAGCCAACACCAAGTTCCTATGGCTGAAAATCTTTGATCGGTTCTAGCAAAGTCCATAGAGCTCAGATCGATGTGCAATCACCTGACACGATCTAGGCATGATTAAAGGAAGCCTAAGGATCAATAAATTCTAAAGAGAGAAAATGACTTTCTAGAGAGAGAAAACATGCTTTACCAGACTGGGTAGAGTACTTGGTATGAGGGGAGGTGGCGAATCCCACCAATACTATAGGAGAGTGCGAGTTGCGGCTCAAGACGAGCTCCAGCCAAGTCTCAGCCTCCCTTGCTGGAATGTTGTCCCGGCGCCCGCCTTGGCATGCCAGTGTCCCGAAGACTAGGGTCGGTCACACATTTGAAATGTAACCTTCTCAATTTTATTAATAAAGTGGGATTTTTCTCAAACTGACTTGGATTACCTTCTGGGTTTCAATGTTCGGCAATAGCGCCAATTGTAAGGTTGCTTCAAACTTTTTGATCTGGCACATAGCTGAGGGTTGTATTCCAAGATGCCAACGGTATGCCGTCGAGACCATTCGGTCCGGGAAGCCAGCAGTATGCTGTCGGGACCATTCGGTCCAAGAACTAGTTGTCTTCATATATGTTGCAGCTTGTGGTACTGAGTGTTCTTGCATGAACATGAATGGGTTTAGCTCTTGGGGAACGGGCTTTAACCTGTCGGCTGAGTTGGATGGCTTGTGTTGTAGAGTTACCTTTACAAGCTTTACTTTCAGTGCCACCGGCGCCAACATTGTCCCCGGCGCCCGCAGCACCCGTGCTGCTCCCGGCGCCACCGGCACCACTGTGACCAGAATCCAGCCGGCGCCAAGTTCCTATGGCTGAAAATCTTTGATCGATTCTAGCAAAGTCCAAAGAGCTCAAGTCGATGTGCAATCACCTCACACGATCTAGGCATGATTAAAGGAAGCCTGGAGATCAATAAATTCTAAAGAGAGAAAATCCTAGAGAGAGGAAATGTGCTTTACCAGCCAGGGTAGAAGAGCACTTGGTATGAGGGGAGGTGGTGAATCCCACCAATACTATAGGGGAGTGCGGATTGCGACTTAGGACGAGCTCCAACCAAGTCTCAGCCTCCCTTGCTGGAATGTTATCCTGGCACTCACCTTGGCATGCTAGTGCCCCTTCTCAGATTTATCAATAAAGTGGGATTTGCCTCAAACTAACTTTGATTACCTTCTGGGTTTCAGTGTTCGGTAAAAGCGCCAGTTGTAAGGCCGCTTCAAACTTTTTAATTTGGCACATAACTCAGGGTCGTATCCCGGGACGCCAGCGGTATGCCGTCGAGACCATTCGGTCCGTGGCACCAGCGATATGCTGTCAGGACCATTTGGTCTAGGAACTGGTTGTCTCCATATCTATTGCGGCTTGTGGTTCTGAGTGTTCCTTGCATGAACGTGAATGGGTTAAGCTCTTGGGGAACGAGCTCTAACCTGTCGGCTGAGTTGGATGGCTTGCTTGGGTGGAAGTTACCTGTTTATGGCTGTCCGGTCCAGCTATCGGATGGGATCTGACGATCCGTCGTATTTTGGTATTTCCATCCGTGCTGCTCTCTGGACTACTTGCAAGGGAGCGACGAGTACGGGTTGGCCATTGGATCCATTGGTGCTAGTTCCAGTTCTGCCTCTTGTTGCACAGTTGCTAATTTGGGAAGGTGTGGTGCTTGATTTGCTATCCTTCATGCTATTGATCGTCCCGATCTCAGATTCATCCAATGGTGGGTTCCAATGTGATTGAATCTTGCCTATAGTAGGATGCAGTTTGGATCTCTAAAGATCTGATCAATCTGATCGGCCGGAAGTGAATTTTAGGCCCTTTACGGTGGTTTTTCCTTGATAACTTTTTACTCCTTGCACTGATTGACCAGAGATTTTGACAGTAGCTGGATCTGATGCAGATCTTTTCACTGATCTAGTCTGCAAGGGTTCTCTTGTGCGAGGGTTGGCTATGCGAGGGTTTTTTTTAGTTGTTTTTGCAGGTAAAAAACTTGATATCTTTCAGATCTCTGGGAAGTAACTCTTGCAAGGCTCACAGTAACTGGATCTGGGTCAGATCTCACTATAACATTCTCTGCGAGAACTCTCGCAAGAAGTGAAAATTTCAGTGTCTGTGAGGGTTCAAAACCACTTTTTTGGCTTGATCCTCACCAGATCTTCATACTAACTCTCGCAGGCTTCATCACTAATGTAAATTGACATTCTAAATTGATTGAGAGGGTCTACAAGAGTTCTTACTGGAAGGATTTGTTGGATCTTCACTTTTTAGTGATTTTTTTGCACTTAAATCCAATTTTCTGCTCACTGGAATCAGACTAACTCTCGTAAGCTCTTCTGTGTCCTTGTCTCAATGAGATGGAACTTCAGAATCCTCTGCGAGAGTTCTTGACCACTGGAACTGAAAATTTTGCTGTCTGCGAGGGTTCATTGGTACTTTTCCACCTTTTTTTCACTAGGAACTCTCGCACAGACACTTAGACCTCAAACTAACTCTCGCAAGCTTCTCTGTGTCTTGGTCTCACTAAGATGGAACTTCAGAGGGCTCTACGAGAGTTCTTATGAAGATTTGAACTTTTTTGAATTTTTTCAAGGGTTTTTTGAAATTTTTATGATTTTTCTCTGATTCTTACATTCTGCTTGGTACTAACTCTCGCAGGCTTTTATGCAGGTCTGGGACAATACCCTGGAGCTGCTGCCAGTCATGCAAGGGTTAATTCTCACTGATTTTGGAGATATAAAAATCTGATGAAATTTTAGGTTTTTTTTCACTCCAAAATACAGATTGGTGTGGATTTTTTGGGTTTTTTGGCTGGTTGGTTTGGGTTTCAAGCCCTTAGAGGCTGTTCAGGGCCTCCGCTACCCTCTCACACCTCCTCCGCTAGCTGTGAACAGTCCAAATACAAAAAAATACAGAGAAATAACTCTAACAAAATCTACCTAAAACTACTCTAAAAAGCAAGAAAATAGCTAAAATACAGCTAAACTAGTTAGTGGAAACCTATCCTCGGCAACGGCGCCATTGTAGGGTCGAAGATCTTGCGTATTATAGTCATCCCGCCTATCAACAAGAGTTAGATCACTGGATAGGTACCTAACTATGCATAGATGCTATTTTTAGTTAGTTTCCTACTTTCTCCCTTAACTCTACTCCTCTACGCTAACATTCATCATGATTGTAGGTGAAAGGAAGGGGATGATTAGAAAATATGGAGGGAAAAGAAGATAGAAGAGAGAGATAGAGAGAGGGTGGAGGTTAGCTCAAATGCACATTTTACTTGCTAAAGGGGAAACATAAACTATTGAAACCAAAAAGCATGAACTTGAAGGCAATTGAAAACAACAAGAGCAATAGCAAGCATTGAATTGCAAATGAAGATGCTTCTCCTCCAAAATTGGTAGAGTTTCATCCTTCTCATTAAGCATGAAAATAGTGTACAAATGGTGCCTTTTTATAAAATGGGGAAGGCCCTTGCCCCTCAATCCTATTGGCTAATATTCACAATGATCCTATCCATTCATCTTGGACCCAACTTGATCCAAGGGTCCACAAAAAGTACATTGGTAATCACAAGATTCATGTGAGTCCCAATTTGGACCCAACTCTAAAAAGTAATGTAAGTTTAAAATGACTTTGGGCCTCTAGTTTTATTTTAATTCCAAGGCCCAAGTCAAGTTTATTTTATTTACAACTTTGCTTGCGTGCTCACTGGGCCATGGACTTACACCCGCATGATGCCATGCCCTCGCAACACATTTTATTGGATGATTTTATTTAATTACACTTTGTTGGGAATACCCCCAACACATGTGATACGACTGGCCGGTCAGCTATGTGAGTCTCACGGAAATGGCCATTGTTTGGGGTTTATCAAGACAACTATTGTGAAAAGTGCTGCCCACAGTGTAAGCACAGGTGCGTCCATGATCAGGATGGTCGACAGAACAGAGAACTTGATGAGTCTTTGTGTTGTCTTCAAGCTTTACTTCTATACCTATGACAACATCCCACAACTCATTGGCGATTAGCAAGGTCTTATCGAAAATGGTACTATGTCTATTATATCTATAATGCTACTATTTTTTCAATACATAGGTGTTTACTATGTAAATTGATACGGACCAGTACCATAAGACTGATCAGAATGGCGGATGCCCTGATACGGTGATAATATGAGAAAGCCTATCGCTAATAATTAAATGAACATAGGAAAGATTGGACTACATTGTATTATTAAATATTTTTAAGCTGTTAAGCAACTAAACTTATTTTGGACATGGATAACAACTAACATTCAGCTTTGACACCTGTCTTTCTCATTGTGCTAACTTGTGCGGTGGGATGGTGGCAGGTACCAGCTGGATGTCTTGAAATTTGTTTCGCTATATGGTGCTTTCTTTCTTTGAAGTATTGTATGCTTTCAGCTATATTCTACCTTGTTGGATTATGAATAAAGGTTTTAAAAGGTTTGGTCTTGGTTTGGCAAGAGGAGCTGTGTTTCGTTAATCTCTCTCTGTGCATCCTTGAGGTGTAAATCTGACTATCCTTTGGTCGGGACAATATCAAACCTTTACCTTACGTGGATTCATAGGCTAACAAAGGTTTTTTTCATGGTTTAGTCCTCAGGTTGGTTTCAGCCGCTAAAGTAGCAACCAAAGTCCATTCTCCATCTATGCCACAAGCAGATCCAAGAACTGATGTTAATACATAGTTGCACTATCATGATGAACCTTTCAAGATGACGGAACCTGAAGAACTACAAACAGAAATGATTGTAAATATTCTGCCTAGTAAGATGGATATTACACGGGAAGAATTTCTTAAGCTGGTACCTAAAGCAAAAGAAGTATTAGCAGAAATATTGACTCAAATGGAATCACGAGTTCATCAGAAGCCACTTTTTTGTGCCGGGTTTGAAGACACGAACGGAGTACTCAATGTGGGGATAGCCTGAAAAAGTGAACAAAAAACATCACCCTGCCTATACAACATAGACATTTTGGTAAAGAAGCAGCCATGATTGATGGAGGTTCAGGAGTTAAACTGATTTGAACCAAGCTATGTGCAAAATGGAGACTTACCAAGCTGAAGCCTGCCACTTTTGCCATCAAGCTAGCTGATCAAACGACAGTCCATCCTAGAGGAATGGTTGAAGACATACCTATCAAAAAAGGTAGTATCAAATGGTTCATCATCATCTTAACTACTTAATTTCAGGCCTGTTCCATAGGTACAGCAACCGGCTTGCAATCTTCCATCTTGAATCGCTTCAAAATCTGCCCAATGTAGCATTCTTGAGAGATGAAAATTCCAACCCCTTTTTGTACAAATTCAAGACCAAGATAAAAATGCAATAAGCCTAAATCTGAGGTTTCAAAAACCATACCAAGATCAAGTATTACGACATCGATCTGCTGCTCATTACTTCCCGTAATAATAATATCATCAACATAAAGCAAAATAATGATGATATAATCTGAAGTATGCTTGACATAAAGATAGTTGCTTCTCAAACCCCACCTACTACACCAACAAAGGTTGTCGAGGGCAACCAACCGTTGCCTGATGACGCATTTGTCCAAACAGTTTTTGTACCATCATTAGATCGGACTGATCCCATCGCCCCATATGGCATCAGGTCCAACAAGAACCTAATAGAAGATGATGACGACGGAACTCCACAAGTCATCGGGACTGATACAACACAAGCCCCTATCAGTGCCATCACATCGGTTGCTCTCACAGACTTAACGACGGTGTACCAGACTCTGGACAAATACATCCTTGATGTGGTAGCGGCCAAAGCTATCTTGGAAAGCAGGGTACTACACCTGGCAACAAGCAACACACAACTGCGAGCAGAACTCACCAAGCTGCAGCACGAGCTGATTTTGGCTCAGCAACATGAACAAGTAGGGCACCAGGAGATCGCCAAGCTGCAGTAGAAGGAGGAGGGCCTCAATAATTATATCCAAAGCCTCTCCAAAGCGCTGACAGAGGCCTCCACGAAGGTGCGGGAGCTTCAATCCGAAGCGTCCCAATGACTTGCTCCCATCCACGTGCAACTAAACCTTTTGGAAGCAGAGAATACCTATCTAGAGACGGAGGTCAAAGGCCTACAAGATGAAAAGCTCGTCTGGTTAGCTCAACCTGCACCAGACTCAAGGCCACTCTCTCAATCAAAAATGAATTTTCTTCGGTGTCAGGTATAGGTTTATAGCCAAACCTTAAATAGCTACCAGGCAAAATTCAATGAATATCGGGTAAGCGCAACTCACGAGCTCGCCCAGGCCAAGCAAGCCCTCAAGGCTTGCCAAAAATTCATGGAAACAAAGGCCCAGCCCACCCCCATGGTAATTCCACCGCCACCTATTTTTGACGCTACACAAGCCAATACAAGCAAGACCAAAGCCAGCAGGCAGTAGGGGGATTTAACCAAGATCAAGGGTCCGAAGGCCAAGACCAAGGACAAATGGATACGGTTGTTGAGACGCGAGACCAGGGCCAAGGTGCAGATCCAGCCAAAGCCAAGCCACATTATCTAGAGGTTCGCGCACGATATCTGCCAGCCAGGCCTTCCGAAGACCAAAGTCCATGGAGAAAAAAATAAACGAATTCCTATCAAAGTATCCCCACGAGTCATCAAGAGGCGGCTGGCAGATATTGTTTTCAGCTCAAACAATAAAGGACAGAGAACTGCAAGCATTACTCGCCCTTCACCCACAACCAGAGTGGCGTCAGCAGTTGTTCGAAAGAGACCCTATGGCCATCAGGGCCAACGTGACGAGTCTGCAACAATTATAGGTGAACGCGCACTTCCTGCCATGTACACGATGATCCAAATGGGCGGAATGTGGCACCCCTCTGGACAAACTCACAATTCAAAACTTCAATTGGACTACAGTTGGACTACGGATGTGGATGCCAGAAGGGCTCTCACCACATTCGCGAATCACTATGTCAACTGCCCTGATCCAACAGTCCGCGCGGTAGCCACTTACGCCCGTGACTTAGAACATCTAATGGGAATTGAAACTAAATGGGACAATTTTCTCCCCCCCCATATTCTTTGACATTAATAAGGCGCTAGCTACCTTTAGACAAAGTCGAAGATCAGCTGCCAATCGCTCGTGTGTATTACCGAGCTGCACTTTTGGACGATCCATGGACACGCAGATTCCAAGCATGGGTCGACCAAGATTGGCTGAGAGGAGTCAAGTCCCTTCACACGCCCAAGGACTTGAAGAAACTGGACCTCCTCAACTTTAGGGAGGATGTCACGACCTCCATGATCCAAGAAAGGCAGGCGAAGAAAACTTTCTACTAAATCGGCAGAGTGCTGAGAGACCGGCACTACTTCAGGCCATGGGTCCTGTTGGGGGTATTCCCAACAAAGTGTAAATAAATAAAATCGTTCAATAAAATGTGTTGCGAGGGCATGACATCCTGTGCGTGTAAGCCCATGGCCCAATGAGCACGCAAGCTTAAGTGTCAATAAAATAAAATTGACTTGGGCCTTGGAATTAAAATAAAACTAGAGGCCCAAAGTCATTTTTAAACTTAGAGATCACTTTTTAGAGTTGGATCCAAATGGGGACTCACATGAATCTTGTGAAGTTTAATGTCCTTTTTATGGACCCTTGGATCAAGTTGGGTCCAAGATGAATGGATAGGATCAATGTGATTATTAGCCAATAGGATTGAGGGGCAAGGGCCTTCCCCATTTTATAAAAAAGCACCATTTGTATACTATTTTCATGCCTAATAGAGAGGAGGAGACTCTATCATTTTGAGAGCTCAAGCATCCTCATTTGCTAATCACTCTTGCTTATGCTATTATTGGGATTGCTTGTTATTTCCTCCATGCTTTTTGTTTGTGATTAGTTAAGGTTTCTCCATAAGCAATGGCATTGAGCATTTGAGCTAACCTCCATCTCATCTCTCTCTCTTTCTCTCTTCTCTTTCTCTCTTCTCTTCTCTCTTCCTCTTCTTTTCTACCCCTTCCCTTCACCCAAAACCATGAAGAATGTTAGTGTAGAGGAGTAGAGTTAAGAGAGAGTAGTGTTAGTGGTGAATAGAGTTAAGGGAGAAAGTAGGAAACTAACTAAAAATAACATCTATGCATAGTTAGGTACCTATCCAGTGATCTAACCCTTGTTGATAGACGGGATAGCTATACTACGCAAGATCTTCGACCCTACACAAACTCCACTTGAAAAGATCAGCAAGATGCTGAAATTTCACAACAAAAAATAGAGAAGCTTCTCTTTTGGTAGGGCGCCAACATACAAGCTTGCTACAGATCCGGTAGTTCTGATACCATGTTAGAAATCCATAAATCATAATATAGATGTACAGACTAGGATTCAAACCCAAGATCTCCCTCATACCAGATGGGATGCTCTACCACTGAGCTATCCGTCCTGTTTGATAGTTCTCTCTAGAGTGTGGATTGATAGTCCAACAGTCAATTGGAATCAAACTCTTGCAACAGTGGATTGTACAACAAGCTATATGTGTCAATGAGATAATCAATCCGAATTGAGCAAAAAAAATTTACTCAATCGAACTTTGGATTCATTGATCACTTCTCATGATGTTGATCTTGGTTATGGAGAGCCCCTTCCTCCCCCTAATCAATTCATACAAACTTTGATCTGTTGTATGAGAAGAGCTGTGATCTTGCATAGTTTTATTGTTGAAATTGATTGTGCCACCTGCAGTGCCGCTAGACCAGAAGATAAAGTGCTATGTATGATTGATCTCTTAAATACCTTACATTGGGTAAAAATCTAAATGGATTATGGTAAAAATTGTATTGACCCTTTGGGTACTGTGGAAAATTTTGCTACTGATCTTGCTAGTCTTATTGATATATATGAGGAGGAAGAGAGATTTTTTAACCAAAATATAAGAAAAGTCTTTGATTGCCTTGAAAAAGAAAATGACTCCTTGTTTGCTGAACCAACACCTACCATTCTTGATACACCCCTCTCTCCACACCCTCTTGTTTTCTTAGATGAGTTGGACGAAGACAATGCTTCGCAACTTGAAATATTTTCTTAAGTTATATGTGATATTGGAGACCAATCTACCTTTGAGTTCTGCCAAGCCAAAAACTGTCAAATTTCCATGGTCCCTAGCCGTATGATTGAGTTCAAATCTGCACGTACTGCTTTCAAACTTTGGAGCTCTGTGTAACTCTATGGGACATGAAACAACCTTTTGCTCATTTAATCCTCGGATTATCCAACAAAGGTATGCTAAGATTTAGTATCGAGAACCTACTTATTCATCCTGATGGAAAGCCTTTCAATTTTGCCCTTTGATTTCCAGAACGACTAGCTCTTCCAGCTCCAACCAGACAAAGTGCTCCTCCTACTAATCTAATGGAACCAGAACCTTCTCATGGTAATGAGCAATGGAACTATAACAATGATCACGAGAGTGGTCCTTTAGAGCAGTATGTTGTATGTGCTTTTGTGCAACAACAAGCAGCTAGACAATGGACCAGAGTGCCACTTGGATGTCATAGAGTAGTTAAATGTCCAAATAAAGGCAAGTTTATACCATTTTATAGAGAATGTGGCTACGAACACTATTATAAAGAATTTCCTACAAGACTCAAACCACCACTTGTTATTACTCCAGTGAATATGATTACAATCAAGAAAAGACCAGTAGTTTAACCAGAACCAACTGCACATTTGATGGTTGTTACCATAGCTCAAAAACAGAAAGAACTTCTAGTTGATCCAGTACCTAATAAATGTGCACCAACTACAAACATACCTACTGCATTAGGGGTGTATGTGAATCTCAAAGCAGAAAAGAAAAGATATCAAGATATGAGGCAGTGGAGAAGAAGAAGAAGCCCAAGAGGCCGCTAAAGTAGTAGCCAAAGTCCATTCTCCATCTATGCCACAAGCAGATCCAAGAACAGATGTTAATACATAGTTGCACCATCATAATGAACCTTTCAAGATGACGGAACCTGAAGCACTGGGGATCAATAAACTATAGAGAGTTAGAGAGAGAAAATGTGCTTTACCAGACTAGGTAGAGTACTTGGTATGAGGGGAGTGCGAATCCCACCAATACTATAGGAGAGTGCCGACTCAGGACGAGCTCCAACCAAGTCTCAGCCTCCCTTGCTAGAATGTTGTCCTGGCACCCGCCTTGGCATGCCAGTGTCCCAAAGACTAGGGTTGGTGGTCACACATTTGAAATGTAACCCTCTCAGATTTGATAATAAAGTGGGATTTTTTTTCAAACTGACTTTGATTACCTTCTGGGTTTCAATGTTCGGCAATAGCGCCAATTGTAAGGTCGCTTCAAATTTTTTGATCTGACACATAGCTGAGAGTTGTATTCTGGGACGCCAGCGGTATGCCGTCAGGACCATTCGATCCAGGGTGCCAGCGGTATGCTGTCGGGACCATTCGGTCCAAGAACTGGTTGTCTTCATATCTGTTGCGGCTTGTGGTTTTGAGTGTTCTTGCATGAACATGAATGAGTTTAGCTCTTGGGGAACGGCTCTAACTTGTCGGCCAAGTGTCAGAAATGGTGAACTCCTGCAAATTTGTCACAACACGAACAAGACACGAGGTCGAACAAGAACAATTCGCCACAGTCACCGTGTCTTTGACTCGAAGCACGAATGATTCGCGAATCAATCGCGAATCGTAAACACACCTCTAGGACCGCAAACCGCAAAAGGGATGCAAAATGAAAACAACGAAAAGAACAAAAACAAACGAAGAGAAATCGGGCTTCATGCCTAGCTGAAACGAATAGCAACGATGAAGACTAACTAACTAGTTGATTAGCGTTAAGTAGTCTTGTGATTCTACGTTTAGCTATCTTGTAAACTCTACACAGTGGAGGTATAAACGTTCCTATTTGGATCATAACAAAAAGAAGAGAGATAGTGAATACAGATACCTGTAAGAAATAGAGAGAGACGTAGAGAATAGAGTAAGAAAGCAAAAATACCATAACTATGCATGAAAGTTTGCCAACGAGCAAAACACAACGAAAGAGCAGAGAGTCAATCCGCCAACGAGCGAGACACTGATGATCTTGTTCTAAAACCAAACTGACAATATAGTCACTCTATTTCGTGTATGTCTTGGCCTTGTGCTGTGTCTCTTGATTGCTAGAATAAAACATGTTATGTCATGTGCAGTCGAGTGTTTGGGATCTTGTAAGAACTTCCGCATGAAAAGAAAATTCAAAGACAGAAAATTGTTCGCGAATCAGAAGAGAGGATGAACACGAAACAAAGAAAAAAAAAAGCACTTCTACGACATGGTATTAGAGCCAACAAGTTATCACTACTGATATCCCAGCAGTGATTCTTTTAGACAACACAATATGGCTATGAAAATCCAAACCAGAGTAGCAATCAGTCTGGATGGTGCAAATTACAGAATCTGGAAATTCAAAATCAAAACACTCCTGAAGGGCGAAGGCATCTGGTCGGTGACTGAGCTCTCAAAGGTGCAGCCTCCAGAGGGAGACCCAAGGAGAGCTGAATGGATCAGAAAGGATGAAAGCGCAATGGTGATCATCGTTTCGTCCATAAATGAAGACCTACTCATGCAGATTGAAGACTGCAAAAGTAGCCATGCAGTGTGGGAAAGATTAAAGCAAAAGTATGAAGTGAGGACTGCAGCTTCAATCATGCACCTTCACAATCAACTGCAATCCATATGGTGGGATGGCAACCAGTTAGATCAGCACATTTAGAAGATCATAACGATCTTCGCTCAACTCGCTGCATCAGGATAGGAGCACCAGGTCCCAGCACCACAACAGTTGATGTACTTCATAAAATCTCTACCAACATCCTATCAGCCGCTGAGAATGCTCATACTGAGTCTACCAGATATGACATTCGACAAAGCAGTCAGTCTTGTTGCTGATGAGAGACTGATGAGAGACGAAGGAGAGGGAAGCAGTGATTAAGAGAAGGCTCTCTTCACGAAAGGAAGGAAGAAAAACAAAAACAAGCCAAGATTTGAGAAGACGAAGTCCTCGAATCAACAATCTTCTTCCTACAATCACTGTCACAAACCAGGCCATATGGCCAACAAATGTTGGTTCAATCCAGCAATACCTTGCATGCACTACAAGAAGAAAGGGCATTCTGCATACGATTGCAGATTCAACCCAAAAAGGAAAAACAAAACTGAAAAGGCAAATGTTGCAGAGTCATCAAAGGATGCTGAAAGAGGTGACGAAGCTTTCACGATATGCGGTGAAGCTTCGACAAGCTACTTTGACCACGACTACGATGTACTCATCGATTCAAGAGCAACATCTCACATAACCTACAACAAGAAGATCTTGATCAACTTTTGCAAACTCGAAAATGACAGAGCAGTGATTCTAGGCAATGGAAGCAGACACAATGTCAAAGGCATCGGCTCTCTACAGCTACGGACACTGTCAGGCCAAGCAGAGCTGCCAGGAGCACTCTATGTGCCCTCACTCAGACAGGATCTGCTATCTATCTCCAAGATGACAGATCTAGGCATTCGAGTTTTGTTCGACGACAATACTTGTCGTATGATCGAGAAGACAACAAACAAGTTGTTGACGGTCAGATGCAGAGAAGGAAATCTCTACTAGGCCAAAATAATCAGCAATTCTGAAAGCATATTAAATGCTTCAGAAAACAAAAATCAGCTCTGGCATAGAAGAATGTATCATCTGAACATGCGATGCCTGTATGACATGAGCAGAAAGGACATTGGCAGAGGTCTCAAGATTTCAAGGCTAGAGGCTGAGTTATGCGAAGCTTGTCAAAAGGGCAAGCAACATCGGAATCCATTCACACACGAGGGAAGAAGAGCCAAAGAAGTTCTTGAGCTTGTCCACTCTGATGTGTGTGGACCAATGAAAACAGATTCGCTCTTAGGTTCGAGATATTTTCTAACGCTCGTAGATGATTACAGCCGAATGACCACGATCTACTACTTGAAGAAGAAATCTGAAGCATTTGATTGTTTCAAGAAGTTCGTGGCATTTGCAGAGCGACACACCTCGAAAAAGATATAGATCCTTAGATCTGACAATGGAGGTGTATACAAAAGCACAAAATTCTCAAGATTCTGCGAAGAACAGGGGATTGAACACCAGTGTACTCTTGCATACACACCTGAATACAACGGTGTGGTAGAAAGAAAAAATAGAACGCTAGTTGAAGGAGCCAGATGCATGATGGCACGGCTCAATTGCCATGGGCTGAGGCAATAGCAGCCGTTGTACACCTGCAGAACAGATCTACAACGACAACGCTGGAGAACAAAACACCATACGAAATGTGGACAAGCAAAGCTTGATCTGTCATATGTACGAGTGTTTGGATGTGCAGCATACAAGCACATTCCAAAGGAAAAGAGAAACAAGTTCGATGACAAATCCGAGCAAACAATCATGGTTGGCTACTCGAATGGAACACATGTGTACAGACTCTATGATCCAACCACGAAGAAAGTTGTTTCGAGCAGAGATGTGAAGTTTGACGAGTCCACATTCCCTGGAATGAAATACGAAAGTGGCCATGAGATCTTCACACTGCTGCCTATTCAAGAGGGAGATTGAGGACATACATCAAATCAGAATGCAGAGCCCCAGATTCTAGAGCAACAGGAAGCAGAGGATCGACCTCACAAACAAGAAATGTTCGAGCAGCGACGAAATGAACCTCGAAGGTCAACAAGACAAAGAAGAGTTTCAGACCGCTATTTTGACAATCTTCAATGGAGTGAAGTCACATAGTTCGAGTACTGCAGCTTCACAAGAGAGCCATCAACATACCAAGAAGTTGTCCAGAGTCCAGAGAGAGAATTTTGGAAGTAGGCAATGTCAGAAGAGATCGAGTGGATGAGGCAAAACGAGGCATGGACATCAGAGTCACTGCCAGAAAATAGGAAAATAGTTGACTGCAAGTGGGTGTACAAGAAAAAGCTAAAATCAGATGGCACTATTGACCGCTATAAGGCAAGGCTTGTCGCAAAGGGCTACACGCAGAAATATGGTGTCGACTATTTTGACACATATTCGCCCATGGTGAAGATGACAAGCATAAGGCTACAAAAAGCTTGATGGTCTTCTGAAGTCTCTAGACTTCAACCCTACTCAACTAGATTGTAATGTCTACATCAAAAGAGTAGGAAAGGATTTTGTGATACTGCCCATTTTTGTGGATGGTTCGCTGATGATAGGAAATTTCTTGATGCTGATCAAAGACACGAAGAGTCAGATTTCTGAAAGCTACGAAATCACAGATCTTGGAGAAGCAACAAAATGCCTAGGGTTGGAGATCAGAAGAGATCAAAGAAATGGCGAAATGCACTTGAGTTAGTCAGAATACGCTAGAAAAGTGTTGAAGCAGTACCACATGATGGACTGCACAGAAAAAGCCACACCAATGATAGTTGGAGCCAAGCTCACGAAAAAGGATTGCCCAAAAACAGAAGAGGAAGAACAGAAGATGGCAGATACCCTATCAGAACTTAATCGGGAGTCTGACAATGTACATGACAATTTGTACCAAACCAGATCTGGCCTTCTCTGTTTACACATTGAGCCAATTTTGTTCCAATCCTGGTCTAGCACATTGGCAAATGGCCAAACGAATCCTACAATATCTGAAGGGTACCCAGAATATTGGATTAACCTACAAAGCTAGAAATAAGGAGAAATGATTCGAGTCGCATCACTATAGTGATGCGAGCTGGGCAAGCTGCAAGGATGACAGCAAGTCCATTACTGGAGGATGTACAATGGAGTGCGGAGCTGCAATCAGCTGGATATGCAAAAAGCAAACCTTGGTAGCTCAATCCTCTTGCGAAGTTGAGTATGTCGCAGCCTTGAAAGTGGCAAATGAGGTAGTGTGGCTGCGGATGATGCTGGAGGCAATCGAAATACCACAAGAGGGGCCAAGCATGATGATGGACTCCCTGAGTGCCATCTATCTGTCCCAGGATCCTATCTTCCATTCAAAGATGAAGAACATTCATTTGAAGTACCATCACATTCGAGATTTGATCTCGAAAGGAGAGCTCCAGGTCCAGTTCATAAAATCAGAAAGTATGATTGCAGATCTCCTCACGAAACCACTCGACAAGCCACTCTTTACCAAGCAAAGAGAGGCAATTGGATTGAATGAACAAAGCTGCAAGGTTCAAGAGGGAGTGTAAGAAATGGTGAACTCTTTCAACTTTGTCGCAGCACGAACAAGACACGAAGGTCGAACGAGAACAATTCGCAATAGTCAACGTGTCTTTGACTCGAAGCACGAATGATTCACGAATCAATCTCGAATCGTAAACACACCTCCAAGACCACAAACCGCAAAAGGGACGCAAAACAAAAACAACAAAAAGAATGAAAACAAACGAAGTGAAATCCTTCGGGCTGCCAGTTGGCAGCTCAACGGGCTTCATGCCCAGCTGAAACGAATAGCAATGACAGAACTAACTAACTAGTTGATTAGCGTTAACTAGTCTTGTGATTCTACGTTTAACTATCTTGTAAACTCCACACAGTGGAGGTATAAATGATTCTCTCTGGATCATAACAAAAAGAAGAGAGATAGTGAATACAAAGATCTGTAAGAAACAGAGAGAGACGTAGCGAATAGAGTAAGAAAGCAAAAATACCATAGCTGTGCATGAAAGTCTGCCAACGAGCAGAACACAGCGAAAGAGCAGAGAGTCAATCCGCCAACAAGCAAGACAAAAAATTGTTCACAAATTAGAAGAGAGGACGAACACAAAACAAAGAAAAAAAAAATACTTCCATGACATTGAGTTGGATGGCTTGCTTAGGTGGAAGTTACCTGTTTATGGCTGTCTAGTCTGGCGTGGTGCCAAGTTGGCTTCCAGCGCTTGTGACGAAGCTTTGAGTGGGTTTAAGTCTGATGTAAGTCAGACAACTTGCTTGGAATGGACATTACTCGTTTTTAACGAAACTTCGAGTTAGTTAAGTTTGGCGGCTTGCTTGGAGGGAAGTCTCCCACATCGGGACCCCCGATCTGGCATGGCGCCAAGTTGGATCTCAATGTTGGTTTCCAAACTTCAAGTTGGTTGAGTCTGATCGTTGTTGGCAAGTTGGCTGCCTGTATGTCAAGTGGGTCTGGATGGCAAGAGTTGAAGGCTGAGAAGCTAAGTCATGTTTCCGGGCTCCCTTTGGGATGCCTGCGCAACATGTGATCCAACTGGCCAGTCAGCTATGTGAGTCTCACGGAAATGGCCATTGTTTGGGGTTTATCAAGACAACTGTTGTGCAAAGTGCTGCCCACAGTGTAAGCACAGGTGCGTCCACGATCAGAATGGTCGACAGAACAAAGAACTTGATGAGTCTTTGTGTTGTCTTCAAGCTTTACTTCTGTACCTATGACAACATCCCACAACTCATTGGCGATTAGCAAGGTCTTATCGAAAATGGTACTATGTCTATTATATCTATAATGCTACTATTTTTTCAATACATAGGTGTTTACTATATAAATTGATATGGACCAGTACCATAAGACTGATCAGAATGGCGGAATGCCCTGATACGGTGATAATATGGGAAAGCCCATCGCTAATAATTAAATGAACATAGGAAAGATTGGACTACATTGTATTATCAAATATTTTTAAGCTGTTAAGCTACTAAACTTATTTTGGACATGGATAACAACTGACATTCAACTTTGACACCTGTCTTCCTCATTGTGCTAACTTGTGCGGTGGGATGGTGGTAGGTACCAGCTGGATGTCTTGAAATTTGTTTCGCTATACGGTGCTTTCTTTCTTTGAAGTATTGTATGCTTTCAGCTATATTCTACCTTGTTGGATTATGAATAAAGGTTTTAAAAGGTTTGGTCTTGGTTTGGCAAGAGGAGCTGTGTTTCATTAATCTCTCTCTGTGCATCCTTGAGGTGTAAATCTGACTATCCTTTGGTCGGGACAATATCAAACCTTTACCTTACATGGATTCATAGGCTAACAAAGGTTTTTTTCATGGTTTAGTCCTCAGGTTGGTTTCAAGATGATGCTGATCTTGGTTATGGGGAGCCCTTCCTCCCCCTAATCAATTCATACAAACTTTGATCTGTTGTATGAAAAGAGCTATGATCTTGCATAGTTTTATTGTTGAAATCGTGCCACCTGCAGTGCCGCTAGACCAGAAGATAAAGTGCTATGTATGATTGATCTCTTAAATACCTTACATTGTGTAAAAATCTAAATGGATTATGGTAAAAATTGTATTGACCCTTTGGGTACTGTGGAAAATTTTGCTACTGATCTTGCTAGTCTTATTGATATATATGAGGAGGAAGAGAGATTTTTTAACCAAAATATAAGAAAAGTCTTTGATTGTCTTGAAAAAGAAAATGACTCCTTGTTTGCTGAACCAACACCTACCATTCTTGATACACCCCTCTCTCCACACCCTCTTGTTTTCTTAGATGAGTTGGATGAAGACAATGCTTCGTAACTTGAAATCTCTCAAGTTATCTGTGATCTTGGAGACCAATCTACCTTTGAGTTCTGCCAAGCCAAAAACTGTCAAATTTCCATGGTCCCTAGCCGTACTATTGAGTTCAAATCTGCATGTATTGCTTTCAAACTTTGGAGCCTACCCACTGTAAACTTTCTAGCTCCCTTGCCCATTGAACTTTGGATTTTACTTGCACATCTGACTGATAAAGAAGTAGAAACTTGTAAACTTGCCGCTCTAAATAAGAATACTTCCCTTGAGACACCTGTCGCCCTTTGACAATATCATTGGCATGAATCTTTTTGAACCCTCTCGTTGCCCTTTTGAGAAAACATGGGCTCGAGTTCATGGACACTTTGACACCGGTTTCAATAGAATGAATATGCACTAGGCCAGAATCTGAATTGGAAGAGACCCTTTTTCAAATGTAGATTTGGTGACAAGTGCAAGAATAGCTCGTTGTCTGGTTCGATCATGGTGTCTGGTTCATAATGAACAATCTGAGTAGGTTTTTCCATGGTGCATCCTTGCAAAATCAGTTGAATGCATTCTTCCTTTGGCTACACAAGCCTGCTAGAGACGTGGTCAAGTCCCACATCACTTTCCTCTTTATACGCCAACACATGATTGATGCATCTATAGAGTTAGCTGCAAACCTCTCTGCCAAACTACTTGCCAACCTTGGTGATGCGGAAGACATCAGAGAAATTGAACGCCTAATCTAAAGACCAAGTTTCTCTACTCTCCAAGATAAATTCTTTCAAAACTCTAATAAAAGGGCCGGTGCTTTCAACCTAAACAATCCGAGTTTGGTGGTGTCTGGACAGAATATGGAAAAAAGAAAGAGGTTTACAGGTTACAAAGGTAAGGATGGACAACGCGATGTTGCAAAAGAAAATTTACCTGAAAAAGATAGATGCCAATAATGAACGACAATGGTTAATCAAACATTTGTACATCAATGGCGTAGACAAAGTGCAACATAATCTGTGTTTCATTTGTAAAAATCTTGTCAAGACACTTGCAATTAAGAGGCTTGATAGTCAAGACTTTGAACCCTATCCTGACTGATCAAATAATCTTGTTCATCACTCTCTAGAACATATAGAGGACACTTTGCAAAATAGAATACCTGAAGAGTTCATATAATCAAAAGAACTTCCCTACCTCTTATGCACTTTTAAAGCTCATAAAAAGTCTTTCAGATGCATCACAAATGCCCATGAGTGCTATTTTTTTGGACTCACTAAATTCCTGACAGGGGTTCTTGGTATGCTACATCTTTCATTATGGAAGGTGCAAGCCTTAAAGCAAAAACATACAAGAGCTACCTAAATGGTGATACAACTTTACTTTGGCAATGTGAATTCTCTGTTGACTTTTATCTCAATATTTTAAAGGAGATCTACTGCATAGAGGCCATGGAAATCTCCAAATGTTACGAAAATATACCCCTGGATGGGACGGATGGGTTGAAGATGGTTCTAAAGAAACTAATCCTATTTGCCTTCAAATTTACAAAGGGAAAAATCCTTCACAATAAATGGATATCAAAAGTCAAGGATTTCCAATGGTCCTAGAACAAGAAAAATTCTGATGAATGGAATGTTGTTGACATGGATACAATATGCGCATGGAATTCTTTGTTGATAGATAATTGCATTATCAAACTTGGTAATCACACATGGAGACAAATCAGAGGGATCCCTATGAGATTCTCTTGCTTGCCGTTATGGTGCAATTGGTATCTCTCTTACTTCACAATGAAATTTATCAAAAGGTTGGTGAAATTGAGACAAATAAAATTTATGAATGATTTCAAGTTCTCTTTCAGATATATTGATGATATATGCTTTATCAACAATCCCCTTATTGACAAGTTCCTGTACAAAATGCAGCCTAGCATACCGGACAACCCTTGGAATATCTCGATATAGATAAAAGCAACGTGGCCAACAACACGATAAACTTTTTGAACATTACCATCTCGTTTAATTCGACAAATGGTGAGGTTATAGAAAATGGTGGCATCTTACGAATGGTTATAGGAGATGGGGGCAACTTACATTTATAACAAGAACAACCCAAACTATCATAGTTTTGCCTCTCATTTAGCAATGATAAGCATTCATATATAAATTCGGGGTACACAAATGATGACTTTGTCATTTTTCTTACAAGTAAGGTAGTTCTAATACAAGAATACAAGTATTGATAGCCTACGTGCCCTTAAGGTACATGGATTTGTACAAGGAATCACCACATTTGTAGGGATTGTATGGCATGGATCTGCCCTAAGCCTATTACAAATGTTAGGGTAAAGTACTTGACCAAAACATGCATTGGTAATAATACAATGGACATTATCAGAATTTTAAAATCTTACTAAATTGAACAATTCTGAGTGTTGTTCCATGCTATCTCTTGTTTGCAAATTGCAACGTATATAATGCTGCTATTTTTTTAATACATAAGTGTTTACTATATAAATTGATACGGACCAGTACCATAAGACTGATCAGAATGACAGAATGCCTTGATACGTTGATAATATGGGAAAGCCTATCGCTAATAATTAGATGTTACATAGGGAAGATTGGACTAAATTGTATTATCAAATATCTTTAAGCTGTTAAGCTGCCAAACTTATTTTGGACATGGATAACAATTGACATTCAACATTGACACCTATCTTCCTCATTGTGCTAACACCATAGGACGTCGTCGTGCTAAGGTGGTAGGTTGCCAGAGCAAAAAACCACCATAGCACGCCGGCGTGCTATGGTGGTAGGTTGTCAGGGCAAATCTTTTTTGCCCTGACAACCCACCACCCTAGCACGACGGCGTGCTAAGGTGGTCAGCTGGACAAACTTTTTTTTTTTTACTTGGTATGTAGGCGTGCCAAGTGATTCAGTTCTTCTGAAATAGGCGAATCTATTGCAACGAATTGATTCAGCACCTGTTTGAACCCATTTAGATGATCGCTAACTGAGGTGCCTTCGCTCATTCTGAGGGTAAGGACCTTCTTTCTCAGTAAAAGACAAGTCGATACATTTGAAGTCTCATAAATGCTTGTTAAAATAACCCATGCTTCTTTCGAAGTCGTACTATTTGATACATGAGCTATTTGAGTATCTTTCAGATTTAAGGATAATATGGCAAGAGCTTTGTCATCCTTTGCTTCCCATGTTGGTAGCAGTTCTTGTTTCATCGGTCTGGCTATTGAACCGTTGACGAATTTCCATAGCTCCTTTTTGACCAGTATCATTCTTATTTTGAATTTTCACGTGTGGAAATCATCTCCATTGAACTTGTTAATCAAGCAAATTTCTGAGGTTGAACCTTCCATTAAGATTGATGAACAGAAATTGAACACAACTATTTACAGAAACAAGTAATTGCTATAGTTCTGAATACTTTACTCTCTCTCAATATTATCTCTAACTCTGAGGAGTCGAATACTAAAAACCAGTCGTTTGATCTTTGTCTAATTTCTGACCAATACTAATCATACTCGTTCAGATCCTTATATAATTGTTGGATGATTTTATGTTATTCTAATCACAATTACAAGATCATTAATAGTTCTGTACTTAATTAACAGAACGTTTATCTAGTGGAGCATGAAGACATAGACAACAAAATCTCCTTCGCAAGTGACTGTAGGAGCGTGAAGCTGCAACCGCAATTTCCTTCATATGTGAGCGGAAGCATGATTTCATGGTGTCATCACAACCGCATGTTGATCGTAAGCGTTGACTTGTGGTCCAAGTCAACCCTCGCCCATTAAACCTTCGCTTATACTATTTCTAGGTACTGATATACCAGATCTAGCCTCTATCAAATTTTTGAGTCATTTAGTTATAATTTGTTTTCAAGTGATAGAGAAAGATCTGATCTGATCTGAGATAGGATTTTTTTTTGAAAAATCTAGATCCAATCTCATTATCTGATTGACAATATTTGGAATTATGGCTGAAGGAGAACCAATGAACCCACCACCAATTGTTGTTAGAAGGTCTCCTCATTTAGATATACCAAAATACAATGGGTTATCTGATCCAATCAGATTTTTCTAAATCTTTTCTGAATCATGTAGGATTTATGGCGAAGTCTTTCAACACGATAAACTTTAGTTATTCTCTATGGCCTTAATGGGTTTTATAACCAAGAAGAAGCAAAACACACGGATTGGGAAGTGGTTAAAGCCGCTCTCATTACAAGATTTAAGCCCAGAAAATTTATGGAAGATCTCTTTCCTCTTTAAGTAAAATTAAAATGGGAAAGAGAGAGTCAGTACGAGATTATATTTATCGGGTTAAACACCTCAGATATAATCAATGACAATGCTTTGATTATGTGGTTTTTAGCAGGTCTGCCTAAACGGATTAGACGTGAGCTAAACTGCCATAATCAATACGCTACGATACAAAATGCTATGGCCGATGCAATTCGTGAGGAGGATGAAGATTATGATGACGAACCAAATGTTGGAATGTTGCCTTATACGGCAGGGCAAACCACGACAATTTCTACCGCCATTGCATCAACAAATATCAATGGTACTATAGAGAAGATGATCGACGAGTTCGAGAAACTTGGTCAAAGCAACAGATGCAGCTAGAAAAGAGCAAAGACTTTTCCTAGCTGGGAGATTGTCTGGTGTTCAATTTGTGTAGGCAAGCACAAGCGGAGGAAAAAGAGGCAGAAAAGGACCATCCCACAGAACCTCTAGTTGGCGTCGAACGGGAACCGCAAGTGGGCTCACCACTACACATTGATCAGAATGATCAGTTTCACCAACATGAACCACCTTTTCACATGGTGGAGCCTGAGGAACCATGCACTGAAAGGCTCACACTTTTACTATCAAGTCGTGTTAGTTTACCACTCGGAGAACTATTGCGGATTGCACCACAAGTGAAAAGCCTTCTAGCTGAATGGGCCAAAGCGGATGAGGAGCCAGTAGTGTCTGAGCCCATATATTGTACGGGCTATGAGAAAACAAGTAACGTCCTCCACATCGGAGCAGCATGGGAAAGTGAACACAACATCACTTTGCCAATCAAACACAAGAGATACGAGGACGAGGCAACATTGGTAGATGGAGGATCGGGTGTCAATTTGATCTCCACCACTTTGTATGAAAAATGGGGTTTGCAAGGGTTGAAGCCAACAAGATTCTTGTGATGACTCTTGATAGAGTTAGCTCTGGGTGTGTCGTGATCATCATCACCCGGTTGTCATATGAGCTTGGCAGCCTTGAAAGCAGTCTCATTACTGTGTCTTGATAGTCTATGACTGATCTGACAATGGCCATCTATTGCGGCAAGTTCTTGAACTGGTTGATGTGATTCTGAAGTGAATCACCATTTGCCATCTTGAGGGAGAAGAATCTCCATCTGAGGTGTAGCTTAGAAGATATGTCCCGCACATTGTACAATGTGTTCAAGATGTCCCAGACTTCTTTTGAGGTTTGAGCTTTAGACACATGGCCGATTTGTGTGTCTGAGATTTGCCATCCTTCAGCTTCCATTGAGATATTGCAGCGATATTTGCATTGGGTCTTGCCTTTGCACCTGTGACAATATCATACAACTTCTTAGCCATTAGCACAATTTTCATCTTAATTTTCCACAGATGGTAGTTAGATCCATCAACCTTGTTCACGATGTGACTGGCTTTGCTTTGACAATCCATGTGGAAGTTAGTCTAGGTGACAATAATAACTATTAGTGACTAAAAAATGAAATCTAATGCTATTTACAGAACAAGAAATCAATTATTCTATCAGGTGATAGAACCAGGTTCTGTGGGAAGCTTATCAAGCCATAATTTTCACTCTGATACCATGCTGGGAGATGGTGGTAGAAATCTCCTAAGTGCGTAGGCGAACACGTAGGTGAACACAAAGAATTTAATTACTTGCAATTGCAGAAGCGAGAAGAGCAGACTGTCAGACAAAGTAGTAAGAGAGTCAGACAAAAAAATGAAATAGCAAAAGCAGTCAACATTGACAAAGAAGACAATAGTCGATTCAGATTGATATGTATGAAAATACAAGTCAAATTGATGTTGTGAGCACAAGACAATTGCGAACAAAACTGGATGCTCAAGAAGCTAACTCCATTCTGTAAAAGCTATGAGCTATTCCTGACAATCAATCTAAAAAGAAAGAATCAATGCATGAAAGCATCTATAGTGTCCATCTTTGATAATTCTCATACTTATGTTATATGTATGTTACAATGATCATCATCTATATACAATTTACATTAGTGCAGATGCAAGCGCAGTACATGAAGTGGGTGTGAGAAGGCTTCGACTATTTGGAGTCGAGTGTGCTAATAGTGAATAAAGTCGAGACAATAGTCCTCGATGATAGTCGATGGAGTCGGGCTTCCTTGAAAAGTTAGCATGGTTGCCATTATGATGTTTGTCTTCAGTAATAGAGTATCTCTGTAGACTGTGCAACAATGCATGTAAAACTGCAGCAATATGAATGGAACTAGATTAACATGGAATTTAGGAGAGTAGAGGAATAAATCCAACATGTCTCCTATTAGCCCAAATGCAAATTACATATAGATATTATTCACACTCTTGATCTAGTTTTGTCATTAAAGTCCTCCTCCCTCCTACAAAGGGATCCCACTCTGCCATTTTTAGCTCTCACTTTTCATTTGGTCATTTTAATCCTTACCACCCTTAAGAATTCATGTCTTTTACGAGGTAAGGCCTCTCATGATCGCTTCGTCGATCACCTTGTCCATTTTTATTCTTAGGTTCCACTGTCATTGTCTACGTATATTCTTAGGCGTTGGGCAATTTGTTGCTCACCCCCATTAGAGAACTAGCCTGGAATTCAAATGACACGCGCGCTCTTACTTCCGTCGTCATTCGATTCTCCCACGCATTTTTGATCTTGCCACGTCTCATAAGATTCGAATGAAGGGCCGAATGGCCTGTCCCGGCCGAATTTGGCCACGACTACTTTTGGGGTCTAGCACAAGGAGGAGGAATCTCCATCTAGACCAACCACTCTATATCTTAGCTCATACCCCTTTTTTTTAAGAGAAAAATAGGAGTTCCACTCTTGAGGCCCCCGAAATGACCCTTTGGCACGGGCAAATAGACCAAAGTGGAAGGCCCTTCAATCGCCTAAGGATCTTCTCTTTTGCGAAATTGGGATCGAGGCTGTTGACTGAAATTAAGGAGATAAATAAGAAAAAGAGGAGACAAGACAATACAATGCTGCTGAGAGCAGTTTTCAATCGCAGGCCATTGATTCCCGATTTGAAGTTCGAGTATCTTGATCCTTCTATCCGTGCAGACCTATACCAAATTGTCAAGTATTCTTCCGACAAATTATGCAATACTATGGAACAATACGATAAAACAATGCGGATCTGGAAACCTTTATTGAGCCAATGTTTGGGGTGCCTCCTCGTCCCCATGGAGCTGAAGATACAGAAAAAGCTGCTAAAGTAAAAGCTCCAGAGTCTAAACAAAGTAGTTCCTAGTGCCTGGGGAAAGCGCAACTACCGGTGGGGCTGATGGCACAGATAAAACTGCAAATCAGCTTACAGATGGCTTGGAGCCCAGGAATACTGCAAGCCCTGCAGTTGAGGAGTTTACAACTGCCACCAGTAGAGTGAAAGGCGATAGGATAGATACACCAGCAGCATCTTTGGCAGATGGCGCTACCGCAATCACAGCTACTCCTGCAAGAAACCTCAGGGAGGATTGCAGATCTTTTGCTGTCTTAACGGCATAGTTTGAGTTGGAATAGAACAGGAAAGTTCTTGATTAGGACTGGATTTAATGTGTTGAAATGATAGCATGCTCTGGAAAACTTGAGCACACTACCAGTGACATGTAAATAATGCTAGGATTATTTCATTTTACTGGTTTTATTAAAATCACGGCATGCCAGTGTTGTCTAATCTGAGCTATCTGATGTGTTTGAGGCAGTGATTATTTCGTTCAAGCTTCTGTCATCCTGTCTAATCGTACATTAAGATTGGTTGCCTTTTAAAGATAGAAATGTGTCTAGTTTTGATATATCTTACACACAATGGTTTTTTTTTTTGCATCATCTTTTGGCTAGCTTCCTAAGTTTTCAAAGTTGGCAGTCCACTTCTTTCAAATGCCTGGTTTGAGCAAAAAATTGTAATTCTAGCATAGATGTAGCAGTTGTGAAAAGTGATCACCTGAGATGCCTACAGGTTTGAACAAAACTGCTGTAGGGATACTTTGTAGTTTTGGCGAGTGTTCAAACTTGAAAACTGCATTGAATATTGCAATTTAGGATGTTGGCCTTCGTGTATATTCAATAATATCATTTCTCCTTGTCTAGAATAGCATTACATGAATCTATTATAATTAAAAATATAGTGGGGCAACGTTTGCCCGCCCCACTTCGCTAGTACTTCATCAAAAAAATAGTCAATTTGCATATATCAATGTTGTATTATTTAATATAGAATCTAAATCCCACACTAGTCATCAACATTATTATATCATGTTGTTCCTTTATATAGCACATCTTTTTGATAATGTCTTTATGCGATAGTCGTGATCTATTTGTGTATCATGGTATGATATAATGGGTGCAGAGTTATGGCTCTCTTTTGAGATGCAACATATACTGAGAGCTTTATCTAGTATTCTTGCAGACAGCGAATATGATCTTTATTTGTATATGACAGCCTTGCATACAAGTCAGACATAAAGTAAGAGTGAGATGCCAAAGGAGTATACCTTTTTACGTAGTGAAGGACAAACAAAAAAGAATGCTCAAGAAATAAGAGGCATATTTTCAACAACCCAAGAGAATGACAAATATAATAAAGGAAGCAAAATTGGCAAAGTTTGTTATATGAAAAATAAAACAATCTTGAAGAAAGTTATGTATAAGGCCTTGCATCTCTTTTAAATAATCTCAAGCTATTATTAGAAACCATGAGTAACAAGTGGTATCGACAATTGCAATAAACCCTCGTGGTATGAAAATTGTTGTAGAAAAGACTACATTAATTATGAAATAATCCCAAGCTATGAGCAGAAACCTCGAGTATTAAGGCAATATCAACAATAAATGGCTTAGAACATGCAAGTAAATTTGAAAAAGAGAATATGTGAAGTTTACACAATAGTTGAAGAACCTAATCAAGTCGTGTAGAATCCAAGTGCTAATCAAGAATGCAAGTGCACGTCTCATAATACTAAAGATCAAGCCTTGGTCAAAATCATGATATGAAATTTTGTGACATTGTTGAAATGGTCATTATAGAAGCATGAGTGTCATGGTATCACATGAGAGGACGAAAGTTGTTGGTGGCCTCTTTGTAGGTGGTACTTTATGGGTATCATTTGTAGTGAAATGTGTCTCCTTCTAGAGATATATGCATCTATGCCTCGATTCTCTCACCCATCATTCTTTGACTTCCATGAATATTGGCATTTTGTGCTCTCTGACTATCATCAAATTTTCATTTATAGGCACTATTTATAAACAATAATAACATGGCTCTCAACTACAATAGGAATAGAATGGGCAACAAGTTAGGGATTTGAGCTATACAACACATAATCTAGCCAAAGTGGAGAAAGCTTTTTATTTTTCAATTATGAGCAAGTTTACGATGATTGCTTTAATATGAAGCAATAACTACTAGATTTCCTTCATTCAATGTCCCTTGCCTAGTTGGAGTCACAAAGTTTCCAAGTGTTATGCTTGATGATGATCTTCTGTACTCTAATTTGTAGTGCGACATGCTCTTAAACTACCTTAACCCTCGCTTCGGCTGTCTTTTATGTTGTTGTTTAGAAACATGACATGATTGGCTCAAATTTTTATTCAACGTCTCACAAGATGAGCATGTTATGGGGTATCAAAACTAGGGTATATAAGGGTGAGGGAAATCTATAAGATAGAATACTTTTTCGATTCTTTTATTCCATTTTTTCTTGTTGATGCTTTTTGTTTGACCAAGAATGGCAGTTCACCAAGAACAATTTTAAAAGCTAGTATTTTTTTATAATGTAGAGCATGCAGTTGGCAATATTTAGAATGTTCATTATAAAATTAAAGTTCAAACTCTTATTGTTTATATAAACTTTGTTTCAAAGGACGATAAAGTGTCCTAGAAAATAAAAAAGTTACTTTTTCTACAATTCTAGTGTTGATTTGTGTTGGAAACGTATACAAAAACTATAGGCAAATTCAAGATGAGAGGGATGCAATGGAAGAGAAAGATTAGTGTGTAGTCTGATGAGGAAGTTAACTTGTTTACAATATGTGCATGAGAGGTTGGAAATTATGGTAGTGGTTCGGTATGAGCAACAATAGGATGTCACACACTAAATTGGTGATTGTATTTTAACTACTGCTCTCTTGTCCAAGATTGATGTGCATTCCTATTCAGTGGCATGCATCAATGCTCCATTATTAGGGCATACTTATTGCCAATAGTTGTAATATTCTAGTTCTTTTATTGTTTGTTTGAGCTATTATTGTACAATGAATATCTTGTCCTAGGTGCTCATGGTCACAACAACCAACGTTAATTGTGATGGAGAACGAAGTAGGAGGGGGAGAGAGAGAAATGGAGTGCAAAACAACTCTCCCGTTATGGGCTGCTACTGACTATAAACAAGAACAGTCTCAAGAGATTGTTAATTCCAAATAGAATCACAGCTCATGCGTTCTCTAGACAGGACCGATGAAATAATTGCGTGCTTAGACAGATTATGAGCACATCCATTGAAGAGGAATGATAGGGTGCGAAATTATTGTTTATCAGTTTGAGTATGAATTTCAGTATATAATTAAAGTGATAGTGCCATACGATTGTGCTTGTTCCTCATGCGTCAAAGACAGCCGTCGTTTGATCAGATTTTGAGGAGTCGGAGACGTTTGTGATCTGATCAGACTGAGTGAATGAGCTAAGACAAGTAAATCGAAGAGTGTAAACAATCACAACACACACATATCTATGTTAGACACAGATAGAAGGTGTTGCTTGCATATTACACCGAACCCTTGTCAGATGAACAACACGAATGGCTATAGCCAAAATAGGGACGTAACTTTGGATGCTTAATCTTCCGCTTTGTTGCATCATGAATGAATGTAGACTGGAGATGTATTTTTACAGATCCTTGTTTATTATAAAAATCGTTTAGCTAATCTTATAATTACAAGACTAGTTTAATTTAAACTATGTACTTGGTCGTGAAATAATGTACAACGACATGTGTGCAATGTATATAACAGTCCTATGACTTGAAGTTGTTCAAATGGTGAAGTTTGTCGCATTCTTTGCACATTTTGAAAGACTTCAGTCGCACACTTTGCATTCTTCGGGTTATGAGGTGTGGACAGGATCAAAACCATCACTCAAACATATTCGTGTGTTTGGATGCATTGCCTATGCTCAGATCCCTGAAGATTTGAGAAAGAAGTTGAATGACAAAAGCAGAAAATCAATTTTCATTGGCTACTCTCCAGATCACAAGGCATACAATCTCTACAACTTGAAAAATCAAAAGGCCTTCACGAGTAGGGATGTCATATTCATGGAAGACCAATTTTTTGACCATAAGAAAAAAACTCCAGACAAATCCGACCTAAGAATCGAACAGTCAAAATTCGATCCTAGGATCAAAAAATCAAATTGAAACAAGTATCGAAAATAGCTCAGGGATTGAAAATCAAAAAATCGATACTGAGTTGAAAAACGAGTCGGAACCTCAACATATCGAACAACATCAAAGGATCAAACTTCAATCCAGAAGATCGAGTCGATCCAAACAGCCTCCTCCCGATTCATGGAGGATCCGGTCTGTTATTTTGTACAGGAACCAAACACAAATCATGAGGCAATGTCAACGCCTAATGCTGACCAATTGAAAGCAGCCATGGATGTAGAATTCGATTCTTTGATTGAGAACCATATGTGGACTGTAACTGAGCTACCAAAGGATCGAAATCTGATCCCATGCAAGTGGTTGTTCAAAGTGAAGTATGATGCTAAAGGGAGAATAAATCGATACAAAGCCAGATTGGTAACCAAAGGCTTCTTCAAGATTCCACATTTGCATTATTCAGAAATCTTCAGTCCAATGGTAAAGCATGCTTCAATTCGTTTACTTCTTTTCTATGTAGTTCAGCTGTAGCCGACCTCGAAGTTCACCAAATGGACGTCCAAACTGCATTCCTCAATGGCACCATTGAAGAGGAGATCTACGTGTCCCAGCCAGAAGCATATGAGATAAAGGATAAGGATCACCTAGTGTGTAGAATTCACAAAGCTTTGTATGATCTGAAACAGTCTTTAAAAGTATGATTTCAGAAAATTAATACATTTCTAATCGAGAATGGTTTCATTCCAAACTCGGCAGACTCAAATGTTTATTTTAAGTCTGTCTCAAATTCCTTCATCATCATTACTTTGTATGCTGTTGATACTTTACTGTTCAGTAATAATCTGAATTTGTTGAAGGATACCAAATACATGTTAGCATAGGAATACGAGATGACAGATATGGGTCCTACTCACTATTGTCTCGGAATTCAGATTTTCTGAATTCGACCTAGTAGGCAGATTTTCATCAGCCAACAGAGATACCTCACCAATATGTTGAAGAAATATGGAATGGTCGAGTGCAAACCGAGCCACTTCCCACTCGACCTTGTTTTGAAGCTGTTAAAGGAGCAATGTCCAAAATCTGAGTTAGAGAAGGAGGAAATGAAGTAGTATCCATTTCACTCCATAATTGGTCCATTGATGTATGTTATGCTCTAAGTCCAGTCCATTGGAAGGCTCTCATAAAAGTCACGAAGTATGTGCAAGCTACAAAACACAGTATTTGCTATGGAGGCAGCCAATCTGCCAACATTCTAGAGGGCTACACAGATGCAGATTGGGCAGGAGATATTGACACAAGAAAATTGACCTTTGGATTTGTGTTCTTTTTCAATCAAGGTCCAATTTCTTGTAACAGCCAGAAACATACCTCAGTAGCATTATCCTCCACATAATCGGAATACATATCTGCCAAAAATGCTAACAAGGAGGCAATTTGGTTGAGGAACCTACTTGCAGATATCAAAATTATCCAATCACATCCAACGACCCTCTATTGTGACAATCAAAGTGCCATTGCACTATCTCTGAATCCGAGATTCCACTCTTGAAGTAAGCATATTGAAATCCGATATCACTATCTCAGAGAGAAAGTGCAAAGCAAGGAAATTTCTTTGGTTTACTGTAGGACAAAGTTACAGATTACTTCACCAAGGCTCTAACAAAGGAGCATCGTCTCAGATGTATTTGAAGATCAAAATTTTCCAGGATCCACATTAAGGGGGAGTGTTGGAATACATGCTCAAGCCCAATTCCATCAATTAATGAGCATTCTGAAAATCCCCTGTTTATACCTATCTTTGAAACAAAAAAAAACCACAAAAAAAGAAAGGCTCAAAAAATTATTATAGCAAAAACTCGACTCGCATTTTGCAGAATTTTTTGATAATGTATTGACTCAAAAAAATCTTGAGATTTTTTGATATCCAAAAGTTAGAATTTTTTGGGCTTGAGTGGTGTACGTTATGTAGCAAATATGGAATGAAATCGCATGCTGAGAGGGCGCTGACAGCGCGCTATTGATCTATGCAACGTATTGCATATGTGGCTTGATTGATATGCATTTGGGATGATGAGCAAACTCGTTGGAGCAGTGATTGCCTTACTATAATTACACGTGAATCATCGAACCTCTGTTTATGTAGCTATGAGGCCACTCCATCATTGATAGGGCAATGATGACCACACTATTGTTTATACATGTGCCTGCCTTTTCAATGATTGAATGGACGCATGGTTGAATGCCAGCGAGCTGCCATATTTTGTATGGTTCTATGATTACCACATGAGGTGTGATTTATGGTAAATGATATGCAATAGTAAGCAAATGCTATATGTCTCTTGCTTTACACAGATATTCCTACTATGCGGTTGCATCTTGATTCCATTATTGGATTCGAAGTACGCAGGTATGCTTTCTGAAAATCACCTTCGCAGAGTTCATGTATGGGTTTCATTCATTCATTCTTTACTTAAACATAAGCAGAGTATTTGTTTCATAATATAAGTATTGTGTGATTAGCAAAGCTTTTGATGCTATTAATGGTGTGGCAAAAACTAGACTCGAAAAACTTCTATTACTAGTCTCCAAAGGAAGTTTCATTTGTAAGCAAATATGGCGTCTTCGCAAGATTTTCATGCAAAATCTATTTAGGTTAGTATTACAGTGTTTCACTTTGTGTATAAATCTACAAAAAGTGATACGAAGAATGACCTGAAAAATGCGAACTACATATATCAATCAGACTCTGAAATGAAACGAAACGAAACGAAATGAAACTGGACAAAATGAAATGAAACGAGATGAAACTTTTAATTGTGAACAGAGAACAATTTGGATGGATCTTAGATATGATTGCTAGTCACTATTGGCTGTATCATTCCTACAGTCCTCCAGAATGTAGACAGACATTGTTGACCTACATTTTAGATTAATACCTCCCTTATAGTCCTGGTCAATTTGTAAGCCAAGATAACATTTGGCTTCTCCCAGGTTTTCAATCTCGGAATGTTTCGAGATATCATACTTCACTTTAGCAATAAGCTCCTCACTCTTGCACAGTATCAGAGTGTCGTCCACATACACAGCTACAATGATGATCTGCCCATTTGTAATTCTTACATAAATATTAGAATCAACAACTAGTGTCTTGAATCTGGACGACTTCAGGGCTTGATCTTTCTTTTTATACTATTGTCACGCTGAATGCTTCAGACGGTAGATACTCCTATGCATTATGCATGCATAAGTAGGAAGTGAGTTCGAATAGTAGCCTGGAGGTTGATCCATGTAGACTTCCTTGTCTAGCTTGCCATGCAAGAACGCTATCTTTTCGTCCATGATGTGAATTCTGAGATCATAAGCAGCTGCATATGCAAACAGTAAACGTAGGGACAAATGTTTCATGACAGGAGAGAAGGTCTCAGCATAGTCAATACTATATCTCTGAGAAAACTCCTTCGCTACAAGTCTTGCCTTATATTTAGATATATCTCCATTCGTTTTGTACTTCATCTTGTATACCCACTTGCATTTTACAGTCTTTCGCTTATGTAGTAATGGCTACAACATCCATACCTGATTCTTCCTCATGGATTCCATCTCCTCGTTCATGGCTTGGATCCATTTGTCCTTCTCTGGACATTCAATCACTTTCTTTAACGTTTGTGGTTCTCCGCTGAATCTACAAAACTCCTCTAATGTAGAAGCTGAGCTTCCTGACACAAATCTTGCTGGCGCTCTTCATTCTCTTGTCAATCTTCTAGGAGATCCTTCAGGAACTGCAATGCCTTTGCCTTTGTATGCTCTGCTAGGTTTGGAACCATTTCGGTTTACATGTATTGTAGTAGTAGGCTGGCTTGCGAATCTTTCTTCGTCTGAATCATCACTCGAATGAGGTGTAACTCGAACATCTTTGTCTGAGTGTTCGTCCTCTGCTCTCTCTGTCACAGTTGGTAGATCATAGTATTGTCTTCCAAGGACTTCATAATTGACATGATCATTGCGGGCCATTGTTATGCTCTCATCAAATTTGACGTCTCTAACTGTCTTCACTATGTTTGTCTCTAGCATGTAGACTCTGTAGTATGATGAATGATTGTCATATCCTACAAGATATCCCAATTCTGCTTTCTCATCAAGCTTCTTTCGAAGCTTATCAGGAACATGTGCATAAGCTGCACAACCAAAGATATGGATGTGAGTCAAATTGGGTTTTCTACCCCACCATAATTTGTGTGGTGTCATGTGAGGAACACCAGACTTTCCTGTCCTATTCTAAATGTAAGCAGCTATAGCTATTGCTTCAGCCCACAGCACTCTTGGAGCCTTTGAATAGGCCATCTTGCACCTAGCAGCTTCCATTAGAGTCCTGTTCTTTCTTTGTGCAACATCGTTGTGCTGCAGTGTGTAAGATGTAGTTCTTCTGTGAATGACACAATCATTGCAGAAGTCAGTGAATCGATTCGAGATGTATTCTCCACCTCGATCTATTTTGATCTGCAGTTATACCAAGAAAATCCTAGAAGATTTCAGGACGCTGACTTGCAAAAGAGAAAATACTCTGATGCTTGCAGGAACAGTCCTGACGAATGAAGACTGTTTGAAGGCTGAAGAAAAAAGAGAGTTAATGTAGGTTACACCATACAAGAAGTTGATCGAATTGTTGATGTACCTTTCAGATAACACACGTCCTGACATCACTTATGTTGTGTTCAGGATGAGCCAATTCTATACAAATCCAGGACCAACTCATTGGAAGATTGCGAAACAAATTTTGCAATACCTCCAAGTTGTGTTATTCTCGTGATGCAGGGTTCTAGACGCTTTCCTACAGTGATGCTAGCTGGGCATCTCTCAAGGATGACTGCAAAAGTGTCTCAGGAGGATGCACCATCACGTCAGGAGCAACAATTCTCTGGGTCAGCAAGAAACAGACCATTGTGGCTCAGTCATCCTACGAAGCAGAGTATGCAGCAACAGCAAAGATGGCTAATGAAATCATTTGGCTCAAACAGTTCCTCAACAAGCTAGGCAAAACAGCAAATGAGCCTCTGATTTTGCAGATGGACAGTACATTTGCGATACATCTGACAAAGGATCATGTGTTTCACTCAAGGACAAAACACATCTCAATCAAGTATCACTTGATAAGGGATCTGATCGGGAAGAAGATGTTGTAGACTATCTTCATTGGAACAAAGGAGATGGTGGCTAACATTTTCACAAAGGCCTTAGACAAAGGTCTGTTTGAGAAACAGAGGATCAGTCTTGGAGTCATCAAGCTACCACGCTTTGAGAGGGAGCTAAAAAAACATAACGTTTCTATTCCCAAAGCTATGTTAGCTTTCAGCCCTCAGTCTGACAAAAAGACATGAAGTGAAAAAGTTCGCAAACATTACGAGAAGACACAAAGCAAAAATATTCGTGAACACCCTGACGAAGAGACACGAACGTGAAAAGTTCGCAAAAGAAAATTATTCGTGATACAGCAGGAGAAAGTCAGACGATGCGAAAGTCAAACAGCTCAAAGTGACATGAAAATCTTCGCAACACTTTTTGACCTTCACGCTCCAAAGGATCAAAAAGATCATGCAAGTACCATGAAGTACAAAATCCTGATCTGATATGATGACATCAGTGAGAGAGTGCTTTTAATCCATGATTAGTTATAGATTGTTTAGTCTATCTGATCTGGTATGCTACTCTGAATGTATAAGATACATACAGCAGCAAATAGACAATACACAGAACACAGAATAGGAGTCCACCTTCGAGCGAGACAAGTTTTGTGAGTAGAATTCACAGAGATCTAAGAAGTCTGCTAGTAAGCGAGACATTACTCATGGGAGAACATCGCCTCTCTTACACCAACGCGTTGTGTGGGTCTATCATACAGCGCTCAAAAAGCAAGAGGATCAATGGATGATATTATAGCTATTACGCACATATCACTCTTAATTTTGTCTGATCTTGAATGAACTATTGTCTGCTATCACTTTGTGTATCTTACTCACTTGTTTTATCTATTTCGCATACTAGTTCAGTATTGGTGCCTCCTACCGAGATCACGTTGAAAGGTCCACAAATGTCAGAATGTACAAGCTCCAGAATCATTGTACTTTTGTAGGAGTCTTTGACAAAAGGAATACTTGACATCTTACCCTTCAAACATGCATCACAGGTTGTTGAACTGGTTGCATTCGAGATGCTCACCCCTGTGATTGCTCCATGATGGCTGGTTTGATATGGTGCCATTGAATTCATATAGCATAGTCTTGTTAGGATTTAGCAATTTTTACATGGTTTTTGATGTATTTTGACATCTATGTGGATCCACACGTGTGAGGACCTGTCCACACGTGTGAGGACCTGTCCACACGTGTGAAATGACACTTGTAATATTCAGATCCATCTTGATTAGCCTTCATTTGAGTCTAATATGACATCTCCTAAATTATAGGAGTTAGGTCCTAGATTGTAGGAATCTAGAAGGTCAACACAAACCACCAATGGATGATGTGGCAAACTTGATAGATCTTATCCAAAGTGGATATGGATGAGTACAATGAGCTATCCCACACGTGCTGGATGCAGCCCAGAGAGAGATTATGATGATTTTGTATTTGATCCATGATGGATCCATTATTGAGCTAATGATGGGAAACATTGGTTTGTGAAGCAATCTTGGTGTTTACACTCTCTTAAGCACTTTCTTTGTGGATGTATGCTAAGTAAATGTTTAGTAAACTATTTCTCTGTTATCAGGCCATACAGTAGCTTCACACGTGTGAAGCCATGGGTCATCATTTTTTTATTGTTCTTGCTTGGAAACACAAAGATTGTCAAGTAGAAGCTAGATTTGGAAGCTAGTCTTGATATAGATCAAGATCCCAAGCTAACAATCATTCTTTGTGATCATTTGTAGATCAAATTCAGTCCTTTACTCTGAAATTTGACAAGTCTCCTATGCCATAGAGTATCTAGTGAATCATCATGAGTATGATGTACTTGATCTGTAGGTAGGCGTACCTTCAAGTGATACAAGTAGTCTTTTTTTCTTCCTTGAGTGATGAGCGTACTGGTACTTGCATCAACAATGTTGCATGTTTCATCTGAGAATGTCACACGCATCCCTATGTTAGCTATTCTTGCCACTGATAGCAAGTCTTGCTGCAACGTAGGCACGAACAGAACAAATTCAAGTCATTTGTCTCTGTCTTTTGTGTTGAGCCATAGTGAACCGATACCATTCACTTGATGATTTGATCCATCTCCAAGAAAGCTTAATCTTGATGGATCTACACCTCAAAAATCTAACATTATCCATCTTGATGTAACGAAGTGCGAGGTAGCTCTTGAATCAAGAATTACCTCCTATGTGTCAGGCGTTGATACTGCACACATGTCTGCACAGATGTACGTGGTCGAATTCTCATGATTTGATCTTTTTTTGCCCATCTTTGAGCTCTCTAGCTCCTCAACATAGGATGAACTATTATTGTTCTCCTGTCTGCTTTGAGCTGATTTGTTTCTTGGGTTCTGGCGGCAGTCCATGGCTGCACGGCCCTTCCTATGACAATGGATACACTCAATTTTTGGATTAAGCCAACATGAATCGACATTATGTCTAACTCCTTCTGCTTGCTGATCTCGATCTTGCCTTTGATCTAACTCCCTCTTAGGCTTGAATTGCTTCTTTGATTTCTCCTTGTTGTTGTAGAGAGCTTGGTCAGAAGCATCCTTGTGATCAAGGTGCTCTCGAGCTTCGACTTCTTCTCGAATTTCGACAATAGCCTTTTCGAGCGTCATTGTAGGATCTTTTGCTAGCAGCGTTCTGGTTGTCTGGAAGGATCTTGGTAAGGCTCTCAACAGATATGTAAGCTGCTTCTTTGCCAGCACTGCATTTTCTGCTCCAGAATTGTGTACTGAAAGGAATAGATCCTTCATCTTCCTAATAAAGGAAGTGAGGTCTTTGCCATCCCACTGGAGTTGTACTCCTTTTGCATAGCATGTTGCCATACCTTCTCATCTGCTGCCTCAACGAATGTAGGCGGATTAGTTAAATATACCTCTTATGGTATAATTGAATGTATACTCAATCTAATTGTTAACTAGACCTTTTTGCGGGAGCGACACACCTGTTGTTTTAGAGGTGTGTTTGTTCGCCCCGTAGAACATATATTGATCTCACACTTCAGTCTCGAGCATCGACAGAGAAGAGTTTATGCATATGTAAGAGGTTGAAGAAGTGAATAGAGTGCTGAGAGTTATTCTCCCTTATCTCCATTCTCCGCACTGCTGAGTGTGAGTGATCTTGAGTCTACTAGCAATCTCTAATGCATTATATGAATTACTCTATGATCAGATAGACTCTCTAGCACATTATAGTCATTTGCTGTGTATCCGTAGAACATGCTCTAAAGAACTATCTTAAAGCCATCTTATTCGTCTGTCGCAAATACTTTCTTTTTGGCACTCGAATAACGTCTACATTTGGTACAATTTAGCACGATCATTGAATAAAACTGTATGTATACATATGAGATGATAGTCCCTATCTGAAGAATTGAGTCTTTGATCTGTATTCCTGATTGTAATTGACATAAGTTTCTAATGTGCTCTAGAACTAATTGTGTTCTTTAACTTAAGTTGTTGAGGACTTATGTCTAGAAACGAACAGTCCGCGAACGTGATTAATTAATTGTCTGCACAGTTGCAAATACATCGAACATTTCTCGACTCTCTCTTGACACCTTAATCATCTGGAGTGTAGTACTGCCGTACTATACGACAGGCGGATTAATAGAGGCCAGATTATTGCTATGAAATTATTAACATTACACACCCCAAACACAAGTAATACTGGTTACTTTCCAATGTCTGTTGACAACCAGAATAACACTCGAAACCCCAACTTGAACGATTTTTTTGAGCTGGTTTAGCAAGATTCATTGGTCGTGAGTCCTAGCTGGTCCATCATAAACATCTTCCATGTCTGGCTCTTGCTCTTCTGTTTCACGATGAGCTTTTGGGAAGATAATCAAGACATCATCCAAAGTATAGTGTTTGAAATGCTCGGGCACATAATGTTTGACTTCTTCTGATTCTTCCTTTTCATAAGAATTTATCTTTGATCTTTGTTTAGCTTTCTTGGTAGGAATTGATCGTGGAGGTGATGACTTCCTAGAAGATGTGCTCTTCTATGAAAGTGATGACTTCCTTGATGGTAATTTCTTGTGAGATCTCCATCTTGACCCATTTTAGGACCATATTATTGTGTTGCGTAGCTTGTTTCTTTGTCATTGGTCTTGGAGCTTTTCCTTCCTTCAATATACCTGTTTTTGGCAGTTTTATTGTCGGTTCATCTAGAATATCTTAAACTCCAAATCTTGTAGGATCCATATGATTGATCTAATTTCACTGCTCTGATTCCATTTAGGCACCTTGCGAGAGATGGTAAGATGAACTTGATGCTCTACGAGGGTTCTAAAAATTCAGCTTCTGGAAACCCTCGCATACACTAAACAAATAATGATTCCTCCATCAAGAACTCTCGCAGAGACTTTCATGGATGCATCAAGGTCAGATCTGGTGACTGTCCAAGTTTCAAGAGCTATCTCTTAGGGGATCTTCAAAAATCATGAAAAAAGTGCTCTTTTAGAGTGTTTTTTGACGAGATCTCAAGATTTTTTGATTTTTAACTTTTGTAAACCGGTAGTCAGCTTCATCCAGGCTTGATCTGACTGTTGGTAGTTCTTTGAAAGTTTTGATGGATAGTTGGTAACAGATCCGTCAGTGTTTGGTGAATTTTGCCCTTTAATTTGCCATAGTTACCGAGATCGAGGTCTCTGATCTACAAATTTAGAGGACCTATTGGCATAATTTGATGATCTGCTTCCTTTTTGATCCCGTTTGAATCTGGATCCTTCTTGGATTCTGCTAGATTTCTCCGATCTTACTAGATCTGGCCGAATCTTGATGGATCTAGCTTGACTTGGCTTGATCTTCCTAGATCTAGTGGTGATAGTTTAGCAGATTAGCTTTTTGTAACGTGCCCTCACCAATCTGGATCTATCTCACTATGGGGCTACCGTTGATGGGTGTATCGAATGGTGTCCCATCTAGCTTTTCCAAATTCACGGCTCCATGATTAAGAATTTTCTTGATCTGATAAGGACCTTCACTTGTGAATTTTAACTTTTCCTTGATCGCCTTGGTTTTATACATCAGGACCAGATCTCCGGAGCAAAGATCCTTCTTTTGTAACCTGCGATCATGCCATTTTAGCTGCCAGTGCATGCACAACTAGTAAGCGTGTTTCACAGAGTTTACTCAGAGCTTCTTGGCGTAGTTGTAGAGATTTGGACTCATTAAGACGTTGCATGGTAGCAATCCTTAATGAAGGAACTAGAAACTCTACTGGCATTACAGCATCCTGACCATATACCAATTGGAAGGTTGTTTGATCAATGCTTCCTTAATATGTTGTCCTGAATGCCCACAGAGTAGCATGCAACTTATGTTCCCAATCTGATCTGCTAGCTTCAACAATTTTTCTGAGCACGCTACACATGATCTTATTGGATGATTGTGCTTGCCCACTACCACGAGGATAATAAGACGTACTCTGTGGATCACGAAGAATTTCTCCAACAGGACCTTGATGGTCTCATTGATGAAATGGTTTTTGCGATCGCTGACTAGCTCCACTGGGCATCCAAAGCGCACAATGATATTTTCATAAAGGAACTTGGCAGTGGTCCTAGCATCAGCTACTCTTACTGCCTTGGCTTCGACCCACTTGGTGAGGTAGTCTGTGGCTACGATTATGTATCGAGCCTGGGAACTCCTTGTTGCAGGGTGAAATGGACTGATGTAATCCAATCCTCACTTTTTGAATGGTGCTTGGGCTAAGACCGGGTGGAGTAGGTCATAATTCAATCTTGTTGGTCTCCTTGCCCTTTGGCACACAACGCACTTTTTCAAGTATTCCTCCATATTCTTATGAATTGTTGGCCACCAACATCCTGATTGCAGGATCTTGCGAACTGTAATGTCAGATGCAAAATGGTCTCTCTCTCTCTCTCTCTCTCTCTCTCTCTCTCTCTCTCTCTCTCTCTCTCTCTCTCTCTCTCTCTCTCTCTCTCTCTCTCTCTCTCTCTCTCTCTCTCTCTCTCTCTCTCTCTCTCTAGGTTTGGCATGTTTTTGAGTGCGCGTGAAGTAGGACAGAGGCCTGAGGAGCTCATTTTTGAGGGAAGAGAGAGAGGTGGAGGGGGGTAAACGTGGTCTAGGAATTGGAGACATCCTATAGTCTTGCTTGAAAACGAATCGGTAAGTGGGTGCCAACGTGGGTACTTTGAATTGTTTTAAGTGGGTGATGTTTTATATTGTTATTGTGTTGTACAATCTTGCTAATACAAGCAATGGCGTGTAAAATGCACAGCATGGTTTTGACAAGATCACAAGCGAAAACACTTTGTCAAATGGAACATACGAAAAGCTCTTGCATGCACTTGTCGAATGATGCATTGGTTGAATGTTTATTTGTGAGATATAATTTTGGTCTAAATCATGTTGGTGAGTTGGCTTATGATAAATTATTGGCTTTCAGGTTATTCATGACATAGGTGTCATTGACCCAATTGAAGATATGCAGAATATGGAATTGATTGAGCTTATGCAGACAACCCAGTCATTTGTGGACACTGGAGTAATAGCTACGAATATTGATGATGCCCATGCAAGTGGAGAAGTTGCTGCATTGGGAGATAAGAGAGGGAGAAAGAAGTCAATGCCAGTAGATGAGATTGGTACAGTTCCCTTGACATTCCATCTGGATATGCTTTCAAACAGAATGGCTCTGCTAAGGGTGAATAGAGACACTCCACCACCATTAGTTCCATTGTGTCAAATTTTGTCCCATCGAGCAATTCGAACTATTCAAAAACAAAGGTTGCATATGAAATACTTGTTCAAAGAAGATGGGTACTTAATGGAGAAGGGTGATTTTATTTTGTCTATGGCAACACCCACTGGGCAAAGTGTGCTTGTAAAAGACCACGTAAAAGCCCTTTGGGATCCAATTTGGAAACAATTAAGTTCCGAGTTTGATGAAGCAATCTCTCATGACACATGTTGGAGCGACATGCAGGGTCGCATGTTCATTTGTTGGGACGGAAATCATCGGGTCGTTGGTTGGATGGAGGCAATACATGAGGATTTTTTGTGTGACATAAGTAGGCATGTGCTGGTCCGAGCCAGCTTCATCGAGCCAGATGTCCAGTGTGAAATGGCACTACTATCTTCCATGAACCGAATCAACACATTTGTCTAGTAGCTTCAGTATTTCCTTACATTTGGTTGGTAGTAATTGCTTGGATAATTTATTTGTTGATTGATTGTCAATCTGAATCAGGTTAAATGAGATTGGAATTGTAAAAACTGAGTTGGGTGATTTGTATAGTGTTTGACGATTGTGTGAGTGTTCATTTGATTATTTCAAGACAAAATTTACGGACGTTGAACTAGCTGAGGTGGAAAAGATACGAGCAATAGAATTGAAATGTGGAAACATCATGTGGTATCCTCTTACACGTTATATGCTCGCTAGAGTGCTATATGAGGTATGCATTATTGAGCATGTTGCATTTTTCTATTGCTGAGTAAATGTTTTTTGGCCAAGATATTTATTGTGTGCAGTTCTTAGTTGAGTGCATGATGAATGTGTAGCCTGACATTGCACAAGAGATGGATGAGGTTAGAGCCAAGTTCAATGCTGGCATGGACAAAGCACACAAGACCATAAAAGAAGTCAAATCTGTTGTTCACTATAGATGGACAAACAAGATGGGGAAAATGTTGGGCATAGTGAACCCTACTTTGGGCATTGAATGGTTTGAGTTGGTGACTAGCACAGAAACCACCAGTATGTGGGTTGCCAAAGAAACTTGGCTAGAGTACTTGTTTGAAATAGCAAGCAAAGTGTTAGCAGAGTGTATGGCTTTGCGTAAATGTTTTGTAGATCTGTGCATATTATGTAGCAATTTCCTTGTCGCATATCTTGTTTCACAATATTTGGCATTAAATAACAATTTAATGTTTTGGTGTTGATGAGAGAAGTTGAGTTTCATTTACAGGACCTATGTCATTGGACAATGCAGAATCTTTCAATGACTACTTTATGGATTTTAATTTGCAGTACAGGAAAAAAATGTTTTCTTCCATTGAGCCAGACATGGAACTGGCGAAAAGTGCTAAGGAGCAACCCAATATAAAGGGTGGGGCAAAACGAGTGATTTGGAGGTAGTCAGATCAAAGTGCTTATGATAATATAATAATATTTGAAGGATAATCTTTTCATGCCCTTTTTTCTATTGTATCTTTGTTGGTCCACTCTCAACTTTGATTTTTTGTAAATCTGGTAACCACTATGCATGCAGGTATATCTCATATTTGGTGAAAATGAAACAACTTGAAAAGATGCCTTCATACTTTAGGCTGTGGACCAAGATTTCGGGTAAAGAGAGTTGTATGTACAGTGATGCATATCATTTCAATGAGCGTCTAAACTTAAGTGAATGGGAAATAGCAAACAATCCTTGGTGGATTGACTTTCCAGCAGGTTCTTGCCCAGAGGATGAGAAAGAGAGCTATAATATGCATGCCAAGGGTGCTCTCTCGGTCGCACCTCATGACATTGATGGGCCTCACTTGGAGACAAATATGGCAGACTGCACTTGAGTCCAGACTAGAGGATGAGGACCAACAAACTGAAGATAGAGTGCCACGACAACGTCTGGCAAAGGTAAGTCACAAAGGAAAGGAACAAGCAATTGCACCTCTGATTGTCACCACTCATGGGACGGCCCACAGTGCAAAGCGACCGCGTGAGTCTTTTGAATTCATGAAGCCATTGTTCAATTCATCCAAGTCCAATAGCAAGGTACAGTAAATGTTATTTGGACATTAACATACTAGCATTAAAAGACACATATTTTTCATGTGTTTTTCAAATTTTGATATTCATCTTGTTCTCAAATTATGTAGATTTTTACCGTGTGCGGAGATATATTAAATATTGCCAAGTGTGCCGCATCGAAAACGACGGCAGTCGAGATGCTTTCCATACTCTCACATTTACGATCAATTTGCATGGGGTCTAGGACTAGGAGAGGAAAATCCGTTTCTTATAGGGCCATCCTTGTGTTGCTCGATTTTCCCACAAATGTTATTCCAGATGCATTAACTGGCCATGTCCCTATATGGAACAAATTGGATGATCATTTATTTGAAAGTACTATGCAGTTTACATCTGCAATACTTGATGATGATGGATTGGTCGTTTCAATTATCGGTGTGCCAGAAATACCATTGCTTGTTAGAGTTGCCAAAAAAAGTGGCCTGAGAGTGATGCGTGAAGCTATTCTACGAGGCGTTGATAAATTTGGAGTGAGTGTAAAGGGTATTCAGGTACGCATTTTTTCCCTCACTATTATATCAATTTTCTAATGTGTTATCATACTTGTATCGATGATTGATAAATTCACCAATGTGTTGCCCAGGTGAATATGCTAGGTGTTTATATTTTATGTCGCCTAGGCAACATTGGATCTAGCCTTGAAGCAATACGGTTTGTTTTGTTTGTCCTTTCTTTTTGTTGTTGATTATGAGAACAAACTATGTTGTATTTTCACTGATTCAAAAAGTATGTGATGTAGAATCATCATTTGCCCCTACGCAAGCAATGCTAGTTGACACTGATGAGGACGATGATGAAGATCTTGACGAGTGGGACTTTGATGACTTCCAGAAATGGTATGTATAAATAAGTTAGCTAGCTTTTTTATTAGCTTGGATGTGCTTCTCTATATCCATGCTTGCATAATCCAATCAATTGACATCCTATGCAAAGTCATTGGCAAAAGCAATGGGAAACGAGGATGTTGCGAAAAGATCCTCGAGCAAAAAACGTGCTCGTGCTTGTATTTATGTGGACGACGAGTGTGAGGATGAATAAACTATAGATGCAACATAGTTAAACATTTGATGTGCTTCCATGTGGATTTTTTTTGGAAGACCATTTTCATTGCATGGTTCTTTTTGGAAGACCAGATTCGTGTGCTTCAGATTACCTAGTTTACTGTTTGTTACGTTGTTTTTATGCTTAGCGTATTTGGTCTATTTTGTGCTACCATTTTCAAAAGCAATGATCAAATAATTGGAGCATGTGGAATCTTTTCTAGCAACTTTTATACAAATTATTTTGCAAAACACAATAACCTCTATCTGTATTTTGGAATGGCTATTCAACAATGTTGTTAGAAAATTTGAAATGCATAAACAACGGTAGTTAAAATGGAAATGGTGAAGTAGATGCCACAACCTGGACGGTGGTCAGAGTAGATAGTCTCTTGATCTTTCCAATGATGATGGACTCGACTAAAATCTCTGTGACTCTATCTTTATAGTGCATCAAATTACCCATATATTGGTATTGACAATTAATGATACTGATAAAAAAAAACTCGCAAAACTCGCACTCTATCTACTCGCAAATTGCTTGGACTCGTTAGCCACATTGTAAATCCATGTATGTTGCAACATAACATGATTAAGTCCTTTTTCTAACAATTTTTTGAGGTACATACTTCTAATTATATTGCAGTCTGTTGTAAGTACATGATCAAATTTATCCGAAATGAACTTTTTGAAACATTTCAAAGAAGCACAAGAACATGAAGGCAGATTTTCAATTTCAAAATTGCAGAAAACATCAAGATGCGAAAAAAGTGTCTCACATGAATTGTCTCAAACATTCTATTGCAGTAGTGTAAATGTAAAAAGACCTTTGCATTGTCCTTGTGCGTGTTGAGTTGTAGTCAATCAACAACATTCCTAGTAAGTGTTCTTCTGTCCAGAAATTCGTCATCCTGCGAGCCAGTTAATCCTTGTAAAAATTCAATTTTTTAACAAGTAAATTTTCATTTGAAACACTGCGTTGTCCCTCCTTACCTTTGTAACCTATAAAGCTCTTTCTTTTTCCCATATTCTGTCCAGACACCACCAAACTCAGATTGTTTAGGTTGAAACCACCGGGCCTTTTATTAGAGTTTTGAAAGAATTTATCTTGGAGACTAGATAAACTTGGTCTTTTGAGTAGGCATTCAATTTCTCTAATGTCTTCCGCATCACCAAGGTTGGCAAGTAGTTTGGCAGAGGGGTTTGCAGCTAACTCTATAGACGCATCAATCATGTGTTGGTGTATAAAGAGGAAAGTGATGTGTGACTTGGCCACGTCTCTAGCAGGCTTGTGTAGCCAAAGGAAGAATGCATTCAACTAATTTTGCAAGGATGCACCATGGAAAAACTTACTCAGATTGTTCATTATGAACCAGACACCATGATCAAACCAGACAACGAGCTATTCTTGCACTTGTCACCACATCTACATTTGAAAAAGGGTCTCTTCTAGTTCTAGATTCTGGCCTAGTGCATATTCATTCTACTGAAATTGGTGTCAAAGTGTCCACGAACTTGAGCCCATGTTTGCTCAGAAGGGCAACGAGAGGGTTCAAAAAGGTTCATGTGAATGATATTGTCAAAGGCGACAGGTGTCTGAAGTGAAGTATTCTTATTTAGAGCGGCAAGTTTGCAAGTTTCTACTTCTTTATCAGTCAGATGTGCAAGTAAAATCCAAAGTTCAATGGGCAAGGGAGCTAGAAAGTTTACAGTGGGTAGGCTCCAAAGTTTGAAAGCAGTATGTGCAGATTTGAACTCAATAGTACGGCTAGGGACCATGGGAATTTGACAGTTTTTGGCTTGGCAGAACTCAAAGGTAGATTGGTCTCCAATATCACAAATAACTTGAGAAAAGATTTCAAGTTGCAAAGCATTGTCTTCGTCCAACTCATCTAAGAAAACAAGAGGGTCTGGAGAGAGGGGTGTATCAAGAATGGTAGGTGTTGGTTCAACAAACAAGGAGTCATTTTCTTTTTCAAGGCAATCAAGACTTAGGCTTATATTTTGGTTAAAAAATCTCTCTTCCTTGTCTCAGATCATAGAGATTTTGTACCCCTTTGTGGGTACAAAACAGTTGCTTAAGAAGTGGGCAGCTTCATCCACTGAATCTTTGTTAGTTGAAAGCAGCTTCCTATCCAGAGGTAATCCGAGAGCTGTGCATAACAGGTCTTCGGTGACAGTGAAGAATTGGCCTCATACGTGAACTTTGAAGTCCACCTCCGAAATTGAATGGATGGAGTTCACGAATTTAGTATTGACTTTAGAGAGGATGATGGATGGGTCCACTTTCAAATCACCCAACCTGCATCGATCCAAAAAGGAATGGATGGATGCCAGGCGGATTCTTGCGCGTGCTTTCCAAATAATATTAGAGCTCGAACCTAATCCGGAAGCCATTGTTCGAATGTCTAACGATAGCTTCGTAGATCGCAATAGTTCATAAAAGAGTGCTTTGATCACAAAGAGTGAGCGCAAGAAAGCATAAACTTCGTAGGTAGAAAGTGTAAAGAAAAAAAATGGAAAATAACTTTGATAAGTAGATAATTGCCTAGTAATGAATGAATTTATTCAAACATTCTGAAAATAGTGCAGTCGTTGTCCCAGCAAAGCTATAATCATCAGCTTTAAGATCACATTTTTTTATATGACTGTCATATTTCTTCTTTCTTTGTTTCTGGATCTCCTCCGTTAGTTTTTGTTAAGTCTCTCGAGCTTCAGCTAGTTCTTCAATATTAGTCAACCTTTCGTTTATTAATTCTGCATCTGTTCGTTGAGCTTGAATACAAAAGGTTTTCACCTTGAATTCAATTGGCAAGATAGGATGCATACCATATGTAAGGAAATATGGTGTTTGTTTCGTCGTGATTTTCTCTGTGTTGCGATAAGCCCAGAGAGCTGATGGTAGTTTCTGATCCCAATCCGTTGCATGTGCAATAGTAATTTTAGTCAGGATCTTACATAAGATTCCATTAGCTCTTTCTGTCAATCTGTTTGCTTCTGGATTATACGATGTAGTTTTTCTTTGTTTGATCAAGAAATAGGTTATCAGCAACCGTATCATATCATTTAGAAAATGTGTTCCTCGGTCACTTCCTAGTTCGAGTGGACAACCATATCTTGTGATTATACTTTTGAATAAGAACGTCGCGACAATTTTTGCATCAACTGTATTCTTCAAAGCAAAATGTCCACTTGCATCTTCTGAGTGTAAGGCTTTAACGACCTTTTAATGTCTTCAGTTTTGAGACATCTTTGTAGTTGATGGTCAGCACCAAGCTTGTACAGAACATTGTTAATAATTGTATAAGATGCTATCTTATATTGAAAAACTGTCTTTTGATCCAAATCGTAACCATCCGGATATATCTAATCCTTAAGATAAGTAATAATATCAGAATATAACAAATTTGTAGTTGAAATCTCGCATAAATGTTCGTCTGGAAAATCATCATTGATAGGGTCTTCAATTTTTCCAGTGCTGAGTCGCGATAGATAATCAGCATTCGTATGATATTTTCCTTGATGAAGCTCTACTTGATAAGTAAATTCTTGCAGAAGTAGATACCATCGAGCAATTGGTCCTGATAGATCTGGTTTATTTACAAGATAATTATGAGCATAATGATCCACATGAAAAATAAATGCATATCCCAACAAATAATGCCAAAATTTTTTACCAGTGAAGATCATGCCAAGTGCTTCTCTTTCTATAGCCAAATAATTCTTCTCTGATGCACTGAGCTGTCGATTCGCATAGTTGATGGGATGATCCTTCTTTTGGTTGTCCTTCTGGCTTAGACAGACGCCAATAGCAAATGTAGAAACATCCACATAATTGTGAAATAAAATAGCCCAGTTGGGTGGTCTCAGAATAGGAGCATTAATCAACCTTTGCTTAAGATCTTGAATGCTTTCTGTTGTTCATTCGTCCACAAGTATTCTACTTGTTTCTTCAGTAGATGTGTAAGAGAGGCAACAATAGAAGCATGATTTTGAATAAATCTCCTGTAATAGCCAACATGTCCTAAGAAAGCTCTTAGTTCACGTAAATTTGTTGGTATCAGGAGATTCTTTACAAGCTCGACTTTATCTTTGTCGACTTCTATTCCTTTGTTAGATATTTCTGTGTCTGAGCAATATTCCTTCTTTCATACCAAAAAGACATTTCTCTGGATGAAGAGATAAACAAGTATCTCGACACTGTTGCAATGTTAATTTCAGCTTCTGCAGGTGTGTCTTTATATCACTATATACACAGAAATCATCAATAAATATTTCGAGAAAAGTTCTAAGGAAGGCAGCAAAAATTAACATCACAATTCACTGAAAAGTCAGTGGAGCATTACAAAGACCAAAGAGCATTTTGTTGTAGGCATAAGTTTCCCAATCCGTAGTGAATGTGGTCTTTGAACGATTCTCCTTTCGCACTCCAACCTGATTATATCCAGATAATCTGTCACAGAAACTGTAACGCTCTTGACCAGCAACCTGATCTAGGATAGAATCAGTGAAAGACAGAGGATGATGGTCCTTCCTTGTGACAACATTGAGTTTGCGAAAATCCTGACATATTCGTATTTTGCCAGTCTTCTTCTTTGGGACGACAACAATGGGTGAAACCCATTCACTACTTAAGACGGAATAGATTATACATGCCTTAAGAGTGCTTGTTAAGTTCGTCCTTAACCATGAGAGAGTACTTAGGATTGAGACGATACTGTCTCTGTCGAATAGGTACAACATCTTCTTTAAGATCAATTCGGTGCTCTCTGAATTTTGCAGGTATACCCTTCAAATTGTCGAGCGACCAGACAAAAATGTCTTGATACTCCTTCAATAGTTCAGTGAATTCCACTAACTCTTATTCTCCAAGTGACTTCGAAACATGCACAAATCTGCCAGGTGCAAATTCAATCAATTCGGTAGAATATGGTAAAATGATACCTTCTGTCATACTGGCCTTGGTATGGCCATGAATTTCACACATGGTTGACTCCACAGATGTTTTCTTGTCATCAACCTGGTTCTTGTTACCAAATTTGTGTTCAGATTCGTCACTCAAATCGTTAGACACTTTCGAGTTTGTGTCTGCAACATTAATTTCTTCATACGAAACATCCGCTTCAGCATTGCAAGCATCGAAGAATTCTTCGTCATCAGCATTCTCATAACATTCAAAGTACTGCACTTCAATATTAGATCCATTGGGAAAAATATTCAAGGCATACGAAGATTCTTCTGATGTAAAGCTGGTGTCGGACAAAGGAGTTTCACCTTCATGATTGTCACGACTCCAGGTTATGATTTGTTCTGTTGGCTTACCTCGGTTATTGGTCTCACCAGTTTGAAATCTCAGCTCTCTGGATTTCCAATGTACACTTGCGTTTGATTGATAAAGCCAAGGTCATCCAATCAACACAGAATAGGATGACAAACTGAGTGGTTTGATAACAATGAAATTTATTGTGAATGGCTTGGCTGGAATGTAGACAGTGACATCCTTCAATTCTCCAACAGGTTTTCATCTTGTCAAATTAGCTAATTTGATGTTTCGATTTGTCAATTGAATGTCAGTCAGCCCCAGAGCATGAGCTGTATCTTCTGTTATTATATTTACACTGGAACTAGAGTCAATTGGCACTTTTTTGATCAAGCATCCCGCAATGGTAATATCAATCTCAGATGCACCGAGATCACCTAAATCGATAGACAAAACACCAGCATCTGGCAGAGAAAACTTTTTCTTCTTTTTGGGCACAGAAAGACCTTTCCGTTGCTTTGTGTAATAAGTGTTATCTGCCAACAGCTATTCAAAAGTAATGCTCGGATGAAGGGATCCAATATCAGTCACGATGTCATATTCTTTCGTCTTCGATTTCGAGGTTGGTTTATCGATAACAGCACTAGACAATTTCATCTTCGCGATTTCTTCGTCCTCTTCCTTGAAAGGACAACTCAGGGACGTTGCTCTTGAATGCACTTACATTCTACATGGATGCAAGCCAAGAACGCTCATTCACATATCAGCATGCAAACCAATGAACGTTCTACAGATTCTACAGCTACCTACACTTAAAACAGACTGAAATCAGAGCCTACACTACATTAACACTGAACTACCTTGCATAAATTGACAAAACAAGAAACAAAAAACTAATCTACAGCATGTTAGAAGTCCAAGAATCAAGAAACCAACCAGCCTTTTGATTCTTGGACATCCCAAGAACATCAAGAACTGGATTGTACAGAGATATGCAAGAATCACACCACAGATCCAACCTATTTAGTTTACTTGAATGCTGCCTCCTACATTAATCCACAAGAAAACAAGAAATCTAATCCACAACTAGGAAAGCAAGAAAACTAATCCACTCTAAATTCACAACCACACACAAGATGAATGCAAGGGCATGATCATAGGGGCATCACTAAAGAAAACCATCATGATCAAGGAGCTTAGTGTAGCATCAAACTCATGGAAAATCTTCTTATTAAGAATGGAGTAGATACAATGAAACAAGCTCATCTTCACAAAGAGGGAGTCTCTTAAATAAGCAAGAGAGCTCCTTAGGTGGCATCCTAGTGGAATTTCTACATTTCACAAATTACAAGTGGAATAATGCTCTCCACTAGAAGTCACCATCAAAAGGTGGCTCACTCCACTTTGTTTAAGAGGGGTCTACTTGTATTTATTACATTTGACTAGAAATACTAGTTCCTACATGGTCATTCCATCTTTCGGGATTCATTATGAGGCTTACACAGTTCTTGCATGTCTTTCCTAGCTAGTATTTCTCGGCTCTCATACTCGGCTCTCAATCTTCATTAGTCTCATCTTCTCAGAGACCTCCTCAGTCTAAGGTGAGAAGGTGCTCTTGAGTTGCTCTGTCCAAGTATCTTGGGGATTCGTCAGAATAGCCAATAGGTCGGCAGCTGCAGCATAAGACAAGAGCATTCGGATCGATGAATGTTTGACGACTGGACTAAAATTCTCATTGTAATCGACATTCAGGATCTGGGTGAATCCTCGTGCTACCAGTCTAGCCTTCCTACGATCAATTGCTCCGTTGGCATTATATTTGATCTTAAAGATCCATTTGCAATCAATGATATTGCAGCCAATAGGAGCTTCGACTAATGACCATGTCTAATTCTTGATCAAAGAGGAATACTCTCTGTTCATGGCTTCTCTCAGGAGATCAGAGTCTGGGTGGCTAAGTGCCTCTTCAACTGTCATCGGTTCCTGCATTAAGAGACAGGCAGACTCGGGAGTATACCTTGCGGGCTATTACACACTCGGCTTGATCTTCTGGGAGGATTCGACTGAGGAGCCGCTCTTGGGACTTGTTGCTGGGTAGCAGCAACATCTTCGTCTGATTTGTTGTCTCGAAGTGGGTCGACAATACACACGCCTGAGCCAGAAGCTCGAACTGTCGTGTCAACGACAGGCGATGAAGGTTCTTCTTGAGCAATATCCTTGCCTTTGAGGTCGACGAACTGATCCTTGATAAAGATTGTATCCCGACTATACAAGATTTGCTAGGTATCAGGATCATACAGCTTCTAAGTGTTATCAGACAAAGTATATCCGATTAGGCTGGTCTTGAGACCTTGAAAGTCCAATTTTTTCCTTGTGTCCTTTGGGATCTGTGCGTAGGCAATGCACCCAAACACTCTTAGGTTCTTCAAAGAAGGCTTAGAGCCTGCCCACACCTCGTGGGGTGTCTTATCTGAGAGGGCCTTGGTCAAACATCTGTTCTGGATGTAAGCTGCAGTGGAGACAGCTTCAGCCTAGAATCTCTTGGGCAACGTTACATGTGATAACATACATTTAGCATATTCGACCAGAGTACGGTTCTTCCTCTCAGCTAAGCCATTAGACTAAGGACTGTAAGGAGTGATGAATTGCTGGCTCAAAGATGTAAGATGAACACGGATGAGACATGAACTCAAACAAGAAACAAATGAGAAATGAACTCGAATAGAAAAATGTTCATGCGCAGCGGAACGGGCTATACGACTCTCTTCGTAAGCATGACTACGCCTATCAGAACGAACAAAATGGTAGTGATGGGAATCACAATAGTTCTTGATTACGTAGCCAAACTTTAATAAATGAATGAAACTCCAGAAGAATGGTTTGTTGCAAATAGTAAGACAAACTATTCGTTGTAAATGATTCGCGAAGAGCTAGACAGTGCTCGACTGATAATTAGTTGCGAATAATTCACGAAAGACAAGACCAAATGTTAGTCGTCTATTACCAGAAAGAACAACTAGAAAGATCAGACAAAATGAATGATAAGCATAGCAATATTAACATAGATCTGAACGCAGAACAAAGAACTATATCAGATTAAGTATATCACGTATACATGTCAATAATGCGGTAGAGCAAAAGACAATAGCGGACGAAACCGCATGCCCTACGAAGCTTATACAATTCTGTAAAGGAAAAAAACTTATTGCTGACAATCAAGAATCAATGCGCAAGACATCTACTTCATCTCATTCACTCATAACTCATTAACTTGAATAACCTTGTTAAACTGAATACACAAATGGTATCCAGTATATATACATTATATTATAGGTGTGCAGATGTGGAAAGTACAACTGTGCTGTCTGTAAGAGATCATGGGTGGCTGCAGTCGTTGTCCAGTCTATTAGCACAGCTGCATGGGGTGAGCGTGAAAAGAGTGCAACGTCAGTCAGTGCTGAAGTGACCGTTGGTGATGACGATGCAAAAAGTGCATCACTCTTACGAATAGCCTTAGGATTAGATTTACAGGGTGCCATTGCTTTTAGGGCACCTTTGGCATTCTGTAGGATAGTGTCCCCTTTTCGCCTGTTACCATAACCTGTGTAACAACACAGTGTCGCGATTCTTTTGTCTTTTATTCATCTATGCGAATTTGTGTGTAAATATGCAGGCTGCGCGACAACATTAGTAAATATGCAGCATGAATGGAGGTAGATTAAAATGGGATTTAAGGAGAGTAGAAGTAATAAATCCAACATCAACAATGGTGTCGGGGACAATGTTGGCGCTAGTGGCGCCGAAAGTAAAGCTTGTAAAGGTAGCTTTACAATATCTATCCAATTCCTTTAGGATCATGTTTTAGCATTGCATCTGGCTTTGCTGGTATGAAGATTTTGTCATGTTGTAGGATGGTCACTTTATTGTTCAATCCAAGTGCTTTGATAATAACCATAAATTTTGCATTTGAATTGTTAAGATCTCACATTAGAGAATTATTGTCATGACCAATTTCCATTTGAGGGACTAATCTTCTTTGAATGATCATTTTTGAAAATAACAAATGATTTTCTTGATGGACATTCAATTCCAAAAACATCGAGTGAATGAGATGCTTGCAGAGAGTGATGATCTCTCTTTCACTCAAAGTCTCTATGAAAAATCTTTCGTAGATTACATCATCATGTTCAAAAATATTGATAACTCCAATATTTTGAACCACAAACTGGAAATTTTGATATAGTCGATCTTTGATTATCTGTCCCATCAATGCGCAAGGCATCTACTTCGTCTCATTCACTCATAACTCATTAACCTGAATAACCTCGTTAGACTGAATACGCAAATGGTATCCAGTATATATACATTATATTACAGGTGTGCAGATGTGGAAAGTACAGTGGATGTGTTGTCTGTAAGAGATCGTGGGTGGCTGCAGTCGTTGTCCAGTCTATTAGCGCAGCAGCATGGGGTGATCGTGAAAAGGGTGCGACGTCAGTCAGTGCTGAAGTGAGCATTGGTGATGATGATGCAAAAAGTGCATCACTCTTATGAATAGCCTTAGGATTAGATTTATAGGGTGCCTTTGCTTTTAAAACACCTTTGGCATTCTGTAGGATAGTGTCCCCTTTTTGCCTGTCACCATAGCATGTGTAAAAACACAGTGTCACGATTCTTTCGTCTTTTATTCGTCTGTGCGAATTTGCATGTAAATATGCAGGCTGCGCGACAACGTTAGTAAATATTTAGCATGAATGGAGGCTGATTCTAATGGGATTTAAGGAGAGTAGAAGTAATATCTTTAGACTGAACAATGCACAAAATTTGTTGTGTGCATTAACATTGAGTGCTTTCGTGAAGAGAGCACATCTTCAAGGAAGTCATCACCTCCACGATCGATTCCTACCAAGAAAGCTAAACAAAGATCAAAGATCAATCCTTATGAAAAGGAACAATCAGAAGAAGTCCATCATTATGTGCCCGAGCATTTCAAACACTATACTTTGGATGATGTCTTGATTATGCTCCAAAGAGCTCATCGTGGACCAGAAGAAAAAGAGCCAGACATGGAAGATGTTTATGATGGAACAGCCAAGACTCACAACCAAAGAATCTTGCTAAACCAGGAGAACTCAAAAAAATTGTTCAAGTTGGAGCACAACTTACTCCCGAGCAATTTCAAGCATTACAGAAGTTATTGATCAAGTACCAAGATTGTTTTGCTTGGACGTACAAGGATCTGAAAGGAATTCCTACCTTGTTATTGAGCATACAATACCCTGATGCCTAATGCAATTCCAATGGTCACAAAATTTTATCGTTGTAATCCGAATATTATGGATCTTATAAAGAAAAAGCTACAAAGATTACTTGAAGCCGACTATATTTATGATATCAAATATGCGAAATGGATTTCTCCAATTTTCATTGTTCCTAAGAAGAACAGAAATATGCAAATTTGTATGAATCTCAAGGCTTTGAACAAAGTGAAGAAAAAGGATCACTTTCCATTACCCTTTTCTGAAAGCATATTGGACCGACTTGCTGGAGCCGAAGCATACAATTTTTTGGATGGATTTTGTGGTTACGACCAAGTTAATATTGCACTTGCAGATCGTCATAAAACAACATTTGCAACAAAATGGGAAACTTATGTCTCTAAAGTTATGCCGTTTGGACTTTGCAATGCACCAAGTTCATTTCAAAGAGTCATGCAGTTTGCCTTCAAAGACTACTTGCAAAAATTCCTTGAAATCTACTTTGATGATCTCGGAGTCCATAATGTCGATACCTTGTTGGGCCTCTACTCACCACAATGGGTATCCACGAGCATGCCTTTTCTAGAAGAATCAATATGGATTTTATAACCATGGCTTTTAGCACCTGAGACTGAGGGCATTTCCAAATTTTATATCACATACCAGACTGCTACCCACAAGGTGCACGTGACTAAGACCGCTCTTGCAACCATAGGAATCACTTCTAGAAAACAGCCCTCCCAAAATCATAAGCATGCTAAGAGTATCTTCAAGCCCTTTATTGATACCACTGATGAGTTGTACTAGACCAATGACAGCTATTTGATCGAATCCATCTATTCCCTGGAACATAATTCGAATAGCTCCATGATAGTTCTACAATTTTTGATTCATCCTTTCAGACAGATCAACAAAATCAAGCTGAAGTAGCACAAGATACCATCAGGGTCGCCCATGAAGTTCCGTCACCAAAGCAGTTCGATGCTACTATACCACATGGTTATGAAGAAGAGGATGTATTTGAGGAAGAAGATATATTTCTGAAACCTCAAGGCAACCCAAGTCAAGCTTCTGGATCAGGATTACCTACTACTACTGCTGCTACAGCACCAACTATTACATTCATTGATGACTACTCCTAATTTACCATAGTTATGTTCATTAAGAACAAGTCAGAAGCATTCAATCGCTTCAAGGAGTTCAAGCAATATGCTAAAAATCAGACTGGTCAGAAAATCAAGGCCCAACGGTCTAATTCAGGGGGAGAGTACCTATCAAATGAGATGAAGGACTATTTGTCGTCATGTGGCGTGCACCATCAGTTTACTACAAGCTACACTCCTCAACAAAACAGAGTAGATGGGCGGAAGAACTGCACATTGTTGGAAGCTGCACGATCCATGATAGCCAATGAACAATTACCTCAAACATTCTAGGCAGAAGCTATCTCTATGGCCTGCTATCTGCTGAACTACTCCACCACTAAAATAGTTGATTCAAAGACACCATTTGAAGCCTACTATGGACACAAACCAAGCTTGAAACATCTACGTGTTTTCGGATGTCTCTACTATGCACAAGTGCCATCTAATCTGAGGAAGAAGCTGGACTCAGTACGCTATAAGAACATCTTCATCGGCTACTCGACGTCACATAAAGCATATCACATCTATGATGTTGATTCAAGTCAGATCTCAATCAGCCGTGATATTGTCTTTCTTGAAGACAAATATCGCGATTTAAAGCAGAGGCAGCTGATGCAAGAGTATGCCATAGCAGCTCCACTATCAACAACTCTACTTACTGTCGATGGGCCCAGACCTATGACTATTCAGCCACAAGATGCTACGATCCCAATCATCCACCAAGAAGAATCATCCACTCAAGCACCTGCAGCTCGAAGGTCTGCAAGACAATGACAACAACCTGATTATTTTGTCCCTTAGGCGTTCATCAGCCACGATGAACCTGCCACAGTTGCAGAAGCATTGTCAATGCGTGATGCAGACAATTGGAAGGCTGCCATGGATGCTAAGTATCAGTCTCTAATGAAGAACAAGACCTGGAGTCTTGTCAATCCTCCTACTGGTGTAAAACCAATTGACTCTAAGTGGGTCTTTAAGTTGAAGCTTAAGCCAGATGGATCCATATCCAAATGGAAAGCTAGACTAGTGGTTAAAGGCTTTGAACAAGTATGGGATAGACTACACTAAGACCTTTAGTCCAGTGGTAAAGCATCAGTCTATTCGTACCTTACTGGCTATAGCTGCTGCAAAAGATCTGGACATTCACGAGGTGGACATCTAGACAACATTCCTACATAGATTTATACAAGAACATATATTTATTTATGAACCAGAAGGAGCATCTGATATGTAAATTGCATAAGGCTTTATATGGTCCTAAGCAAGCTCCCAGGGTCTAGTATGATAGAATTAGTCACTTCTTGTTCCAGCACAATTTTACTTCTTGCTCTGCAGACTACATGCATATCTCAGGCGTAAACTGTCAAGCTATGTCATGATAACATTATACATTGATGATTCTTTAATTATCAGCAATTCAAATCAGTTATTATAGGAAAACAAATCTCTGCTTTCATCAGAGTTTGAGATGACTAATTTAGGCCCCATCCACTACCTTCTTGGTATGGAGATCAGCAGAGATCGCCCAGGCAGAAGGATAACTATAAGCCAAGAATCCTACCTGACTAATGTACTTCGCAGATATGGCATGGACGACTGCAAGCTCATAGACACACCTATGGATCTAGGAGCTAGGCTTTCCAAAGACATGTGCCCCAAAACTCAAGCAGATCAGCAAGAAATGTGCAGGCATCCTTATCAGTCTGTCATAGGATCAATTATGTATTCTATGATCTGCACACGACCTGATCTAGCATATGTAGTAAGCACATTGTCTCAGTACATGTCCAATCCAAGCCTATAGCACTAGAAAGCTCTGCAAAGAATACGCAGGTACATTCAAGCTACAAAGCACTATGCTTTGAGCTATAATGGCAATATAGAAGCTGCACTCACATTGACCACTTATTTAGATTCAGATTGGACAGGAGACGTGGATACCAAAAAATCCACATCGGGCTACATTTGTTTGCTTGCAGGAGGACCCATCTCATGGAACAGTAGAAAGCAAGAATGCATTTTTTTGTCCTCCACAAAATCTGAATATGTTGCAGCTACATCAGCAATGAAGGAGATAATTTGGCTAAGAAGCCTGCTGTAGGATCTGCAATGTCAAATTTACTAGAAAAATCTATCTAATGTTGTAAGTAGGAGTCCTAAACATGCCAAAGATGAATTGAGCTCTTTTGGCTTAGTAAAGACCCATCTTAGAATGAAATATCCAAGGTAGGTAGAAGTAGATACTCGAGCTACCATAGAAATTGCCATTTGTACTTTGCATGCCACATTTAATGCATGAAAAGACTAGGTGGCACAATTAGACATATTGAGGTGGCTTGAATAAGTCTAGATAGCTTGAGAGGTGGATTCATAACTCCAATTCAACTCAAAGTAGGAGAAGAGTCCATGGATCTATATATATGTGACGTACTCTCATTGAGAAAATGATGAAATTTGTGTGTATTGCAAATTTGGAGACTAAGCTTTTTGTGACCTCTCTCTCTACTCGAGTTTGTACTTTTATTTTCTCTCTCTAGCCAAGTTTAGGCATTTATTATGCTTAGTTTCATGTGTTTTTGACAGATCTTGCTTGTAACACAATAATATTTCTTGTATGACCAGCTTTCCTATTGTCAACCAATGCTAGTCTGATCTTTATGGTATTATTGGGCTTAGGAGATCAAAAGTGCATGTGTAGGACATCCCACACGTGTGAATTCAACATGGTATTAGAGCCTACCTAAGATTTACAAGAAAATCTAATCAAAAAGTTTGCAAATTTGATCAGATTTCAAGCTACGAATTGTCTAGTTTCTACTTTCTAGCTAGTTTGCAGTTTTCTGATGATTTAGAGCTTCAAACCACTTTGAATGGTCCAGATTAGGTACTATACGGAATTTCAGGTGCTGGCACGTGTGAAATCCGCCCATTTTCAGTTTGGTGGTTCTCTCTCACCTTAGATCCAAATTTCATGCAAATTAGCCCACTAGAAAGCTAGAAATGGTAGAATCTGATGCAATTTGAATCATGACAGTTGGATAAGCCAATCAGAAGTTATAAGCTTTTGAAGAATCATAGGTAGGACACCTAGACCTATGGCAAATCGTGAGTGCATGTCATTTATTGCTTGAATGATCACAGAAATCATCCAGAAGTTGACCAATCTCATCTATATGTGATTTAGACAAAATTTATAGGTTCTAGCCAAATTGTTTTATACAAATAGATTGTATTTGAGTCAATTTGACATTTTTGGAATATTTCACATGTGTGAGAAGATTTGGTTTTTTGCCCTTGATTGGTTCCTATAGTGAGAAGATAAGAAATTTTTTCATCCATCTTTTTTGATCTTTATCATTATTTATGACTTCAATGGGTGTCCTTCTATTAGAAGCAAGTGAAAGATTGTCGACCTCCAATTACTCAATTTGGAAGGTTAGGATGAAATCTGTCTTAATACTACAAGATGTGATGGATATTGTACTTGGTATTGAAGAAGAACCACAAATTTGTCAAGAAATTTCAAAGTACAAAAAGAGAGCTAGGATGGCTATGCATTATATTAAGATGAATGTCTCAAATGACATAAATTGGTGCTTGTACTAATGCCGAAGATGCTTGGGATACTCTCAAGTCCATCTATGAGGCAAAGAATACTTCTATACTTCTAACACTAAGAAACCAAATTTTTCAAAGTGTACAGAGAAGTGATGAATGTGCTTCAGCTTATGTAATGAGAGTTAAAGACCTCCATAGAGAATTGTCATGCATAGGAGACTCCATCAACCAAAATGAACTTGTTCAAGTCATACTTATTGGGTTAAAGGAGGAATATGACAACCTTGTTCAGAGTTATGCCATTAAGGAGGAGTTACCTAGTTTGGAATCACTCCAAAGTGTGTCTGAAGAATCAAGACAAGAGTATAAACTCTTGAAAATGGAGAGACTGTCTCTCAACATTGATGTCAAAGCTCTCTTTACCAAAGACAAGCACAAGACAAGAAGTAAGAATCAACACCAATCCTCTTCAAGCAAGAACAATCTTATTTCCAAGGAGAAAGGAGAAGAGGACGAGTCCTCTCAAGCTTTCACATCCAAGAAGAAGAAGGAAAACATCAAGTGTTTCTTTTATGGCAAGAAGGGACATTATGACACCAATTGCTTCAAGAAGAAGAGTCAATTCAAGCAAGCCAACATTTCTAATGAAGAGAAGGAAGATGCTCATGCAAGTGATGGAGAAGGATCTCTCCTTTCAAGAAGGATGGTTCGTGGTACATCAACAATGGAGTTTCCTCACATAAATGTAGCTCCAAGCATTCTTTTTCATCTATGTCGGTCCATTACATTTTAGGCCTTGAGATTGATTTTCATGAAGAGTATGCTTTTATTTGTCAATCTAGATATGTCTTTTCTATGTTGAGAAAATTCAATATGCAAAATTTTAAAGGCATAGATACTCCCATGGAGCAACATGTAAAAGATCCTATTAAAGGTGAAGAAAGATCCTTCAAGGACATCACACTTTATAGGAGCCTTATAGGCTCTTTAATTTGGCTTACTATCACTAGACCCGATTTGAGCTATTTTGTGCACAAATTGAGTCAATTTATGCAAGATCCTAAGATCCAACATTGGAAGATGGCCAAGAGAGTTCTAAGATATGTATCTTCTACTCAAGATTATGGTTTATTGTACAGGAATGAAGATCTAACCATTGTTGGCTATTCGGATTCCGATTTTGCAAGTGATAAAATGGATCGAAAGTTCATTAATGCATATACTGTCTTTCTTTAAGGCAATCTTGTGTCTTGGCTTTCAAAGAAGCAAAATACCATATCCCTATCATCTTGTGAGGCCAAGTACAAAGCACTCACTACAACAACTAAAGAGGTGATTTGGATCAAGAGGTTAATCATGGAGCTAAAGTGAATCAAAGAGGATGATCTTCCCTTGATAAAATGTGACAACATATTGGCACAAGCTCTTGCAAAAAATCCCATTTTTTATGCAAGAAGCAAGCATATAGAAGTGGCACACCATTTTGTAAGGGAAAAGCTCATTGGAGGTGAAATGAACTTGGAACACATCGACACATCTTCATGTATTGCTGATCTTCTCACAAAGCCACTTTGCAAAAGTGCCTTCTCAAAGCATAGATCTAAAATTGGTCTTATCTCAAGATCGATGCTTGATCCACATTAGATACATTTTTAGGAGGAGTGTCAAATTTATTGGAAAAATCTATCTAATGTTGTAAGTAGGGGTCCTAAAAATGACAAAGATGAATTGAGCTATTTTGGCATGTCACATTTAATGCATGAAAAGACTAGGTGGCACAATTAGACATATTGAGGTGGCTTGAATAAGTCTAGATAGCTTGAGAGGTGGATTCATAACTCCAATTCAACTCAGAGTAGGAGAAGAGTCCATGGATCTATATATATGTGATGTACTCTCATTGAGAAAATGATGAAATTTGTGTGTAATGCAAATTGGAGACTAAGCTTTTTGTGTCCTCTCTCTCTACTCGAGTTTGTACTTTCATTTTCCCTCTCTAGCCGAGTTGAGGCATTTATTATGCTTAATTTCATTTTTTGTTGACAGATCTTGCTTGTAACACAATAATATTTCTTGTATGATCAGCTTTCCTATTGTCAACCAATGCTAGTCTGATCTTTATGGTATTATTGGGCTTAGGAGATCAAAAGTATATGTGTAGGATGTCTCACACGTGTGAATTCAACATGCAATTCCCACATATCAGTCGAACAATACTCCAGTGTGACCATCAAAGCTGCATAGCTCTATCTCTGAACCCACGAACTCATAATAGAACTAAGCATATAGAAGTCCAATTCCATTTTCTTAGAGAGAAAGTTCAAAGTAGAGATTTAGGTTACTATCATACAGACAGTATGTTGGTTGATATTTTGACAAAACCATTGTCTAGAGATAAGCATTTTACTTTAGTAGGTATGTTAAATCTCAATTGTAGATCAGACTCATAGCAGTTAGGTCTTGGTTTGGCAAGAGGAGCTATGTTTTGTTAATCTCTCTCTTTGCATCCTTGAGGTGTAAATTCGACTATCCTTTGGTCGAAATAATATCAAACCTTTACCTTATGTGGATTCATAGGCTAACAAAGGTTTTTTCATGGTTTAGTCCTCAGGTTGGTTTCAAAATGATGTTGGCTATGGGGAGCCCCTTCCTCCCCCTAATCGATTCATATAAACTTTGATCTGTTGTATGAAAAGAGCTATGATCTTGCATAGTTTTATTGTTGAAACTGATTGTGCCACTTGCAGTGCCGCTGGACCAGAAGATAAAGTGCTTTGTATGACTGATCTCTTAAATACCTTACATTGGATAAAATGTACATGGATTATGGTAAAAATTATATTGACACTTTCGGTACTGTGAAAAATTTTGCTGCTGATCTTGCTAGTCCTATTGATATATATGAGGAGAGATTTTTTAACCAAAATATAAAAAGAAAATGACTCCTTGTTTGCCGAACCAACACCTACCATTCTTGATACACCCCTCTCTCCACACCCTCTTGTTTTCTTAGATGAGTTGGACGAAGACAATGCTTCACAACTTGAAATCTTTTCTCAAGTTATCTATGATATTGGAGACCATTCTGCCAAGCCAAAAACTGTCAAATTTCCATGGTCCCTAGCCGTACTATTGAGTTCAAATCTGCATGTATTGCTTTCAAACTTTGGAGCCTACCCACTGTAAACTTTCTAGCTCCCTTGCCCATTGAACTTTGGATTTTACTTGCACATCTGACTGATAAAGAAGTAGAAACTTGTAAACTTGCCGCTCTAAATAAGAATACTTCCCTTGAGACACCTGTCGCCCTTTGACAATATCATTGGCATGAATCTTTTTGAACCCTCTCGTTGCCCTTTTGAGAAAACATGGGCTCGAGTTCATGGACACTTTGACACCGGTTTCAATAGAATGAATATGCACTAGGCCAGAATCTGAATTGGAAGAGACCCTTTTTCAAATGTAGATTTGGTGACAAGTGCAAGAATAGCTCGTTGTCTGGTTCGATCATGGTGTCTGGTTCATAATGAACAATCTCAGTAAGTTTTTCCATGGTGCATCCTTGCAAAATCAGTTGAATGCATTCTTCCTTTGGCTACACAAGCCTGCTAGAGACGTGGTCAAATCACACATCACTTTCCTCTTTATACGCCAATACATGATTGATGCATCTATAGAGTTAGCTGCAAACCCCTCTGCGAAACTACTTGCCAACCTTGGTGATGCAGAAGACATCAGAGAAATTGAACACCTACTCAAAAGACCAAGTTTTTCTACTTTCCAAAATAAATTCCTTTAAAACTCTAATAAAAGGCCCGGTGCTTTCAACCTAAACAATCCGAGTTCGGTGGTGTCTGGACAGAATATGGGAAAAAGAAAGAGGTTTACAGATTACAAAGGTAAGAAGGGACAACGCAATGTTGCAAAAGAAAATTTACCTGTTAAAAAGCTGAATTTTTACAAGGATTAACTGGCTCGCAGGATGACGAATTTCTGGACAGAAGAACACTTACTAGGAATGTTGTTGATTGACTACAACTCAACACACACAAGGACAATGCAAAGATCTTTTTACATTTACACTACTGCAATAGAATGTTTGAGACAATTCATATGAGACACTTTTTTCGCATCTTGATGTTTTCTGCAATTTTGAAATTGAAAATCTACCTTCATGTTCTTGTGCTTCTTCGAAATGTTTCAAAAAGTTCATTTCGAATATATTTGATCATGTACTTACAACAGACTGCAGTATAATCAGAATTATGTACCTCAAAAAATTGATAAAAAAAGGACTTAATCATATTATGTTGCAACATACATGCATTTACAATGTGGCTAACGAACTTTATGCTGGTTGGATTAAACTTATGAAGCTTTAACCTGAATATGCAATGATGAATGATGATATAGTTTTGAAACATGCCGATGTCGACTTGCCGCTATTGACTTATTAAAAAGAAAAAAAATGGATTCAAGGGAATACTATTAGCTTAAAGAAAAAGATAGATGCCAATAACGAATGACAATGGTTAACCAAACATTTGTACATCAATGGCATAGACAAAGCGCAACATAATCCGTGTTTCATTTGTAAAAATCTTGTCAAGACACTTGCAATTAAGAGGCTTGATAGTCAAGATTTTGAACCCTTTTCTGACTGATCAAGTAATCTTGTTCATCACTCTCTAGACGGATGATGACTTTGTCGTTTTTCTTACAAGTAAGGTAGCTCTAATGATACGTTGATAATATGGGAAAGCCTATCGCTAATAATTAAATGTTACATAGGGAAGATTGGACTAAATTGTATTATCAAATATTTTTAAGCTGTTAAGCTACCAAACTTATTTTGGACATGGATAACAATTGACATTCAGCATTGACACCTGTCTTCCTCACTGTGCTAACACCATAGGATGGCAACGTGCTAAGGTGGTAGGTTGCCAGAGCAAAAAACCACTATAGCATGCCGACGTGCTATGGTGGTAGGTTGCTAGGGCAAAATTTTTTTGCCCTGACAACCAACCACCCTAGCACGGCGGCGTGCTAAGGTGGTCAACTGGACAAACTTTTATTTTTTTACTTGGTATGCAGGCATGCCAAGTGATTCAGCTCTTCTGAAATAGGCGAATCTATTGCAACAAATTGATTCAGCAACTGTTTGAACCCATTTAGATGATTACTAACTGAGGTGCCTTCGCTCATTCTGACGGTAAGGACCTTCTTTCTCAGTAAAAGACGAGTCGATACATTTGAAGTTTCATAAACGCCTGTTAAAATATCCCATGCTTCTTTCGAAGTGGTACTATTTCATACATGAGCTATCTGAGTATCTTTCAGATTTAAGGATAAAATGGAAAGAGCTTTGTCATCCTTTGCTTCCCATGTTGGTAGCAGTTTTTGTTTCATCGGTCTAAATATTTCCATAGCTCCTTTTCGATCAGTATCATTCTCATTTTGAATTTTCATGTGTGGAAATCATCTTCGTTGAACTTGTTGATCAAGCAAATTTATGAGGTTGAACCTTCCATTAAGATTGATGAACAGAAATTGAACACAAATCAAATATAAACTAGCTCTGAAATATGAATGTATTAGGTTCTTTTAATCCTTGGACTCTAGTAAATCCAAAACCATGCTCTGATGCCACTCTGTTGGGGATGACAGAGATGAATAGGCCGTAGCAAAAATGAAGGTCGTCGTCCCAACAAGAGAAAAACAAAGAGTTAGTAAAAACTGATAATAGGATAGGATCTTGATTACTTAGAGAATGGAATGATAGAACAGTTCTGAGTGTGATGTTACTGAATACCAGAGTAGGTGTCGTAGACAACCATAAATAAATCCTAGATGATTAGGCATCTGAGACATATGCATTTGTTCGTTATTGATACTCATGACAGTAGAGGAAGAAGAGTGAGAGTTAATTAAACATTCAACATGAATGCAATGTGGTAGAACAATAACAATTATATATCATAAATGTTGTAGTAACAACTATTAGATCACAAAACAATCGTGTTGAGCGCGTGATTCTACTTACAAAAACAAGTAATTGCTATAGTTCTGAATACTTTTTACTCTCTCAATATTATCTCTAACTCTGAGGAGTCGAATACTGAAAACCAATTTTGGTCATTTGATCTTTGTCTAACTTCTGACCAATACTAATCATACTCGTTCAGATCCTTATATAATTGTTGGATGATCTTATGTTATTCTAATTACAATTACAAGACCATTAATAGTTCTATACTTAATTAACAGAACATTTATCTAGTGGAGCATGAAGACGTAGACTACAAAATCTCCTTCGCAAGTGACTGTAGGAGTGTGAAGCTGCAATCACAATTTCCTTCAAATGTGAGCGAAAGCATGATTTTATGGTGTCATCACAACCGCATGTTGACCGTAAGCGTTGACTTGTGGTCCGAGTCAACCCGTGCCCATTAAATCTTCGCCTATACAATTTCTAGGTACTAATATACCTGATCTAGCCTCTACCAAATTTTTGAGTCATTCTGTTATAATTTGTTTTCAAGTGATAGAGAAAAATCTGATCTGATCTGAGATAGGATTTTTTTTTGAAGAATCTAGATCCAATCTCATTATCTAATTGACATAATCTGGAATTATGGCTGAAGGAGAACCAATGAACCCACCACCAATTGTTGTTAGAAGGTCTCCTTGTTTAGATATACCAAAATACAATGGGTTATCTGATCCCATCAGATTTTTCCAGATCTTTTTTGAATCATGTAAGATTTATGGTGAAGTCTTTCCACACGATAAACTTTACTTATTCTCTATGGCCTTAATTGAAGCTGCTCAAGATTGGTTTTGTAACCAAGAAGAAGCAGAACACACAGATTGGGAAGTGGTTAAAGCCGCTCTCATTACAAGATTTAAGCCCAGAAAATTTATGGGATCTCTATCTCCTTTTAAGTAAAATTAAAATGGGAAAGAGAGAGGCAGTATGAGATTATATTGAATGGATTAAACACCTCAGATTTGATCAATGACGATGCTTTGATTATGTGGTTTTTAGCAGGTCTACCTAAATGGGTTAGATGCGAACTGAAATGCCATAATCAATACGCTACGATACAAAATGCTATGGCCGATGCAATTCGTGAGGAGGATGAAGATTCTGACGACGAACCAAATGTTGGAATGTTGCCTTATACGGTAGGACAAACCATGACAATTTCTACCACCATTGCATCAACAAATATCAATGCTACTATAGAGAAGATGATCGACGAGTTCGAGACACTTGGTCAAAGTAGTAGATGCAGCTGGAAAAGATGCAGTCTCAACTCGATAAAAAGACTAAAGCCTTGGAAAAATTCCATGGTAAAGCGAGCAAAGAATCTGGAAAGTTTGCAAAGACTTTTCCTAGTTGGAAAATTGTCTGGTGTTCAATTTGTGTAGGCAATCCTACTATGAATGAATGTCCAACGTTGAAACAATGAATGACGAATACTATTTGTCATCTGTGTAACTCTATGGGACATGAAACAGCCTTTTGCTCGTTTAATCCTCGGATTATCTAGCAAAGGTATGCTAAGATTTAGTATCGAGAACCTACTTATTCAAAAGGTCCTGATGGAAAGCCTTTCAATTTTGCTCTTGGATTTCCAGAACGACTAGCTCTGCCAGCTCCAGAGTGCTCCTCCTGCTAATCTAATGGAACCAGAACCTTATCATGGTAATGAGCAATGGAACTATAACAATGATCAGAAGAGTGGTCCTTTAGAGCAGTATGCTATATGTGCTTTCGTGCAACAACAAGCAGCTAGACAATGGACCAGAGTGCCACTTGGATGTCACAGAGTTGCTAAATGTCCAAATAAAGGCAAGTTTATACCATTTTATAGAGAATGTGGCTATGGACACTGTTATAAAGAATTTTTTTACAAGACTCAAACCATCACCGGTTATTGCTCCAGTGAATATGATTACAATCAAGAAAAGACCAGTCAAATCCAAGAACAAATGTTAATACATAGTTGCACCACCATGAAGAACCTTTCAAGATGACGAAACTTGAAGCACCGCAAACAGAAATGATTGTAAATATTCTGCCTAGTAAGATGGATATTACATGCAAAGAATTTCTTAAGCAAAAGAAGTATTAGCAGAAATATTGACTCAAATGGAACCACGAGTTCATCAGAAGCCACTTTTTTGTGTCGGGTTTGAAGACACGAACGAAGTACTCAATGTGGGGATAGCCTAAAAAAGTGAGCAAAACAACATCACCATGTCGATACAACATAGACAGTTTGGTAAAGAAACAACCATGATTGATGGAGGTTCAGGAGTTAAACTGATTTCAACCAAGCTATGTGCAAAATGGAGACTTACCAAGCTGAAGCCTGCCACTTTTGCCATCAAGCTAGCTGATCAAATGACAGTCCATCCTAGAGGAATGGTTGAAGACATACTTGTCAAAAAAGTAGTATCAAATGGTTCACCATCACATTGACTACTTAATTCCAGGCCTGTCTCCATAGGTACAGCAACTGGCTTGCAATCTTCCATCTTGAATCGCTTCAAAATCTGCCCAATGTAGCATTCTTGAGAGATGAAAATTCCAACCCCTTCTTGTACAAATTCAAGACCAAGATGAAAATGCAATAGGCCTAAATCTGAAGTTTCAAAAACCATACCAAGATCAATTATTACGACATCAATCTGCTGCTCATTACTTCCCGTAATAATAATATCATCAACATAAAGCAAAATAATGATGATATAATCTGAAGTATGCTTGACATAAAGAGTAGATTTGCTAGGACTATTAATAAACCCTCGATCACAAAAGTAGGCATGTATTTTTTGATACCACATCCTTGGAGCTTGCTTTAGTCCATAAAGTGCCTTCTTGAGAAGAAAAACTTTATCTTCTTGGCCTTCAACCAAAAAACCAGCAGGTTGTTAAAGGTACACTTCCTCATTGAGAACAACATTGAGGAATGTTGTCTTTATGTCAAGTTGACACAAACATCAACCAAAATGGGTAGCCAGAGAGGTTGGTACCCTCGCGGTAGTCATCCGAGCAATAGGAGAAAAAGTCTTCTCATAATCAATTCCCTTTTGTTGAGCATAGCCTTTGGCAATGAGCCTTGCCTTGTACCTTTCAATGGTACCATCTACCTTTTACTCATCTTGCTTCGCATCCTCCCAACATTTTACTCCCTTGGCCTGCTCATAAAAATTAGGTTCTTCCGCAATATTACCATGAGATGTAAGAGCAAAATCTAAAAAATCAACATAGTCCATGGATTTTGTAGAGGCACATGTCTTTCCATCATAAAATGAACTTACTTTGTTGTCCCACAAAGTCGACAACAACCACCGTGAGACTGTTTTGGGCTGTCCAACAACCATGTCTCTTCTTACAATTTGTTGTCCAAGATCCTCTGAATCCGCACTTGGTTGTCCAAAATCTTCCAAATTTGGTCCTTCTATCCAACAGTTCCTGCAGGCTGATTTTGAAAACAATGGGCAATTCTTGATGAAAATTAGGCTCTAAACTTGATGAGGTGTTGGGCAAGTCGAAATTGGTTGATTGTTGTCCCTTATCTCCAGCAATAGAAGATGGTACCAGATCTGGAAAACCTTCAACATTCACACTATGTGGGTTGTCCCCTTTCAAGATATGAGTTGGGGCCACATCTAATAAATTATTTTCATCAAAATGCACATCATGACCAACAATAATCTTGTTAGTGCTCAAATTGAACAGCCTAAGCCTTTGCTTTCACTACTATAGCCAACAAAAATGCATTTAACTCCTTTATTCTTGAGCTTTGTATGAAGTTTATCCGGAATAAAAGCATAAGCCGTACAGCCAAAAATGTGGAAGTGCGAGATTGTAGGCTTCTTTCCATACCAAATTTCATAAGGAGTTAATACTTTCAATGCTTTAGTAGGACAACGATTGCTTATGTATGCTGCTGTTATAACCGCTTCAGCCCAAAACTTGTGAGCCCCCTTTGCTTTGAGCATGCAACGGGCCATCTCCATAAGTGTGTGATTCTTTCGCTCGACGACACCATTTTGTTGAGGCGTATAGGGAGTTGTCATTTGATGTAGAATTTTCTTTTCTCGAAGAAATGCACCGAACGTATTTTTAATGTATTCCCCTCCTTGATCGGTGCGTAGGGTCTTCAATGAATGCCCAAATTGATTTTCCACCATTGCTAGAAAATCTTTGAAACGTTGAAAAACTTCCAATTTAGACTTCATAGGATAGATCCATGTAAAACGGGAAAAGTTATCAATAAAAGTCACAAACTAGATGCACTTTTGAAATGGATTCGGTCCTCATTGGACCACAAAAATCACTATGAACCAAATCAAATTTATCAAGAACCCTTATAGTTCCATCAATTGGAAAAGGTTTCCTTTGAAACTTTCCAAGTATGCACCCCTCGAATACATGCCCTTTTGGCTGCTCAATAGTAGGAATGTCTTCTATCATATTAAATTTCTTTAGCTTCTTCAAACTTGCAAAGTTGAGATGCCCAAACCTTGCGTGCCACAATTCAGCCAACTCCAATGATTGTGATGTAGAAGCAACAAGACATGTAGAGGGAATTCGTCCCTCATAGATATCCATAATGAATAAGCCAACGTGAATTGTTCTCGAAACAATAATCAAGAGTGAACTTTAAGGATACTTGACAAGACACTTATCCTTTTTGAACTCAACAACTAGTCCTTGCTTCAACATAGTTGAAATCGAAAGAAAATTCTTCTTGATTCCTGGAACATAAAGCACATTCTTAATCTACTTTTCTTCACCATTAGGCAGAATGATGGCTACAATTCCAATTCCATGAATAGAATAAGATGTATCACCCGCACATTGTACCTTACTTCCATTTTGCACTTTCACTAATTTAGGGAATGCTTCTTTGCGAGAAGTCATATGACGAGTAGCACCACTATCAATCACCCATTCAATGGGCTCAAAATCAGCAACTTGCAAAACAAAACCTGAATTCCTCATAGATGTAGAAGTACTAGTAGAAGCAATATTAGACACAAAAGCATAGTCTTGGTTGAAGAGATCACCACTAGCTTCAAGCTCTTGCTCCAAAGTAGCAAGTGAATCACTAGTATCAATTCCTTTACTCTCCTCTTTCGCAAGCTTCTTCTTACAATCCTTGATGAAGTGCTTATACCTTTTGCAATAGTGGCACTTCCCTTTCTTCCTTTGAGTGTTGACATTCTGACCTCCAACGGGCTTTTGCTCATCCTTGGAAGGAGGCTTCCCCTTTCCTTTTGACTTGACTTTGCCCTTGCTTTTTGTCACCCGCAAAAGTTTGCCTTGTTTGCTCCTCTTGAAGAAGTAGCCCAACAAGTTCATCAAAGGAGAGTTGTTGTCCCCTAAGAGAGATACTCAAAGATGAAACAAATGGAAGATAAGATGAAGGTAATGAGTTGAGAGTAACGGAAACAAATTGAGCATCCTCAATTATCTCATCAATATTAAGAAGCTCCTCACGAAGATCCTTGATCTTCATCAAGTGATTGTTCATTTGATCTCCTTTTTGCATCTTCAACAAAGAAAGTTGATTTCTGAGATACACCACTCTTGCTGGATTTTTGACTCTATACATAGTATAAATTGTATCCCATGCACTTTAAGATGTCTTACAAGACCTAATATGAGGTAAGATAGATCTTTTCACAACAAGAGCAACTATAGAATGTGCTTGTGCATCCCTTCTATCCCACTTCTTTTGTTCTTCCAAAGATGGAGAAGCTGATGTTGATGATGATTATCCACGAAGTGTAGGAGGTGCCAAAGATGAAGGCCTTTCCTCGTCACCATTGACCAAACCCCACAGCTCGTTCGCTACGAGAAGATTCTTCATCGTGTAACTCCACAAGGAGTAGTTTGTGCCATCCAACCGATCTTCACTAAACAAAGAACCGATAGCTTCTAATTCTTTAGCCTTTACCTCCGACAGAATTTCAGCTTGTAGTAGATAGGAAAGAGAGCCTTTCCACAACCAAATCTACTCAAAAAAATTTCTGCAAACAAAGAGCTAAAAGTAGGAGCACAAGATGTCTTTCAATCTACAACCAAAGAGCCCAAAAGATAATGGAAACATGGCTGTCTTTCTGCACCAAAAAAATCAACTTCTTGAAAATTAGGTTAGCTTTGATTGAAGCCTACACCAAAACCCAGTTAGGAAGCCAAATAATATGATCAACACACACTCTAGTAGGGCTGTTGAAAATGCCCTACTGCTTGCTGAGAATCTGCAAATTTTCAACCACAAGTTGACCTAACCTTGAATAGGGTTTGCTGAATTTTGGGGGCCCTCCTACAGAAATGCAAAATTGAAAACAAAAACAAAAAAATAATGAGACACCACAACCAAAAATCAGTAGCAGATTTTTGGACGCCCTCCTCCAAAAAAAACTTGTTGAAACTGGTTGCATAAAACTTAATTTTGAGATTCTGATTTTTGGGTGCCACAAATTACTCCTCCAAGATCTCCGTTGGACACCTTCCTTCAACCTGAAAAGAGAGACAAAATCTTATCCAAACTGTTGGGGGTATTCCCAACAAAGTGTAAATAAATAAAATCGTCCAATAAAATGTGTTGCGAGGGCATGGCATCCTGTGCGCGTAAGCCCATGGCCCAATGAGCACACAAGCTTAAGTGTAAATAAAATAAAATTGACTTGGGCCTTGAAATTAAAATGAAACTAGAGGCCCAAAGTCATTTTTAAACTTAGAGATCACTTTTTAGAGTTGGGTCCAAATGGGGACTCACATGAATCTTGTGAAGTTTAATGTACTTTGGATCAAGTTGGGTCCAAGATGAATGGATAGGATCAATGTGATTATTAGCCAAGGCACCATTTGTACACTATTTTCATACTTAATAGAGAGGAGGAGACTCTATCATTTTGAGAGCTCAAGCATCCTCATTTGCTAATCACTCTTGATTATGCTATTGTTGGGATTGCTTGTTATTTTCATTTCTTCCATGCTTTTTGTTTGTGATTAGTTAAGGTTTCTCCATAAGCAATGACATTGAGCATTTGAGCTAAGCTCCATATCATCTCTCTCTCTTTCTCTCTTCTCTTCTCTCTTCCTCTTCTTTTCTACCCCTGTCCTTCACCCAAAACCATGAAGAATGTTAGTGTAGAGGAGTAGAGTTAAGGGAGAGTAGTGTTAGTGGTGAATAGAGTTAAGGGAGAAAGTAGAAAACTAACTAAAAATAGCATCTATGCATAGTTAGGTACCTATCCAGTGATCTAACTCTTGTTGACAGACGGGAGGGCTATACTACGCAAGATCTTCGACCATACAGTGGTGCTGTTGCTGGGGATAAGTTTTCACTAACTAGTTTAGCTGTATTTTAGCTATTTTCTTGCTGTTTAGAGTAGTTTTAGGTAGATTTTGGGTGTTTAGAGTTAGTTTTCTGTATTTTTTTGTGTTTGGACTGTTCACAGCTAGCAAAGAAGGTGTGAGAGGGTAGAGGAGGCCCTGAACAGTCTCTAAGGGCTTGAAACCCAAATCGACCAGCCAAAAAACCCAAAAAACACACCAATCTATATTTTGGAGGAAAAAAGAGCCTAGAATCTCATCAGATTTTTATATCTCTAGAATCCGTGAGAATTAACCCTTGCATTACTGGCAGTAGCTCCAGGGTACTGTCTCAGACCTGCATAGAAGGCTGCGAGAGTTGGTTCCTAGCAGATTGCAAAAATCAGAGAAAAATCATAAAAAATTCAAAAAACCCGTGAAAAAATCCAAAAAAATTCATATCTTCATAAGAACTCTCGCAGAGCCCTATAATGCAGTTGAAATAGCAATGATCGATTTATACAATGCTTTCTTATTTCGACGGCACTACGTGTGCTTAGTTCTAGAGTTATCGAGCCATCTTTCTTTTACGAGCCCTTTGAGTGCTTTTAAGCAACTTATCTTTGTACTTACTCATGAGTTTGAATATACAGTTTGTGGGAGAGCGATTCTGTTGTCTTGTCTTATTGCACTTGATGTTGTGCTGTGGTGATTGATTCAGTCAAGTTTTTTAAACTGTATTCTCAACTTGTGTTAGGGCCATTTTTGGCAGGGGATTGGTCCAGCCAAAACGTCCTAAAAAAGTCAAGGGGCACCACTACTGATGGTGGCTATGCCCTACGTGAGTAGTGAAGGTCCTGCCACATCCAATCCTGGGGGCTTCCTCTGTTACCCCGTGCTCCCCAACCGATGAGAGTTTTCCAGGCTCTCAGAAATACGGTTGCAAGGAGGGGATGCTAGTACTTTTGGTGCAATGATTCACTAGCTTTCTAAAATTATGGTTCCGTAAAAACTTCTGATCGCTAATGTCTCTTTCCCCATTGAATTCAGCTTACAGTTGGTAAAGATCTTACATGGGCTGGAAATCGATTTTTAGTCTATGATGTGCTCGTGGGGTGCAAGTTATACGCACCGCTTTGTTTGCTAAGCGGCGGTATTTTTGCCGATCGTCGGGTCTAGGTATTTCGCTAGACAGTACCGACGGTGGGTGTGACTAGTGTGACACTTAACCAAGGCAGTGTATTTCAACTGCGGATGGTGGACGGCCCACTCTGGTGTTTCATAGAGGTCGAGTCTAGTTGACGCACTTCATAATTGACAAAACGGAAGAAACACTTCAAAACTTGATGATTCCCACAAATTATCAATAATGTCGTATGTCAACTAGTTTATAGACTGACCAACAACTAAATGTAGTGACTATGAAAAAAACATTTTTGTATGCTACCAAACCGCAATACACAACCGTTTACTTGCTCTAACCTTGGGAAAAACCCTGGTTTTCATAATATTAATGCACACTATCGAAAAACACTTGCCTCCTCTACCAGAGTATGTAATAAGTCTTTTGGATACTGACGAAAAAAATGACAAATATAAGAAATGCTTGGGTTCCTAGTATTCTAGTCACGACATACAATAATTTCACTGATCTAACATCAGAAAACCATTTTACTACTTTAATACAATAAAAAGTCACTTTTCTAAACCTGACCCAAAAAGATGGTCCAGTGCTCATAATACAAGTACATATGGAAGACGTAGCTGTCATTGCCTAATTTGGAATGACGAAGGCTACGAAAAACTAATACCTAGTACATAGGTATGATACTTCACTATCTACTCTTTCAGAAAGAAACCACAATTGATTAGGTCTCGATAGGGACATGGCAAATGCGGAATTATTGAAATGATTAAGTCCCCGCATAGTATTAGCATGCTACAACTACGCAATGATTTCTAAGTCTCCTACCACTCCTTCAATAAATGAAGGCAAGTACGGACTTCAAGCACACATATTCCCACGGAAAGCAAGCAAGTACAAAAAATAGAGCTATAAAAACCAACCGAGATGAAGTAAAACCATACCTCAGTGTGAATATAGGTGAACCGAAAATCGTTGAAGTACTAGTCATGAATGCCGCTTTTGGTCTGAGGTAGCTTTGCCTTTGTTCTTCAGAGAGTCGTTTGCACTTGTCGTTTTCTACCGATACTTGAATAGGTAGCGAGATCAGAGAACAAAAACTTTACCACTAGTCATTGGAAGGATCCACAGGGCACCGGAAAAATCAGTAGGCAGGCAGGATTTGTAGGTCGTAGTTAGGCAGGAGCCTGGTTTGACAGTTGGAGGCCACGTGGCAGCAACCTATTGGCCGCAGACAATAGGTATAGGCCTTAGGAAGCCGCACACAGAGGTAGACAGGGCCACACAGGCAGAAAACGGGGCTAGCAGACAGTAGGTGAGGCAGCGATGACAGATGGGCAGATCGAGGGAGGGAGAAACAGCCGCAAACAAACAGAGCAGGGCCGCAGACAGGTGGTACAGGGCCAACAGGGCAGCGATGAGCTAGCAGGCAGAAACACAGGGCCAGCAGGCAGAACGCAGGGCCAGCAGGATAGCGATGAGCTGCAGGCATCCAGTAGGTAGGGCGGAGGCCGTAGCAACCTGTAAAAGGGCGTAGCAAAGATGGATAGGCCGCAACTAGGTAGTACAGGGCCCCAGGAAGGCAATACAGTCCTCGACCAAGTGTAGACAGGCTGTGGGCAGCGATCAAAGGTTATAAATCCCTGATTTTTCTCTGTGGACAGCGATCGAAAGATTGTAGTAGGTCTAAGAATCAGATTTTTCCGTTGAAGATATAAATTGAAGGTCACAATTTTGACAGGTAGAAAACAGGTCCGTTGCTCTTCAAGTAACCCTCAGAATTTGAAGTGAACTAAGGGCACCATCACACACATTCACATACAACCAGGTACTAACAAATTCAAACACTTGACATCAATCACCGAGATATAACAACCTACAAGCATGCACTCATCTGAACATTGCCCACCACATTGATACAAAATCCTACCTTAACTGATCAAACTAGATGACAATAAACTCGGACTATTAATCATCAAACATAAGCCTCGCTAAACAACCAGGTTGGTTGCACATCAAATACAAACACAAACAAATTTAAACCACTACGATTGAAGTCACAGACCACCAATGCCTCATTCCAACCAACCATGAGCATCAATCAACCAACAATTCAAAACAAGGAGTAAGCATCCTCTAGATCTCTTCAAGCATTCAAACACTCTACATCTTATCAATGAGAGAAAGAGGGTAACCAACTATAAACAATCCTCAATAATGAAATCAAGCACCACCTCCACACAATGTGAGATTGAAACAACCACAATCAAAGCATCACATTAAGCAATCAAGCATTCACGCCTAACCACTAACATTACTCTCAAACCACTAACAACAACCACACCACACAACTACAATTCAAGACACTACCTCCAAGCAAATCACACTCATATGAGACAAGACAACAAGGATACAAAAGCTCTAACATCCAAATACACTAACTCTCAACACACATCCCCAAATACAAAGAGTTGGCTCCTTTTGATAGGAAAACCCAAGTGTCTCCCTTCAAAATGAGGCTTTGCCAATTTTCATGCCCTTCAAGCCCTCTTTGCCATTTGTCCTCAACCCATTTGATAGTACACCTAGTGGCCTCCATAAGAGAGTGGGGGAGTGGTGCATTCAAGGCTTTCTTCCAAAACTAGCCAAGATGCCATTTTTGTCAAAGGCTAGGGAGGCCATTCAAGTTTCCCCTTTTGTACACCCTAGAAGCCAAAAATGTCAATGGCTAGTGGGTGTACCTCCCAATTTTTATAGCCTCCAAGGTGTTTTGGCATTTAATATCCAAATTTTGGGTGAGGCCCTTTCTTAACCCCTAACTTTAGTAGGCGGCTTTCATTTTTTCTTTGGGTACTTTTGTTTTTGGCCTTTCTTCGATTTTTCAAGGGTCGTGCGCCTACTGCTCATTTGTCTGGATTTTTGGCCTGTTGGGTAACCACTTGGCCCGCACATTTTGTTAATTGCCCGTAAATTGCCCAAACTTTGCCGTTAGGGTTTCTGTGACTCCTTGACACTGAATCCATATTTCTCGGTCCCGATCATACCCGAAACTTTTCTTTCTCGATTTTTTCTTCTGTGGTTGACTTTTTCGGCATTCATGACTAGTGCTCCCATGACAACACGGTTTCCCTAAAAAATACACTGAGTGAACATATATTAGTAAAATTGGACTCAGTACATGGTGAGATTTTAGCACGGTCATACCGGCTATTTTCTTACAGCCAGCCATTTTTTTGAAAAGCCGTAAAATATTTACCGGCCATTTCTAAGGCCGCAAAATTTTCTCTAGCCTCATTTAGGACGAGCTGGGACCCAATTCTAGGTGGACTGACACTTTTGGATCGGTCTTACAAAACTTGACCACAAAATATTTTTGACGATTTTTTTGAAAGTCAGTTTCTTACTTTTAAACTGTGTCTAGCCACTTTAGGACGGGCTGGGACCCAATTGTAAGGCAAATTTGTGCCGATTTTTCTCCAATAACCGGCATGTCGGTTTTTTCAATAATTGCAAACTTAAACTTCAATATTAGCCCGATTTTCCGTGCGGAAATATCGGCTAACAACTTGGTATCAGAGCCTTGGTGGCTACAATCACTGGACAGGAACAGAGAGCTGCGAATTCACGACGGTTTGTTGCTAGGAAGCACTAAACCTAGTATGTAGAGATTTTGGAACGGCTAAAAACTGTAAAGAAAATTCAGAGACAGGGAATTGTCGGCTGAATCAGAAAGCAAGCAAAGATTGAAGCCCAAAATTATGAAAAGGACTGAGGAAAGTCTCGGGAAAGGTGTATTCTTTGGAAGCCAGGGTTTGGAGGAGTTGTAATCAAGATCTCTCCAGTTTCTGAAACCTTTTTCGATCTGTAAACGCGTTATGGTGGGCGGCCTGCTACTGCTGAGAACATGTGAAGAGGCCGTGGGCGGCCGATGACTGAGTGGAGAGGTAGATCGGATCTGGTTAGGCTGCCATGGCCATAACCTTTGAAAAAAAAGTGAAGAAAGGGATGGTAGTGTGGAGAGAGGAGCCAGGGAGCTCGCACGCGCCCAGAAACGTTGAAACCTTTGCGTGATTGAGTGAACCGCGGTAGCAAGGGCGTAGGTGGGCACACCAAAAGCAGTTGTAGCCGTTGCATTGAGGCTCCAAGAGATCGACGGTCCAGATTGCATGCCATGATAAGAATTGTGGGCAGTTAGATGGAACTTGGCCATTGGATGGCAAGTAGGGGGGCTTTGACAAGCCTTGAAGTGCATTGAAGTGGAGAATGGACTTCAATTGCATTAAAAATTTTCAAGCTGAAGTAATAGTCGGGTCCCATTTTTTTGAAGGGTGAAGTTTCTTCACACTGAAGAAATAGTTCAAAAACTTAAAGTGCCCTTATTTTCACCTCCTTTAGCCTATTTTGGCCAAACGAAAGGCTATAGCCTCCAAACAAAGGGCACCCTGACTGTACCTACAAGTACTATATGCCAAAACAAAGTGATTTCCACGAAAAAAGTGGTCAGAGCGCGCCAAAAGTGATTTCACCATTCCACTGGGCACGTAGTTGAGAGTTGATGATGGAAAGCATTTCGGAAAGCAGCGCCAGTTTGGCTTTCAATTTGACGAAAGAGCGGTGGGTGGCCTAGTAAGCCAAAAATTGCAGATCATTATTATTGATTTTTGACATCACGGTTGGCTTCGACATACATTTTATAGCCTACAAGTGGAGTTTCAAGTAGTTTGGAGATGGCAAACATCAGTGAGGCAATTTTGGGCGATGCCAGCAAACTTGGTGGGGCTTCTAACTACAACATCTGGAAATTCAAAATGAAGAGCATTTTGATGGAGAAAGAGTTGTGGGAGATCGTGGCAGGTATTGAAGTCCGACCAAATACCACTCCAGGTGACATGAGGGCCTTTGATAAAAAGGTGCAGAGAGCATTGTCCTTGATCAATATTTCAGTGAAAGACCATGTGATCACTCATATAAGTGATGCCACGACCGCTAGGAGAGCTTGGGAAGCTCTTAAAATGCAATTTCAAACTTGCAATCCAGCTCGAGCCATGTTCTTGAAGTCGAGATTGAATGCAGTAAGGATGGAAGAAAGTGAATCAGTGGGATCTTTCTTCACCAAGATAAAGGAGCTGAGAGATCAACTTGTGGCGATTGGAGAACCAATCAGGGATGTTGAATTGGTACATACCACAATGAGCGGTGTCTCGGAAGGGCTACAAATGTTTGTGAGCAGCATTGTTTCGAGGGAGAGGTTGCCTACTTTTGAAGACTTCCACGGAATCATGGAAGAGAAGCGTCGCGAAGTGGTGAAGTCAAGGCAAACCCCACAGGAGGATCAAGCCTTGCTTGCTAAAGGGAAGCAGAAAGGATGGAAAAGAATTCCTAAGAAATCCAAAGATGATGATGACAATGGAGAGTCGTCATCAAAAGGGAAAAAGAAGAAGAAAGGCAAATGTTACTATTGCCATGAACTGGGTCATTGGGCATGCGAGTGTTACAAGAAGAAAGCGGACATAAAGGCAGGAAAAGTGACTCAACAAGAAAACATTGTCAAAGATGATGGAGAAGATGATGAGAAAAGTGTCTTCTCATCGGCATTGACATCCCAAGTTGATGATGGTGCCAGATGGTTCATAGATTTAGGCGCCACAAGGCATATGATTGGGAAACGTGATTGGTTTGAAAAATTCTCACCAATCCATGATGGGGATAAGGTCACTCAAGCCAATGGAGAGGAATGCCAGATACATGGTGTGGGCAATTTACCTGTGCAGTTTCCTGATGGTAAAATCAAGAACATCCCTAATGTGCTTTATGTTCATGGACTCAAAAAGAGTTTGCTTTCTTTTGGTGTAATGGCAAATCAACATCTTAAGGTTGAATTTGTCAAGGATGGATGCCTTATGAGGGATATGAACCACAACCATAAAGTGGTGGCGAAGGGTTATAGAGATAGTAATTGTGGCCTTTATAAATTGGATGCTGCAAAACCAAGAGAATAGTGTCTGGCTATATCAACAACATCTCAATCTGAGTTGTAGCATAGAAGACTTGGTCATTTGAACTATGGGAGCTTGAGATTGATGGTGAAGCTGAAGATGGTAATAGGGTTACCGACATTGCAGGATGATCATCATGCAATATGTGAAGGATGCGTCATGGGAAAGCATCACAAGGAGACATTCAAGAAAGGTGGAGCTGCAAGAGCTAAGAAACCGCTGGAACTCATTCACAGCAACCTGTGTGGCCCAATGAAGACCATGTCATTAGGGAAAGCATATTATTTTATGACTTTCATAGATGATTACTCTAGGAGGACATGGATTTATTTTTTGAAGAAGAAATCTAACGCTTTTGCTCGCTTCAAGGAGTTCAAGACTTTGGTAGAGAACCAACTGGATGCACGCATCAAAGTGCTAAGATCTGATAGAGGGGGCAAATACAAATCTGATGATTTTGAGGACTTTTGAAAAGAACACGGCATCAAAAGACAATTCACACAGTCACACACGCCACATAGTAATGGTGTAGTTGAAAGGAAAAACATGACTATTATGGAGAGTACACGCTCCATGATGAAGCAAATGGGCTCGATTCACTTTGGTTGGAAGCGTGTAGTGCGGCAACGTTCTTGCAAAACAGGAGCCCTACAGTTGCGATTCCAAATGTGACTCCCGAAGAAGCATGTACTGGAATAAAGCCAAAAATTGACAAGTTTCGTGTCATTGGATATAAGGCCTATGTACATGTGCCAAAGGAGGAGCAAAAAAAACTTGATGCCAAAGCAATCAAGTGTATCTTCGTCGGTTATGATGAGAGGACGAAAGCTTACAGGTGTTTTGATCCTGTAATGAATAAGATTCACATTAGCAAAGATATGATCTTTGATGAAACACATAGGTATGAAGATGAAGACCATGCAAGTGGTGAGAGCATCAAAAGACTTCCCACAATTCTGGAGGAAGAAGATGAAGAAGATGCTCCACAAGATGATGCATTTGAAGACGAGAGTCGAGAGAGCGAGTATGAAAGGACACCACCTATTCAAGAGCCTAGGGGGAGGTACTTGCCAATAGGAGCAATAAAGGAGAAACCGGTTGGAAGTAAGAGACATTACTTAGACACTCCTTGGGATACATACTCTCCAGGTAGTGTATCACCTGAATCTAAGATACCAAAATGGTATGAAAAGATCACGAAGGACACAAAGCTAAATCAACCAAGATCTAGCACACAAGGTGAAGTGAGAAGATCAACGCGAGAAAGGAAGTCTCCTGATCGTTATCATGCGAACTATGCCCTAATGACTGACATTTTGAAGTGTCGACCTTTGATGAGGCAAAAGATCACAAACAGTGGCAAAGGTCAATGGAAGAGGAGATAGAATCCATCCACATGCATGATACATGGGAGTTGGTTGATCTACCACTTGGAAAGAAACTCATTGACAACAAAAGGGTGTTTAGAACAAAGTTTCATGCGGATGGCACGATAGCAAAGTATAAGGCACATCTAGTAGTGAAGGGTTATGAGCAAAGCAAAGGAATTGACTATGAAGAGACATTTGCTCCAGTGGCTAAGTGGACTACACTATGTCTTATCATTGCCTTAGCATCTCATTTTGGGTGGAAGATCCATCAAATGGATGTGAAGTCCACATTTTTGAATGGTGACCTAGAAGAAGAAGTTTACATGGTCCAAGCGCAGGGCTTCATGGCAAAAGGGCAAGAACAGAAGGTATGTAAACTACACAAAGCACTTTATGGCCTTAAGAAAGTGCCACACGCTTGGTATGGACGCATTGACAGTTACTTTCTTTCTCATGGCTTTGTAAGAACAAATTTAGATCCAAACCTTTATGTTCTTATAAATGATGACAACATTGCCTTGATTGTACTTTACGTTGATGATATCATTATCACAAGCAATGATGAGAACCTCACTCGTTCTATCAAAGCCAACTTATGCAAGCACTTTGAGATGACAGATTTAGATCTTATGCACAATTGCTTGCATGTCGAAGTATGGCAAACTGGCAGTGATATCAGGTTATGCAAAGTTGGTAAGAAATGATCTCGTATTGATGATAGTGCACATGTTGACGCTACTCTATTTCGTCAGCTAGTTGGGAGTTTGATATATCTTACGATTACATGTCCTGATATCTACTATGTTGTAAGTTTGATTAGCCAATTCATGTCATCACCCACTATGGACCATTGGAAAGCTGCAAAAAGGATTTTGAGGTATGTGAGAGTACACCTAACCTTGGTCTAATCTACAAAAGACAAAGTGTTTTACCTAAGTTGCAAGGCTATGTTGACGTTGATTGGGCATGAAGTATAGATTAAGTAAAGAAAAGTTTAAGACTTTTAGAGCCAAACTTGGCTTAGATCTAGTTATGTAAAAAGCCTTTACTTGTAATACTATCATGGAGGTATGTTCCATGAATAGAGTAAACTCAAAAATAAAGAGAGACATTGATCATTGAGGGAGAGAGTTAAAATAGCAATGATCGACTTATACAATGCTTTCTTATTTCGACGGCACCACGTGTGCTTAGTTCTAGAGTTATCGGGCCATCTTTCTTTTACGAGCCCTTTGAGTGCTTTTAAGCAACTTATCTTTGTACTTACTCGTGAGTTTGAATATACAGTTTGTGGGAGAGCGATTCTGTTTTCTTGTCTTAATGCACTTGATGTTGTTCTGTGGTGATTGATTCGATCGGATTTTTTAAACCGTATTCTCAACTGAAGTTCCATCTTATTGAGACCAGGACACTGAGAAGCTTGCGAGAGTTAGTCTGATGTCTAAGTGCCTGTGCAAGATTTCCCAGTGAAAAAAAGATGGGAAAGTACCAGTGAACCCTCACAGACAGCGAAATTTTCAGTTCTAGTGAGCAAGAACTCTCGTAGAGGATTCTGAAGTTCCATCTCAATGAGACCAGGACACAGAAGAGCTTGCGAGAGTTAGTTTGATTCCAACAATCAGCAAATTGGGTTTAAGTGCTAAAAAATCACTAAAAAGTGAAGGTGCAGCAAATCATTCTAGTAAGAACTCTCGCAGACCCTCTTAATAGATTCAGATTGTTAATTTTCATCAGTGAGGAAGCCTGCGAGAGATAGTACAAAGATTTGGTGAAGATTAAGCCAAAATAGTGGTTTTTAACCCTCAGAGACAGTGAAATTTTCACTTATTGCAAGAGTTAACTCTCGCAGAGAATTATGTAGAGAGATCTGACCCAAATCCATCTATTGTGAGCCTTGCGAGAGTTACTTCCCAAAGATCTAGGAGATATCATGTTTTTTATCTGTAAAAATAGCTAAAGAACCCTTGCACAGCCAACCCTCGCACTAGGGAACCCTCGCAGACTAGATCAGTGGAAAGATCTACATCAGATCTAGCTACTGTCAAAATCTCAGGTCAATCAGTGCAAGGAGTAAAAAGTTATCAAGGAAAAACCACCGCAAAAGGCCTAAAATTCACTTTCGGCCGATCAGATCCTTGAGATTCAGACTGCATCCTACTGTATAAGCAAGATCCAATCACTTTGGAACCCACCATTGGATGAATCTGAGATTGAGACGATCAATAGCACGAAGGATAGCAAATCAAGCACCACACCTTCCCAGAATAGCAGCTATGCAACGAGGCAGAACCAGAACCAGCACCAATGGATCCAATGGGCCAACCCGTACCTGTCACTCTCTTGCAGGCAGTCCGGAGAGCACCACAGATGGAAATACCAAAATACGACGGATCATCAGATCCCATCCGATTCCTCCAGATCTATGAGCAAGCTTGTGAAATTTACGGCGAACGAACACCTGCGAAAAAGCTGATGTTGTTTCCTATGTCCCTATTGGCAGTGGCTCAGGATTGGTTTTTCAACTTGTCAGAGGAAGAAAAATCTACCTGGGAAGCGGTTAAAGCGGCTCTCATTATGTGCTTTAGACCAAGAAAGTTCTTGGAAGACCCGTTTCTCCTACTGAGCAAAGTCAAGATGGGAAAATGAGAAAGGGTCAGGGACTATATTGAACGGGTCAAACACCTACGATCCGAGTGCAGCGCAGCCCTAACTCCCGATTATGCGGTGATCATGTGGTTCCTAGCCGGACTACCACGAAGCATGAGAAGAGAACTGAAACGACGGGGGCAGTACGCTACTCTACAAGAAGCTATGGAAGATGCCATCAGGGAAGAGGATGAGGGATCTGATGACGAATATCCATCCACCCACACTTCTACTCCCTTGTTAGCATCATCATCATCAAACGCGTATGCTCTATCCATAGAATTGTTGTTGGAGCAAATGACAAAATTACACAAACAACAGATGGAGCAACTTACGGCGTAGTTTGACCATAAACTGAAAGCCTTACAAGGAGCTATAGCAGTAACGCCACATCAACCAAAACCAAACCAGCTGTAGTATCCTAGACGGGAGAATGTATGGTGTTCAGTGTGCACGTAGAACCATACAGCGAACGAGTGTCCAGTCCTAAAGCAAAATCTGAGATTGACACATAGATTCTGTCATCTGTGCAATGCAACATTGCACGATATAGCATTTTGCCCGTTTAACCCCCGGATTGTTCAACAGAAGAGAATTCCTTATCAAACTTCTTATTCTTACCATCAAGAGGCACCCAACGCGACACCAAGGTACGGTGCACCGAATCAACAACAGCGTATGGCCTTACCTGCACCACCAGGGCCAGCCAATCAACAAGTGGCCCATGTAAACCTGACAGCAGCAGAACCAGAGATGCAAATGCAACCTCAACCTAAGTAGCAGCAATGGTACAGACCAGATGAACCATTTATGGACCTTTCCATAAATGAATATGTTGCGGCCTATGCAGCTCAAACTCAGCGTCAAGGCAGAAGAAATTATGGCTGCTACGGATGCGGCGAAGGACACAAAATTGCAGAATGTCCCTATAAGGGACAATATACATCGTTCTGCCGAGAATGCAGTTATGGACACTGTTACAAGAATTGTCCATTTAAACCTGGAACCAGTGCACCTCTTAACTTCATTGCAATACAGCAACCAGCAGTTCCAGCAGGGATGCCATCGTAAGGACACCAATTCCATGCTCATGTGTTAGTTTTTACGCGAGCATAGAAGAGAAAGGAAGTGGCTCCCTCACCACCACCCTCGGTCACTGACGACCAACCCTCAACTTTAGCACCATACCCGAATGTGAGGGAAGAAAGAAGGTAGTACCAGAAAATAAGACACTAGGTACAAAAAGCACAAGCGGAGGAAAAAGAGCCAGAAAAGGACCATCTCACAGAACCTCCAGTTGGCGTCGAACGGGAACCGCAAGCGGGCTCACCACTGCGCACTGATCAGAATGATCGGTTGCACCAACATGAACCACCTTTTCACATGGTGGAGGCCGAGGAACCACGCACTGAAAGGCTCACACTTTTACTATCAAGCCGTGTTAGTTTACCACTCGGAGAACTATTGCGGATTGCACCACAAGCGAAAAGCCTTCTAGCTGAATGGGCCAAAGCGGATGAGGAGACAGTAGCGCCTGAGCCCATATATTGTACGGGCTATGAAGAAACAAGTAACGTCCTCCACATTGGAGCAGCATGGGAAAGTGAGGAACACAACATCACTTTGCCAATCAAATACAAGAGATACAAGGACGAGGCAACAATGGTAGATGGAAGATCGGGTGTCAATTTGATCTCCACCACTTTGTATGAAAAATGGGGTTTGCAAGGGTTGAAGCCAACAAGATTCTTGTGATGACTCTTGATAGAGTTAGCTTTGGGTGTGTCGTGATGATCATCACCCGGTTGTCATATGAGCTTGGCAAGCTCGAAAGTAGTGTCATTATTGTGTCTTGATAGTCTATGACTGATCCGACAATGGCCATCTATTGCGGCAAGTTCTTGAACTGGTTGATGTGATTCTGAGTTGAATCACCATTTGTCATCTTGAGGGAGAATAATCTCCATCTGAGGTGTAGCTTAGAAGCTATGTCCTGCACATTGTACAATGTGTTCAAGATGTCCCAGACTTCTTTTGAGGTTTGAGCTTCAGACACATGGCCGATTTGTGTGTCTGAGATTTGCCATCCTTCAGCTTCCATTGAGATATTGCAGCGATATTTGCTTCGGGTCTTGCCTTTGCACCTGTGACAATATCATACAACTCCTTAGCCATTAGCACAATTTTCATCTTAATTTTCCACAGATAGTAGTTAGATCCATCAAGCTTGTTCACGATGTGACTGGCTTTGCTTTGACAATCCATGTAGAAGTTAGTCTAGGTGACAATAATAACTATTAGTGACTTACAAATGAAAATCTAATGCTATTTATAGAACAAAAAATCAATTATTCTATCAGGTGATAGAACCACGTTCTGTGGGAAGCTTATCAAGCTATAATTTTCACTATGATACCATGCTCAGAGATGGTGGTAGAAATCTCCTCAGTGCATAGGCGAACACGTAGGCGAACACAAATAATTTAATTACTTGCAGTTGTAGAAGCGAGAAGAGCAGACAGTTAGACAAAGTAGTAAGAGAGTCAGACAAAAAAAATGAAATAGCAAAAGCAGTCAACACTGACAAAGAAGACAATAGTCGATTCAGATTGATATGTATGAAAATACAAGTCAAATTGATGTTGTGAGCACAAGACAATTGCGAGCAAAACCGGATGCTCAGGAAGCTAACTCCACTCTGTAAAAGCTATGAGCTTATTCTTGACAATCAATCTGAAAAAAAAGAATCAATGCATGAAAGCATCTATAGTGTCCGTCTTTGATAATTCTCGTATTTATGTTATATGTATGTTACAATGATCATCATTTATATACAATTGACATTAGTGCAGATGCAAGCACAATACAGAAAGTGGGCGTGAGAAGGCTTCGACTATTTGGAGTCGAGTGTGCTAATAGTGAATAAAGTCGAGACAACGGTCCTTGACGATAGTCGATGGAGTCGGGCTTACTTGACAAGTTAGCCAAGTCGGTTGCCATTATGATGTTTGTCTTCAGTAGTAATAGAGTATCTCTGCAAACTGTGCAACAATGCGTGTAAAACTGCAGCAATATGAATGGAACTAGATTGACAGGGAATTTAGGAGAGTAGAGGAATAAATCCAACATGTCTCCTATTAGCCCAAACGCAAATTACATATAGATATTATTCACACTCCATGGCATAATAAAAATGAGTTGAAGTATGACATGTGCAAATACTTAAGAACACTACAAATTGATCTAGTTTTGTGATTATAGTCCTCCTCCCTCCTACAAAGGGATCCCACTGTGCCATTTTTAGCTCTCACTTTTCATTTGGTCATTTTAATCCTTACCACCCTTAAGAATTCATGTCTTTTACGAGGTAAGGCCTCTCATGATCACTTCTTCGATCACCTTGCCCATTTTCATTTATAGGCTTCACTATCATTGTCTATGTATATTCTTAGGCGTTGGGCAATTTGTTGCTCACCCCCATTAGAGAATTTACCATTTTCAACGTATTCACTCATGCTCCAACTTTTGATTAAGTCTAGAATTTTAGGGCACATCGCTTGAGATGCTCTAGCATTATGCTCAAAATAGCTTCATCATAACATGTTTAAAGAGAAACCCATCAACTATCTATGCTCCACAAATCACTTGGGTGCTCATGTTCGTAAAGCGTATGTTTACGGGGCTTTATCCCTCACGAAGAGCCTTGCCTTAGATATACGTTGTGAGATTAGTGCCTTTGATTTTGTATTAGTGCAATTGTTTAGTTCCACCTTTCGAACAAAAGATAACGCAATGTACCAACTATCAAAAGAGGGTATGAGAAACTAAAAGATCTCGATCCCAATTTCGCAAAAGAGAAGATCCTTAGGCGATTGAAGGGCCTTCCACTTTGGTCTATTTGCCTGTGCCAAAGGGTCATTTTGGGGGCCTCAAGAGTGGAACTCCTATAAAAAGGGGTATGAGCTAAGATATAGAGTGGTTGGTCTAGATATTCGGCCGGGTTTAGGGTTTAGGCCCCTCATTCGGATCTTATGAGACGTGGCAAGATAAAAAATGCGTGGGAGAATCGAACGACGACGGAAGTAAGAGCGCGCGTGTCATTTGAATTCCAGGCTAGCCTTGTGGCCAAATCGCCGCTATAAATCACACTATAAATACAAAGTCCTCAAAGGCCTCCTCTCTCTCTCTCTATCTCTCGCTCGCTCTCTCTCTCGCTCGCTCGCTTTGCTTCAAGTTTTCTGTTTTGCCTTTCGCGTTCGTTGCTTGGCTTCTCTCTTTCTTTTCTTCCATCGTCGTCGTCGTCGTCGTCGTCATTGATCGTCGCTGCTCGCTCGCTTTTGCTGCTGCTGCTGCTGCTGGCTGTGTCAGGGAGGAAGGCTGCTCTCGGCTGCGATTTATTTGGTCGTCTCGTTTTCGATCTTCAACCAGGACGTGGCTTCACAAATCCGCTCACATTATCCCTTGGCATATCGCATCTAATTGCCCTTGCATCGCTTCGTTTTTGCTTCACAGGTAAATTGTTCTTTCTTTTTGCTTCAGTGCTTGCTGTTTATTGTGCTGGCTTTTCATGCTTTATGTGCTTGTGTAGAATATTGTGTTGTTTCTTAGCTGGCTGCTTATCGGCGGACCTCTTTCACGTATGCGTGTTTCCTGTGGATCAAGCCTTTATGGCTCTGTGATGTTTGCTTAGTAGTGGATCGTTGCTGCTGTTTCATGGGGAGTTACTATTTATGTGGTGTTGGCATGTGATCAATCCTAAGAAGGCGTATTACAACAAAGGATAAAAAAACACATCATCTCAATCTGTTGATGAATAGCAGCAGCATGAAGCGCCATAGAGATCACGATAGCTCATTCGGTCCACATCTGAAACGACCTGCAAGTGCTTCAGGAGAATCGTAAGCTTTTACATTGCCTCTTTGTATATTGTTTTTTGCTCTCATTTTCTTTGTTCAAATTTCTCGACTTACGGCACGATATTGGGATATTAAGTTCCATTCAAGATTTTGTTTTGACATCAAATTCCTCATTTGTATTTCTTTGTTGATCATTTGCTGTTTGGTACCTTCCTCTGGGAGCAGAAGTGAACCTGTGCAGACAGCTGCTGGATCCCAGGGAGTGACAACGCAGGATGATGCATTACAATACCTGAAGGCAGTGAAAGATAGATTTAAAGATGACAAAGACAATTATGACGATTTTTTAGAAGTCTTCCAACATTTTAAGGAACAGAGGTATCTACAGTTTCTACTCTGATGAACCCGTATATGTGATTAACTTCAACACCAAAGGCTTGTCAATTTTGCCAAATAATGTATAGCTTGTATCTTAAGTAGGCTAGTGTGCGGCTTTCAGGATCGACCCTGCAGGAGTCATTGCTAGAGTGAAAGATCTATTTAAGGGTCATCCCCGGTTAATAATAGGTTTCAACACATTTCTCCCAAAGGGCTATGAAATAACACTTCCACTCGAAGAGGATACTCCTCCACCGCCTAAAAAGCAGCCTGTGGATTACGTGAACAAGATCAAGGTGATCAATCCGGCATGCCTAAAAAGCTCGTGTTAGTTTGCCATTTCAGAAATTTTTAGTCTATGGTTTTGGACCATGATAACATGGGCTATCGACCCTGGACTTTTCGAAATTCAATCTTACAGTTTTCTGTGCTTCTAAGTAAGTTAGAGAAATAAGAGGATCGTTTACCTCTATGTGACTATGCTTTCAGAAGCAAACAGTATGCAGAATCTAACTTTGTATTTGAAGTATTCAGAAAAGAGTGCTTAGTTGAAAAGAGTTTTCTTTTGGCATTATGTCTGATTCTAGAGAGACGTTTTTTATCTTAAGAGCACTTGAATCTTGTTAAAGTTCACTTTTTTTCATCATGAAAACTCATGGTTTTGGAATGCTGGATGGCAAAAATCTGTCTTTCTTTCTATGACAGACACGTTTTGAACATGACGAGCAAGTCTACAAGGCCTTTCTGGAAATTCTCACCACGTGTCGTAAAGGAAACAAGTCTATATGTGCAGTTCACCGTGAGGTAGTTGAACCGTAGTTCCTAGAGCCTCCATCAGGAAAATGTTTTTTTTGTTCTGGCCCATAGTTTGAATCTACTCATTTTTGTAGTTGTGTGATGAAGACCTCTTGTTGAGTAGAAAAAGAATTTTAGTTGCTTGAAGGGTTTGCTGCTTCAGAACTTTCTTTTCAGCAAATTATGAAGTGGCAGTTGGGTCGGCTTTACACAGTTATTGACATTTTCTGTAGAGGAACTAGACTAAGAATTTAGCGGCTTCAACTTATGTCAATCAACCAACTAAAAGCTTCATTTTGCAGGTCGCATCTCTCTTCCGACATCACCCTGATTTATTGGAAGAGTTCACATATTTTCTTCCTGATTCTACTGGCCCTGTGAATGTTTCTGGACCTCTGGCATCCAAGGCTTCATCTTCTGTTAGAAGAGATGATGCAAGTACTGTGATGGGTTCTGCTAGACATAGCCAGAGTGAGAGAGTGGTGAAGGTATTTTTCTTCTGAATCTGATTATTTGGAGATTCATGTTGATGTTGCACGTATGTTAGCTTGGAGATATTGCCAAGCATGAAATGCTTGTCATGTGTCTTTTCTAGTTCTAATGTGTCCAGCCTCATGCAGAAAGACAAAGTTGGAGCTGTTCACATAGATTGTGATAGAGGATTGGAACTTGCGGATGAACAAGAGATTGATCGCAGTGCTTCGAAGGTCGAGAAGGAACAGCGCAGAAAGATTGAGAAAGAGAGAGAGAAAAAAGACGAACGTGAGCACAAGGAAGTCATTGAAGGCGAAAAGGAATCAGAACTGGAAAATGACATTGATGCAATGCAACGATTGCCTCATAAACGTAAATCTGCTCGGCGCTCCGACATGTTGATCCGCAACCAATCACAAGTTGGTGAAGGTGGGGAAACATTTGCAGGACCTTCTGCTCCAGCTCCTCAGTTGGAAGACAAAACGGTGGTGAAGAGTAAGTCTGTAGATAGAAATATTGAAGAGATCAGTGCAGTCTACGTAGCTGCATTGATTTTGTTACTGTCCATGTTGGCCCATTTTGTTATGAGGTCACATGGGGTTTGATGTTCTTGAACCATTCTAGAATGCTCTTCCGATAGGATTTGCTTGTAAGCATGCGAAATGGTTGTAAGTTGGACAGAGGCTATAAGAGAACCTTTGAAGCATAATCCTGTACATTTCTGGGAAAAATTTTCATTCTGTACCATTGAAATTTGAATCATCTGGTTATGTTTTAGTTTTAGGCACAATCATGCAGAAGGAGCTTGTCCTGTTTGACAAGATAAAAGGGAAATTGCGGAATCGCGATTCGTACCACGAACTTTTAAAATGTGTTAACCTGTATAGTCAGGACATCATCAATCGAACCGAGTTGCAAGCACTGGTAGGTAGTTTCATCGAAGAAGAATATGTTTTTTTATTCGATTCTAGGGCATGTTATGATTCTTAATTTGTATGTACTGAGTGAGGTTTGGCAATTTCGTTGACACGCAGGTTGAAGACATTTTGGGGAAGCACCAAGAACTTTTAGAAGGATTCATGGAGTTTCTTTTGCGCTGTGAAAGTATAGGTGAGGACCCCAGTATGTTTGCTGCACGGCTCTCCTTTGTTCTTTCTGACTAATTTTCTTGTTCGTCTGGTAAATATGGGGTTTCAACATCTGGGAATGCCTCTGTATATCTGTCATCTGTGTGGAACAATTTACCCTACTACTTGCTTGTTTTGGTAACTTGGTTCTTAATATGTTTCAGAAGGATATCTTGCGGACGTCTTTGGAAGAAGTAAGTAGTTTCTTCGTTGAATGATTTCTGCATCTGATGTGATCAATAGTGGTCATTGTTTGTCTATGATGACATATGCAAATGTTGCAGACTGGCATAACGGGTTTTATTTATAGATGTTGATCCCTTAATATTGTCTATGCAGGGGTTGTAGAATCTGGAGATGGGACAGTTGCTGTTGATAAGGATAAAGAGAGAGAGAGAGAGAGAGGAATAGAGACAGGGATAGAGAAAGATATCGTGATAGAGAAAGACAAAGGGAGAGCGATAGGGAAAGGGAGAAAGGGAAGGACAGACAAAAGGAAAAAGAAAGAGATGAAGAAAGAGAGAGGGACAGAACCTTCTCATCATTTGAATGATGGTGAAAATCACAAGATCTCTTTACTACCTCCGAAAGACAGACTCATGAATAAGCCTATCTCAGAACTTGACCTTTCAAATTGTGAGCGCTGCACACCAAGTTATCGGCTTCTTCCAAAGAATGTGAGTAACAAATTCCCATTCATATTTTCATTGCATTTAGGTCGCACAATTTCCCCGGGGTATGCTCTTCTCTTTTTTACTTACATGTGTGTGTGATGCACATGTTCATTGTTTGTTTTACTTCTCCAGTATCCTAAGCCATTATCAAGTCACCGTACAGAAATGGGCTTTACGGTACTCAATGACAACTGGGTATCTGTTCCATCGGGTAGCGAGGACTATTCATTCGAACACATGCGGAAAAACCAATATGAAGAGAGCCTCTTTTGTTGTGAAGATGATCGGTATGGTGGTTGTTTCTTCTGCCAGTTCCTTGTGACCTTGCAAGTAGATTTTCTGGGCAGCACCATCAAACATTTATTATGTTGCCCTTTTCCTTACTCATCCTCTATTTTTAAATAGAATTCCTCGAGGACAATATCTGGTAGTACCTTCCAGTTATCTTCACAGACACGAAAATTGAGGCCAATGTGTGGCAGTACCTTGCAGTTATCTTTACAGACATGAAAATTATGCTTGTTTATTTATCTCTTTTGCTTTATTTGTTTCAAGGTCATTCAAGAACTCATCTTGGATTTTTTTACCAGGTTTGCACTTGATATGCTTCTAGAATCTATTGCAATAACTGGAAAGCGTGTGGGTGAGATGATAGAAAATATTCTTGACCTAACCAGGCCAGAATCTCAGTTCTCTCTGGATGAGCATCTATCAGGTATGTGATGCTTTCCAATGAAGTATTCAAGCTGACTGCTATAACATGCTCTAATAATTGCATGTGAAGAGTTATCTAGTTTACATTAATCACTGTACAAGAACTTTTTATCTTATGCTTAGCCAATGGGTTTAATGCGTTTTGAGTAACATTCTGTGTACTTGGAAATTTTGTATTCAACCTCTGATGCCCTCTTTGTTTTGATATTTGCAGCAATGAATTTAAGGTGCATTGAAATGTTATATGGAGATCATGGATTAGAGGTCATTGACTCGTTACGGAAGGCCCCCGCTGCGGCTTTGCCTGTAGTACATACTCGCCTCAGGCAGAAACACGCAGAGTGGCTGAGAAACAGAATGGACATGAACAAAGTCTGGGCTGAAATATACTCAAAAAATCATCATAAATCTCTTGACCATGGAAGCTTTTACTTCAAGCAGCAGGAACAAAAGAGTCTTAGCATGAAAGGTATGAACTTTTTGGGGAGGGTACATATTTTGCATCCGTCTTTCAATGTGCTCAAAAGCATGGTTATTGATTTGGAGGAACTATACGATCTGTAGCTTAAAGAAAGAACTATATGTTCTGTAGCTTAAAGAAATTAATGTTGTTATTGACTGTGGGTAGACTTTATTAACCTAAGGATTTGTTTATCTTTTCTACTTTCTTGGGTATTACCCTGGATTCAACATTGATATATCTTGCTGTCGTAAAGGTGAACATTCAGTTCTTGTCTGATATCTTTATCCAAGTTGCAACCTGCTAGGTTTTGCTGATCCTTTTTGTCCTTAGACCCACCAGCCTTTTTTCTAGGTGTACTCGTGTTTTGAGAGCTGAAATGATGGATTTCATATTATTGTCTTTGCTCTTTAATGCCTGTTGTTATTCATGGCCGAGTCTCCCCTTTATTTCTGGACAGTGGAGGGCTGAGTCTGCCCTTCACCTTGGATAAGTGATAAAAACTCATCAGCATTATTCTTCTCAAAAGAATGAAGCCTGAGGTACATCGTCGCTTGACTGACTCTGTTTTGGCATTTGGATTGGAAAGACTTTGAATCTTCAAGACTTTAATGTGCAGTTGTAGTCTAGTTATTAGGAGAGTGTTGTCGAGACATTTTCAGAGGTAGTCTTCAATGGCAATGATCTTTGACTCTGGAGTAAGTTAAGCAGGATAAGTTATGCGTGGGAAGCTTTTGTGGGTTTGTGGAGAATGGACTCACAGATACATCATCACAAGTGGTGCCTGGACATTAGAAACGAGATTCATTTTTCAGATGAGAGTTTTGTGTTTAACAGTCAATACTTGTGTCATTCCTCCTTAAGAACTTGTGGAAGGTATTGAAGAGTAATTTTCTACTGCTGTTCGTCGCAGGGCTGTTGACTGAAATTAAGGAGATAAATAAGAAAAAGAGGAGACAAGACAATACAATGCTGCTGAGAGCTGTTGGCAATCGCAGGCTATTGATTCCCGATTTGAAGTTCGAGTATCTTGATCCTTCTATCCGTGCAGACCTATACCAAATTGTCAAGTATTCTTCCGACAAATTATGCAATACTATGGAACAATACGATAAAACAATGCGGATCTGGACAACCTTTATTGAGCCAATGTTTGGGGTGCCTCCTCGTCCCCATGGAGCTGAAGATACAGAAGAAGTTGCTAAAGTAAAAGCTCCAGAGTCTAAACAAAGTAGTTCCTAGTGCTGGGGAAAGCGCAACTACGGTGGGGCGGATGGCACAGAAAACTGCAAATCAGCTTACAGATGGCTTGGAGCCCAGGAATACTGCAAGCCCTGCAGTTGAGGAGTGAAAGGCGATAGGATAGATACACCAGCAGCATCTTCGGCAGATGGCGCTACAGCAATTACAGCTACTCCTGCAAGCAACCTCAGGGAGGATTGCAGATCTTTTGCTGTCGTAACGGCATAGTTTGAGTTGGAATAGAACAGGAAAGTTCTTGATTAGGACTGGATTAAATGTGTTGAAATGATAGCATGCTCTGGAAACCTTGAGCACACTACCAGTGACATGTAAATAATGCTAGGATTATTTCATTTTACTGGTTTTATTAAAATCACGGCATGCCAGTGTTGTCTAATCTGAGCTATCTGATGTGTTTGAGGCAGTGATTATTTCGTTCAAGCTTCTGTCATCCTGTCTAATCGTACATTAAGATTGGTTGCCTTTTAAAGATAGAAATGTGTCTAGTTTTGATATATCTTACACACAATGGTTTTTTTTTTCGCATCTTCTTTTGGCTAGCTTCCTAAGTCAAAAAGATAGTCTATTTGCATATATCAATGTTGTATTATTTAATATAGAATCTAAATCCCGCACTAGTCATCAACATTATTATATCATGCTCTTCCTTTATATAGCACATCTTTTTGATAATGTCTTTATGCGATAGTCGTGATCTATTTGTGTATCATGGTATGACATAATGGGTGCAGAGTTATGGCTCTCTTTTGAGATGCAACATATACTGAGAGCTTTACTAGTATTCTTGCAGACAGCTAATTTGGTCTTTATTTGTATATGACAGCCTTGCATACAAGTCAGACATAAAGTAAGAGTGAGATGCCAAAGGAGTATACCTTTTTACGTAGTGAGGGACAAACAAAAAAGAATGCTCAAGAACTAAGAGGCATATTTTCAGCAACCCAAGAGAATGACAAATATAATAAAGGAAGCAAAATTGGCAAAGTTTGTTATATGAAAAATAAAACAATCTTGAAGAAAGTTATGTATAAGGCCTTGCATCTCTTTTAAATAATTTCAATCTATTATTAGATACCATGAGTAACAAGTTGTATCAACAATTGTGGTAAACCCTCGTGGTATGAAAATTGTTGTAGAAAAGACTACATTAATTATGAAATAATCCCAAGCTATGAGCATAAACCTCGAGTATTAAGGCAATATCAACAATAAATGACTTAGAACATGCAAGTAAATTAGAAAAAGAGAATATGTGAAGTTTACACAATAGTTGAAGAACCTAATCAAGTCGTGTAGAATCCAGGTGCTAATCAAGAATGAAGGTGCTAATCAAGAATGAAAGTGCACGTCTCATAATACTAAAGATCATGTGTGAAAAGATAGCCTTGGTCTAAATCATGATATGAAATTTTGTAACATTGTTGAAATGGTCATTATAGAAGCATGAGTGTCATGTTATCACACGCATTATGAGAGGACGAAAGTTGTTGGTGACCTCTTTGTAGGTGGTACTTTATGGGTATCATTTGGAGTGAAATGTGTCTCCTTCTAGAGATATATGCATCTATGCCTCGATTCTCTCACCCATCATTCTTTGACTTCCATGAACATTGGCGTTTTGTGCTCTATGACTATCATCAAATTTTCATTTATAGGTACTATTTATAAACAATAATAACATGGCTCTCAACTACAATAGGAATAGAATGGGCAACAAGGTAGGGATTTGAGCTATACAACACATAATCTAGCCAAAGTGGAGAAAGCTCTTTATTTTTCCATTATGAGCAAGTTTACGATGATTGCCTTAATATGAAGCAATAACTACTAGATTTCCTTCATTTAATGTCCCTTGCCTAGTTGGAGTCACAAAGTTTCCAAGTGTTATGCTTGATGATGATCTTTTGTACTCTAATTTGTAGTGCGACATGCTCTTAAACTACCTCAACACTCGCTTGGGCTGTCTTTTATGTTGTCGTTTAGAAACATGACATGATTGGCTCAAATTGTTATTCAACATCTCACAAGATGAGCATGTTATGGGGTATCAAAACTAGGGTATATAAGGGTGAGGGAAATCTATAAGATAGAATACTTTTTCGATTCTTTTATTCCATTTTTTCTTGTTGATGCTTTTTGTTTGACCAAGAATGGCAGTTCACCAAGAACAATTTTCAAAGCTAGTATTTTTTAATAATGTAGAGCATGAGGAAGTTAACTTGTTTACAGTATGTGCATGAGAGGTTGGAAACTATGGTAGTGGTTAGGTATGAGCAACAATAGGATGTCACACACTAAATTGGTGATTGTATTTGAACTACTGCTCTCTTGTCCAAGATTGATGTGCATTCCTATTCAGTGGGATGCATCAATGCTCCATTATTAGGGCATACTTATTGCCAATAGTTGTAATATTCTAGTTCTTTTATTGTTTGTTTGAGCTATTATTGTACAATGAATATCCTGTCCAAGGTGCTCATGGTCACAACAACCAACGTTAATTGTGATGGAGAACGAAGTAGGAGGGGGAGAGAGATAAATGGAGTGCCAAACAACTCTCCCGTTATGGGCTGCTACTGACTATCAGCAAGAACATTCTCAAGAGATTGTTAATGCCAAACAGAATCACAGCTCATGCGTTCTCTAGACAGGACATATGAAATAATTGCGTGCTCAGACATATTATGAGCACATCCACCGAAGAGGATTGATAGGGTGCGAAATTATTGTTTATCAGTTTGAGTATGAATTTCAGTATATAATTAAAGTGATAGTGCCATATGATAGTGCTTGTTCCTCATGCGTCAAAGACAGCCGTCGTCTGATCAGATTCTGAGGAGTCAGAGACGTTCGTGATCTGATCAATGAATGAGCTAAGACAAGTAAATCGAAGAGTGTAAACAATCACAACACACACATATCTACGTTAGACACGGATAGAAGGTGTTGCTTGCATATTACACTGAACCCTTGTCAGATGAACAACACGAATGGCTATAGCCAAAATAGGGACGTAACTTTGGATGCTTAATCTTCCGCTTTGTTGCATCATGAATGAATGTGGACTGGAGATGTATTTTTACAGATCCTTGTTTATTATAGAAATCGTTTAGCTAATCTTATAATTACAAGACTAGTTTAATTTAAACTATGTACTTGGTCATGAAATAATGTACAACGACATGTGTACAATGTATATAATAGTCCTATGACTCGAAGTCGTTCAAATGGTGAAGTTTGTCGCATTCTTTGCATTCTTTGCAAATTTTGAAAGACTTCAGTCGTATACTTCACATTCTTCGGGTTATGTGGACTGGATCAAAACCATCACTCAAACATATTCGTGTGTTTGGATGCATTGCCTATGCTTAGATCCCTGAATATTTGAGAAAGAAATTGAATGACAAAAGCAGAAAATCGATTTTCATTGGCTACTCTCCAGATCACAAGGCATACAATCTCTACAACTTGAAAAATCAAAAGGCCTTCATGAGTAGGGATGTCATATTCATGGAAGACCAATTTTTTGACCATAAGGGAAAAGCTCCAGACAAATCCGACCTAAGAATCGAACAATCAAAATTCGACCCTAGGATCAAAAAATCAAATTCTGACAAGTATCGAAAACAGCTCAGGGATTGAAAATCATAAAATCGATACTAACTTGGAAAATGAGTCAAAACCTCAACATATCGAACAACATCAAAGGATTGAACCTCAATCCAGAAGATCGAGTCGATCCAAACAGCCTCCATCCTGATTCATGGATGATCCCGCCTGTTATTTTGTACGGGAAGCAAACACAGATCATGAGGCAATGTCAACCCCTAATGCTGACCAATGGAAAGCAGCCATGGATGTAGAATTCAATTTTCTGATTGAGAACCATACGTGGACTGTAATTGAGCTACCAAAGGATCAAAATCCGATCCCATGCAAGTGGTTGTTCAAAGTGAAGTATGATGCTGAAGGGAGAATAAATCGATACAAAGCCAGATTGGTAGCCAAAAGCTTCTTCAAGATTCCACGTTTGGATTATTCAGAAACCTTCAGTCCAGTGGTAAAGCATGCTTCAATTCATTTACTTCTTTCCTATGCAGTTGTAGCCGACCTCGAAGTTTACCAAATGGACATCCAAACTGCATTCCTCAATGGCACCATTGAAGAGGAGATCTACATGTCCCAGCCAGAAGCATATGAGCTAAAGGATAAGGAGCACCTAGTGTGTAGAATTCACAAAGCTTTGTATGGTCTGAAACAGTCTCCAAGAGTCTGGTTTCAGAAAATTAATACATTTCTAATCGAGAATGGTTTCATTCCAAACTTGGCAGACTCAAATGTTTATTTTAAGTCTGTCTCAGATTCCTTAATCATCACTACTTTGTATGTTGTTGATACTTTATTGTTCAGTATTAATCTGAATTTGTTGAAGGATACCAAATACATGTTAGCATAGGAATACATGATGACAGATATGGGTCCTACTCACTATTGTCTCGGAATTCAGATTTTTTGAATTCGATCTAGCAGGCAGATTTTCATCAGCCAGCAGAGATACCTCACCAATGTGTTGAAGAAATATGGAATGGCCGAGTGCAAACTGAGCCACTTCCCACTCGACCTTGGTTTGAAGCTGTTAAAAGAGCAATGTCCAAAATCCGAGTCAGATAAGGAGGAAATGAAGTAGTATCCATTTCACTCCATAATCGGTTCATTGATGTATGTTATGCTCTACACTCGCCAAAACCTTGCATACCCAATCAGCTCTCTCAACCAATTTCTTTCAAATCCAAGTCCAATCCATTGGAAGGCTCTCATAAAAGTTACGAAGTATGTGCAAGCTACAAAACGCCTCAGTATTTGCTATGGAGGCAGCCAATCTGCCAACATTCTAGAGGGCTACATAGACGCAGATTGGGTAGGAGATATCGACACAAGAAAATCGAACTTTGGATTTGTGTTCTTGTTCAATCAAGGTCCAATTTCTTGTAACAGCCAGAAACAGACCTCAGTAGCATTATCCTCCACATAATCGGAATACATATCTGCCACAAATGCTACCAAAGAGGCAATTTGGTTGAGGAACCTACTTGCAGAAATTGAAATTATCCAATCACATCCAACGACCCTCTATTGTGACAATCAAAGTGCCATTGCACTATCTTTGAATCCGAGATTCCACTCCTGAAGTAAGCATATCAAAATCCGATATCACTATCTTAGAGAGAAAGTGCAAGCAAGGAAATTTCTTTGTTTACTGTAGGACAAAGTTACAAATTACTTCACCAAGGCTCTAACAAAGGAGCATCATCTCAGATTTATTTGAAGATGAAAATTTTCCAGGATCCACATTAAGGGGGAGTGTTGGAATTCATGCTCAAGCCCAATTCCATCAGGTAATGAGCATTCTGAAAATCCCTTGTTTATACCTATCTTTGAAACAAAAAAAACCACAAAAAAAGGAAGGCTCAAAAAATTATTATAGCAAAAACTCGACTCACATTTTGCAGAATTTTTCGATAGTGTATTGACTCAAAAAAATCCTAAGACTTTTCGATATCCAAAAGTTAGAATTTTTTGGGCTTGAGTGGTGTATGTTATGTAGCAAATATGGAATGAAATCGCATGCTGAGAGGGCGCTGACAACGTGCTGTTGCTCTATGCAACGTATTGCATATGTGGCTTGATTGATATGCATTTGGGATAATGAGCAAACTCGTTGGGGCAGTGATTACCTTACTATCATTACACGTGAATCATCGAACCTCTGTTTATGTAGCTATGAGGCCACTCCATCGCTGATAGGGCAGCGATGACCACACTATTGTTTATACACGTGCCCGCCTTTTTAATGATTGAATGGATGCATGGTTGAATGCCAGTGAGCTACCATATTTTGTATGGTTCTATGATTACCACATGAGGTGTGATTTATGGTAAATGATATGCAATAGTAAGCAAATGCTATATGTCTCTTGCTTTACACAGATATTCCTACTACGCAGTTGCATTTCGATTCCATTATTGGATTAGAAGTACGCTATTATACATGTATGCTTTTTGAAAATCACATTCGCAGAGTTCATGTATGGGTTTTGTTCATTCACTCTTTACTTAAACATAAGCAGAGTATTCATTTCATAATATAAGTATTGTGTGATTAGCAAAGCTTTTTATGCTATTACTAGTGTGGCAAAAACTAGACTCGAAAAACTTCTATTACTAGTCTCCGAAGGAAGTTTCATTTGTAAGCAAATATGGCGTCTTCGCAAGATTCTCATGCAACATCTATTTAGGTTAGTATTACAGTGTTTCACTTTGTGTATCAATCTACAAAAAGTGATACGAAGAATGACCTGAAAAACGTGAACTACAGATATCAATCAGACTCTGAAACGAAACGAAACGAAATGAAACGAAACTAGACAAAACGAAACGAAATGAGACGAAACTTGAACAAGTTTTGATATTGACATTGCTAAAGCGAAATGATAAAAAAACCCGGATGGATCTTAGATATGATTGTTGGTCACTGTTGGCTATATCATTTCTACAGTTATCCAGAATGTAGACAGACACTGCTGACCTACATTTTAGATTAATATAGCATTCAAAAAAACTGAACTAGTATGCGAAATAGATAAAACAAGTGAGTAAGATACACAAGCGATAGCAGACAATAATTCATTCAAGATCAGACAAAATTAAGAGTGATATGTGCGTAATAGCTATAGTGTCATCTATTGATCCTCTTGCTTTTCGAGTGCTGTATGATAGACCCACACAACGCATTGGCGTGAGAGAAGTGATGTTCTCTCTAGCTCCTCGACATAGGTTGAACTATTATTGTTCTCCTGTCTGCTCTGAGCTAATTTGTTTCTTGGGTTCTGGCGGTAGTCTATGAATGCATGGCCCTTCTTATAACAATGGATACACTCAAATTTTGGATTAAGCCAACATGAATTGACATTATGTCTGGCTCCTTCTGCTTGCTGATCTCGATTCTGCCTTCGATCTAACTCCCTCTTAGGCTTGAATTGCTTCTTTAATTTCTCTTTGTTGTTGTAGAGAGCTTGGTCAAAAGCATCCTTGTGATCAAGGTGATCTTGAGCTTCGACTGCTTCTCGAATCTTTGCCATCCCACTGCAGGTTTTTCAGCCGATCTTCGAGCACCATAATCTGACTACGTGATTTCGTCTGAAATATTGTGAGTAATGTATTTGTGATGCCACAGAATTGTTAAATATTGAATATAAGCATAAATATGGCATGATAAACCCAAAAATAAAGATATGAGCCAGATAAACATAAATCATGAAGAGGCCTAAGACATTTTTGAAGAATATATCTCCTAAGTACTTGCCTTGTAATTAAGGGCAAGACCTTCAAAAGGAAAAGACATTGCCTTGGATAGTCGTCCATGCAAAACGACTAGATATGAAAAGGCATGCTAAACTAGAGTAATTTTAACTGTTAGTTAAATATACCTCTTATGGTATAATTGAACATATACTCAATCTAATTGTTAACTAGACCTTTTCATGGGAGCGACGCACCTGTTGTTTTAGAGGTGTGTTTGTTTGCCCCATAGAACTTATATTGATCTCACACTTCAGTCTTGAGCATCGAGAGAGAAGAGTTTATGCATATGTTAGAGGTTGAAGAAGTGAATAGAGTGCTGGGAGTTATTCTCCCTTATCTCCATTCTCCGCACTGTTGAGTGTGAGTGATCTTGAGTCTACTAGAAATTTCTAACGCATCACATTAATTACTCTCTGATCAGATAGACTCTCTAGCACATTATAGTCGTTTGTTGTGTACCTGTAGAACACGCTCTAAAGAACTGTCTTAAAGCCATATTATTCGTCTGTCATGAATACTTTCTTTTCGGCACTCAATAACGTCTACATTTGGTACAATTTAGCACGATCATTGAATAAAATTGCATGTACACATATGAGATGACAGTCCCTGTCTAAAAACTTGAGTCTTTGATCTGTGTTCCTGATTGTAACTGACATAAGTTTCTAATCTGCTCTGGAACTAATTGTGTTCTTTAACCATAACCTTGGACTTACGTTGTTGAGGACTTCTGTCTAGAAACGAACAGTTCGTGAACGCAGTTAATTAATTGTCTGCACAACCACAAATACATCGAACATTTCTCGACTCTCTGTTGACACCTTAATTAGATGGAGTGTAGTACTGTCGTACTACTCTGATAACATCTCATCTGTAGAACATGTTTCATTCGATTTAATAGAGGCCAGATTGTTGTTCTAAAATTATTAACATTACACACCCCAAACACAAGTAATACTGGTTACTTTCTAGTGTCTGTTGACAACCAGAATAAGACTTGAAACCACTTGTCATAATTGTATCAAATACATAACTTTCTAACGCTATCCTTTGTGGGAACGACATTATTTACTACAAAGTCTATATTAACCTTGTTGGAATAGTACGACATATACCATTTTTTGGCGCCGTTGCCGGAGATAGCTTAGGAAAGTTATAAGAAATTTGACACATCCATGTATGTCAAATAGAGAATCCCAATTAGAACGATACCGTAAGCTTAGAGAGAAATTTTTACGAAGACAGAGTGAGAGAGAGAGTCAAAGAAATCTCGATGAAATCACTGCCCAGTTACTTGAACTCCTAATTAGCTTCGGTATGGAGGGTCTTGTTGCACATTTCACTTCTATCTTAAAAATTAAGTACAATTATTTTAAAGGGACTACTTTCGATGATGCAGATAGCTATGTCTCGCAATTTGAGTCAATTGCTAATGCAAATAATGAAATAACTGATGTAGATAAATTGTGAATCTTCCCTGGTCTGTTGAGAAAGTAGGCATGCATATGGTACAGTCAAGTTGAACCAGGCCGTGTAGGAATCTAGTTACTGCTGAAAGATGCATTTCTGAACCAATTTAGAGAAATCGGTTACAAATCTTGAATTCTCGGACATCTGAACAATGTTTAGAAGTAGACTAAAGAATCTCTTCAAAAATATATACAAAAGATTAAAAATCTTATAGGAAAACTAACCGATGTATATCCCGTTGACATGCAGATCGAATGGTTTTTGGCTAGTTTACCACCAAAGATTGATTGGTATTGTAGACAAGGGGGCATGGCCTCCTTAGCAACAGTAATAGCTAGTGCCAAAAAATTCGAGACCTCAAAACTAGCACAAAAGCGATGCTCAACTAAAAGATCTCGTAAGTCTAAGACTGATTCCAGTGACAGCGATGATGATTCAAATTCTGACTCAAGTACCAGTTCTTCAAGCTTGGAGTCCGAAAGCAGTGATTCATCAGAACCAGAAGCTAATAAAGGAGAAAGAAAGAATAAACGACGATCCAAGCAAAAGGACGCCACAAAAGCCATCAAGGAGAAGTCGTCAACTTCTAAAGTTGAAAAGCTTTGGAAGAGTAATATGGCTGACCTTAATAAAAAGTTTAATGATTTGAAAGGAAGACCTTTGAAGTTGCAAACAAAAGACCAAAAGCATCTTCTTCCAACTCAAGAATGTGGTGTACGAAATGTGGAACTTCTGGACATACTAAGAAAGACTGCACCACTGTAAATGTAAAATATATTGAAGATCCTGCCCAGGAGGTACTTTTTATTTTTCAGAATGATGCGACTACTAATTATATTCAGGGTACTACAGCATCAGCCCTGCATGATAGACCAAAGTTCTCACCAAGAAGACACAACCCTCCTGAATTCGTTGGACCAGCAAAGTCTCAAACTGCGACTAATCCAGTGTCGGGCAACTGCTACAACTGTGGAGAGCCGAGACAATTTTCACCTGACTATCCTCAATCCCGAAAGCCGATTGGTTATGTGTCGTTATGCTCGAACTGTAGGGAGCCTGGCCACAAGTATCATGACTACCCTCATCCGCAGAAGCCGCGACCCAAATATCAGTATGTAGCAACACCAGCTGCTGCCGACTCGAAAGCAAAAGCTTCGACTGATGCTGTTGTGCAAAGGATTGATGTTATTGAAGGAAAATTGGCAAAGAGAGAAGACCAGTCCTGGCCAAGTGACGTAGAGAAGATATTCAAAGTCACAATGAGAAGCAAAGGCTCTTCGAAACCCGAACAAAAATCTTCATCAGAATCAGAAGTTGATAAAGGAGAAAGAAAGAATAAATGACGATTTAAGCGAAAGGACGCCACAAAAACCATTGAGGAGAAGTCGTCAACTTCTAAAGTTGAAAAGCTTTGGAAGAGTAATATGGCTGACCTTAATAACAAGTTTAATGATTTGAAAGTGAAGATCTTTGAAGTTGCAAACAAAAGACCAAAAGCATCTTCTTCCAACTCATGAATGTGGTGTACGAAATGTGGAACTTCTGGACATACTAAGGAAGACTGCACCACTATAAATGTAAAATATATTGAAGATCCTTCCTAGGAGGTACTTTTTATTTTTCAGAATGATGCGACTACTAACTATATTCAGGTACTACAGCATCAGCCCAGCATGATAGACCAAAGTTTTCACCAAGAAGACACAATCCTCCTGAATTCGTTGGACCAACAAAGTCTCAACCTGCGGCTAAAACAGAGTCAGGCAACTGCTACAACTGTGGAGAGCTAGGACAATTTTCACCTGACTACCCTCAGTCCCGAAAGCCGATTGGTTATGTGTCGTTATGCTCGAACTATAGGGAGCTTGGCCACAAGTATCATGGCTTCCCTCATCTGCAGAAGCCGCGACCCAAATATCAGTATGTAGCAACAGCAGCTACTGCCGGCTCGAAAGCAAAAGCTTCAACTGATGCTGTTGTGCAAAGGATTGATGTTATTGAAGGAAAATTGGCAAAGACAGAAGACCAGTCCTGGCCAAGTGACGTGGAGAAGATATTCAAAGTCAAACGAGAAGCAAAGGCTCCTCGAAACCCGAACAAAAATCTTCAACAAAGCACAGTAAATCTTTGAAGAAGAAATCTTCTAGCAAGTCAACGAACAAATCTACGACTAAAGAAAATCTTAAAGATGACCCAGACTATGACTGTGATGCTGCAAAATAATTTGCAAAAGATACGTATGGTATGCATCCTATTTTGCCTATTGAATTTGAGGTGACAACTTTTCGTATTCAAGCTCAATGAACAGATGAAGAATGTGACCAATATTGAAGAACTAGCTGAAGCTCGTGAAAATTTTAACAAAAATTAATGGAGGAAATCTAGGAACAAAGGAAGAAAAAGTATGACAGTCGTATCAGAAAATGTGATCTAAAAGCTGATGACTTTGCGTTGATTTATGATAGTCGACATCAAAAGTTCCCCAAAAAACTCCATATGAGATGGCTTGGACCCTATAAAGTCATAGAGGTGTTTGAGAATGATTCTGTACAACTCCAATCACTTGAAGGGGAATTGTTACCTACATGTATTAATGGGTCTAGACTCAAGAAATACTACCTTTGATCAATTTTTTTTTTATTCTTATATTTTTCTAGTATTTTTCTAAAATTTATCGCGAATTTTCTTTCATCTTTTCTGGAATTGATCGCGACTTTTCTCCTATCTTTTCTAGAAATTTTCATGAAATTTTCTTCCACTTTCTAGTATTCTTCCAAAATCATTCTTCAAAAATTTTCAAGAATCTTTTCGAGAATTTTTGCGACACTCAAATTGTAATCAACTTGTTTTAATTTTCATAGAATGTTTTTTTTCCTCCAATTTTTTGAGAAATTTTCTAGCATTCTTTTGAGTGATTTTTATAATTTTATTCATTTTTCGAGAAATTTTCTAGTATCATACTAAAATTTTTTGAGAACTTTTCGTTAGTTTTTGTGACATTTTCTAGGATCTTGCGAGAAGGTTTCGCAAAATTTTCTAGAATCTTTCTAGCATATTTTTGAGAATCTCTCGAGAATCTCTCGTCCTATCTTTTGTATTCCTCCATTAAAAATGTTGGCCACGTGAACATTATTCACACGTGTGTACGTCCAGATATCAAAATGGATATTGTTTTGATATGTGTGTACGCCCACGTATCAAAACGGATATTGTTTCTTATTTATTTATTTCTTTTCTTTTTACAAATGGTCTTCTGTCATTAAGATTGATCTGTCAAATCATAGTTTGAAACTCTGAGCCATGCACGTCCTTAATAATGGAAATGACAGATGTCATGTCACCAATGACACGTCATCATCCTCTCCACACCGCTTCTACATATCACAAGTTATTTTCTATTTTTCTTCTTCACACTTTCTTCTTGCGTTTTCATGCTTTCCTGTGCTCAAAATTTTTGTGATCAAGCACTCTCTTATGATCTGTCGCATTCTACGGAGCTTTCGTGAAAAATTCAATACAATGGCTTCTGGATCGAGTTCTAGCTCCTCAATTACTTGGAAAGCATGCACATGAATCCGTCTGGCATCAATCCAGTCCTTTTTGGATCAATGCAGATTGGGAAATTTGAAAGTGGATCCTTTAGTCACTTTGTCTGAAGTCAGTACTGAATTTTTGAACTCCATCCATGCAGTTTCTGAGGTGGATTTCAAAGTCCATGTGCGAGGCAAATTTTTCACTATCTCTGAAGAAGGACATGTCCTGCACAACGCTGAGATTACCATTGGATGGTAAACTTGTTTCTACAAACAAAGATTCAGTGGATGAAGCTGTCAATTTTATGAGTAACTACTTCGTACCAACGAAGGCGTACAAAATTTCGATGATAAAGAATACCACCTTTGAGCTGTTTTGTAAATATGCCAATCAAACACTATTTTTGGCGGATGCGGATGCAACCATTTCTGTGCAAAATTTTGGATATATATTGGATGTGCTAGCTGGTAATCGTTTTTGCTTCGGTGTTATCGCTTACAAGGCATTTTTGAGGTGGATTAAACACCAAAAATTTTTTGGAGTCGGAGCACACGTTTCGCGACTATGCGAACATTTTGGAGTGTTACACGATCAAGAGAAAATCATGCTGATGTGACGACTATTGCCTCCAAAACCCATTGACCTTTCTAGCCTCCTGACTGTTCCAACCACAACTACCACAACAGTTGTTGCGCCAGCCATGGATGCTATGGATATTGATGTTGGTGCTTCTCAAACTGATGCACCTGCTATTATGACCATGGATACTGATGAAGTCGCTACTGCTTATTTATCAAAGCCAATCTTTGCTTCAATCTCAGAGAAGCAGAAGAAGAGTTTAAACTCCTCGGACGACGATGCCACTCAAGATAGTGGACGAGCAGCACCATTTTGTGACACTAGGGCAACAGACAACCAAGAGGACGAACCAGCTAACCAGCACCAGTGCTTCCGCACCATGTTAGAATGAGCTAGGAATTTAGTGACTGAGGTTTATGAGTTTGACAAGTATCACCAGAAGCTCACGATGGAGTTTGTCAACTCAGAGTGGAAATGCCAAGACTCTCTTAATGAGTCTTTTGAGAAGATCGATTCGCTCGAATTAGACAACACACAACTGATTGAATGAAATCATTCTCTCGAAACATAGCTTCAGACTGCAATAAACAAAGCTGATTCTTTGAAGCAGTCTAATAAGGCGATTGATGCCAAATCTGTAAATTTTCAGACTCAAAATGATTCTTTAAAACAATAGCTGTTGACTACAAATCAACACAATATCACTCTCCAAAAATATTTACAAGAGGAGCGAATGACTCGAATAAAAGCAGAAGCTGCTCTTACTCCGTGCAGCAATGCAAGCTCGATCACAGTAGACCTCATGAAACTAAACCAGCTCCAAGACCAGATGCTAGAAAATTATTGAGGCGAGTTCTTGCAACTTCTCGAGAATGCGAAGGCACTTGTCGACGAAGAGTTGGCTGAGTTGAAGGAGCTATCTAGTGACGACACCCCAACTTGCAGTGGGCCAGACTCTCGTGAAGAATACCTTTAGGCCCTGCTTTGCATTGATGATCTGACGCAACAAATTCACGTTGTGCTTGTCTGCTCGGGAGTTACTGACCATCTAGAGTATTTAGAGGCAGTCGCGAAGATCGACAAGCTCAAAGTCCACTTTACTTAGTTAACTCAACTAACAAGCATCCACATGTTCAACCCTAGATCCAAGCACACAAGCATCAAGGAGATGAAGTTAGTCGTCACGCGGAGGTTCGATCCCATGAGAGCGATAACATAAAACAAATCCAACATGTAAGGATGATTCACAACTAGCTCTAAGATCCATTAACATTAAGCATTAACCCTACATCCATTAACACTAAATCTACAATGATGATAGCTTACTCGTTCTCTCTCTTCCCTATGTTTTAACTTGTCAAATCTTTCTTGAAACCCTACACATGAAGTTCGATAGGTTTCAACCTTCCTGAACAGCTATCGGATCTCATTTGGTGTGACTGGACGATCAGATGCTTGTGTCGCGTTCAAGGGTGGTTGCATCCAATTCATTTTGAAGGCGCTCTCATTCAAGCGCAGCCATATCCAATTGCCCTTGGAGCAGCAACACCTATTGTTTGGCATCTTGGATGGCTTTGTCCACTTGACCTTGCGTTGTCGTCAATGTATTCTTAAGAGTCTCCACATAGCCTTCTAGAGCATCGATTATTTGTTGGGCTTTCTTCATCTCGGCCTCAAACTTTGACTCATGTTGTTTGGCGACCTTAAGCTCCCGATTCAGCTGTATCACGTTCTGGCTGATCAAGGTATTCTTTGATCCTAGTTCCGAGATATGCTTGTCCATTGCTGTTTTTTCATCTTGTATGGTCTGGATCACTCACGCAAGGTTAGTAACTAAACTCATAGTGTCACCAGTATCCACAGTTGGTGCTGTAGCAGTAGCAGCAGCAGGTAATCCAGATCCAGAAGCTTGACCTGGGTTGCCTTGAGGTTTCAGTTGTATATCTTCTTCCTCAAATACATCCTCTTCTTCATAACCATCTGGTATAGTAGCATCGAACTGCTTTGGTGACGAAAATGCATGGGCGACCCTGATGGTATCTTGTGCTACTTCGGCTTGATCTTGTTGATCTATCTGAAAGGATGAATAAAAAATTGTAGAACTATCATGGAACTGTTCGAATTATGTTCCAGGGAATAGATGGATTCGATCAAATAGTTGTCATTGGTCTAGTACAACTCATCAGTGGTATCAATAAAGGGCTTGAAGATACTCTAGCGTGCTTATGATTTGGGGAGGGCTGTTTGCCAGAAGTGATTCCTATGGCTGCAAGAGTGGTCTCAGTCACATGCACCTTGTGGGTAACAGTCTGGTAGGTGATATAAAATTTGATCTTGCCCTCAGTCCCAGGTGCTAAAAGCCATGGTTATAAAATCCATATTGATTCTTCTTAAAAAGGCGTGCTCGTGGATCCCCATTGTGGTGAGTAGGGGCCCAACAAGGTATCGACATTATGGACTCCGAGATCATCCAAGTAGATTTCAAGGAATTTCTGCAAGTAGTCTTTGAAGGCAAACTGCATGACTCTTTGAAATGAACTATGTGCATTGCAAAGTCCAAACGGCATAATTTAGAGACATAAGTTTCCCATTCTGTTGCAAATGTTGTTTTATGGCAATCTGCAAGTTTAATCTTAACTTGGTTGTAACCACTAAATCCATCCAAAAAACTGTATGCTTCGGCTCCAACAAGTCGGTCCAATATGCTTTCAAAAAAGAGTAATGGAAAGTGATCATTTTTCTTCACTTTGTTCAAAGCCTTGAGATTCATACAAATTTGCATCTTCCCATTCTTCTTAGGAACAACGACAATTGGAGAAATCCATTTCACATATTCGATAAACAAGGGTTAGATCACTGGATAGGTACCTAACTATGCATAGATGCTGTTTTTAGTTAGTTTTCTACTTTCTCCCTTAGCTCTATTCACCACTAACACTACTCTCCCTTAACTCTACTCCTCTATACTATCAGTCTTCATGGTTTTGGGTGAAGGGAAGGGGTAGAAAAGAAGAGGAAGAGAGAAGAGAAGAGAGAAAGAGAGAGACATGAGATGGAGATTAGCTCAAATGCTCAATGTCATTGCTTATGGAGAAACCTTAACTAATCACAAACAAAAAGCATGGAAGAAATGGAAATAACAAGCAATCCCAACAATAGCATAAGCAAGAGTGATTAGCAAATGAGAATGCTTGAGCTCTCAAAATGATAGAGTCTCCTCCTCTCTATTAAGCATGAAAATAGTGTACAAATGGTGTCTTTTTATAAAATAGGGAAGGCCCTTGCCCCTCAATCCTATTGGCTAATAATCACATTGATCCTATCCACTCATCTTGGACCCAATTTGATCCAAGGGTCCATAAAAAGTACATTAAACTTCACAAGCTTCATGTGAGTCCCCATTTGGACCCAACTCTAAAAAGTGATCTCTAAGTTTAAAAATGACTTTGGGCCTCTAGTTTTATTTTAATTCCAAGGCCCAAGTCAATTTTATTTTTACACTTAAGCTTGCGTGCTCATTGGGCCATGGGCTTACGCGCACAGGATGCCATGCCCTCGTAACACATTTTATTGGATGATTTTATTTATTTACACTTTGTTGGGAATACCCCCAACATGACCCACGGCCTGAAGTAGTGCCAGTCCCTCGACACTCTGTCGATTTAGTAAAGAGTTTTTCTTCGCCCGCCTTGGCTGGATCAAGTAGGTCATGACGTCCTCCATAAAGTTGAGGCGGTCCAGTTTCTTCAAGTCCTTGGGCACGAGAAGGGACTTGTGGACTCCTCTCAGCCAATCTTGGTCGACCCATGCTTGGAATCTGCATGTCCATGGATTGCCTAGAAGTGCAGCTCGGTAATACACACGAGTGATTGGCAGCTGATCTTCGACTTTGTCTGAAGGTAGCGCCTTATTAATGTCAAAGAATATGGGGGGGGGGGGGGGGAGAAAATCGTCCCATTTAGGTTCGATCCCCATTAGATGTTCTAAGTCCCTGACATAAGTGGCTGCCGTTCGGATTATTGGATTAGGGCAGTTGACATAGTAATTCGTGAATGTGGTGAGAGCCCTTCTGGCATCCACATCTTTGAGAGTACTATGCAGTTTACATCTGCAATACTTGATGATGATGGATTGGTCATTTCAATTATCGGTGTGCCAGAAATACCATTGCTTGTTAGAGTTGCCAAAAAAAAGTGGCCTGAGAGTGATGCGTGAAGCTATTCTACGAGGCGTTGATAAATTTGGAGTGAGTGTAAAGGGTATTTAGGTACGCATTTTTTCCCTCTCTATTATATCAATTTTCTAATGTATTATCATACTTGTATCGATGATTGATAAATTCACCAATGTGTTGCCCAGGTGAATATGCTAGGTGTTTATATTTTATGTCACCTAGATGACTCACCACAATTGCCCATGGGTGATTGTGATTTGGTTGACCCTTCCTTGTTTGGGAGTATGAATGACCATTGGATACATTATTACTTTGTGGCAGAGAGACTATTTGATTCAGCAACGTCTTTGCCGGCACAAGGAGGGATGAAGAAGAGTCCTCATTTTCTGCATTTCATTGTAGAGATGTGTTGCAAGCATTCAGGTGTGGTTGTTGACCCATTTATGGGTGGAGGCGGAACATTGTATGCTTGTAGACGCACAAGACGACATTGCATTGCTCATAAGCCACATTGTAAATCCATGTAATATGATTAAGTCCTTTTTTTAACGATATTTTGAGGTACATACTTCTAATTATATTGCAGTCTTTTGTAAGTACATGATCAAATTTATCTGAAATGAACTTTTCGAAACATTTCAAAGAAGCACAAGAACATGAAAGCAGATTTTCAATTTCAAAATTGCAGAAAACATCAAGATGCGAAAAAAGTGTCTCACATGAATTGTCTCAAACATTCTATTGCAGTAGTGTAAATGTAAAAAGACCTTTGCATTGTCCTTGTGCGTGTTGAGTTGTAGTCAATCAACAACATTCGTAGTAAGTGTTCTTCTGTCCAGAAATTCGTCATCCTACGAGCCAGTTAATCCTTGTAAAAATTCAGTTTTTTAACAGGTAAATTTTCTTTTGCAACACTGCGTTGTCCCTCCTTACCTTTGCAACCTATAAACCTCTTTCTTTTTCCCATATTTCGTCCAGACACCACCGAACTCGGATTGTTTAGGTTGAAAGCACCGGGCCTTTTATTAGGGTTTTGAAAGAATTTATCTTGGAGAGTAGAAAAACTTGGTCTTTTGAGTAGGCATTCAATTTCTCTGATGTCTTCCGCATCACCAAGGTTGGCAAGTAGTTTGGTAGAGGGGTTTGCAGCTAAAGAAAATCATTGAAGTAATAATGGACTTTGTCCTAAAATACAGATTTGATAGAGTTAAAGCAATATAAAAAATAAAAAGACAACATCATAACTTTTTCTATTGTGTCCTTATCAAAAATGGAACATCAGAATTGAATGCTGACGATTTTAACTCGTCAAGGAAATAGTTTTGATCTGATTGAAATGGCAAGTTATTTGGATTAGTATCCAAAGAGTTATGACAATTCTTGATTCCTAGCTCTAGTTTTGCTAGTTTTCTTCCTTCAAAATTCTCAGAACTGTTTTGTGGCTAATATACCTCCCAAATCACATTCAATTATTAATCTGATTTTGTAGATTGATAGAGCTTGTTGTTAGCTTTTCGGATATACTAAGCTTTTGTAATCTGGATCAATATTGTGAAAGTTATGATCAGATAAGTGAAGATGGGTCAGACTAGTTAGAATTCTGGAAATTTGTTTTACAAGTGAGAGAGAAGCACTTCAATTTTTCATTAAAGTCCATTGCACATAAACTTCAGCTTAGCATACCATAATCTACAAGTCCTTCAATTCTCAAGATGGATGTGGATTCCGATTTTGAGTATATAGATGATCGTGACTCTGAATACTAAGATCAATCTAACTATGATTTTGAAGATCAATATTATGAGCACAACGATGACGAATCCAATCAGTGCGGCGAATCCAATCAATGCAAAATAGTGTCATATGGAGACTATTTGGAACATAATAAAAGACATTATGATGATTATGATGATCAATAAGTTTACCGGATCAGTCAACATAACCCAAGTGGTGGTGTTTATAGCAGTGACAGTGACAATGAGCAGCTGAATTCACGTCAATCAGAACGTCATTGTTACCAATATCCTCATATGGACCAATCTTCCAAGCCCATGGTGTAAATAGTATTCAAAAGATTCGCGAAATAGTTACATGTAGAAGCTCGTGGCTTTCTTGTTGAAGCTCGAAAGATTCACGAACATAATCTTTATTATTTCCGCATGCAAATTCAATCAAAGCATAAACTGTTCTATTAGTACATAGATAAGATATAGTCCCAATTGAAGACATTGATATCAATTTGAGTTATTCAAACTTTCATCATGTTCTCTATGGAAGAATATTTACTATTTTTTCTACAGTGGTATTAGAACATACGAAATTAAATCTGATACAGGTGTTAGAGTATAATGGTATCAGACTATTGGAAATTAAAGACTTCACTCTTATTGAAGGGCAAAGGTCTATGGCAATGGGTAGAACCAATTGAGGAGAAGCCAGTAGCTACTCCTGGAAAAGAACTTCGAGAATGGAGTGTTAAAAATGACAAAGCTATAAGAATTATTGTGTCTTCAGTGCATGACAATATAATGCTAGATAGTACATCAATTTGGAACGCAAAGGATTTATGGGAAGAATTGCAAACCAAGAATGAGACTCGATCTCGTAATCAGATCATGTTCTTGGAAGACCAATTAAATTACCTATAGTGGGATGACAAAGACTTGAACACATTCGTGCGAAAGATTAAAGATCTATTTATTTCCTTACAGAATTCTGGTGCAGAAAATACAATTACAAAGGAAAAATAGCTTAATGATTTTCTTCGAGCCCTATCCAGGTCATTCCACACAACTTGAACCTTATTGGCGAAAGATGCAACAATGACACTTCAAAAGGCAATAGACGGAGTTAAAGAGGAAATAGAAGCTCATGAACACTATGACGATAATGGCGATTCTGAAAATGCTCTATTTACTCAAAAGTATAAGTCTTCTAAGAAGTCTAAGTTTAAGAGTGAGTCGTCTAAAAAGAATGATTCTAAGACAAATGATCAACAATCTAGAAAACAACATAAATATTCTTGTGATAAGAAGATCTGCAACAAATGCAAAAGATCAGGTCACACAGAAGATAAGGGTTGGTTAAATCCAATGATTGAATGGATTCATTATCATAAACGGGGTCATGTAGCAGTAGACTGCTATCAAAATCCCAAAAGGGAGCAAAATCGAAGCGAACCTTTAGATTCAAACTATGTCAAAGACAAATGCTCCAGAGCAGCAGAAGATAGGCTGACAAGGAACTCAACAACTTATGTTAGTGCTGATCTATGTTGTTCATCTGATTCAAAAATTCGAGAAGTAGTACTTGATTTGGGAGCCACCTCGCATTTTGTTTTTTTGAAACAAATTTTATTTGAGTACAAGAAGACAAACTATTCGAGGTTCATTATACTTGGAGACGGTTCTAAACACGTAGTTGATGGAACTGGTGTACTATGGCTATACACAAATCAGGGAGACATGAAATTAGAGAAAGTTCTCTATGTCCCTACTCTTGATAAAGATCTTTTATTTGTAGCTAAGATAGTCGATACAGACATGTCAGTAACTTTCACGAAGAACTCTTGTAAACTGTTCAAGGAAGATTCTGATAATCTGGTTGCTAAAGACAACAGAGAAGGAAATTTATATCACCTGAACATTCAAACAAGTCAATCAAACTTAGGAATCAACAGATGTACTGTGGCACAAGAGGCTATGTCACATGAACATGGAAGCCTTGTACCAAGCCAACAAAAGTTAGGGAATTCAAGGAGTCAAAATCAAAAGTAAAGATATTCGAACTACCTGTGAATCCTGTCTTAAAGGCAAGATGACTAGAACACCTTTCAGTAAGGATATTTATAAAGCAACTAAGATACTTAAAATTGTGCATTCATATATTTGTGGACCATTCGGAGTATTATCGGTGGATGATGCAAAGTACTTCATTATGTTTATTGATGGCTTCAGCAAGTTTGTTGTGGTATATTTTATTTGTATTAAATCTGAAGCTTTGAAGAAATTTGTTGAGTATATGAATTGGGATGAGAAGCAGATACGAAATAAGCTGAAGCAAATTCGCACAGATCGTGGAGGTGAGTACATTTCCTACGAATTCAAGGCAGACTGTACTAATCGAGGTATTATGCATACGAAGACTGCATCATACACACCTCAGCCGCAATGGAATAGCTAAACAAAGAAATCGTACACTAATGGAAGTTACAAGGTGTATGATGGCTCATGCGAAGGCACCAAAATAGTTGTGGGCAGAAGCAGTGGCTACATCAAATTATCTTCAGAATCGTATTCTGAAATCTCGAATACCGAATAAAACTTCTCATGAGATATGGTGGAAGTCAAAGCCAAATCTAGCACATGTTCGGACATTCCGATTCGCAGTGTATATGCACATAATAGATAAGCTGAGAAAAAAACTCGATGCAAAAACAAAACAAGGTTTTCTAGTAGGATTCGAGTTACATTCGTCATATTATCGTGTCTATGTACCCGAAACTGGCATGATAAAAGTTGTTCGAGATGTTAAATTTGATGAGACAAAATACATAGCAGATAGTGATCTAGTCGGCTATGAAATTCTCAAAAACTATTATGGGCTACCAACGACGACAGAAGAAAAACAAGCAGAAAATGAAAGAGAGTTACCAAATTCAGAGGGAGGTCAAGATCGAGTGCATGACAGACTCGAATCGCCATTTTGAATTCCAGTAGAAAATCTCGAATCAGAATCGAACTCAAAACCCGCAGAATTGAACTCGAAACCACCTGTGAGAAGATCTGACAAACAATGAAAGCTACCAGAAAGGTATGGTCGAAAAGCATTGGATCAGGATTTTACAGTGAATTATCAAGATCAAATAGAAACTCAAGTGAGGCAAAATAATTCTATTTTTGTTTTCGATATTTATTTTCAATTGAGCAATACAAAGGCCAATTCAGGCAATGAAGTTGTCAATGAGGCAAATCACTCAAGGACCTCATCTCCCTTGAGGTCACAAGAACCGTTGCATCACGTTCAACCACAAGCCTTGTCTAATACTTCTGTGAAATGGAATTAATAGACAAGAATAAAACTAATCTATATGAATGTTTCACATTCTGTATAGAGTGCACAACAAAATGTGATGAAACTAGTAATATACAAGCTGGAAATTATCCTAGATATGAGATGGGACAAATAATCAAAGATCGACTACATCAAAGTTTCCAGTTTGTGGTTCAAAATATTGGAGTTATCAATATTTGTAAACATGATGATGTAATCTACGAAAGGTTTTTCGTAGAGACTTTGAGTAAAAGAGATATCATCACTCTCTGCAAGCATCTCATTCACTCGATGTTTTTGGAAATGAATGTCCATCTAGAAAATCATTTGTTATTTCCAGAAATGATCAATCGAGGCACATTAGTCCTTAAATTGGAAATTGGTCGTGACAGTAATTCTCTAATGTGAGATGTTAACAATTCAAATGCAAAATTTATGGTTATTATCAAAGCACTTGGATTGAACAATAAAGTGACCATCCTAGAACATGACAAAATCTTCAGACCAGCATAGCCAGATGCAATGCTAAAACATGATCCTAAAGGAATTGGATAGATGTTGTAAAGCTACCTTTACAAGCGTTACTTCTGGCGCCACTGGCGCCAACATTGTCCTCAGCACCACTGTTGATGTTGAATTTATTACTTCTACCCTCCTTAAATTCCATTTTAATCTGCCTCCATTCATGCCGCATATTTACTAACGTTGTTGCGCAACCTGCATATTTACATGCAAATTTTACTTCATAGGATAGATCCATGTAAAATGGGAAAAGTTATCAATAAAAGTCACAAGATGCACTTTCTAAATGGATTTGGTCCTCATTGGACCACAAAAATCACTATGAACCAAATCAAATTTGTCAAGAAACCTTATAGTTCCATCAATTGGAAAAGGTTTTCTTTGAAACTTTCCAAGTATGCACCCCTTGCATACATGCCCTTTCGGCTGCTCAATAGTAGGAATATCTTCTATCATATTAAATGTCTTCAGCTTCTTCAAACTTGCAAAGTTGAGATTCCCAAATCTTGCGTGCCACAATTCAGCCAACTCCAATTATTGTGTTGTAGAAGCAACAAGACATGTAGAGGGAATTCGTCCCTCATATGTATCCATAATAAATAAGCCAACATGCATTGTTCCCGAAACAATAATCAAGAGTGAACTTTTAGGATCCTTGCCAAGACACTTATCTTCTTTGAACTCAACAACTAGTCATTGCTTCAACATAGTTGAAATTGAAAGAAAATTCTTCTTGATTCCTGGAACATTTAGCACATTCTTAATCTACTTTTCTTCAAAATTAGGCAGAATGATGGCTACAATTCCAATTCCATGAATAGAATAAGATGTATCACCTGCACATTGTACCTTACTTCCATTTTGCACTTTCACTAATTTAGTGAATGCTTCTTTGCGAGAAGTCATATGATGAGTAGCACCACTATCAATCACCCATTCAATGGGCTGAAAATCAGCAACTTGCAAGACAAAATCTGAATTTCTCATAGATGTAGAAGTACTAGTAGAAGCAATATTAGACACAAAAGCATGGTCTTGGTTGAAGAGATCACCACTAGCTTCAAGCTCTTGCTCCAAAGTAGCAAGTGAATCACAAGTATCAATTCCTTTATTCTCCTCTTTCGCAAGCTTCTTCTTACAATCCTTGATGAAGTGCCCATACCTTTTGCAATAGTGGCATTTCCCTTTCTTCTTTTGAGTGTTGACATTTTCACCTCCAACGGGCTTTTGCTCATCCGAGGCTTCCCCTTTCCTTTTGACTTGCCTTTGCCCTTGTCTTTCGTGAAGAAAGCTTCATCTTGTTGAGTGTCACCCGCAAAAGTTTGCCTTGTTTGCTCCTCTTGAAGAAGTAGCCCGACAAGTTCATCAAAGGAGAGTTGTTGTCCCCTAAGAGAGATAGAGAGCCTTTCCACAACCAAATCTACTCAAAAAAATTTCAGCAAACAAAGAGCTAAAAGTAGGAGCAAAGATGTCTTTCAATCTACAACCAAAGAGCCCAAAAGATAATGGAAAGATGGCTGTCTTTCTGCACAAAAAAAAACCGAACTTCTTGAAAATTAGTTTAGCTTCGATTGAAGCCTACGCCAAAACCCAATTAGGAAGCCAAATAGTATGATCAACACACACTCTAGTAGGGCTGTTGAAAATGCCCTATTGCTTGTTGAGAATCTGCAAATTTTCAACCACAAGTTGACCTAACCCTGAATAGGGTTTGCTGAATTTTGGGCACCCTCCTACACAAATGCAAAATTGAAAACAAAAACAACAAGATAATGAGACACTACAACCAGAAATCAGTAGTAGATTTTTGGGTGCCCTCCTCGAAGCAAAACTTGCTGAAACTGGTTGCATAAAAATTAGATTTGAGATTCTGATTTTTGGGTGCCACAAGTTACTCCTCCAAGATCTCTGTTGGGCGCCTTCCTTCAACCTGAAAAGAGGGACAAAAGCTTATCCAAACTGTTGGGGGTATTTCCAACAAAGTGTAAATAAATAAAATCGTCCAATAAAATGTGTTGCGAGGGCATGGCATCCTGCGCGCGTAAGCCCATGGCCCAATGAGCACGCAAGCGTAAGTGTAAATAAAATAAAATTGACTTGGGCCTTGGAATTAAAATAAAACTAGATGCCCAAAGTCATTTTTGAACTTAGAGATCACTTTTTAGAGTTGGGTCCAAATGGGGACTCACATGAATCTTGTGAAATTTAATGTACTTTTTATGGACCCTTGGATCAAGTTGGGTCCAAGATGAATCGATATGATCAATGTGATTATTAGCCAATAGGATTGAGGGATAAGGGTCTTCCCCATTTTATAAAAAGACACCATTTGTACACTATTTTCATGCTTGATAGAGAGGAGGAAACTCTATCATTTTGAGAGCTCAAGCATTCTCATTTGCTAATCACTCTTGCTTATGCTATTGTTGGGATTGCTTGTTATTTTCATTTCTTCCATGCTTTTTGTTTGTGATTAGTTAGGGTTTCTCCATAAGCAATGACATTGAGCATTTGAGCTAACCTCCATCTCATCTCTCTCTCTTTCTCTCTTCTCTTCTCTCTTCCTCTTCTTTTTGACCCCTTTCCTTCACCCAAAACCATGAAGAATGCTAGTGTAGAGGAGTAGAATTAAGGGAGAGTAGTGTTATGGTGAATAGAGTTAAGGGAGAAAGTAGGAAACTAACTAAAAATAGCATCTATGCATAGTTAGGTACCTATCTAGTGATCTAACACTTGTTGATAGGCGGGAGGGCTATGCTACGCAAGATCTTCAACCCTACAGTGGCGCCATTGCCAGGGATAGGCACTAACTAGTTTAGTTGCATTTTAGCTATTTTCTTGCTATTTAGAGTAGTTTTAGGTAGATTTTTGGGTGTTTAGAATTAGTTTTTTGTATTTTTTTGTGTTTGGACTGTTTACAGCTAGCGGAAGAGGTGTGAGAGGGTAGAGGAGGCCCTGAACAGCCTCTAAGGGCTTGAAACCCAAACCAACCAGCAAAAAAACCCAAAAAACACACCAATCTGTACTTTGGAGGGAAAAAGAGCCTAAAATCTCATCAAATTTTTATATCTCTAAAATCAGTGAGAATTACCCTTTGCATGACTGGCAGCAGCTCTAGGGTATTGTCCCAGACCTGCATAGAAGCCTGCGAGAGTTAGTTCCAAGCAGATTGCAAAAATCAGAGAAAAATCATAAAAAATTCAAAAAACCCTTGAAAAAATTAAAAAAAAAATCAAATCTTTATAAGAACTCGCAGAGCCCTCGAAAGTTCCATCTCATTGGGACCAGGAGACAGAGAAGCTTGCGATGCCTGTGCGAGAATTCCCAGTGAAAAAAAGGTGAGAAAGTACCAGTGAACCCTCGCAGACAACAAAATTTTTAGTTGCAGTGAGCAAGAACTCTCGCAGAGGATTCTGAAATTCCATCTTAGTGAGACCAGGACACAGAAGAGCTTGCGAGAGCTAGTTTGATTTCAGTGATCAGGAAATTGGGTTTAAGTGCTAAAAAATCACTAAAAGAGTGAAGATCCTGCAAATCATTCCAGTAAGAATCTCGTAGACCCTATCAATCAATTTAGAATATTAATTTCCATCAGTGAGGAAGCCTGCGAGAGTTAGTACAAAGATTTGGTGAAGATTAAGCCAAAATAGTGGTTTTGAACCCTCGCAGACAGTAAAATTTTCACTTCTTGCGAGAGTTAACTCTTGCAAACAATTCTATAGTGAAATCTAACCCAGATCCAGCAATAGCATGAAAGATAGCAAATCAAGCACCACACCTTCCCAGATTAGTAGCTGTGCAACAAGAGACAGAATCGGAACCAGTACCAATGGATCCAATGGGCCAACCCGTACCTGTCGCTCCCTTGCAAGCAGTCCGAAGAGCACCACGGATGAAAATACCAAAATATGACGGATCATCACATCCCATCCGATTCCTCCAGATCTACGAGCAAGCTTGTGAAATCTACGGTAAACGAACACCTGCGGAAAAGCTGATGTTGTTTACTATGTCCCTATTGGCAGTGGCTTAGGATTGGTTTTTCAACTTGTCAGAGGAAGAAAAATCTATCTGGGAGGTGGTTAAAACGGCTCTCATTACGCACTTTAAACCAAAAAAGTTTTTGGACGACCGTTTCTCTTGCTGAGCAAAGTTAAGATGGGGAAACGAGAAAGGGTCAGGGACTATATTGAATGGGTCAAACACCTACAATTCGAGTGCAGTGCAGCCCTAACTCCCGATCATGCGGTGATCATGTGGTTCCTAGCCGGACTACCACGAAGCATGAGAAGAGAACTGAAACGACGGGGGCAGTACGCTACTCTACAAGAAGCTATGGAAGATGCCATCAGGGAAGAGGATGAGGGATCTGATGACGAATATCCATCCACCCACACTTCTACTCCCTTGTTAGCATCATCATCATCAAACGCGTATGCTCTATCCATAGAATTGTTGTTGGAGCAAATGACAAAATTACACAAACAATAGATGGAGCAACTTACGGCGTAGTTTGACCATAAACTGAAAGCCTTACAAGGAGCTATAGCAGTAACGCCACATCAACCAAAACCAAACCAGCTGTAGTATCCTAGACGGGAGAATGTATGGTGTTCAGTGTGCACGTAGAACCATACAGCGAACGAGTGTCCAGTCCTAAAGCAAAATCTGAGATTGACACATAGATTTTGTCATCTGTGCAATGCAACATCGCACGATATAGCATTTTGCCCGTTTAACCCCCGGATTGTTCAACAGAAGAGAATTCCTTATCAAACTTCTTATTCTTACCATCAAGAGGCACCCAACGCGACACCAAGGTACGGTGCACCGAATCAACAACAGCGTATGGCCTTACCTGCACCACCAGGGCCAGCCAATCAACAAGTGGCCCATGTAAACCTGACAGTAGCGGAACCAGAGATGCAAATGCCACCTCAACCTTAGCAGGATGAATGGTACGGACCAGATGAACCATTTATAATCTCACCTTCAAAAACAGAGAACAGGCTGTAAAGGTTGATCCAACCACATGGGCGGTGAAACCTATTGCATCCAAGGCTGATGACGGATCATCTACGACAGATCAAACGATTGATCGCCCAAGGCCAGCCAAGGGAGGTCACTATGATACAGAGACAAATGTCGTAAGATGGACAAATGCATTAGCAACTATTGACTGCCGGACATGTCAATATGAATCAGCTCCGGAACCCAGTACATCTTCACCCAAATGTTACACTATGGACACACCAATCACCTTTGGGGTGAATATGATAAACGTAGCATGGCTGTCAATGGAACCTATTGAGAACCCAGTGGATGATGATCTAGTCCCTTGGCAGCATGTTCTAACTTATAATAAGAAAATTGAGCTGACTGATGAGCAGGTCCTACACCACATGGATCCAGATTGATACGAAACCAAGAAAGTACCAGCTCAACCACTGCAAAAGTCTACTATGGCGAAAGTCTCAAGGATCGATCCACCCAAGGCACCTGCGAATAAGAAGAATCAGTTGAAGCAACGCTACAACCAGGTGATATGATGGAGTGATCTACTCGAAGAGGCGATAGCTACAGTGGATATTGATATTCGCAACCATGAGGCGAATGTCACGGCAGTCCTGATGAGAGACAACAAGGATGAACCCACCAAAATGACAAAAAAGGGCAAAAATCAGGTGTTGGATTCCTTGAAGTCAATCAAGATAGACTCAGTTACAACGTCATCTTCTACACAGGTGACAGAAAACCAGAACATGACTAGTCGGGCTAAGATCAATATGCTGAAGGAGAAAATGACAAACGGATATGGCTGCTAAGATGCGAGACCAGAGACAAGGTGCAGATACCAGCCAAAGCCAAGCCACATCATCCAGAGGTTCGCGCACGATATCTGCCAGTCGGGCCTTCCAAAGACCAAAGTCTGTGGAGGAGAAAATAAACGAATTCCTATCAAAGTATACCCATGAATCATCAAGAGACGGTTGGCAGATATCGTTTTTAGCTCAGACAATAAAGGGCAAAGAATTGCAAGCATTACTCGCCCTCCAATCACAACCAGAGTGGCGTCAACAATTGTTCGAAAGAGACTCTGCGGCCATTAGGGCCTATGTGACGAGTCCACAACAATTACAGGTGAACGCGCACTTCCTACCATGTACACGACGATTCAAATGGGCGGAATGCGGCACCCCTCTGGAAAAACTCACAATTCAAGACTTCAATTGGCCGATCATTCATTCAGAGTATGGTTGGACTATAGATGTGGATGCCAGAAGGGCTCTCACCACATTCGCGAATCACTATGTCAATTGCCCTGATCCTACAGTTCGCACGGTAGCCACTTACGTCTGGGACTTAGAACATCTAATGGGGATCGAAACTAAATGGGACAATTTTCTCCCCCCCATATTCTTTGACATTAATAAGGTGCTACCTTCAGACAAAGTCGAAGATCAGCTGCCAATCACTCGTGTGTATTACCCAGACATGGAAGATGTTTATGATGGACCAGCCAGGACTCACAACCAATGAATCTTGCTAAACCAGGAGAACTCAAAAAAATTGTTCAAGTGGGAGCACAACTTACTCCCGAGCAATTTCAAGCGTTACAGAAGTTATTGATCAAATACCAAGATTGTTTTTCTTGGACGTACAAGGATCTCAAAGGAATTCCTACCTCGGTTATTGAGCATACAATACCCTGATGCCTGATGCAATTCCAATGGTCACAAAATTTTATCGTTATAATCCGAATATTACGGATCTTATAAAGAAAAAGCTACAAAGATTACAAAGATGACTTTATTTACGAAATCAAACATGCGAAATGGATTTCTCCAATTGTCGTTGTTTCTAAGAAGAATGGGAAGATGCAAATTTGTGTGAATCTCAAGGCTTTGAACAAAGTGAAGAAAAAGGATCACTTTCCGTACCCTTTACTGAAAGTATATTGGACCGACTTGCTTGAGCCGAAGCATACAATTTTTTTGGATGGATTTAGTGGTTACAACCAAGTTAAGATCGCACTTGCGGATCGCCATAAAACAACATTTGCAACAAACTGGCAATTTCAAGCGTTACAAAAGTTATCGATCAAGTACCAAGATTGTTTTGTGCCTTCAAAGATTACTTGCAGAAATTCCTTGAAATCTACTTGGATGATCTCGGAGTCCATAGTGTCTATACTTTGTTGGGCCTATACTCACCACAATGGGGATCCACGAGCATGCCTTTTCTTGAAGAATCAATATAGATTTTATAACCATGGCTTTTAGCACCTGGGACTGAGGGCAAGTCCAAAATTTATATCACCTACCAGACTGCTACCCACAAGGTGCACGTGACTGAGACCGCTCTTGCAGCCATAGGAATCACTTCTGGTAAACAGTGTGCAAAAAGTACAAAAAGGACCAAGAGTGGATCCTAATCTGATCCTCAAGAGGGATTGGTTGTCAGATTACTTAATCTATCAATCTATTTCATATTAAGATCAATCTAGATCAATTCTAGACACAAAATCCTAACAAGAACAATCATTAATTGAAGGTAAGTGTACTTTATGGTTTCACACGTGTGAAACACTCTTTGAGTACGGACTCGAACCTGAAAATCAAGTACACATTGATAGAACCTCAAAACAATCAAAACAAATGTAGACAAATGGAGAGAATCACTCAAAATTGCTTCCAAAACCAAGATTGGTGTCTCACAATGATTATGGCCAAATGTGGCTCTATATATACAATAAGTGGGAGCTCGTGGTACTGATCATCCCTCTGATCCCACATGTGTGAAGGTGCTTTGTCATATGATGATTCATCATGCAAAACTGACACTTGGACAAAACCTTCTATTTTGAGCACCTTTGGTCCATTTTCCTTCTATATGGAGATCTACTTGGAAATCTTCTAGAAGTCAAAATTCGCCTACTTCAGCTTATTCCACACATGTGAGCTGTCCTCTACACATGGGATATGACACCTAACCAAAATATTTGGCTCATGCAATCAATAGATTGATGCCATGTGTTATATATCTAGAAAACTAGTTTTTGGCCATTTTAGCTACTAGAACTTGAATTAAATCATATGTACAGCATATATGATTATGGTACATGACAAGTACACTAGTTTCACACATGGGAAGAGGCTCCACACATGTGTGTTTATCTATATACAAGATTTTTGGCCTCTACCAAGCTTATTTTGCATTTTTCACAAACAGCCCTCCCCAAATCATAAGCACGCTAAGAGTATCTTCAAGCCCTTTATTGATACCACCGATGAGTTGTATTGGACCAATGATGGCTATTTGATCGAATCCATCTATTCTCTGGAACATAATTTGAACAATTCCATGATAGTTCTACATTTTTTTATTCATCCTTTCAAACAGATCAACAAGATCAAGCGGAAGTAGCACAAGATACCATCAGGGTCGACCATGCAGTTCTGTCACCAAAGCAGTTCGATGCTACTATACCAGATGGTTATGAAGAAGAGGATATATTTGAGGAAGAAGATATACAACTGAAACCTCAAGGCAACCCAAGTCAAGCTTTTGGATCAGGATTACCTGCTGCTGCTGTTGCTACAACACCAACTGTGGATTATGGTGATACTATGAGTTTAGTTACTAACCTTGCGTGAGTGATCCAGACCATACAAGATGAAAAAACAGCAATGGACCAGCATATCTCAGAATTGGGATCAAAGAATACCTTGATCAGCCAGAAAGTGACACAGCTGAATCGGGAGCTTAAGGTCGCCAAACAACATGAGTCAAAGTTTGACGCTGAGATGAAGAAAGCCCAACAAACAACCGGCGCTCTAGAAGGCTATGTGGAGACTCTTAAGAATACATTGACGACAATGCAAGATCAAGTGGACAAAGTCATCCAAGATGCCAAACAATAGGTGTTGCTTCTCCAAGGGCAATTGGATATGACTGCGCTTGAATGAGAGTGCCTTCAAGATGAATTGGATGCAACCACCCTTGAATGGGACACAAGTATCTGATCGTCCAGTCACACCAAATGAGATTATTTGTAGGGTTTCAAGAAAAATTTGACAAGTTAAAACGTACGACATCGACCGAACTGGCCAAGGCTAAAACAATCATCAAAGATTACGAAAAGCGGCAACCACTCAAATCTTGGAGTCGAATTCCCAGATTATTGTTCTGGTAATGCCACAATTCTCACAGGGGCACCAAACAGAAGAATAAGAGGATGCGATGGATGATTACTTAAGACCTCTAAGATAGAGGAAGGCAAAGAGTTGGATAAGTTACCAGCCTTGGGGGAGCAACCAGCTTGGAGAACAATAGTTTTTGAAAAAACTCTTGATTATATAAGGAGTTATGTTGCCAGCCCTTACCAACTACGAGTGGATCCATATTATATGTCAATGCCACGTTGTAACAATTGGAAAAATTTGGGTGTGCCAATGGACAAAATCAATACTTATACTCCAAATTGGCCCATAATCCACCAGCGTTACAATTCGACAATTTTAGTTGATTTCCACCGTGCCTTACAAGCTTATCAATAGGAATATATGTTCTCACTAGATCCAACAGTTAGGCAATTCATGTTGTTCGCAAAAATCTTGACAATGTTGGCATCGGTCGCTACATGATAGGATGATTGCTTTTCTACTTTGGCTTTCGATCCTAATAAACCGATGGCATCCGACAGCGTCCAAGATCAGCTGCCCATAGAAAGGTTGTACTATCGTGCCGCGATGATGGGTGGTTTATGGGAATCATTTACAGCATGGACTATGTCAATGTGGCTGGCCGGTGCAAATAAGTGCTTCCTATCGCACAATATAATTTTAATATTGTCCGCCTTGAGTTTATGCAGAAGGTGCAATATCACCTAATCAAAGTATGACGTGAGGTTAATCAAAGTTCGAAATGAATAAATCTCCTGAGGTGTCGTGGTTCCGCCACCAGTTTTGGTGGGGGATACTGTTGAAGGGTTTGCCAAGACAAGCCTAACTCTAGTTAATAAGTGAGAGGGATTTGGCACCCTGTGTGTGTAAGTCCAACCCGATGATCACATAGTTATTTGATTAGTTACAAGTTAATAAAAGGACTTTAGGCCTTTTTGTCGGACTTTTAATGTCGCAGGTCTAAATGTCAAGTTAGTGAATAAAGTTGGGGTTCCCACCAAATTTCAATTTCAAATTGGTTCCCTCCAATTATTGAATGGGTTTCCACTCTTTTTTAAAATTTGAATAGTTAGGGAGGTAGGAGTTAGCCAATAGAAATTGGGGCACCCATCTCCTCAATTTCTTATATAAGTAACAATTTCGAATGATTGTACATGTTCTCTCTTTATTTCAATACAAGCAGATTGGCTCTCTTATGGATCAGATTTGTGAATGTCCTTGCTCTTTATCACTTTCTCTCCATCTCACATATTTTCTTTGTATTTGCCAATTGTTGGATTTGAAGTTTATTGGAATTGCTATTTCTTATGCTTTTTGTGAGAGAGAAGAGAAGAACAAAAAGAGTAAGCTATCATCATTGTGGATTTAGTGTTAATGGATGTAGGGTTAATGCTTAGTGTTAATGGATCTTAGAACTAATTGTGAATCATCCTCGCATGTTGGATTTGTTTTATGCTATCGCTCTCATGGGATCAAACCTGCGCGTGACGACTAACTTCATCTCCTTGATGCTTGTGTGCTTGGATCTAGGGTTGAACATGTGGATCCTTGTTAGTTGAGTTAACCAAGTAAAGTGGACTTTCCATGCAACTCCACTATAGGAATTTGAGCCTCTTTGATGTAGGGAAATGTTGGCATGTTTTGCCATATTGTGAATATTGAGATTTTGGTGTTTTGGACTCATTCTCTTTCTACCCAAGATTTATGACTTGATTTTCTCTCTCTACCCAAGAGCAGACTATTTTTCCCATAGTGAGCACTTAGAATTATTTGCACTTAGTGAAGGGTTTGCCAAGACAAGCCTAACTCTAGTTAATAAGTGAGAGGGATTTGGCACCCTGTGTGTGTAAGTCCAATCCGATGATCACATAGTTATTTGATTGGCCACAAGTTAATAAAAGGACTTTAGGCCTTTTTGCGGGACTTTTAATGTCGCAGGTCTAAATGTCAAGTTAGTGGATAAAGTTGGGGTTCCCACCAAATTTCAATTTCAAATTGGTTCCCTCCAATTATTGAATGGGTTCCTACTCTTTTTTAAAATTTGAATAGTTAGGGAGGTAGGAATTAGCCAATAGGAATTGGGACGCCCATCTCCTCAATTTCTTATATAAGTAACAATTTCGAATGATTGTACATGTTCTCTCTTTATTTCAATACAAGCAGATTGGCTCTCTTATGGATCGGATTTGTGAATGTCCTTGCTCTTTATCACTTTTTCTCCATCTCACATATTTTTACTGTATATGCTAATTGTTGGATTTGAAGTTTGCTGGAATTGCTATTTCTTATGCTTTTTGTGAGAGAGAAGGGAAGAGAGAGAAAGAGTAAGCTATCATCATTGTGGATTTAGTGTTAATGGATGTAGGGTTAATGCTTAGTGTTATGGATCTTAGAACTAATTGTGAATCATCCTTGCATGTTGAATTTGTTTTATGTTATCGCTCTCATGGGAGTTCACGAAAGAAAATTATTGGTGATACAGCAAGAGAAAGTCAAACGGCTCGAAGCGACGCAAAAATCTTCGCGACACTTTTTGACCTTCACGCTCCAAAGGATCAGGAAGATCATGCAAGTACCATGGACTACAAAACCCTGATCTGATTTGATGACATCAGTGGAAGGGCGTTAGGACATGCCTAATCCATTTTTTTGTTTATCCATGATTAGTTATAGATTGTTTAGTCTATCTGATCTGGTGTGCTACTTTGAATGTATAAGATACATGCAATAGCAAATAGACAATACACAGAACACAGAATAGGAGTCCGAGACAAGTTTTGTGAGCAGTATCCACAAAGATCCAAGAAGTCTGCTAGTAAGCAAGACATTACTCGTGGGAGAACATCGCTTCTCTCACACCAACGCGTTGTGTGGGTCTGCCATACAACGTTCGAAAAACGAGAGGATCAATAGATGATACTGTAGCTATTACGCACATATCACTCTTAATTTTGTCTGATCTTAAATGAATTATTGTCTGCTATCTCTTGTGCATCTTACTCACCTGTATTATCTATTCCGCACATTGGTTCAGTTTTGTTGAATGCTATACTAATCTAAAACATAGGTCAATAGTGTCTGTCTACATTCTGGAGGACTGTAGGAATGATATAGCCGACAATGACCAGCAATCATATCCGAAATCCATCTGAATTGTTGTTTGTTCGCGATTAATTTGATTTCGCTTCAGCACCCAAGATCTGTACAATCCTCGATTCATCAGGATCTAACTTCCTGGCATGGAAGGTTAAGACCTCGCTAATACTAAAGGGAGAAGAATTATTTTCCTAGGTAGATGGCACTGAGAAGATGCCTACAACAACAGACAAGGAGCTACGCGAATGGAGGGAGAAGATTGACAAGGCAGTAGTCATGTTATCTTCATCCATCGAGGATAGTCTCTGGCTAAAATCTCTAAAGCAAAGGAGCTGTGGGATACTGTTGTACTATACCAACAAGGTTAATATAGATTTTGTAGTAAATAATGTTGTTCCCACAGCGGACAACATTAGAAAGTTATGTATTTGATACAATTATGACAAGTGGTTTCGAGTGTTATTTAGGTTGTCAACAGACATTAGAGAGTAACCAGTAATACTTGTGTTTGGGGTGTGTAATGTTAATAATTTTAGAACAACAATCTGGCCTCTATCAAATCGAATGAAATGCGTTCTACAGATGAGATGTTATCAGAGTAGTACGGTAGTACTACACTCCGGATGATTAAGGTGTCAACAGAGAGTCAAGAAATGTTCAATGTATTCGTTGTTGTGTAGACAATTAATTTATCGCGTTCGTGAACTGTTCGTTTCTAGACAAAGAAGTCCTCAACAACTTAAGTCCAAGGTTATGGTTAAAGAACACAAATAATTCTAGAGCACATTAGAATCTTATGTCAGTTACAATCAGGAACACATATCAAAGACTCAATTCTTCGGACAGGGACTGTCATCTCATATGTTTACATACAGTTTTATTCAATGATCGTGCTAAATTGTAACAAAGGTAGATGTTATTCGAGTGCTGAAAAGAAAGTATTCGCAACAGACGAATAAGATGATTTTGAGACAGTTCTTTAGAGCATGTTTTACGAATACACAATAAACGACTGTAATGCGCTAGAGAGTCTATCTGATCAGAGAGTAATTCATGTAATGCGTTAGAGATTGCTAGTAGACTCAGGATCACTCACACTCAATAGTGCGGAGAACGGAGATAAGTGCTCTCAGCACTCTATTCACTTCTTCAACCTCTTACATATACATAAACTCTTTTCTCTCGATGTTCGAGACTGAAGTGTGAGATCAATATATGTTCTACGGGGTGAAAGTGATGACTCTTGATAGAGTTAGCTCTGGGTGTGTCGTGATGATCATCACCCAGTTGTCATATGAGCTTGGCAAGCTTGAAAGCAGTGTCATTATTGTGTCTTGATAGTCTATGACTGATCCGACAATGCCCATCTATTGCGGCAAGTTCTTGAACTGGTTGATGTGATTCTGAAGTGAATCACCATTTGTCATCTTGAGGGAGAAGAATCTCCATCTGAGGTGTAGCTTAGAAGCTATGTCCCGCACATTGTGCAATGTGTTCAAGATGTCCCAGACTTCTTTTGAGGTTTGAGCTTCAGACACATGACCGATTTGTGTGTCTGAGATTTGCCATCCTTCAGCTTCCATTGAGATATTGTCTCCTATTAGCCCAAACGCAAATTACATATAGATATTATTCAACTCCATGGCATAATAAAAATGAGTTGAAGTATGACATGCGCAAATACTTAAGAACACTATAATTTTATCTAGTTTTTTCATTATAGTCCTCCTCCCTCCTACAAAGGGATCCCAATGTGCCATTTTTTAGCTCTCACTTTTCACTTGGTCATATTAATCCTTACCACCCTTAAGAATTCATGTCTTTTACGAGGTAAGGCCTCTCATGATCGCTTCTTCGATCACCTTGTCCATTTTTATTCTTAGGCTTCACTGTCATTGTCTACGTATATTCTTAGGCGTTGGGCAATTTGTTGGTCTAGATATTCACCCCCATTAGAAAATTTACCATTTTCAACGTATTCACTCATGCTCCATTTTTTTATTAAGTCTAGAATTTTAGGGCACATCGCTTGAGATGCTCAAGCATTATGCCCAAAAACAACTTCATCATAACATGTTTAAAGAGAAATCCATCAGCTATCTATGCTCGACAAATCACTTGGGCGCTCATGTTCGTAAAGCGTATGTTTAGGGGGCTTTATCCCTCACGAAGAGCCTTGCCTTAGATATATGTTGTGAGATTAGTGCCTTTGATCTTGTATTAGTGCAATTGTTTAGTTCCACCCTTGGACAAAAGATAACGCAATGTACCAACTATCAAAAGCGGTTATAAGAAACTAAAAGATCTCGATCCCAATTTCGCAAAAGAGAAGATCCTTAGGCGATTGAAGGGCCTTCCACTTTGGTCTATTTGCCGTGCCAGGTCATTTGGGGGGCCTCAAGAGTGGAACGCCTATTTTTCTCTTAAAAAAAAGGGGTATGAGCTAAGATATAGAGTGGTTGGTCTAGATGGAGATTCCTCCAAAAGTAGTCGCGGCCAAATTCGGCCGGGACAGGCCATTCGGCCCTTCATTCGGATCTTATGAGACGTGGCAAGATAAAAAATGCGTGGGAGAATCGAACGACGAGGGAAGTAAGAGCGCGCGTGTCATTTGAATTCCAGGCTAGCCTTGTCGCCGTATTTGGCCAAATCGCCGCTAGCCTTAGCGGCGGTCGGATTTTACGACAGAAAAATCACACTATAAATACAAAGTCCTCAAAGGCCTCTCCCCTCTCTCGCGCGCTTTGCTTCAAGTTTTCTCGCGTTCGTTGCTTGGCTTCTCTCTTTCTTTTCTTCCATCGTCGTCGTCGTTATTGATCGTCGCTGCTCGCTCGCTTTTGCTGCTGCTGCTGCTGCTGGCTGTGTCAGGGAGGCAGGCTGCTCTCGGCTGCGATTTATTTGGTCGTCTCGTTTTCGATCTTCAACCAGGACGTGGCTTCACAAATCCGCTCACATTATCCCTTGGCATATCGCATCTAATTGCCCTTGCATCGCTTCGTTTTTGCTTCACAGGTAAATTTTTCTTTCTTTTTGCTTCAGTGCTTGCTGTTTATTGTGCTGGCTTTTCATGCTTTGTGTGCTTGTGTAGAATATTGTGTTGTTTCTTAGCTGGCTGCTTATCGGCGGACCTCTTTCACGTATGCGTGTTTCCTGTGGATCAAGCCTTTATGGCTCTGTGATGTTTGCTTTAGTAGTGGATCGTTGCTGCTGTTTCATGGGGAGTTACTATGTATGTGGTGTTGGCATGTGATCAATCCTAAGAAGGCGTGTTACAACAAAGGATAAAAAAACACATCATCTCAATCTGTTGATGAATAGCAGCAGCATGAAGCGCCATAGAGATCACGATAGCTCATTCGGTCCACATCTGAAACGACCTGCAAGTGCTTCAGGAGAATCGTAAGCTTGTACATTGCCTCTTTGTATATTGTTTTTTGCTCTCATTTTCTTTGTTCAAATTTCTCGACTTACGGCACGATATAGGGATATTAGGTTCCATTCAAGATTTCGTTTTGACATCAAATTCCTCATTTGTATTTCTTTGTTGATCATTTGCTGTTTGGTACCTTCCTCTGGGAGCAGAAGTGAACCTGTGCAGACAGCTGCACGCTGGATCCCAGGGAGTGAAAACGCGGGATGATGCATTACAATACCTGAAGGCAGTGAAAGATAGATTTAAAGATGACAAAGACCATTATGACGATTTTTTAGAAGTCTTCCAACATTTCAAGGAACAGAGGTATCTACAGTTTCTACTCTGATGAACCCATATTTGTGATTAACTTCAACACCAAAGGCTTGTCAATTTTGCCAAATAATGTATAGCTTGTATCTTAAGTAGGCTAGTGTGTGGCTTTCAGGATCGACCCTGCAGGAGTCATTGCTAGAGTGAAAGATCTATTTAGGGGTCATCCCCGGTTAATAATAGGTTTCAACACATTTCTCCCAAAGGGCTATGAAATAACGCTTCCACTCGAAGAGGAAACTCCTCCACCGCCTAAAAAGCAGCCTGTGGATTACGTGAACAGGATCAAGGTGATCAATCCGGCATGCCTAAAAAGCTCGTGTTAGTTTGCCATTTCAGAAATTTCTAGTCTATGGTTTTGGACCATGATAACATGGGCTATATACCCTGGACTTTTCAAAATTCAATCTTACAGTTTTCTGTGCTTCTAAGTAAGTTAGAGAAATAAGAGGATCGTTTACCTCTATGTGACTATGATTTCAGAAGCAAACAGTATGCAGAATCTAACTTTGTATTTGAAGTATTCAGAAAAGTTTGTTCTTAGATGGTGTCAATCTTTCAAATGGCAGTGCTTAGTTGAAAAGAGTTTTCTTTTGGCATTATGTCTGATTCTAGAGAGACGTTTATTATCTTAAGAGCACTTGAATCTTGTTAAATTTCACTTTTTTTCATCATGAAAACTCATGGTTTTGGAATACTGGATGGCAAAAATCTGTCTTTCTATGACAGGTCCCCCTTGATCGCGTAAAAGCGATCATAGACACGTTTTGAACATGACGAGCAAGTCTACAAGGCCTTTCTGGAAATCCTCACCACGTGTCGTAAAGGAAACAAGTTTGTAAGTGAAGTTCACTAGAGCCTCCATCAGGAAAATGTTTTTATTGTTCTGGCCCATAGTTTGAATCTACTCATTTTGGTATTTGAAGTATTCAGAAAAGTTTGTTCTTAATATTTTTGAGAATCTCTCGACTTACCTTTTGTATTCCTCCATTCAAAATGATGGCCAGGTGAACATTATTCACACTTATGTATGCCCACATATCAAAACGGATATTGTTTCTTATTTATTTATTTCTTTTCTTTTCACAAACGGTTTTCTGTCATTAAGATTGACCTGTCAAATCATAGTTTGAAACTCTAAGCCATGCACATCCTTAATAATGGAAATGACAGATGTCATGTCACCAATGGCTCGTCATCATCCTCTCCACACCGCTTCTGCATATCACAAGCTATTTTCTATTTTTTTTCTTCACACTTTCTTCTTGCGTTTTCATGCTTTCCTTCGGTCAAAATTTTTGTGATCAAGCACTCTCTTACGATCTGTCGCGATCTATGGAGCTTTTGTGAATTATTCGATACAATGGCTTTTGGATCGACTTCTAGCTCCTCAATTACCTAGAAAGCACGCGCAGGAATCCGCCTGGCATCAATCCAGTCCTTTTTGGATCAATGCGGGTTGGGAAATTTAAAAGTGGATCCTTTAGTCATTTTGTCCGAAGTCAGTACTAAATCTGTGAATTCCATCCACGCAGTTTCTGCGGTGGATTTCAAAGTCCATGTGCAAGGCAAATTTTTCACTATCTCTGAAGAAGTGTTCTGCACAGCGCTGGGATTACCATTGGATGGTAAACTTGTTTCTACAAACAAAGATTCAGTGGATGAAGCTGCCCATTTTCTGAGTAATTGCTTCATACCCATGAAGGGGTAAAAAATGTCGATGATAAAGAATACCACCTTTAAGCTGTTTTGTAAATACGCCAATCAAGCAATATTTTTGGCAGATGCGGCTGCAACCATTTATGTGCAAAATTTTGGATATATATTGGATGCGCTAGTTGGTTATCTTTTTGGCTTCGGTGTTATCGCTTACAAGGCATTTTTGAGGTGGATTATACACCAAAAAAAATTTGGAGTCGGAGCACACGTTTCGCGACTATGCGAACATTTTGGAGTGTTAAACGATCAAGAGAAAACCATGCTGATGGGACGGCTATTGCCTCCAAAACCCATTGACCTTTCTAGCCTCCTGACTCCACAGCTACCACAACAGATGTTGGTGCTTCTCAAACTGATGCACCTGCTATTACGACCGTGGACACGGATGGAGCCGCTAATGCTGATTTATCAAAGCCAATCTCTGCTTCAACCTCAGAGAAGTAGAAGAAGAGTTGAGCTCCTCGGATGACGATGCTACTCAGTCCGACACTTAAGGCAGTGGACGAGTAGCACCATTAGGTGACACTGAGGCAGCAGATGACCAAGAGGACGAACCAGCTAACCAGCCCCAGTGCTTCCGCACCATGTTAGAATGAGCCAAGAATTTAGTGGCTGAGGTTTATGAGTTTGCAAGTATCACCAAAAGCTCACCATGGAGTTTGTCAACTCAGAGAGGAAATGCCAAGACTCTCTTAATGAGTCTTTCGAGAAGATCGATTCGCACGAATCAGACAACATGCAACTGATTGAACGAAATCATTCTCTCGAAACACAGCTTCAGACTGCAATAAACAAAGCTGATTCTTTGAAGCAGTCCAATAAGGCGATTGAGTCCAAGTCTGTAGCTTTTCAAACTCAAATGATTCTTTGACACAACAGCTGCTGGGTGCAAATCAACACAATGTCGCTCTCCAGAAACATTTACAAGAGGAGCGAATGACTCAAATAAAGGCAGAAGCTGGTCTTACTCTGTGCAGCAATGCAAGCTCGATCATAGTAGACCTCACGAAACTGAACCAGCTCCAAGACCAAATGCTCAAAATTTTTTGAGTCGAGTTCTTGCAATTGCTCGAGGATGCGAAGGCACTTGTCAAGGAAGAGTTGGCTGAGTTGAAGGAGCTATCTAGTGATGACACCCCAACTTGTAGCGGGCCAGACTCTCATAAAGAATACCTTCAGGCCTTGCTTCGCATTGATGATCTAACGCAACAAATTCACGTTGTGCCTATCTGCTCGGGAGTTACTGACTATCCAGAGTATTTAGAGGCAGTCGCGAAGATCGACAAGCTCGAACAGGAGTTGTCAGATCTCAAGCAGCAGCTAGAAGACCAGAAGTTAGCTGCTGAGTTGCAAACTCAAGACTTGGCCACAGTAACTACTCAGGCAAAGCGAACACGATGAAATCAATCGAAGGTATGTGCTGAAATATTCCATGCATTTGCTGAACGATTCTGGAAGTGGTGTCCCCATGCAGTTAACAATGAATTACAATGTCGTGTGGATTACATGATGCTACCAGGCACAGAAGGCATCGCCTTCGATGATTGGACGCAACCTTGGGACACGGTCGACTTTCTCTGGTTATGGGCCCAGTTGTCTATCGAGCAGAAAGGATGTTTCTACTGGGGCATAATTGGATAAATTCTAGGTCGTGCCTTTTGGTTCAGCAGAGTTATACATAGGCTCTTCTGCCATGTATGCTCTCGAATACATTCAAATCAAATAATTCCAATTCTTGCAAAACAAAGACAACAAGCGACATTTCTGGAAGCAAAAGTCGCAGTTTCAACTGTACAGACCACAAGTTGTTGCAGATCTAGGCGCTTTCGACGATGTAGGATTGCTGATTAATGTAAATATGGCCTATCCTGAACTTTTCAGTCTTTACATGGATTGGGAGCGAAACCTTGCAGATTATTTTGCGGAGATTCAACACAATTTGCAAGACAAAAGGAAGTCAATACGTTATAAACAATTTTGTACATATTCGTTTTGGCAGTTTGGCACCTTTGCGGCAAAGACATTGTTTTTCGTTCAGAATATTATGTTAAAAGCTCTTTCATAAGATTTCAGCTCGCTATTGTAAAGAAATCACACTACGTAGTGATTCAGATGTAGACAGAAAATTAATTTAGGAGCTGTTCGATGGAACATTGCTCCCCGTTAAGCTTCAAGAATTCGGCAACCTACGAGTTGGTCGTTATACGAAATCCAAAGAAGACTTGATGTTGATTGAGGCTCAACAAAATTTGGAGTTTGCTCAAAAACTACATGAAGAATTGAATCCTTTGTAAATATTCATTCTTGCCTATGTCGTGGTGATGTTTCTATGTGATGCTGAATCCAGATCTTTGAAGTTTTGAAGATGTTTTGAAGTTTGATTCTAGTCTTCATCAACAAATTCAAAGATCAACTCAAATCAACCTATCTAAAGAAACAACAAAGACACATATTCTCTAAGACGAAGAAATATCTAAAGGAAAAAACATATGAAAAAATATCTTTTCACCTTAACAAAAATCTGAAGAACAGGTTGTTTCGTGAATGATCCTCGAAATAACAATGATATGTTCATGAGGACGTTTCACATTTGAGGAAGGGGATATGTGATGCCATGAAATTGTTAAATATTGAATATCAGCATGAATATGGCATGATATACTCGAAAATGAAGATACGAGCCGGATAAACATAAATCATGAAGAGGCCTAAGACATTTTTTGAGAATATATCTCCTAAGTACTTGCCTTGTAATTAAGGACAAGACCTTTAAAAGGAAAAGACATTGCCTTGGATAGCCTTTACTAGGTCGTCCACGCGAAACGACTAGATATGAAAAGACATGCTAAACTAGAGTAATTTTAACTATCAGTTAAATATACCTCTTATGGTATAATTGAACGTATACTCAATCTAATTGTTTCAAGCCTTATACACCAACAAGAGCTCGAGTAAGCAGAAGAAGAAAGGCCCGAAGCAACCAAAGCCAAATCAGAAGTCGACACCACATCAAGAGAAATCGAATCTGCCAACAAAGAAGAATCAATTCTGCAGATACTACAAACGAACCAACCACGAGATCCAACATTGTCGCATTCTACAAGCCAAAAACAACAAAGGAGAATTGAGTCAAATGACAAATTATGCAGCAGCACTACATCCCAATCAAGAAGCGGATCATGATGCATTCATGACAAATCATTAAGAAGCATCTAACGACAGCTCATAGTTTCTTGATTCTGAAGCTACTCAGCACATGACTAGCCACATCGGTTGTTTTGAGTCCTATACGCCTTATAGTACCAAGAAGTTTATTCACCTGGGTGACAATAGCACACAAGCTATTAGAGGTGAAGGTACAGTAAGCTTAAACACTGCAAATGATCAAACTAAACTACTTTCAAGTGTTCTTCATGTACCAAATTTTTCTACAAATCTGCTCTCTATACACAGAATTATATATTTAGGACACAAAGTAGAATTTGAATAAGATCAATGTAAAGTAGTTGATAGGACAAACATGATCCTAGCACGGAAACTTGTACAAATTAATTCATTGCTTTTCTGCCTCTACTTAGGCTCTCAGTACTTATGTTCAAATCAATAAAAGTTTACTTTGGCATTATAGACTTGGTCATTTGAATATCAGTGAGTCATTGGAAAATTGGATGACGTGGTCCAAATAGGCAGAGGTGTCTAGTGAGGTGTCATAGTGCACTACTAGTGGTGCATGGGTCTTGGAGGGTATAAGTATACCTACTGGGCTCTCACTAGTGCATGCTTGATTGTGTGATTGGTAGCTACATGCTGCTTGAGTGATTTCTCCTTCCTCATTGAGATTGATCCATAGCTTGGGGGCTAGATCCGTTTGATCTAGGATTTTTGGTTGGGTTGGTTTGTCCACCATCCATTCGCTTTGTGGTTGCTTGTACTGGCATGCTTAGAATAGGATCATTGGAATAGGACTTTATATTGGTATTAGAACTTGTTCTAAGTAAGTTTTGCCATTTATTTGTGCTTAAGAAAAATCTCGATGTTTTTTGAGAAATCGGTAGAGTGAGCAACGAAGTGAGAAAAGTTTTGATTGCTCTTCCCGTTGATTTCATTTTTTGAAGTGTAATTGGTTGTGTGGTACGTGCACTACCAGGTATACAATCGGTTCAATTTTTAAAGCACCTCATATTGGTTTTTAGAAAGTAAATTCTGGTTTTCAATTCACTTGTGTTGTTGATTACTACATTGGAAGCACTGTTGTGAAAGCAACGGTATCAATAAGAGGTTGTGCTAGTTTATTTTCCCTTAAGGCTTCTTGTTCTTCACATAACGATGGTTTTTGTTGGCTGTCTTTTGTTTTTTATTGAGCCGGTTTTAGCTTAAATCTGTAGAAAAAACAGGAAAAGAAACACACAAAGAACTAATCAGTGGTTGTGAGTGTTGGTGGCTATTTACAAGATTTGCATGGCGGTTTCTTTATGATTCACAGGGTCATGCTGGATTTTTCTGCAAACTAACAGTGTTTTGCAAGTTTGTGTGAATCAGTAAAGCCATTTTTATGATGGTATGAACTACAACAAAGCCTATCCTGTGGTTAAGGAATGGCAACCTGCATATCTGAGTTTTGGAAAAATTTGGGCCTCATCTACCCTGTTTTTTAACCATAAAGAAAGCTATTCATTGTCAATCTGTAAACAAAGTTGCTTATGCATGTATGAAGGCACAACTACTATAGAAATGCCCTAAATGCATCTATAAACTACAAAAACAGCTGTACATAAAGGCTTGATAGCTTCCCAGAAGTAATGGCTAGTTAAAACGGTAAGAAAAACAACAAATAGGCTTCCAAAATTGCACCTATTTGTCTCCACCAGTGCGCCCTACAAACACCTAAAACTTGCCATCATTCATAGCAAAAGTGGTGGAAGGATGGTGCGCCCCCATCTCTCATCTTTGGCACTCTCTCTCTCTCTCTCTCTCTCTCTCTCTCTCTCTCTCTTTCTCTTTGGGTTTGGCATGTTTCTAAGTGCGCGTGAAGTAGGACAGAGGCCAGAGAGAGAGGTGGAGGGGGGGGTGGTGAATGTAACTTAAGTTTTTTTTGAGTTAACTTAAGTGTGCATGGTAGGTGAAAAGGGGGGCGTGGCTGGCTAGATTGGCTTGAGGTTAATGGTTTTTTTTAGCTTTTTGTTTTTTTGTATTCCATGAGAATTTTTTTTAGTCATTATGGACTAAGGAAATGAAATTGCAGTTTACTTTCAATTGAATCGTAATGGCTTGGGTAATTGTGTAAACTAGATTTCTATGCATCGATATGGTTTTTTTAGCATTTTATTGTTTACAATCCATTTGCAAATTTCATTAGTATAACTTTTTAGGCATGTTGGTCTTTTAAAAACTGTGTTTTTTGGACATTACTTTATTAACAAACAATTATATCTGTCATGATGATAACTGAACGTAGATTTTTTAAATTTTCAGTTTTCACCGGCAAATATCTTTTAGTGGGGGGGGGAGGAACACGAAAATTCACCCTGCACCACCCGGTAGGGATGGGGGGGAACACTGAAATTCATCCGGCATCACAAGATAGTGATGGCTCCCTCGATTTCGATAAGTTATTGCAAACTCTGGGCAAGGCGGTTCGGGAACCGCATCAAAGCAATAAATAGCATGATAACCAAATGCAAAATCTTTTCAATCAATTACCAGCTATTAATTCACACAACTTGGGCTATCAACCGAAAAAAAAATTTGGCGATAAAAAGTTTAAACGCCTGGAAGTTGAGGAGGACTGGGTAAATCGTTGGATGAGCTATTTCAGCTTGCACAACAAAGAAAAAAAAAAGCAGATATCGTCAGTCTTGTTGTTTCTTGAGGGCAAGGCCTCCTCTTGGTGGAGGGAACTACCCATAAAACTGATAATTTGGACTGAATTCGTTTGAGAATTTCATAAAGGTTTCATCACAATAGACGATTCTGAGTTATATATTTGCTTTACGTCTACTGTGGAGAGCTATTTTAATGACTTCCATTAGATAATGGACATATATGGTTACTCAGTGGAGGAATTCAGTACAATGCACTTTATTTTAGGCTTGAAGCCTGAGATAAGAGCTTGTTTATCTTAGAATTTATATCAAGAGACTTGGATAATGTCATTATCTGATACAAGATCACATGCTCACACCATAGAATATGAACTGAACAAGGGTCAAAGTGGTGAAGCTACGATAGAATACTTCACACGACTAGAGCACACTTTGAAGATATGCGGAATATTAAATATCGACAAAACGATAGGACAATTACAAAAGATGAAGGATCAGGACAAAGTGCCTAAGGTACAATAGGGAAAAATTGTCAATCCAGGAATCCAAAAAAATGATAGGCCAAATGATTGTAGTGAATCATCATCAACATCATCAGTGAATGAATTGAAAGTGGAACATGATGAAGAAGAACAATTATCAACAATGGAAAAGCTTGTTCACCAAATAGACTGGACGACTTCGTCAGCAGTTTTTGATTTTCCCTTGAATTCACAAGAGATGGCCAATCAACATTTATGCAGTGCTATGGAATTTACACCGTAACATAAATGTAATTCTCAATTTGAATTGAAAAAAACAATTCCAATTGCGAGCACCATGTCAATGCAAGAACACCGAAAATCAATTGAGGACAACGAACATGATGTAGAGGATATGGGGACAGTATCACAAGAACCGTTGCATCACGTTCAACCAGAAGACTTGTCTAATACTTCTTGTGAAATGGAATTAATAGACAAGAATAAAACTTAATTATATGAATGTTTCACATTCAATATAGAGTGCACAACGGAATGTGATGAAACTAGTAATATACAAGCTGGAAATTGTCCTAGATATGAGATGGGACAAATAATCATAGATCGACTATATCAAAGTTTCCAGTTTGTGGCTCAAAATATTGGAGTTATCAATATTTCTGAACATGATGATGTAATCTACGAAAGGTTTTTCGTAGAGACTTTGAGTAAAAGAGATATCACCACTCTCTGCAAGCATCTCATTCACTCGATGTTTTTGGAAATGAATGTCCATCTAGAAAATCATTTGTTATTTCTAGAAATGATCAATCAAAGCAGATTAGTCCCTAAATTGGAAATTGGTTATGACAGTAATTCTCTAATGTGAGATCTTAACAATTTAAATGCAAAATTTATGGTTATTATCAAAGCACTTGGATTGAACAATAAAGTGACCATCCTACAACATGACAAAATCTTCAGAGCATAGCCAGATGCAATGCTAAAACATGATCCTAAAGGAATTGGATAGATGTTGTAAAGCTACCTTTACAAGCTTTACTTCTAGCGCCAACATTGTCCTCGACACCACTGTTGATGTTGGATTTATTACTTCTACTCTCCTTAAATTCCATTTTAATATGCCTCCATTCATGCTGCATATTTACTAACGTTGTCGCGCAGTCTACATATTTACATGCAAATTTGCATAGACGAATAAAAGGTGAAAGAATTGCGACACTGTGTTTTTACACAAGTTATGGTGACAGGCGAAAAGGGGACACTATCCTACAGAATGCCAAAGGTGCCCTAAAAGCAAACGCACCCTATAAATCTAATCCTAAGGCTATTCGTAAGAGTGACGCACTTTTTGCATCGTCATCACCAGCGGTCACTTCAGCACTGACTGACATCGCGCCCTTTTCACACTCACCCCATGCAGCTGCGCTAATAGACTGGACAACGACTGCAGCCACCCACAATCTCTTACAGATAGCACATCTGCACACCTGTAATATAATGTATATATACTGGATACCATTTGCGTCTTCAGTTATGAGTGAATGAGACGAAGTAGATGCCTTGCGCATTGATTCTTGATTGTCAGCAATAAGTCTTTATTCCTTTACAAATTGTATAAGCTTCGTAGGGCACGCGGTTTTGTCCACTATTGTCTTGTGCTCTACCGCATTATTGACATGTATACGTGATATACTTAATCTGATATAGTTCTTTTTTCTGCGTTCAATGTTAATATTTCTATGCTTATCATTCATTCTGTCTAATCTTTCTAGTTGTTCTTTCTGGTAATAGACGACTAACATTTGGTCTTGTCTTTCGCGAATCATTCGCGACTAATGATCAGTTGAGCACCATCTAGCTCTTCGCAAATCATTCACGACGAACAGTAGCCAAGGCCCAGATACCAGCCAAAGCCAAGCCGCATCATCTAGAGGTTCACGCACGATATCTGCCAGCCAGGCCTCCTGAAGAACAAAGTCCGTGGAGAAGAAAATAAACGAATTCCTATCAAAGTATCCCCACGAGTCATCAAGAGGCGGCTGGCAGATATCGTTTTCAGCTCAAACAATAAAGGGCAAAGAACTGCATTCATTACCCGCCCTTCAACCACAACCAGAGTGGCGTTACCAGTTGTTCGAAAGAGACCCTGTGGCCATCAGGGCCTATGTGACGAGTCCGCAACAATTACAGGTGAACGCGCACTTCCTGCCATGTACACGATGATCCAAATGGGCGGAATGCGGCACCCCTCTGGACAAACTCACAATTCAAAACTTCAATTGGTCGATCATTCATTCAGAGTATGGTTGGACTAAGGATGTGGATGGCAGAAGGGCTCTCACCACATTCGCGAATCACTATGTCAACTGCCCTGATCCAACAGTCCGCGCGGTAGCCACTGACGCCCATGACTTACAACATCTAATGGGGATCGAAACTAAATGGAACAATTTTCTCCCCCCCATATTCTTTGACATTAATAAGGTGCTACCTTCAAACAAAGTCGAAGATCGGCTGCCAATCGCTCATGTGTATTACCGAGCTGCACTTCTGGGCGATCCATGGACACGCAGATTCCAAGCATGGGTCGACCAAGATTGGCTGAGAGGAGTCCACAAGTCCCTTCACACGCCCAAGGACTTGAAGAAACCAGACCGCCTCAACTTTAGGGAGGACGTCACGACCTACCTGATAAGCACTAACACTACTCTCCCTTAACTCTACTCCTCTACACTAACATTCTTCATGGTTTTGGGTGAAGGGAAGGGGTAGAAAAGAAGAGGAAGAGAGAAGATAAGAGAGAAAGAGAGAGAGACGAGATGGAGGTTAGCTCAAATGCTCAATGTCATTGCTTATGGAGAAACCTTAACTAATCACAAACAAAAAGCATGGAAGAAATGGAAATAACAAGCAATCCCAACAATAGCATAAGCAAGAGTGATTAGCAAATGAGGATGCTTGAGCTCACAAAATCATAGAGCCTCCTCCTCTCTATTAAGCATGAAAATAGTGTACAAATGGTGCCTTTTTATAAAATGGGGAAGGCCATTGCCCCTCAATCATTATTGTCTAATAATCACATTGATTCTATCCATTCATCTTGGACCCAACTTGATCCAAGGGTCCATAAAAAGTACATTAAACTTCACAAGATTCATGTGAGTCCCTATTTGGACCCAACTCTGAAAAGTGATCTCTAGGTTTAAAAATGACTTTTGGGCCTCTAGTTTTATTTTAATTCCAAGGCCCAAGTCAATTTTATTTTATTTACACTTAAGCTTGCATGCTCATTGGGCCATGGGCTTACGCGCGCAAGATGCCATGCCCTTGCAACACATTTTATTGGACGATTTTATTTATTTACAGTTTGTTGGGAATAGCCCCAATAGGACCCACAGCCTGAAGTAGTGTCGGTCCCTCGGCACTCTGCCGGTTTAGTAAAGAGTTTTCTTCACCCACCTTTGCTGGATCAGGTAGGTCGTGACATCCTCCATAAAATTGAGGCGGTCCAATTTCTTCAAGTCCTTGGGCATGTGAATGGACTTGTGGACTCCTATCAGCCAATCTTGGTCGACCCATGCTTGGAATCTGCATGTCCATGGATCGCCCAGAACTGGTACTCGGTAATACACACGAGCGATTGGCAGCTGATCTTCGACTTTGTTTGAAGGTAGTTCCTTATTAATGTCAAAGAATATGGGAGGAAAAAAATTGTCCCATTTAGTTTCGATCCCCATTAGATGTTCTAAGTCCTAGGCATAAGTGGCTGCCATGCGGATTGTTGGATCAGGGCAGTTGACATAGTGATTCGCGAATGTGGTGAGAGCCCTTCTGCCATCCACATCTGTAGTCCAACCATATTCTAAATGAATGATCGGCCAATTTAAGTTTCGAATTGTGAGTTTGTCCAGAGGCGTGCCGCATTCCGTCCATTTGGATCATCATGTACATGTTAGGAAGTGCGCGTTCACCTGTAATTATTGCGGACTCGTCACGTAGGCCTTGATGGCCACAGGGTCTCTTTCGAACAACTGGTAACGCTCCATTTCAGAATATGGTTGGACTACAGATGTGGATGCCAGAAGGGCTCTCACCACATTCGCGAATCACTATGTCAACTGCCCGGATCCAACAATCCGCATAGCAGCCACTTATGCCTAGGACTTAGAACATCTAATGGGGATCGAAACTAAATGGGACAATTTTTTTCCTCCCATATTCTTTGACATTAATAAGGAACTACCTTCAAACAAAGTCGAAGATCAGCTGCCAATCGCTCGTGTGTATTACCGAGTACCAGTTCTGGGCGATCCATGGACATGCAGATTCCAAGCATGGGTCGACCAAGATTGGCTGATAGGAGTCCACAAGTCCATTCACATGCCCAAGGACTTGAAGAAATTGGACCGCCTCAATTTTATGGAGGATGTCACGACCTACCTGATCCAGCAAAGGTGGGTGAAGAAAACTCTTTACTAAACCGGCAGAGTGCCGAGGGACCGACACTACTTCAGGCTGTGGGTCCTATTGGGGCTATTCCCAACAAACTGTAAATAAATAAAATCGTCCAATAAAATGTGTTGCAAGGGCATGGCATCTTGCGCGCGTAAGCCCATGGCCCAATGAGCATGCAAGCTTAAGTGTAAATAAAATAAAATTGACTTGGGCCTTGGAATTAAAATAAAACTAGAGGCCCAAAAGTCATTTTTAAACCTAGAGATCACTTTTTAGAGTTGGGTCCAAATGGGGACTCACATGAATCTTGTGAAGTTTAATGTACTTTTTATGGACCCTTGGATCAAGTTGGGTCCAAGATGAATGGATAGAATCAATGTGATTATTAGACAATAATGATTGAGGGGCAATGGCCTTCCCCATTTTATAAAAAGGCACCATTTGTACACTATTTTCATGCTTAATAGAGAGGAGGAGGCTCTATCATTTTGAGAGCTCAAGCATCCTCATTTGCTAATCACTCTTGCTTATGCTATTGTTGGGATTGCTTGTTATTTCCATTTCTTCCATGCTTTTTGTTTGTGATTAGTTAAGGTTTCTCCATAAGCAATGACATTGAGCATTTGAGCTAACCTCCATCTCGTCTCTCTCTCTTTCTCTCTTATCTTCTCTCTTCCTCTTCTTTTCTACCCCTTCCCTTCACCCAAAACCATGAAGAATGTTAGTGTAGAGGAGTAGAGTTAAGGGAGAGTAGTGTTAGTGGTGAATAGAGTTAAGGGAGAAAGTAGGAAACTAACTAGAAATAGCATCTATGCATTGTTAGGTACCTATCCAATGATCTAACCCTTGTTGACAGGCGGGAGGGCTATACTACGCAAGATCTTCGACCCTTCACAAACTCCAGTTGAAAAGATCAGCAGGATGCTGAAATTTCACAACAAAAAATATTGAAGCTTCTCTTTTGGTAGGGTGCCAACATACAAGCTTGCTACATATCTGGTAGTTCTGATACCATGTTAGAAATTCATAAATCATAATATGGATGTACAGACTAGGATTCGAACCCAGGATCTCCCTCATACCGGATGGGATGCTCTACCACTGAGCTATCCGTCCTGTCTGATGGTTCTCTCTAGAGTGTGGATTGATATTCCAATAGTCAATTGGAATCAAGCTCTTGCAACAGTGGATTGTACAATAAGCTATATGTGTCAACGAGATAATCAATCCGAATTGAGCAAAAATAATTTTCTCAATCAAACTTTGGATTCACTGATCACTTTTCCATTGAATATGATGAACTTATCTTGGATATCAACTGATCTAGTTCTAGATTTGATTGAAGATGATCTAATACATGTTAGTAATGCCTTCACTTATGATGGAGATGCTGAACTTACGGATGAGTAGAGCCTCAATCATATGGATCCTACAAGATTTGGAGTTCGAGATATTTTGGATGAACCGACAATAAAACTACCAAAAATAGGTATATTGAAGGAATGAAAAGCTCCAAGACCAATGACAAAGAAACAAGCTAAGCAACACAATAATACAGTCCTGAAATGGGAAAAATCCTCTCGAAAAAGTTGATTCTTAGAATGTACCACCTTTATGGGATAAAGGAAAGGGAAAAATCAAGAATGATTTTTCAAGATGGAGTTCTCACAAGAAATTACCATCAAGGAAGTCATCACTTTCATAGAAGAGCACATCTTCTAGGAAGTCACCACCTCCACGATCGATTCCTACCAAGAAAGCTAAACAAAGATCAAAGATCAATCCTTATGAAAAGGAACAATCAGAAGAAGTCCAGGATTATATGGCCAAGCATTTCAAGCACTATATTTTGGATGATGTCTTGATTATGTTCCCAAAAGCTCATTGTGAACCAGAAGAGCAAGTGCCAGACATGGAAGATGTTTATGATGGACCATCCAGGACACACAACCAATGAATCTTGCTAAACCACGAGAACTCGAAAAAATCGTTCAAGTTGGAGTACAACTTACTCCCGAGCAATTTCAGGCATTACAGAAGTTATTGATCAAGTACAAAGATTGTTTTTCTTGGACATACAAGGATCTCAAAGGAATTCCTACCTCGGTTATTGAGCATACAATACCCTGCTACCTGATGCAATTCCAATGGTCACAAAATTTTATCGTTGTAATCCAAATATTACGGATCTTATAAGAAAAAAGCTACAAATATTACTTGAAGCCGACTTTATTTACGATATCGAATATGCGAAATGGATTTCTCCAATTGTCGTTGTTCCTAAGAAGAATGGGAAGATGCAAATTTGTATGAATCTCAAGGCTTTGAACAAAGTGAAGAAAAAGGATCGCTTTCCATTACCCTTTACTGAAAGCATATTGGACCGACTTGCTAGAGCCGAAGCATACAGTTTTTTGGATGGATTTAGTGGTTACAACCAAGTTAAGACCACACTTGAAGATCGTCATAAAACAACATTTGCAACAGAATGGGAAACTTATGTCGTTTGGACTTTGCAATGCACCTAGTTCATTTCAAAGGGCCATGCAGTTTGCCTTCAAAGACTACTTGCAGAAATTTCTTGAAATCTACTTGGATGATCTCGGAGTCCATAACGTCGATACCTTGTTGGGCCTCTACTCACCACAATGGGGATCCATGAGCATGCCTTTTCTAGAAGTATCAATATGGATTTTATAACCATGGCTTTTAGCACCTGGGACTGAGGGCAAGTCCAAATTTTATATCACCTACCAGACTGCTACCCACAAGGTGCACATGACTGAGACCGCTCTTGCAGCCATAGGAATCAATTCTGGCAAAAAGCCCTCCCCAAATCATAAGCACACAAAGAGCATCTTCAAGCCCTTTATTGATAACACTAATGAGTTGTACTATACACCTTACAATACTCAAAAATTTGTTGACCTTGGCGACAATAGCACACAAGCTATTAAAGGTGAAGGTACTGTAAGATTATGCTTTTTAAATGATCAGTCTAAGCTACTCTCTAAAAACCTGTATGTACCAAAGTTATCTACGAATCTGCTCTCTGTAAGCAGAATTTCAGATCTAGGACATAGAGTAGAGTTCATATGTGATCAGTGTAAAGTAGTTGATAGGACATGCAAGTCCTAGCACTCGGAAAGAGGCATGGATACTTGTAAAAGTTGAGTCATTGTTTTTCTGTCTCTAGTCAGGCTCTCAATATTCCAATTCATTGAAATAAAGGTTTACTTTGGCATTATAATCTTTTTCATTTAAATCATGCTATTGTACAACAAATGTCTAGACAATCTATTGTTCTTGATCTCGACTATCCTCGCGAAAAGGTCGAGTTACCTGTCTGTCAAGACTATCTAGTTGGTAAGCAAACTAGGAAACCATTTAAGTCAAGCCATCAGCATGTTGCTAGAGGATTGCTAGATGTTGTACATTCAGATATTTGTGGCCCGATGAAAAATCCTTCACTGAAAGATGCCAAGTATTTTATAACCTTTATTGACGAATTCTCCAGAAGGACTATGGTGTACTTCATAAAGAAGAAATCAGAAGCCTTCAACTGCTTCAGAATCTTGAAGGAGCATGCAGAAAACGAGACTGAAAGGACGATCAAGGCCCTAAGGTCAGACAACCGTGGAGAATATATCTCTGTCGAGTTTAAGGAGTACTACCAAAGCCAAGACATGAGCAGCAATTCATCACTCTTTATAGTCCTCAGTCTAATGACTTAGCTGAGAGGAAGAACCGTACTCTGGTCGAATTTGCTAAATGTATGCTATCGCATGCATCGTTGCCCAAGAGATTCTGGGCTAAAGCTATCTCCACTGCAGCTTATGTCCAGAACAGATGTTCAACCAAGGCCCTCTCAGATAAGACACCCCACGAGGTGTGGACAGGCTCTAAGCCTTCTTTGAAGAACCTAAGAGTGTTTGGGTGCATCGCCTACGTGCAGATTCCAAAGGACACAAGGAAAAAATTGGACTTACAAGGTCTCAAAACCATCCTGATCGAATATATTTCGTCTGATAACACTTACAAGTTGTACGATCCTGATACCCAACAAATCTTGTATAGCCAGGATACAATCTTTATCGAGGATCAGTTCGTCGACATCAAAGGCAAGGATATTGCTCAAGAAGAACCTTCCTCACATGCCGTTGACACAACAGTTCGAGCTTTTGGCTCAGGCATATGTATTTTCGACCCACTTCAAGACAACGAATCAGACAAAGATGTTGCTGTTACCCAACAAGTCCCAGGAGCGGTTCATCAGTCGAATCCTCCCAGAAGATCAAGCCGAGTGCGCACACATCCCACAAGGTATACTCTTGAGTCTTCCTGTCTCTTAATGCAGGAACGGAAAATAGTCGAAGAGGCACTTAGCCAACCAGACTTTGATCTCTAGAGAGAAGCCATGGACACGTACTGCAAAACGCAGGACATGGCACTCCTGCCTCCACCATTGCTTCCATTCCATTCAATCCTTCTGATTCTCAATTGTCTCCTGACACTCTAGCGTGGATGCAAGTCATCAATTTTTCACCCCCACGCCAGACCGTTTCTGCTCCATCTTTGCCTTCTTCCATACTCCACACAACCCTTCAGTTCCTCTCTATTCCTCCCATTGTCTCGTTCGGACAAGTCGTCATCACCCCCGTTTCCACAGTTGCTTCTCAAACCCACCTGCTTTGCCAACAAAGGTTGCCGAGGGCAACCAACTGTTGTCTGATGATGCATTTGTCCAAATAGTTTCTGTACCATCGCCAGATTGGGCTGATCCCACCGCCCCATATGGCATCAGGTCCAAAGAGAACCTGATAGAAGATGATGACGACGGAACTCCACAAGTCATCGGGGCCGATACAACAGAAGCCCCTATCAGTGCCACTATATCGGCTGCTTCCACAGACTTAACGACAGTGTACCAGACACTGGGCAAATACCTTCTAGATGCGGTAGCGGCCAAAGCTATCTTGGAAAGTAGGGTACTACACTTGGCAACAAGCAACACACAACTACGAGCAGAACTCACCAAGCTGCAGCACGAGCTGATTTTGGCTCAGCAACATGAAGAAGTAGGGCACTAGGAGATCGCCAAGCTACAGCATAAGGAGGAGGGCCTCAATAATTATATCCAAAGCCTCTCCAAAGCGCTGACAGAGGCCTCCACGAAGGTGTGGGAGCTTCAATCTGAAGCGTCCCAACGGCTTGCTCCCATCCAGGCGCAATTAAACCTTTTGGAAGTAGAGAATATGTACCTGGAGATGGAGGTCAAAGCCCTACAAGATGAAAATCTTGTCTGGTTAGCTCAACCTGCACCAGACTCAAGGTCGCTCTCTCAATCAGAAATCAATCTTCTTCGGCGTCAGGTGCAGGTTTATAGCCAAACCTTAAATAGCTACCCGGTAGAGTTCAATAAATATCAGGCAACCGCAACTCATGAGCTCGCCCAGGCCAAGCAAGCCCTCAAGGCTTGCCAGAAATTCGTGGAAATGAGAGCCCAGCCCACCCCCGTGGTAATTCCATCGCCACCTGTTTTTGACGCTGCACAGGCCAGTACAAGCCAAGACCAAAGCCAGTAGGCAGCAGGGGGATATAACCAAGATTTAGGGTCCGAAGGCCAAGACCAAGGACAAACGGATACGGCTGCTGAGATGCGAGACCAGGGCCAAGGCGCAGATACCAGCCAAAGCCAAGCCACATCATCCAGAGGTTCGTGCACGATATCTTCTAGATGAGCCTTCCGAAGACCAAAGTCTGTGGAGGAGAAAATAAACGAATTCCTATCAAAGTATCCCCACGAGTCATCAAGATACAGCTGGCAGATATCGTTTTCAGCTCAGACAATAAAGGGCAAAGAATTGCAAGCATTACTCGCCCTCCAACCACAACCAGAGTGGCGTCAGCAATTGTTCGAAAGAGACCCTGTGGCCATCAAGGCCTACGTGACGAGTCCGCATAATTACAGGTGAACGCGCACTTCCTACCATGTACATGACGATCCAAATGGACGGAATGCGGCACGCCTTTGGACAAACTCACAATTCGAAACTTAAATTGGCCAATCATTCATTTAGAATATGGTTGGACTACAGATGTGGATGCCAGAAGGGCTCTCACCACATTCGCGAATCACTATGTCAACTGTCCTGATCCAACAATTCGCATGGCAGCCACTTATGCCTAGGACTTAGAACATCTAATGGGGATCGAAACTAAATGGGACAATTTTTTCCCTCCCATATTCTTTGACATTAATAAGGCACTACCTTCAGACAAAGTCGAAGATCAGCTGCCAATCGCTCGTGTGTATTACCGAGTACCAGTTCTGGACGATCCATGGACATGCAGATTCCAAGCATGAGTCGACCAAGATTGACTGAGAGGAGTCCACAAGTCCATTCACATGCCCAAGGACTTGAAGAAATTGGACCGCCTCAATTTTATGGAGGATGTCACGACCTACCTGATCCAGCAAAGGTGGGTGAAGAAAACTCTTTACTAAACCGGCAGAGTGCCGAGGGACCGACACTACTTCAGGCTGTGGGTCCTATTGGGGCTATTCCCAACAAACTGTAAATAAATAAAATCGTCCAATAAAATGTGTTGCAAGGGCATGGCATCTTGCGCGCGTAAGCCCATGGCCCAATGAGCATGCAAGCTTAAGTGTAAATAAAATAAAATTGACTTGGGCCTTGGAATTAAAATAAAACTAGAGGCCCAAAAGTCATTTTTAAACTTAGAGATCACTTTTCAGAGTTGGGTCCAAATAGGGACTCACATGAATCTTGTGAAGTTTAATGTACTTTTTATGGACCCTTGGATCAAGTTGGGTCCAAGATGAATGGATAGAATCAATGTGATTATTAGACAATAATGATTGAGGGGCAATGGCCTTCCCCATTTTATAAAAAGGCACCATTTGTACACTATTTTCATGCTTAATAGAGAGGAGGAGGCTCTATGATTTTGTGAGCTCAAGCATCCTCATTTGCTAATCACTCTTGCTTATGCTATTGTTGGGATTGCTTGTTATTTCCATTTCTTCCATGCTTTTTGTTTGTGATTAGTTAAGGTTTCTCCATAAGCAATGACATTGAGCATTTGAGCTAACCTCCATCTCGTCTCTCTCTCTTTCTCTCTTCTCTTCTCTCTTCCTCTTCTTTTCTACTCCTTTCCTTCACCCAAAACCATGAAGAATGTTAGTGTAGAGGAGTAATGTTAAGGGAGAGTAGTGTTAGTGGTGAATAGAATTAAGGGAGAAAGTGGGAAACTAACTAAAAATAACTGAAAGGAGAGAGTGCACATATTTTTGTCCTAAGAGTAAAGGAATTGAACAAAGAGCTAGCCTTTATAGGTGACCCTATCAAGGATGAAGAGCTTGTTCAACTCATATTGAATGGACTAAGCTTTGAATTTGACAATTTGGTTCAGGGATATGCAATTATGGGTAAGCTACCCATACTTGAAGAACTCCAAGGCACGCTCATGGCCGAGGAATCAAGAAGGAGCCAAATGCAAGAGAGGATGGATAGGCTTTCCATCCAAGGTGGAGATGACCAAGCTCTCTTCACCAAAGGCAAAGGCAAGTCCAAAGGCAAAGGATCAACATTCAAGAAGTCTACAAAGCTTGAGGATCAAGAAGGACCCCCAAAGGCATCTCCATCAACCACCAAAGTCAAGAAGGACAAATCAAAGGTGAAGTGCTACTATTGTAGCAAGATGGGGCATTATGCCTTGGAATGCTTCAAGAGGAAGCAAGATCAAAGCCAAGCCAACATGAGCAAAGAGGAGGAGGAGGAGAGTTCACATGAGGACTCTCTCATGATGTCCATATTTTCTTCAACAAGCTTCAAAGGAGAAGATCCTTGGTGGATTGACTCGGGTGCTAGTTCACACATGACTAGTAAAAGGGAGTTTTTCTCTTCTCTCTTATCTTATGATGGACCTATAAAGTCTATCTATACAGCAAATGATGAAGCTTGTAAGATTGAAGGAGTTGGTAGCATTCCCCTTTGCTTAGGATCTTCCAAAAAGATCAACATAGAAGGTGTTTTGTACATTCCTACAATAACAAAGAATCTACTAAGTGTTGGCCAAATGGTAGACAATGGTTTCAATGTTGACTTTGCTTCAAATGAATGTTTCATCAAGAAGAAGGGTAAGATAGTGGCTAAGGGCACTAGACCTGGCAAACTTTATAAGCTGGATGCATTTGTGGATACTAATGTTGTCATGTTGGCCGAGAAGAGCAAGATATCTACCTTTACTTTATGGCACAAAAGACTTGGACATGTCAACTCGGGTTCCATGGAGGCTATGATCAACGAGGAGTATGCTTTAGGCCTACCAAGGTCTATTGGGAAGGAAGACAAGGTTTGTGAAGCTTGTGCCTTATCCAAGGCACATAAGAAGGTGTTTCCTAACTCCATCACAAAGTCATCTCATCCTCTTGAACTCATACACTCGGATGTGCACATTGCTAGCACCAAATCTAATGGAGGTTCATCCATGTTTTTGACCTTCATTGATGACTACTCAAGATATTGTTGGGTGTTCTTACTTTCCTTCAAGTCTCAAGTATTTGATACTTTTGTAAAGTTCAAGTTGTTTGTGGAAAAGCATCATAATCATAGCATCAAGATTCTTAGAAGTGACAATGGTGGAGAATTCATTTCCAATGAGTTCAAGGCCTTTTGTGAGGAGGAAGGGATCAAGAAAGAGACTTCTTGTCCTTACACTCCTCAACAAAATGGAGTTGCTGAAAGAAGGAATAGAACATTATGTGAATGTTCTAAGGCTTTAAGATTAGATGCTTGTTTGCCCAAATCCTTTTGGGGTGAGTCTCTTGTATGTGCAAACTACTTGATGAATAGGGTGTCTTGCAAAGCAATTGAAGGCAAAACTCCTTATGAGATGTTGTATGGAAAGAAACCCAATCTTAATCACTTGAAAGTTTTTGGGTGTATATGTTATGTGCATGTGCCATTGGAAACAAGAACCAAGGAGGATCCATCTTCCACAAGAGGGATCATGCTTGGATATGCAAGCTCAAGCAAGGGCTACAAACTCTATCTCCCATCCTTGAACAAATTTGTTGTTTCAAGGGATGTCATCTTTGATGAACATCATATGCATATGCTTGAAGAAGGCTCAAGTGCTCCAACAATCAAGAAGAAGATGGCCGAGGAGCAAGATCTTGGTTTTGAGGAGGAGCTCATGGAGGAGCAAGCACCAAACCCACCTATCACACCAAGGAGATCTTCAAGGGCAAAAGTGGAGCCATCAAGGCTCACATATCAAGGCAAAGGAAAGCAAGTTGAGGGTATCTCATCCACTTCTTATGCTTTATCTAGTTTTGAAGAACCGTCTAATGTTGAAGATGCATTGAACTCCAAAGAATGGTATAAAGCTATGTTGGATGAGTATGATGCCTTGATTGAGAATGAAACTTGGTTGCTTGTTGAGAGACCTCAAAGGAATGTAATAGGATGCAAGTGGGTCTTCAAGCTTAAGTTGAATGCAAATGGGAGTGTTAACAAACATAAAGCAAGATTAGTTGCAAAAGGTTATGCTCAAGAGAGAGGGATAGACTATGAGGAAACTTTTGCACCCGTGGCCAAGATGGTCACAATAAGACTAATCATTGCACTTGCATCACATTTTGGATGGATTCTATGTCAAATGGATGTCTCTAATGCTTTCTTGAATGGTTTTTTGGAAGAGGATATCTATATGGAGCAGCCACAAGGGTTCATCAAGCATGGAATGGAGAACAAAGTATGCCATCTCCAAAGAAGCATCTATGGCTTGAAGCAAGCCTCGAGATCTTGGAATTCAAGACTACATTGCTATCTTATTTCACTTTCTTTTGTTCAAAGTGAATATGATCCCACTCTTTACATTAAGTTTGATGATGTTGGTATTGTACTTTTACTCATTTATGTAGATGACATCATCATTAGTGGAAATAGTGTTGATGGTATTGAAAAAATCAAGATAGATCTATCCTTAGAGTTCAAGATGGTAGATCTAGGGTGTCTTCACTTCATCTTAGGCATAGAAGTACTTAGAGGGTCTGATTTTATCTTTATAAGTCAAGTAAACTATGCTCAAAGTCTTTTGAAGAAGTTTAAGATGGAAGTATGCAAAAGTGTTGACACACCAATGGAGCAAGATGTAAAAGTGCCAAATGAAGATGATGAAAGATCCTTCATGGACATCACTTTGTTTAGGCAACTTATAGGTTCCTTAATGTGGATCACTATAACTAGACCAGATCTTAGCTTTAGTGTATGTAGGTTGAGCCAATCCATGCAAAAGCCATTGAATATCCATTGAAAAAAGACTAAGAGGATTCTAAGATACATCTCGGGTACATTGGATTTTGGGATTCTATATAGAGGAGATGTGATTAACCTTCATGCATTTAGTGATTCAGATTTTGCAGGGGACAAGAGGGATAGGAAATCAACAAGTGCCTATTCAACTTTCATAGGAGAAGGTGTGGTTTCATGGCTTTCAAAAAAGCAAGAAACTATATCTCTATCTTCAACCGAGGCCGAGTACAAAGCTTTGACAACCACTACAAAGGAGGTACTTTGGATCAAGAGATTATTGGTGGAACTAAAGATCATGGATTCAGAGGAGGCACCAATCATCTACAATGACAATATATCAGCCCAACACCTTGCATCTAACCCAATCTTCCATGCAAGATCTAAGCACATTGAGATATGCCATCACTTTGTGAGAGAAATGGTGCAAGCCAAGGAGATTGCTTTGGAGCATGTTCCAAGCAATGAATGTGTAGCTGATCTACTTACTAAACCACTTCAAAAGACACCTTTTATGAAGTTCAGATCATCACTTGGAGTGATTAGTAAAGCAATGATTGAACCAAGCTAGATAGTGAGGAGGAGTGTTAAAAATTCACAATTCTAGCTTGACTAGTTTTGGTCATATGACTTGTAAATAGTTAGATGGTCATGATGTGGCTTGTCACACATGCCAAATAGCATAGGATTCCATTCATAAGGATGTTCTCAAGTAGACCTAAGTGTTAGAACCTTTGGAATGAGTCCAAATTATGCTTAGATACAAGGGAGAAAAAATAGGAGCTATTTTTGGTAATTTTTGCATTGTTGAGGGATCTCCAAGATTCCAACCCTAACTTGGTAGGGATGAAAGATCCACCAAAATTAGCATTAGGGATAGGTTTAGGGCTACTCATACCTGCCCAAAACCGTGATGGATCATGTATATATAGGTGATGATATCTCACCAAAATCAATCAAGCAATTTCATGTTTTTTCTCTCATAATGGTGCAATTGCTCTCTATGTTCATAATTGTTTGAGTACTTGTGATTACTAATGATTATAGGATTGAATTTAGGTCTGGTGTACAGTACTCAGACTGTGGGAGGCCGTACTTTCACACGTGTGAAGCCTTCTTCAAGGATTTGGGCCATTTAGTGAGGTTCAAGCATAGATTTTTGATGGATTTTGATGGTTCAACTTGTGCTAATCTTATGAAATCATAATCTATTGTTTCCCTCATCATTTCAAGTGTTTTAGGATCCTTATTTGCTGTAATTTTTACACAGCTAAGATTTATTATTGTATTCCAAATGACACGAGATACACTAGAATGGTCATACACTTGGGTTTCCATGATCATGAGTTCGGTGTTGGAGATTCATATGTCAACATGGAGAAATCAGAAGATCTGGTGATGAAGAAGACCTCTCAGAACATTATGCATAAACCAAAGAGAATTCAAAAGGACTTGGCCAAAGAGTTGATTTCGGATCACTTGCTGGCAACATCATCGACATCTCCTATAGATTCTACAAGGCTAGATGAATTGTTGTCTTTGATTGAACCCACTACAAACAATCGAAGGTATGGGCATGCATAAATATCTAACATGTCATTTGGGCTTAAAATATCTGTATATCTTTAATTTTTCTGATGGTTGATTATTGTAGACTAAAAAAATGGATAACGTTGGCAAGGAAAGAATTGCAGCCTGTCGATCTATCCCATGAAATAACTTCATTCCTATATTTAAAAGAACATTGCGCATACCAGTTCTTTCATGGATCGTTGTTCCCTGGACAATTGCATGACAAAACAAATATATGTCATATATTCAAGATGTCAACTACTGGTCCAGCGTCGGGAGTGGAACTTGTACAAAGAATGCAACCAGGGAATGATCTAGCAAGATCTTGGTGCTGTTTTGATCATGTACACGGAATTAAAGATTGGGTCACAATGGCTGCCCATGTATATGACATACGATATAAATTTCTACATTTCTTGCTTTTCAATATTATAGCAACTAAGTAGCTTATCCATTGTGCACTTTGATTTGCAGAAACCAATCCATGCAAACTATTGCAATATGTGATATGAAAGTTGAAGCTGTTCAAGCACAAGTGCTATTTTGGGAGTTGTTGAATCGCGTTATGTTTGGTCATTTGTGTGATCCAGTCACATTTTGAAGATTTATGGCAGATGAGACACAAGCAAATTGGAATGTTGTGCGCATTGTTTATGGAAATGATGCTAACACACTGGTGATTGGAAAAGAAAGATCATGTTTGTTTCATTTTATGGATAGTGTGAATAAACACACTACAAAGTACATAAAGCCATTGTTTAGAGACGATCATGTCGCTTTGTGCTTGCAGTGGCGAGATGCAACAGATCTTGATGCTGCAGATGCGATTTATAATAAAATTATGCATGGTGGAAAATAGGCAATGCATACGAACTGTTTGAATGAATTGGAGAGCTGGCTTGCTTGGTGGAAAAATAGAATTCATAGATGGGGAAAATTTGTTGTCACGGTATACTTTACATGTTGTATTTTTTGGTGCAATTTGTTGCAGTAGAATTGGATTCCTATGATATGTGTAACTAGCAATTCTATATGCCACAGATGATGGATCATGGTGGAGGCAGAGGTGCCAACGACAAATCTGTCTGAGGTGGTCCATAGTGTTTGGCAAAGAGTGGACAACTACAATTCTAAACTGACAATTTATGAAGTTGCAGTGGGAGATTTGGCTAATGCAATATTGCAGAGTGCACAAGAAAATTCTTTCTTGTCTGGCCAATACATTGGTCAAGGTCCGACATTTCAAAATCTATTGGAGAGAGTGCGCTCGTGAAGGAGAGCTTCAATTGTGGGTGCTTCCTTCTCTGAAAGAGTTAATGAGTTTGTTGAGCATATTGACTTGACCAGGCAAGACCAAGATGTTAATGCACCAATTCAAACTGTAAGATGCAAAAGACCAGCACACCAATGGAATGTTGATAATGAGAACGTTTCTCATCGTCCAGATATAGAATACGTGCAAAAGGTTTCTCGAAAAAACAAATCCAATCTTCCAAATTGCAATCAATCAGGATTTTCAAATACAGCTCCAAACATGATAGGCCAAGTTAGTCTACAACTTTGCGAAGATATATGAGAAAGACAACTAAACAATAGCTGGTGGGTTATTCGTTGTCTAAAAATCAGTAGCAAAGTCAAGTGTCAAGGTATGAAGGCTGCTGGCAAAGGACACTGCAACAAGTTGATCAAATCAACAATGGCACCTAGTTTTTTTGGGATGAGAAAACTTCAAAATGGATACACAAATCAATTCATTTGGTTTTGTGCCAGTGATATAACTTGTACTTGGAAAGTCAATCCCAATGTCACTATGTCACCTACAGTGAACAACGGTATTTGGTACGTGCAACAAGGAACAAGCCTTACGCAATCTGAAGTGGATGAATTGATCCAAGGGGGCTATATTCTAGAGACAACTAGTTCATGCTACCACAATATTTCACAGGAGAAAAATACGATTGGAGAACCTCATGTAGCTTCCAATGTGGGTAGTGCCAGTGCTAATATGAACTTCACCACCAATCCAACATTAGAACGTGGAAATATGAGACAAAAACCAGATGTGTCAAAATCTGATAAAGATAGAATGAAAAGGGGATTGTCATTGAAAGGGCATGTACAAGAAATAATTAAAGTCCCTTCAGAACACAAGGAATTATATATCATTGAGAGTTTTGAAAGTAGTAAAATAGGTGCAATTTATTAGGTCACAATTTCAAATAAGCCATCATGCACATGTGCAGATTTCTCCAGGAATATGTCCATGAAAAAGTACATACCTTGCAAGCATATGTATTTTGTCTACTTACATGTCAAGGGGCTGGATGTCAATGAAAATATGTTCATACATCAACCCATCATTAGCTTGCAAGATCTTTTTCATATATTCACCTTGCCCTCGAAGGGTTTGTCTTAGGCTATTGTAGATCCAGACCTAGTTGTTCGAAAATGAATTGTTTCTTTTTTGTCTATTGTGTTCGACGTGGACTTTTGTTTTGATATGGTTTGTAATAAGTCCAAAATATTTCAGATATGTCCAGTTAACATATTCAACGGAATTCTCTAGGGAGTCTGCTAAAATGTGACTGTGGAATGCCATGAATTGTGCATTGCTATTTTGTTACTGTTTTATTTTCTTTTGTTATTCTTTGATTATGGCTATCTAGAAATCCAATGAAATAAAACTTGCATAACTCGCAAATATTTACTCGCAAATTGTCAGGCCCCGTGGCTAACGAACTTTATGATGGTTGGATTAAACTTATGAAGCTTTAACCTGAATATGCAATGATGAATGATGATATAGTTTTAAAACATGCCGATGTCGACTTGCCGCTATTGACTTATTAAAAAGAAAAAAAATGGATTCAAGGGACTACCGTTAGCTTACAGAAAAAGATAGATGCCAATAATGAACGACAATGGTTAATCAAACATTTGTACATCAATGGCGTAGACAAAGTGCAACATATTCTGTATTTCATTTGTAAAACTAAATGAGACAATTTTTTCCCTCCCATATTCTTTGACATTAATAAGGCGCTACCTTCAGACAAAGTCAAAGATCAGCTGCCAATCGCTCGTGTGTATTACCGAGCACCAGTTCTGGGCGATCCATGGACATGCAGATTCCAAGCATTGGTCGACCAAGATTGGCTGAGAGGAGTCCACAAGTCCATTCACATGCCCAAGGACTTGAAGAAATTGGACCGCCTCAATTTTATGGAGGATGTCACGACCTACCTGATCCAGCAAAGGTGGGTGAAGAAAACTCTTTACTAAACCGGGAGAGTGCCGAGGGACCGACACTACTTCAGGCTGTGGGTCCTATTGGGGCTATTCCCAACAAAGCGTAAATAAATAAAATCGTCCAATAAAATGTGTTGCAAGGGCATGGCATCCTGCGCGCGTAAGCCCATAGCCCAATGAGCATGCAAGCTTAAGTGTAAATAAAATAAAATTGACTTGGGCCTTGGAATTAAAATAAAACTAGAGGCCCAAAAGTCATTTTTAAACTTAGAGATCACTTTTTAGAGTTGGGTCCAAATGGGGACTCACATGAATCTTGTGAAGTTTAATGTACTTTTTATGGACCCTTGGATCAAGTTGGGTCCAAGATGAATGGATAGAATCAATGTGATTATTAGACAATAATGATTGAGGGGCAATGGCCTTCCCCATTTTATAAAAAGGCACCATTTGTACACTATTTTCATGCTTAATAGAGAGGAGGAGGCTCTATCATTTTGAGAGCTCAAGCATCCTCATTTGCTAATCACTCTTGCTTATGCTATTGTTGGGATTGCTTGTTATTTCCATTTCTTCCATGCTTTTCGTTTGTGATTAGTTAAGGTTTCTCCATAAGCAATGACATTGAGCATTTGACCTAACCTTCATCTCGTCTCTCTCTCTCTTTCTCTCTTCTCTTCTCTCTTCCTCTTCTTTTCTACTCCTTTCCTTCACCCAAAACCATGAAGAATGTTAGTGTAGAGGAGTAGAGTTAAGGGAGAGTAGTGTTAGTGGTGAATAGAATTAAGGGAGAAAGTGGGAAACTAACTAAAAATAGCATCTATGCATTGTTAGGTACCTATCCAGTGATCTAACCCTTGTTGACGGGTGGGAGGGCATTATAGACTTGGTCATTTGAATATCAGTGAGTCATTGAAAAACTGGATGACGTGGTCCAAATAGGCAGAGGTGTCTAATGAGGTGTCATAGTGCACTACTAGTGGTGCATGGGTCTTGGAGGGTATAAGTACACCTACTGGGCTCTCACTAGTGCATGCTTGATTGTGTGATTGGTAGCTACATGCTGCTTGAGTGATTTCTCCTTCCTCATTGAGATTGATCCATAGCTTGGGGGCTAGATCCGTTTGATCTAGGATTTTTGGTTGGGTTGGTTTGTCCACCATCCATTCGCTTTGTGGTTGCTTGTACTGGCATGCTTAGAATAGGATCATTGGAATAGGACTTTATATTGGTATTAGAACTTGTTCTAAGTAAGTTTTGCCATTTATTTGTGCTTAAGAAAAATCTCGATGTTTTTCGAGAAATCGGTAGAGTGAGAACGAAGTGAGAAAAGTTTTGATTGCTCTTCCCGTTGATTTCATTTTTTGAAGTGTAATTGGTTGTGTGGTACGTGCACTACCAGGTATACAATCGGTTCAATTTTTAAAGCACCTCATATTGGTTTTTAGAAAGTAAATTCTGGTTTTCAATTCACTTGTCGTTGATTACTTCATTGGAAGCACTTTTGTGAAAGCAACGGTATCAATAAGAGGTTGTGCTAGTTTATTTTCCCTTAAGGCTTCTTGTTCTTCACATAACGATGGTTCTTGTTGGTAGTCTTTTGTTTTTTATTGAGCCGGTTTTAGCTTAAATCTGTAGAAAAAACAGGAAAAGAAACACACAAAGAACTAATAAGTGGTTGTGAGTGTCTATTTACAAGATTTGCATGGCGGTTTCTTTATGATTCACAGGGTCATGCTGGATTTTTCTGCAAACTAACAATGTTTTGCACGTTTGTGTGAATCAGTAAAGCCATTTTTATGATGGTATGAACTACAACAAAGCCTATCCTGTGGTTAAGGAATGGCAACCTGCATATCTGAGTTTTGGAAAAATTTGGGCCTCATCTACCCTGTTTTTTAGCCATAAAGAAAGCTATTCATTGTCAATTTGTAAACAAAGTTGCTTATGCATGTATGAAGGCACAACTACTATAGAAATGCCCTAAATGCATCTATAAACTACAAAAACAGCTGTACATAAAGGCTTGATAGCTTCCTAGAAGTAATGGCTAGTTAAATCGGTGAGAAAAACAACAAATAGGCTTCCAAAATTTGCGCCCTACAAACACCTAAAACTTGCCATCATTCATAGCAAAAGTGGTGGAAGGATGGTGCACCCCCATCTCTCATCTTTGGCACACACTCTCTCTCTCTCTTTCTCTTTGGGTTTGGCATGTTTCTAAGTGCGCGTGAAGTAGGACAGAGCCAGAGAGAGAGGTGGAGGTGGGGGGGGGGGGGGGTGGTGAATGTAACTTAAGTTTTTTTTGAGTTAACTTAAGTGTGCATGGTAGGTGAAAAGGGGGGCGTGGCTGGCTAGATTGGGTTGAGGTTAATGGTTTTTTTAGCTTTTTGTTTTTTTGTATTCCATGAGAATTTTTTTTAGTCATTATGGACTAAGGAAATGAAATTGCAGTTAACTTTCAATTGAATCGTAATGGCTTGGGTAATTGTGTAAACTAGATTTCTATGCATCGATATGGTTTTTTCAGCATTTGGGCAAGGCGGTTCGGAACCGCATCAAAGCAATAAATAGCATGATAACCAAATGCAAAATCTTTTCAATCAATTACCAGCTATTAATTCACACAACTTGGGCTATGAACCGAAAAAAATTTGGCGATAAAAAGTTTAAACACCTGGAAGTTGAGGAGGACTGGGTAAATCGTTGGATGAGCTATTTCAGCTTGCACAACAAAAAAAAAAAAAAAAAAAGCATGTCGTCAGTCTTGCTGTTTCTTGAGGGCAAGGCCTCCTCTTGGTGGAGTGAACTACCCATAGAACTGGTAATTTGGACTGAATTCCTGTGAGAATTTCGTAAAGGTTTCATCACAATAGACGATTCTGAGTTATATATTTGCTTTACGTCTACTGTGGAGAGCTATTTCAATGACTTCCATTAGATAATGGACATATATGGTTACTCAGTGGAGGAATTCAGTACAATGCACTTTATTTTAGGCTTGAAGCCTGAGATAAGAGCTTGTTTATCTTAGGATATATATCAAGAGACTTGGATAATGTCATTATCTGATACAAGATCACATGCTGACGCCATAGAATATGAACTGAACAAGGGTAAAGTGGTGAAGCTATGATAGAATACTTCACACGACTAGAGCACACTTTGAAGATATGCGGAATATTAAATATCGAGAAAACGATAGGACAATTACAGAAGATCAAGGATCAGGACAAAGTGCCTAAGGTACAATAGGGAAAAATTGTCAATCCAGGAATCCAAAAAAATGATAGGCCAAATGATTGTAGTGAATCATCATCAACATCATCAGTGAATGAATTGAAAGTGGAACATGATGAAGAAGAACAATTATCAACAATGAAAAAGCTTGTTCACCAAATAGACTAGACGACTTCGTCAGCAGTTTTTGATTTTCCCTTGAATTCACAAGAGATGGCCAATCAACATTTATGCAGTGCTATGGAATTTATACCGTAGCATAAATGTAATTCTCAATTTGAATTGAAAAAAACAATTCCAATTGCGAGCACCATGTCAATGCAAGGACACCGAAAATCAATTGAGGACAACGAACATGATGTAGAGGATATGGGTATAGTATCACAAGAACTGTTGCATCACGTTCAACCAGAAGACTTGTCTAATACTTCTTGTGAAATGGAATTAATAGACAAGAATAAAACTTAATTATATGAATGTTTCACATTCAATATAGAGTGCACAACGGAATGTGATGAAACTAGTCATATACAAGCTGGAAATTGTCCTAGATATGAGATGGGACAAATAATCAAAGATCAACTATATCAAAGTTTCCAGTTTGTGGCTCAAAATATTGGAGTTATCAATATTTCTGAACATGATGATGTAATCTACGAAAGGTTTTTCGTAGAGACTTTGAGTAAAAGAGATATCACCACTCTCTGCAAGCATCTCATTCACTCGATGGTTTTGGAAATGAATGTCCATCTAGAAAATCATTTGTTATTTCTAGAAATGATCAATCAAAGCAGATTAGTCCCTAAATTTGAAATTGGTTATGACAGTAATTCTCTAATGTGAGATCTTAACAATTCAAATGCAAAATTTATGGTTATTATCAAAGCACTTGGATTGAACAATAAAGTGACCATCCTACAACATGACAAAATCTTCAGACCAGCATAGCCAGATGCAATGCTAAAACATGATCCTAAAGGAATTGGATAGATGTTGTAAAGCTACCTTTACAAGCTTTACTTCTGGCGCCAACATTGTCCTCGGCACCACTGTTGATGTTGGATTTATTACTTCTACTCTCCTTAATTCCATTTTAATATGCCTCCATTCATGCTGCATATTTACTAACGTTGTCGCGCAGCCTACATATTTACACGCAAATTCGCATAGACGAATAAAAGGTGAAAGAATTGCGACACTGTGTTTTTACACAGGTTATGGTGACAGGCGAAAAGGGGACACTATCCTACAGAATGCCAAAGGTGCCCTTAAAGCAAACGCACCCTGTAAATCTAATCCTAAGGCTATTCGTAAGAGTGACACACTTTTTGCATTGTCGTCACCATCGGTCACTTCAGCACTGACTGACATCGCACCCTTTTCACACTCACCCCATGCAGCTGTGCTAATAGACTGGACAACGACTGTAGCCACCCACAATCTCTCACAGATAGCACATCTGCACACCTGTAATATGATGTATATATACTGGATACCATTTGCGTATTCAGTTTAACAAGGTTATTTAGATTAATGAGTTATGAGTGAATGAGACGAAGTAGATGCCTTGCGCATTGATTCTTGATTGTCAGCAATAAGTCTTTATTCCTTTACAAATTGTATAAGCTTCGTAGGGCACGCGGTTTTGTCCACTATTGTCTTGTGCTCTACCGCATTATTGACATGTATACGTGATATACTTAATCTGATATAGTTCTTTTTTCTGCGTTCAGATCTATGTTAATATTGCTATGCTTATCATTCATTCTGTCTGATCTTTCTAGTTGTTCTTTCTGGTAATAAACGACTAACATTTGGTCTTGTCTTTCGCGAATCATTCGCGACTAATTATCAGTTGAGCACCGTCTAGCTCTTCGCAAATCATTCACGACGAATAGTAGGCAAGGCGCAGATAACAGCCAAAGCCAAGCCACATCATCTAGAGTTCACGCACGATATCTGCCAGCCAGGCCTCCTGAAGACCAAAGTCCGTGGAGAAGAAAATAAACGAATTCCTATCAAAGTATCCCCACGAGTCATCAAGAGGCGGCTGGCAGATATCGTTTTCAGCTCAAACAATAAAGGGCAAATAACTGCATGCATTACCCGCCCTTCAACCACAACCAGAGTGGTGTTAGCAGTTGTTCGAAAGAGACCCTCTGGCCATCAGGGCCTACGTGATGAGTCCGCAACAATTACAGGTGAACGCGCACTTTCTGCCATGTACACGATGATCCAAATGGGCGGAATGCAGCACCCCTCTAGACAAACTCACAATTCAATTGGCCGATCACTCATTCAGAGTACGGTTGGACTACAGATGTGGATTGCAGAAGGGCTCTCACCACATTCCGAATCACTATGTCAACTGCCCTGAACCAACAGTCCGCGCAGTAGCCACTTACGCCCGTGACTTACAACATCTAATGGGGATCGAAACTAAATGGGACAATTTTCTCCCCCCCATATTCTTTGACATTAATACGGTGCTACCTTCAAACAAAGTCGAAGATCAGCTGCCAATCGCTCGTGTGTATTACCGAGCTGCACTTCTGGGCGATCCATGGACACGCAGATTCCAAGCATGGGTCGACCAAGATTGGCTGAGAGGAGTCCACAAGTCCCTTCACACGCCCAAGGACTTGAAGAAACCGGACCGCCTCAACTTTAGGGAGGACGTCACGACCTACCTGATCCAACAAAGGCAGGCGAAGAAAACTCTTTACCAAATCGGCAGAGTGCCGAGGGACCGGCACTACTTCAGGCCATGGGTCCTGTTGGGAGTATTCCCCACAAAGTGTAAATAAATACAATTGTCCAATAAAATGTGTTGCGAGGGCATGGCATCCTGCGCGCGTAAGCCCATGGCCCAATGAGCACGCAAGCTTTACTGTAAATAAAATAAAATTGACTTGGGCCTTGGAATTAAAATAAAACTAGAGGCCCAAAGTCATTTTTAAACTTAGAGATCACTTTTTAGAGTTAGATCCAAATGGGGACTCACATGAATCTTGTGAAGTTAAGTGTACTTTTTATGGACCCTTGGATGAAGTTGGGTCCAAGATTAATGGATAGGATCAATGTGACTAGTAGCCAATAGGATTGAGGGGCAAGGGCCTTCCCCATTTTATAAAAAGGCACCATTTGTACACTATTTTCATGCTTAATAGTGAGGAGGAGACTCTATCATTTTGAGAGCTCAAGAATCCTCATTTGCTAATCACTCTTGCTTATGTTGTTGTTGGGATTGCTTGTTATTTCCATTTCTTACATGCTTTTTGTTTGTGATTAGTTAAGGTTTCTCCATAGGCAATGACATTGAGCATTTGAGCTAACCTCCATCTCATCTCTCTCTCTTTCTCTCTTATCTTCTCTCTTCCTCTTCTTTTCTACCCCTTCCCTTCACCCAAAACCATGAAGAATGTTAGTGTAGAGGAGTAGAGTTAAGGGAGAGTAGTGTTAGTGGTGAATAGAGTTAAGGGAGAAAGTAGGAAACTAACTAGAAATAGCATCTATGCATTGTTAGGTACCTATCCAATGATCTAACCCTTGCTGACAGGCGGGAGGGCTATACTACGCAAGATCTTCGACCCTACACAAACTCCAGTTGAAAAGATCAGCAGGATGCTGAAATTTCACAAAAAAAAATATTGAAGCTTCTCTTTTGGTAGGGTGCCAACATACAAGCTTGCTACAGATTCGGTAGTTCTGATACCATGTTAGAAATCCATAAATCATAATATGGATGTACAGACTAGGATTCGAACCCAGGATCTCCCTCATATCGGATGGGATGCTCTACCACTGAGCTATCCGTCCTGTTTGATACTTCTCTCTAGACTATGGATTGATATTCCAACAGTCAATTGGAATCAAGCTCTTGCAACAGTGGATTGTACAACAAGCTATATGTGTCAATGAGATAATCAATCCAAATTGAGCAAAAAAAATATACTCAATCGAACTTTGGATTCACTGATCACTTTTCCATTGAATATGATGAACTTATCTTGGATATCAACTGATCTAGTTCTAGATTTGATTGAAGATGATCTAATACATGTTAGTAATGCCTTCACTTATGATGGAGATGCTGAACTCACGGATGAGTAGATCCTCAATCATATGGATCCTACAAGATTTGGAGTTCGAGATATTTTGGATGAATCGACAATAAAATCGCCAAAAATAGGTATATTGAAGGAAGGAAAAGCTCCAAGGCCAATGAAAAAGAAACTAGCTAAGCAACACAATAATACAGTTTTGAAATGAGAAAAATCCTCTTGAAAAGTTAATTCTAAGAATGTACCACCTTTATTGGATAAAGAAGGAGAAAATCAAGGATGATTTTTCAAGATGGAGTTCTCACAAGAAATTACCATCAAGGAAGTCATCACTTTCATAGAAGAGACATCTTTTAGGAAGTCATCACCTCCACGATCGATTCCTACCAAGAAAGCTAAACAAAGATCAAAGATCAATCCTTATGAAAAGGAACAATCAGAAGAAGTCCAACATTATATGCCCGAGCATTTCAAGCACTATACTTTTGATGATTTCTTGATTATGTTCCCAAAAGCTCATCGTGAACCAGAAGAGCAAGTGCCAGACATGGAAGATGTTTATGATGGACCAGCCAGGACTCACAACCAATGAATCTTGCTAAACCAGGAGAACTTGAAAAAATCATTCAAGTTGGAGCACAACTTACTCCCGAGCAATTTCAGGCGTTACAGAAGTTATTGATCAAGTACCAAGATTGTTTTTCTTGGACATACAAGGATCTCAAAGGAATTCCTACCTCGGTTATTGAGCATACAATACCCTGCTACCTGATGCAATTCCAATGGTCACAAAATTTTATCGTTGTAATCCAAATATTACGGATCTTATAAGAAAAAAGCTACAAATATTACTTGAAGCCGACTTTATTTACGATATCGAATATGCGAAATGGATTTCTCCAATTGTCGTTGTTCCTAAGAAGAATGGGAAGATGCAAATTTGTATGAATCTCAAGGCTTTGAACAAAGTGAAGAAAAAGGATCGCTTTCCATTACCCTTTACTGAAAGCATATTGGACCGACTTGCTAGAGCCGAAGCATACAGTTTTTTGGATGGATTTAGTGGTTACAACCAAGTTAAGACCACACTTGAAGATCTTCATAAAACAACATTTGCAACAGAATGGGAAACTTATGTCGTTTGGACTTTGCAATGCACCTAGTTCATTTCAAAGGGCCATGCAGTTTGCCTTCAAAGACTACTTGCAGAAATTTCTTGAAATCTACTTGGATGATCTCGGAGTCCATAACGTCGATACCTTGTTGGGCCTCTACTCACCACAATGGGGATCCATGAGCATGCCTTTTCTAGAAGTATCAATATGGATTTTATAACCATGGCTTTTAGCACCTGGGACTGCAGCCATAGGAATCAATTCTGGCAAAAAGCCCTCCCCAAATCATAAGCACACTAAGAGCATCTTCAAGCCCTTTATTGATAACACTGATGAGTTGTACTATACACCTTACAATACTCAAAAATTTGTTGACCTTGGCGACAATAGCACACAAGCTATTAAAGGTGAAGGTATTGTAAGATTATGCTTTTTAAATGATCAGTCTAAGCTACTCTCTAAAAACTTGTATGTACCAAAGTTATCTACGAATCTGCTCTCTGTAAGCAGAATCACAGATCTAGGACATAGAGTAGAGTTCGTATGTGATCAGTGTAAAGTAGTTGATAGGACATGTAAGTCCTAGCACTCGGAAAGAGGCATGGATACTTGTATAAGTTGAGTCATTGTTTTTCTGTCTCTAGTCAGGCTCTCAGTATTCCAATTCATTGAAATAAAGGTTTACTTTGGCATTATAACCTTTTTCATTTAAATCATGCTATTGTACAACGAATGTCTAGACAATCTATTGTTCTTGATCTCGACTATCCTCACGAAAAGGTCGAGTTACCTGTCTGTCAAGACTATCTAGTTGGTAAGCAAACTAGGAAACCATTTAAGTCAAGCCATCAGCATGTTGCTAGAGGATTGCTAGATGTTGTACATTCAGATATTTGTGGCCCGATGAAAAATCCTTCACTGAAAGATGCCAAGTATTTTATAACCTTTATTGACGAATTCTCCAGAAGGACTATGGTGTACTTCATAAAGAAGAAATCAGAAGCCTTCAACTGCTTCAGAATCTTGAAGGAGCATGCAAAAAAGGAGACTGGAAGGACGATCAAGGCCCTAAGGTCAGACAACCGTGGAGAATATATCTCTGTCGAGTTTAAGGAGTACTGCCAAAGCCAAGACATTGAGCAGCAATTCATCACTCTTTACAGTCCTCAGTCTAATGGCTTAGCTGAGAGGAAGAACCGTACTCTGGTCGAATATGCTAAATGTATGCTATCGCATGCATCGTTGCCCAAGAGATTCTGGGCTAAAGCTGTCTCCACTGCAGCTTATGTCCAGAATAGATGTTCAACCAAGGCCCTCTCAGATAAGAGACCCCACGAGGTGTGGACAGGCTCTAAGCCTTCTTTGAAGAACCTAAGAGTGTTTGGGTGCATCGCCTACGCGCAGATTCCAAAGGACACAAGGAAAAAATTGGACTTACAAGGTCTCAAAACCATCTTGATCGAATATATTTTGTTTGATAACACTTACAAGTTGTACGATCCTGATACCCAGCAAATCTTGTATAGCCAGGATACAATCTTTATCGAGGATCAATTCGTCGACCTCAAAGGCAAGGATATTGCTCAAGAAGAACCTTCCTCACATGCCGTTGACACAACAGTCCGAGCTTCTGGCTCAGGCGTATGTATTGTCGACCCACTTCAAGACAGCGAATCAGACAAAGATGTTGATGTTACCCAACAACAAGTCCTAGGAACGGTTCATCAGTCGAATCCTCCCAGAAGATCAAGCCGAGTGCGCAACAGCCCACAAGGTATACTCTTGAGTCTTCATGTCTCTTAATGCAGGAACGGAAAATAGTCGAAGAGGCACTTAGCCAACCAAACTTTGATCTCTAGAGAGAAGCCATGGACACGTACTGCAAAACGCAGGACATGGTTGCAGACATCTTCACAAAAGCACTCAGTCCCATCACTCCTGTCTCCACCATTGCTTCCATTCCATTCAATCCTTCTGATTCTCAATTGTCTCCTGGCACTCTAGCGTGGATGCAAGTCATCAATTTTTCACCCCCACGCCAGACCCTTTCTGCTCCATCTTTTCCTTCTTCCATACTCCACACCACCCTTCAGTTACCCTCTATTCCTCCCATTCTCTCGTTCGAACAAGTTGTCTTCACCCCCGTTTCCACAGTTGCTTCTCAAACCCCACCAGCTTTGCCAACAAAGGTTGACGAGGGCAACCAACTATTGTCTGATGACGCATTTGTCCAAATAGTTTTTGTACCATCGCCAGATCGGGCTGATCCCACCGCCCCTATGGCATCAGGTCCAATGAGAACCTGATAGAAGATGATGACGACGGAACTCCACAAGTCGTCGGAGCTGATACAACAGAAGCCCTTATCAGTGCCACTATATCGGTTGCTTCCACAGACTTAACGACAGCGTACCAGACACTGGGCAAATACATCCTAGATGCGGTAGCAGCCAAAGCTATCTTGGAATGTAGGGTACTACACCTGGCAACAAGCAACACACAACTACGAGCAGAACTCACCAAGCTGCAGCACAAGCTGATTTTGGCTCAGCAACATGAAGAAGTAGGGCACCAGGAGATCGCCAAGATGCAGCATAAGGAGGAGGGCCTCAATAATTATATCCAAAGCCTCTCAAAAGCGCTGACAGAGGCCTCCACGAAGGTGTGGGAGCTTCAATCTGAAGCGTCCCAATGGCTTGCTCCCATCCAAGAACAATTAAACCTTTTGGAAGTAGAGATTACGTGCCTGGAGATGGAGGTCAAAGCCCTACAAGACGAAAAGCTTGTCTGGTTAGCTCAACCTGCACCAGACTCAAGGCCGCTCTCTCAATCAGAAATGAATCTTCTTCGGCGTCAGGTGCAGGTTTATAGCCAAACCTTAAATAGATACCCGGTAGAGTTCAATAAATATTGGACAAGCGCAACTCACGAGCTCGCCCAGGCCAAGCAAGCCCTCAAGGCTTGCCAGAAATTTGTGGAAATGAAGGCCCAGCCCACCCCCGTGGTAATTCCATCGCCACCTGTTTTTGACGCTGCACAAGCCAGTACAAGCCAAGACCAAAGCCAGCGGGCAGCAGGGGGATATAACCAAGATTTAGGGTCCGAAGGCCAAGACCAAGGACAAACGGATACGGCTGCTGAGACGCGAGACCAGGGCCAAGGCGCAGATACCAGCCAAAGCCAAGCCACATCATCCAAAGGTTCGTGCATGATATCTTCTAGATGAGCCTTCCGAAGACCAAAGTCTGTGGAGGAGAAAATAAACGAATTCCTATCAAAGTATACCCACGAGTCATCAAGAGACAGCTGGCAGATATCGTTTTCAGCTCAGACAATAAAGGGAAAATAATTGCAAGCATTACTCGCCCTCCAACCACAACCAGAGTGGCGTCAACAATTGTTCAAAAGAGACCCTGTGGCCATCAAGGCCTACATGACGAGTCCGCAATAATTACAGGTGAACGCGCACTTCTTACCATGTACATGACGATCCAAATGGACGGAATGCGGCACCCCTCTGGACAAACTCACAATTCAAAACTTAAATTGGCCGATCATTCATTCAGAATATGGTTGGACTACAGATGTGGATGCCAGAAGGGCTCTCACCACATTCGCGAATCACTATGTCAACTGCCCGGATCCAACAATCCGCATAGCAGCCACTTATGCCTAGGACTTAGAACATCTAATGGGGATCGAAACTAAATGGGACAATTTTTTCCCTCCCATATTCTTTGACATTAATAAGGCGCTACCTTCAGACAAAGTCAAAGATCAGCTGCCAATCGCTCATGTGTATTACCGAGCACCAGTTCTGGGCGATGCATGGACATGCAGATTCCAAGCATTGGTCGACCAAGATTGGCTGAGAGGAGTCCACAAGTCCATTCACATGCCCAAGGACTTGAAGAAATTGGACCGCCTCAATTTTATGGAGGATGTCATGACCTACCTGATCCAGCAAAGGTGGGTGAAGAAAACTCTTTACTAAACCGGCAGAGTGCCGAGGGACCGACACTACTTCAGGCTGTGGGTCCTATTGGGGCTATTCCCAACAAAGCGTAAATAAATAAAATCGTCCAATAAAATGTGTTGCAAGGGCATGGCATCCTGCGCGCGTAAGCCCATGGCCCAATGAGCATGCAAGCTTAAGTGTAAATAAAATAAAATTGACTTGGGCCTTGGAATTAAAATAAAACTAGAGGCCCAAAAGTCATTTTTAAACTTAGAGATCACTTTTTAGAGTTGGGTCCAAATGGGGACTCACATGAATCTTGTGAAGTTTAATGTACTTTTTATGGACCCTTGGATCAAGTTGGGTCCAAGATGAATGGATAGAATCAATGTGATTATTAGACAATAATGATTGAGGGGCAATGGCCTTCCCCATTTTATAAAAAGGCACCATTTGTACACTATTTTCATGCTTAATAGAGAGGAGGAGGCTCTATCATTTTGAGAGCTCAAGCATCCTCATTTGCTAATCACTCTTGCTTATGCTATTGTTGGGATTGCTTGTTATTTCCATTTCTTCCATGCTTTTTGTTTGTGATTAGTTAAGGTTTCTCCATAAGCAATGACATTGAGCATTTGAGCTAACCTCCATCTCGTCTCTCTCTCTCTTTCTCTCTTATCTTCTCTCTTCCTCTTCTTTTCTACCCCTTCCCTTCACCCAAAACCATGAAGAATGTTAGTGTAGAGGAGTAGAGTTAAGGGAGAGTAGTGTTAGTGGTGAATAAAATTAAGGGAGAAAGTGGGAAACTAACTAAAAATAGCATTTATGCATTGTTAGGTACCTATCCAGTGATCTAACCCTTGTTGACAGGTGGGAGGGCTATACTACGCAAGATCTTCGACCCTGCACAAACTCCACTTGGAAAGATCAGCAGGATGCTGAAATTTCACAACAGAAAGTAGAGAAGCTTCTCTTTTGGTAGGGCACCAACATACAAGCTTGCTACAGATCTGGTAGTTCTGATACCATGTTAGAAATTCATAAATCATAATATGGATGTACAGACTAGGATTCGAACCCAGGATCTCCCTCATACCGGATGGGATGCTCTACCACTGAGCTATCCGTCCTGTCTGATAGTTCTCTCTAGAGTGTGGATTGATATTCCAATAGTCAATTGGAATCAAGCTCTTGCAACAGTGGATTGTACAATAAGCTATATGTGTCAACGAGATAATCAATCCGAATTGAGCAAAATTTTCTTACTCGATCGATCTTTGGATACACTGATCACTTTTCCATTGAATATGATGAAATTATCTTGGATATTTTTTGATGCAATTCTAGATTTGATTGAAGATGATCTAATACATGTTAGTCATGTCTTGACTTATGATGGAGATGCAGAACTTACGGATGAGTAGATCCTCATTCATATGGATCCTACAAGATTTGGAGTTCGAGATATTTTGGATGAACCGACAATAAAACCGCCAAAAACATGTATATTGAAGGAAGGAAAAGCTCCAAGACCAATGACAAAGAAACAAGCTAATCAACACAATAATACGGTCCTGAAATGGGAAAAATCCTCTCGAAAAGTTGATTCTAAGAATGTATCACCTTTATTGGATAAAGGAAAGGGACAAATCAAGGATGATTTTTCAAGATGGAGTTCTCACAAGAAATTACCATCAAGGGGGAAGTCATCACTTTCATAGAAGAGCACATCTTCTAGGAAGTCACCACTTTACGATCGATTCCTACAAAGAAAGCTAAACAAAGATCAAACATCAATCCTTATGAAAAGGAACAATCAAAAGAAGTCCAGCACTATATGCCCGAGCATTTCAAACACTATACTTTGGATGATGTCTTGATTATGTTCCCAAAAGCTCATTGTGAACTAGAAGAGAAAGAGCCAGACATAGAAGACGTTATGATGGACCAGCCAGGATTCACAACCAATGAATCTTGCTAAACCAGGAGAACTCAAAAAAATTGTTCAAGTTCGAGCACAACTTACTCCCGAGAAATTTCAAGCGTTACAGAAGTTATTGAACAAGTACCAAGATTGTTTTGCTTGGACGTACAAGGATCTCAAAGGAATTGCTACTTTGGTTATTGAGCATACAATACCCTGATGTCTGATGCAATTCCAATGGTCACAAAATTTTATCGTTATAATCCGAATATTACGGATCTTATAAAGAAAAAGCTACATAGATTACTTGAGTCCAAATTTATTTATGAAATCGAACATGCGAAATGGATTTCTCCAATTGTCCTTGTTTCTAAGAAGAATGGGAAGATGCAAATTTGTGTGAATCTCAAGGCTTTGAACAAAGTGAAGAAAAATGATCACTTTCCATACCCTTTACTGAAAGCATATTGGGCCGACTTGTTGGAGCCGAAGCATACAATTTTTTTGGATGGATTTAGTGTTTACAACCAAGTTAAGATCGCACTTGCGGATCGCCATAAAACAACATTTGCAATGGACTGGCAATTTCAAGTGTTATAGAAGTTATTGATCAAGTACCAAGATTGTTTTGCTTGGATGTACAAGGATCTCAAAGGAATTCCTACCTCAGTTATTGAGCATACAATACCCTGATGCCTGATGCAATTCCAATGGTCACAAAATTTTATCGTTGTAATCCGAATATTACGGATCTTATACAAAGATTACTTGAAGCCAGCTTTATTTACAATATCAAATATGCAAAATGGATTTCTCCAATTGTCGTTGTTCCTAAGAAGAATGGGAAGATGCATATTTGTATGGATCTCAAGGCTTTGAACAAAGTGAAGAAAAAGGATCACTTTCCATTACCCTTTTCTCAAAGCATATTGGACCGACTTGATGGAGCCGAAGCATACAGTTTTTTGGATGGATTTAGTGGTTACAACCAAGTTAAGACCACACTTGCAGATCGTCATAAAACAACATTTGCAATAGAATGGAGAACTTATGTCTCTAAAGTTATGCCGTTTGCACTTTGCAATGCACCTAGTTCATTTCAAAGGGCCATGCAGTTTGCCTTCAAAGACTACTTGCGGAAATTCCTTGAAATCTAGTTGGATGATCTTAGAGTCCATAATGTCGATACCTTGTTGCGCCTCTACTCACCACAATGGGGATCCATGAGCATGCCTTTTCTAGAAGTATCAATATGGATTTTATAACCATGGCTTTTAGCACCTGGGACTGAGGGCAAGTCCAAATTTTATATCACCTACCAGACTGCTACCCACAAGGTGCACATGACTGCAACCGCTCTTGCAGCCATAGGAATCAATTCTGGCAAAAAGCCCTCCCCAAATCATAAGCACACTAAGAGCATCTTCAAGCCCTTTATTGATACCACTGATGAGTTGTACTGGACCAATGACGGCTATTTGTTCGAATCCATATATTCCCTGGAACATAATTTGAACAGTTCCATGATAGTTCTATAATTTTTTATTCATCCTTTCAGACAGATCAACAAGATCAAGCCGAAGTAGCACAAGATTCCATCAGGGTCGCCCATGCAGTTCCGTCACCAAAGCAGTTCGATGCGACTATACTAGATGGTTACGAAGAAGAGGATGTATTTGAGGAAGAAGATAAACAACTGAAACCTCAAGGCACCTTCAGACAGGGATTGTCATCTCATATGTATACATACAGTTTTATTCAATGATTGTGCTAAATTGTACCAAATATAGATGTTATTCAAGTGCTAAAAAGATTGTATTTGCGATAGACAAATAAGATGATTTTAAGACAATTCTTTAGAGCATATTTTACGGATACACAACAAACGACTATAATGCACTAGAGAGTCTATCTAATCAGAGAGTATTTCATGTAATGCGTTAGAGATTGTGCAGAGAACGGTGATAAGCGAGAATAACTCTCAGCACTCTATTCACTTCTTCAACCTCTTACATATGCATAAACTCTTCTCTCTCGATGCTCGAGACTGAACTGTGAGATCAATATATGTTCTACGGGGCGAACAAACACACCTCTAAAAAAACAGGTGCATCGCTCTCGCGAAAAGGTCTAGTCAACAATTAGATTGAGTATACGTTCAATTATACCATAAGAGGTTTATTTAACTAAGAATTAGAATTACTCTAGTTTAGCATGTCTTTTCATATCTAGTCGTTTTGCGTGGACGACCTAGTAAAGGCTATCCAAGACAAAGTCTTTTTCTTTTAAAGGTCTTGTCCTTAATTACAAGGCAAGTACTTAGGAGATATATTCTCAAAAAATGTCTTAGACCTCTTCATGATTTATATTTATCTGGCTCATATCTTCATTTTTGAGTATGTCAGGCCATATTTATGCTGATATTCAATATTTAACAATTTCATGGCTTACATATCCCCTTCCTCAAATGTGAAACGTCCTCGTGAACATATTATCGTTATTTCGAGGATCATTCACGAAACATCATGTTCTTCAGATTTTCGTTAAGGTGAAAAGATATTTTTTCATATGTTTTTCTCTTTAGATATTTCTTCATCTTAGAGAATATTTGTCTTTGTTGTTTCTTTAAATAGGTCAGAAGCATCCTTGTGATCAAGGTGCTCTTGAGCTTCGACGACTTCTCGAATCTCGACAATAGCCTTTTCGAGCGTCATTATAGGATCTTTTGCTAGCAGTGTTTGGGTTGTCTAGAAGGATCTTGGTAAGGCTCTCAATAAATATGTAAGCTGCTTCTTTGCCGACACTGCATTTTCTGCTCCAGAATTGTGTAGTGAAAGGAATAGATCCTTCATCTTCCTAATAAAGGAAGTGAGGTCTTTGCCATCCCACTGCAGGTTTTTCAGCCGATCTTCGAGCAGCATGATCTGACTACGTGATTTTGTCTGAAATCTTGTTAGTAATGTATCTGTGATGCCACAAGATTGTTAAATATTGAATATCAGCATAAATATGGCATGATATACTCGAAAATGAAGATATGAGCTGGATAAAAATAAATCATGAAGAGGCCTAAGACATTTTTTGAGAATATATCTCCTAAGTACTTGCCTTTTAATTAAGGACAAGACCTTTAAAAGGAAAAGACATTGCCTTGGATAGCCGTTCATGCAAAACAACTAGATATGAAATGACATGCTAAACTAGAGTAATTTTAACTCTTAGTTAAATATACCTCTCATGGTATAATTGAACGTATACTCAATCTAATTGTTAACTAGACCTTTTCGCGGGAGCGACGCACCTGTTGTTTTAGAGGTGTGTTTGTTCACCCCGTAGAACATATATTGATCTCATAGTTCAGTCTTGAGCATCGAGAGAGAAGAGTTTATGCATATGTAAGAGGTTGAAGAAGTGAATAGAGTGCTGAGAGTTATTCTCGCCTATTTTCGTTCTCCGCACTGTTGAGTGTGAGTGATCCTGAGTCTACTAGCAATCTCTAACGATTATAATGAATTACTCTCTGATCAGATAGACTCTCCAGCACATTACAGTTGTTTGTTGTGTATCCATAAAACATGCTCTAAAGGACTATCTTAAAATCATCTTATTCGTCTATCGCGAATACAATGTTTTCGACACTCGAATAACATCTATATTTGGTACAATTTAGCACGATCATTGAATAAAACTGTATGTATACATATGAGATGACAGTCCCTGTCTGAAGAATTGAGTCTTTGATCTGTGTCCTGATTGTAACTGACATAAGTTTCTAACATGCTCTAGAACTATTTGTGTTCTTTAACCATAACCTTGGACTTGAGTTGTTGAGGACTTCTGTCTAGAAATGAACAGTTCGCGAACGCAATAAATTAATTGTCTGCACAACCACAAATACATCGAACATTTTTCGTCTCTCTGTTGACACCTTAATCAGCTTGAGTGTAGTACTACGGTACTACTCTGATAACATCTCATCTGTAGAATGCGTTTCATTCAATTTAATAGAGGCTAGATTGTTGTTCTAAGATTATTAACATTATACACCCCAAACACAAGTAATATTGGTTACTTTCTGATGTCTATTGACAACCAGAATAACACTCGAAACCACTTGTCATAATTGTATCAAATACATAACTTTCAAATGCTATCCTTTGTGGGAACGACATTATTTACTACAAAATCTATATTAACCTTGTGGGTATAGTATGACATATACCAATTTTTGGCGTCATTGCTGGGGATAGCTTAGGAAAGTTATAAGAAATCTAACACATACATGTATGTCAGATAGAGAATCCCAATTAGAACAATACCGTAAGCTTAGAGAGAAATTTTTACGAAGACAGAGTGAGAGAGAGAGTCGAAGAAATCTCGATGAAATCACTGCCCAGTTACTTGAACTCCTAATTAGCTTCGATACGGAGGGTCTTGTTTCACGTTTCACTTCTATCTAAAAAATTAAGTACAATTATTTTAAAGAGACTACTTCCGATGATGCTGATAGCTATGTCTCGCAATTTGAGTCAATTGCTAATGCAAATTATGAAGGAACTGATGTAGATAAACTGTGAATATTCCCTGGTCTGCTGAGAAAGTAGGCATGCATATGGTACAGTCAAGCTAGACCAGGCCGTGTAGGAACCTAGTTACTGCTGAAAGATGCGTTTTTGAACCAGTTTAGAGAAATCGATTACAAATCTTGAATTCTTGGATGTCTGAACAATGTTTAGAAGAAGACTAAAGAATCCCTTCGAAAATATACACGAAAGGTTAAAAATCTTATAGGAAAACTAATCGGTGTATATCCCGTTGATATGCAGATCGAATGGTTTTTGGCTGGTTTACCACCAAAGATTGATCGGTATTCTAGACACGAGGACATGACTTCCTTAGCAACAGTAATAGCTAGTGCCAAAAATTTTGAGACCTTGAAACTAGCACTAAAGCGACGCTCAACTAAGAGATCTCATAAGTCTAAGACTAATTCCAGTGACAACAATGATGATTCAGATTCTGACTCAAGTACCAGTTTTTCAAGCTCGAAGTCCGAAAGCAGCGATTCATCGGAATCAGAAGCTGATAAAGGAGATAGAAAGAATAAATAATGATCCAAGCGAAAGGACGACACGAAACCATCGAGGAGAAGTCGTAACTTCTAAAGTTGAAAAACTTTGGAAAAGTAATATGGCTGACGTTAATAAAAAATTTAATGATTTGAAAGTGAAGATCTTTGAAGTTGCAAACAAAAGACCAAAGGCATCTTCTTTCAACTCAGGAATGTGGTGTACGAAATGTGGAACTTCTAGACATACTAAGGAAGACTGCACCATTGTAAATGTAAAATATATTGAAGATCCTGTCCAGGAGGTACTTTTTATTTTTCAAAATGATGCGACTACTAACTATGTTCAAGGTACTACAGCATCAGCCCAATAGGATAGACCATAGTTTGCACCAAGAAGACACAACCCTCCTGAATTCGTTGGACCAGCAAAGTCTCAAACTATGACTAAACCAGTGTCGGGCAACTGCTACAACTGTGGAGAGCCAGGACATTTTTCATGTGACTATCCTCAGTCACGAAAGCCGATTGGTTATGTGTCGTTATGCTCGAACTGCAGAGAGCCTGGCCACAAGTATCCTGACTGCCCTCATCCACAGAAGCCGCGACCCAAATATCAGTATGTAGCAACACCAGCTGCTGCCGACTCGAAAGCAAAAGCTTCGACTGATGTTGTTGTGCAAAGGATTGATGTTATTGAAGGAAAATTGGCAAAGATAGAAGACCAGTCCTGGCCAAGTGATGTGAAGAATATATTCAAAGCCACAACAAGAACCAAAGGCTCCTTGAAACCCAAACAAAAATCTTCAACAAAGCACAGAAAATCTTCGAAGAAGAAATCTTCTAGCAAGTCAACGAACAAATCTACGACTAAAGAAGATCTTAAAGATGACCTAGACTATGACCGCGATGCTACAAAATTATTTGCAAAAGATATCTCAGCAGAAGCGAAAGAAATCATCAACACTAAACTTCAGTCAGCTGCTACAGAGAAGGTGGTCACTTTCGAGGAAGAGGACGACGAAATCACAAAGACTAAATTGTCTAGTGCTGTTATTGACAATCTCGAAATCATTTGGAGCAAAAGACAGTTTTTCAATATAAGATAACACCTTATACAATTATTAACAATGTCCTATACAAGCTTGGTGCTGATCATCAGCTCAGAAGATGTTTGATTTACGATAGTCGACATCAAAAGTTCCCCAAAAAACTCCATATGAGATGGCTTGGACCCTATAAAGTCATAGAGGTATTTGAGAATGGTTCTTTACAACTCCAATCACTTGAAGGCGAACTGTTATCTACACGTATTAATGGGTCCAGACTCAAGAAATATTACCTTTAATAATTAAAAAAAATTATTCTTATATTTTTCTAGTATTTTTCTGGAATTTATCGTGAATTTTCTTTTATCTTTTCTGGAATTGATCGCAACTTTTCTGCAATTTTTTCTAGAAATTTTCGTGAAATTTTCTTTCACTTTCTAGCATTCTTCAAAAAATTTCGAGAATCTTTTCGAGAATTTTTCGCGACACTCAAATTGTAATCAACTTGTTTTAATATTCACAGACCGTTTTTTTTTCTCCAATTTTTTGAGAAATTTTCTAGCATTCTTTTGAGTGATTTTTATAATTTTATTCATTTTTTGAGAAATTTTCTAGTATCATACTAAAATTTTTTGAGAACTTTTTGTTAGTTTCAGTCACATTTTCTAGAATCTTTCTAGCATATTTATGAGAATCTCTTGACCTACCTTTTGTATTCCTCCATTAAAAATGATGGCCACGTGAACATTATTCACACGTGTGTACGCCCACATATCAAAACGGATAATGTTTCTTATTTATTTATTTCTTTTCGTTTCACAAACAGTCTTCTGTCATTAAGATTAATCTGTCAAATCATAGTCTGAAACTCTTAACCATGCACGTTTTTAATAATGGAAATGACAGATGTCATGTCACCAATGACACATCATCATCCTCTCCACACCGCTTCTGCATATCACAAGTTATTTTCTATTTTTCTTCTTCACACTTTCTTCTTGCATTTTCATGCTTTCCTGTGCTTAAAATTTTTGCGATCAAGCACTCTCTCACGATCTGTCGCGATCTATGGAGCTTTCGTAAATTATTCGATACAATGGCTTTTGGATCGAGTTCTAGCTCAATGACCTGGAAAGCATGCGCAGGAATCCGCCTGGCATCAATCCAGTCCTTTTTGGATCAATGCAGGTTGGAAAATTTGAAAGTGGATCCTTCAGTCATTTTGTCTGAAGTCAGTACTGAATTTGTGAATTCCATCCACAAAGTTTCTGAAGTGGATTTCAAAGTCCATGTGTGAGGCAAATTTTTCACTATCTCTGAAGAAGTGTTCTGCACAGCACTGGGATTACCATTGGATGGTAAACTTGTTTTGACAAACAAAGATTCAGTGGATGAAGCTGCCCATTTTCTGAGGAACTGCTTCATACCCATGAAGGGGTACAAAATTTTGATGATAAAGAATACCACCTTTAAGCTGTTTTGTAAATAAGCCAATCAAGCAATATTTTTGGCAAATGTGGCTGTAACCATTTCTGTGCAAAATTTTGGATATATATTGGACGCGCTAGTTTGTAATCCTGTTTGCTTCGGTGTTATCGCTTACAAGGCATTTTTGAGGTGGATTAAACACCAAATTTTTTTGGAGTTGGAGCACACGTTTCGCGACTATGCGAACATTTTGGAGTGTTAAACGATCAAGAGAAAACCATGCTGATGGGACGGCTATTGCCTCCAAAACCCATTGACCTTTCTAGCCTCCTGATTGTTTTAACCATAGCTACCACAACAGATGTTGGTGCTCTGCACCATGTTAGAATGAGCCAGGAATTTAGTGGATGAGGTTTATGAGTTTGACAAGTATCACCAGAAGCTCACCATGGAGTTTGCCAACTCAGAGAGGAAATGCCAAGACTCTCTTAATGAGTCTTTCGAGAAGATCGATTCACTCGAATCAGACAACACGCAATTGATTGAACGAAATCATTCTCTCAAAACTCAGCTTCAGACTGCAATAAACAAATCTCATTCTTTGAAGCAGTCCAATAAGATGATTGAGGCCAAGTCTGTAGCTTTTCAGACTCAAAATGATTCTTTGAAACAACAGCTGCTGGCTGCAAATCAACACAATGTCGCTCTCCAGAAACATTTACAAGAGGAGCAAATGACTCGAATAAAGGTAGAAGCTACTCTTACTTTGTGCAGCAATGCAAGCTCGATCATAGTAGACCTCACAAAACTGAACCATCTCCAAGACCAGATGCTCAAAAATTTTCGAGTCGAGTTCTTGCAACCGCTTGAGGATGCGAAGGCACTTGTCGAGGAAGAGTTGGCTAAGTTGAAGGATCTATCTAGTGATGACACCCCAACTTGCAGCGGGCCAGACTCTCACGAAGAATACCTTCAGGCCCTGCTTCGCATTGATGATCTGACGCAACAAATTCACGTTGTGCCTGTCTGCTCGGGAGTTACTGACCATCTAGAGTATTTGGAGACAATAGCGAAGATCGACAAGTGCGAACAGGAGTTGTCAAATCTCAAGCAGCAGCTAGAAGACCAGAAGTTAGCTGCTGAGTTGCAAACTCAAGACTTGGCCACAGTAACTACTTATGCAAAGCGAACACGACGAAAGCAGTCGAAGGTATGTGCTGAAAGATTCCATGCATTTGTTGAACGATTCTGGAAGTGGTGTCCCCATGCATTTAACATTGAATAACAATGGCGTGCGGATTACATGATGCTACCAGGCGTAGTAGGCATCGCCTTCGATGATTGGATGCAACCTTGGGACAAGGACGACTTTCTCTGGTTATGGGCCCAGCTGTCTATCGAGCAGGAAGGATGTTTCTGTTGAGGCATAATTTAGGGTAAATTCCAGGTCGTGCCTTTTGGTTCAACAGAGCTATACATAGGCTCTTCTACTATGTATGCTCTCGAATACATTCGAATCAAATAATTCCAACTTTTGTGAAACGAAGACAATAAGCGACATTTCTGGAAGCGAAAGTCGCAGTTTCAACTGTACAAACCACAAGTTGTTGCAAATCTAGGCACTTTTGATGATGTAGGTTTGCTAATTAATGTAAATATGGCCTATCCTAAACTTTTCAGTCTATAGATGGATTGGGAGCGAAACCTTGTAGATTATTTTGCGGAGATTTGACACAATTTGCAAGACAAAAGGAAGTCAATACGTTATAAACAATTCTGTACATATTCATTTTGGCAGTTTGGCACCTTTGCAGCAAAGACATGGTTTTTCATTCAGAATATTTATGTTAAAAGCTCTTTCATAAGATTTTCAGCTCGCTATTGTAAAGAAATCACACTACGTAGTGATTCAGATGTAGACAGAAAGTTAATTTAGGAGTTGTTCGATGGAACATTGCTCCTCGTTAAGCTTCAAGAATACGGCAACCTACTAGTTGGTCATTATACGAAATCCAAAGAAGACTTGATGTTGATTGAGGCTCAACAAATTTGGAGTGCGCCTAGAAACTACACGAAGAATTGAATCCTTCGTAAATATTCATTATTGCCTATGTCGTGGTGATGTTTCTATGTGATGTTGAATCCAGATCTTTGAAGTTTTGAAAATGTTTTGAAGTTTGATTCCAGTTTTCATCAACAATTTAAAGATCAACTCAAATCAACCTATTTAAAGAAACAACAAAGACAGATATTCTCTAAGATGAAGAAATATCTAAAGAAACAAACATATGAAAAAATATCTTTTTGCCTTAACAAAAATCTAAACAACAGGATGTTTCATAAATGATCCTCAAAATAATGATGATATATTCACGAGGACGTTTTACATTTGAGGAAGGGGATATGTGATGCCATGAAATTGTTAAATATTGAATATCAACATAAATATGGCATGATATACTTGAAAATGAAGATATGAGCCGGATAAACATAAATCATGAAGAGGCCTAAGACATTTTTCGCGAATATATCTCCTAAGTACTTGCCTTGTCATTAAGGGCAAGACCTTTAAAAGGAAAAGACATTGCCAATACACCTCTTATGGTATAATTAAACGTATACTCAATCTAATTGTTCACTAGACCTTTTCGCGAGAGCGACACACCAATTGTTTTAAAGGTGTGTTTGTTCGCCTAGTAGAACATATATTGATCTCACAGTTCAGTCTCGAGCATCAAGAGAGAAGATTTTATGCATATGTAAGAGGTTGAAAAAGTGAATAGAGTGCTGAGAGTTATTCTCACTTATCTCCATTCTCCGCATTATTGAGTGTGAGTGATCCTGAGTCTACTAGCAATCTCTAATGCATTACATGAATTACTCTTTGATCAGATAGACTCTCTAGCACATTACAGTCGTTTGTTGTGTATCCGTAAAACATGCTCTAAAGAATTGTCTTAAAATCATCTTATTCGTCTGTCGCAAATACAATCTTTTCAGCACTCGAATAACATCTATATTTGGTACAATTTATCATGATCATTGAATGAAACTGTATGTATACATATGAGATGACAGTCCCTGTCTGAAGAATTGAGTCTTTGATCTGATTGTAACTAGCATAAGTTTCTAATGTGCTCTAGAACTATTTGTGTTCTTTAACCATAACCTTGGACTTAAGTTGTTGAGGACTTCTGTCTAGAAGCAAACAGTTCACGAACACGATTAATTAATTGTCTGCACAACCACAAATACATTGAACATTACATGACTCTCTGTTGACACCTTAATCATCCGAAGTGTAGTACTACCATACTACTCTGATAACATCTCATCTGTAGAACGTCTTTCATTTGATTTGATATTCACAATATGGCAAAACATGCCAACGTTTCCCTACGTCAAAGAGGCTCGAATTCCTATAGTGGAGTTGTATGGAAAGTCCACTTTACTTAGTTAACTCAACTAACAAGGATCCACATGTTCAACCCTAGATCCAAGCACACAAGCATCAAGGAGATGAAGTTAGTCATCACGCGGAGGTTCGATCCCATGAGAGCGATAGCAGAAAACAAATCCAACATGCGAGGATGATTCACAATTAGTTCTAAGATCCATTAACACTAAGCATTAACCCTACATCCATTAACACTAAATCCACAATGATGATAGCTTACTCTTTCTGTCTCTTCCTCTCTCTCTCACAAAAAGCATAAGAAATAGCAATTCCAATAAACTTCAAATCCAACAATTAGCAAATACAAAGAAAATATGTGAGATGGAGAGAGTGTGATAAAGGGCAAGGACATTCACAAATCCGATCCATAAGAGAGCCAATCTGCTTGTATTGAAATAAAGAGAGAACGTGTACAATCATTCGAAATTGTTACTTATATAAGCAATTGAGGAGATGGGCGTCCCAATTCCTATTGGCTAACTCCTACCTCCCTAACTATTCAAATTTCAAAAAAGAGTGAGAACCCATTCAATAATTGGAGGGAACCAATTTAAAATTGTAATTTGGTGGGAACCCCAACTTTATTCACTAACTTGACATTTAGACCTGCGACATTAAAAGTCCCGCAAAAAGGCCTAAGTCATTTTATTAACTTGTAATTAATCAAATAACTATGTGATCATCGGGTTGGACCTACACACACAGGGTGCCAAATCCCTCTCACTTATTAGCTAGAGTTAGGCTTGTCTTGGCAAACCCTTCAACAGTATCCCCCACCAAAACTGGTGGCGGTCCCATGACACCTTAGGAGATTTATTCACTTTGGAATTTGATTAATTTCGCGTCGTACTTTGACTAGATGGTACTGCACCTTCTGCATGAACTCAAGGTGGACAATATTAAAATCAATACTGTGCGGTAGGAAGCACTTATTTGCACCGGCCAGTCACATTGACTTAGTCCATGATGTAAATGATTTCCATGAACCACCCATCATCGCGGTATGATAGTACAACCTTGCTATTGGCAGTTGATCTTAGACGCTGTCGGATGCCATCGATTTATTAGGATCGAAAGCCAAAGTAGAATAGCAATCATCCTATCATGTAACGACCGACGCCAACATTGTCAAGATTTTTGCGAACAACATGAATTGCCTAACTGTTGGATCTAGTTGCAGTCACTGGTCCAATACAACTCATCAGTGGTATCAATAAAGGGCTTGAAGATACTCTTAGCATGCTTATGATTTGGGGAGGGCTGTTTTCCAGAAGTGATTTCTATGGCTGCAAGAGCGGTCTCAGTCACGTGCACCTTGTGGGTAGCAGTCTGGTAGGTGATATAAAATTTGGACTTGCCCTCAGTCCCAAGTGCTGAAACCCATGGTTGGAAAATCCATATTTATTCTTCTATAAAAGGCATGCTCGTGGATCCCCATTGTGGTGAGTAGAGGCCCAACATAGTATCGACATTATGGACTCCAAGATCATCCAAGTAGATTTCAAGGAATTTCTGCAAGTAGTCTTTGAAGGCAAACTGCATGACTCTTTGAAATGAACTAGGTGCATTGCAAAGTTCAAATGACATAACTTTAGAGACATAAGTTTCTCATTCTGTTGCAAATGTTGTTTTATGGCGATCTGCAAGTGTGATCTTAACTTGGTTGTAACCACTAAATCCATCCAAAAAACTGTATGCTTCGGCTCCAGCAAGTCGGTCCAATATGCTTTCAGAAAAGGGTAATGGAAAGTGATTCTTTTTCTTCACTTTGTTCAAAGCCTTGAGATCCATACAAATTTGCATCTTCCCATTCTTCTTAGGGACAACGACAATTGGAGAAATCCATCTCACATATTTGATATCATAAATAAAGTCGGCTTCAAGTAATCTTTGTATAAGATCCGCAATATCGGATTACAATGATAAAATTTTGTGACCATTGGAATTGCATCATGCATCAGGGTATTGTATGCTCAATAACTGAGGTAGGAATTCCTTTGAGAACCTTGTACGTCCAAGAAAAACAATCTTGGTACTTGATCAATAGCTTTTGTAATGCTTGAAATTGCCAGTCTGTTGCAAATGTTGTTTTATGGCGATCCGCAAGTGAGATCTTAACTTGGTTGTAACCACTAAATCCATCCAAAAAAATTGTATGCTTCAGCTCCAACAAGTCGGTCCAATATGCTTTCAGTAAAGGGTACGGAAAGTGATCCTTTTTCTTCACTTTGTTCAAAGCCTTGCGATTCACACAAATTTGCATCTTCCCATTCTTCTTAGAAACAATGACAATTGGAGAAATCCATTTCGCATGTTCAATTTCATAAATAAAGTCGGCCTCAAGTAATCTTTGTAGCTTTTTCTTTATAAGATCCATAATATTCGGACTATAATGATAAAATTTTGTGACCATTGCAATTGCATCAGGCATCAGGGTATTGTATGCTCAATAACCAAAGTAGCAATTCCTTTGAGATCCTTGTACGTCCAAGCAAAACAATTTTGGTACTTCATCAATAACTTCTGTAACGCTTGAAAATGCTTGGGAGTAAGTTGTGCTCCAACTTGACCAATTTTTTCGAGTTCTCCTGGTTTAACAAGATTCATTGGTTGTGAGTCCTGGCTGGTCCATCATAAACATCTTCCATGTCTGGCTCTTGCTCTTCTGGTTCACGATGAGCTTTTGGGAATATAATCAAGACATCATCCAAAGTATAGTGTTTGAAATGCTCGGGCATATAATGCTGGACTTCTTTTGATTGTTCCTTTTCATAAGGATTGATCTTTGATCATTGTTTAGCTTTCTTGGTAGGAATCGATCGTAAAGTGGTGACTTCCTAGAAGATGTGCTCTTCTATGAAAGTGATGACTTCCTTGATGGTAATTTCTTGTGAGAACTCCATCTTGAAAAATCATCCTTGATTTTTTCCTTTCCTTTATCCCATAAAGGTGGTACATTCTAAGAATCAACTTTTTCGAGAGGATTTTTCCCATTTCAGGACTGTATTATTGTGTTGCTTAGCTTGTTTCTTTGTCATTGGTCTTGGAGCTTTTCATTCCTTCAATATACCTATTTTTGGTAGTTTTATTGTCGGTTCATCTAGAATATCTCGAACTCCAAATCTTGTAGGATCCATATGATTGAGGATCTACTCATCCGTAAGTTCTGCATCTCCATCATAAGTCAAGGCATGATAACATGTATTAGATCATCTTCAATCAAATCTAGAATTGGATCAGTTGATATCCAAGACAAGTTCATCATATTCAATGGAATAGTGATCACTGTATCCAAAGTTTGATCGAGTAAGAAAATTTTGCACAATTTGGATAGATTATCTTGTTGACACATATAGCTTGTTGTACAATCCACTGTTGCAAGAGCTTGATTCCAATGGACTGTTGGAATATCAATCCACACTCCAGAGAGAACTATCAAACATGACGATATCGCAGTGGTAGAGCATCCCATCCGGTATGAGGGAGATCCTGGGTTCGAATTCTAGTTTGTACATCCATATTATGATTTATGGATTTCTAACATGGTATCAGAACTACCTGTAGCAAGCTTGTATGTTGGCGCCCTACCAAAAGATAAGCTTCTCTGTTTTTTGTTGTGAGATTTCAACATCATGCTGATCTTTCCAAGTGGAATTTGTGTAAGGTCAAAGATCTTGCATAGTATAGCCCTACCGCCTGTCAACAAGGGTTAGATCACTGGATAGGTACCTAACAATGCATAGATGCTATTTTTAGTTAGTTTCCTACTTTCTCCCTTAACTCTATTCACCACTAACACTACTCTCCCTTAACTCTACTCCTCTACACTAGCATAATTCATGGTTTTGGGTGAAGGAAAGGGGTAGAAAAGAAGAGGAAGAGAGAAGAGAAGAGAGAAACAGAGAGAGATGAGATGGAGGTTAGTTCAAATGCTCAATGATTGCTTATGGAGAAACCTTAACTAATCACAAATAAAAAGCATGGAAGAAATGGAAATAACATGCAATCCAACAATAGCATAAGCAAGAGTGATTAGCAAATGAGGATGCTTGAGCTCTCAAAATGATAGAGTCTCCTCCTCTCTATTAAGCATGAAAATAGTGTACAAATGGTGCCTTTTTATAAAATGGGGAAGGCCCTTGCCCTTCAATCATTATTGTCTAATAATCGCATTGATCCTATCCATTCATCTTGGACCCAACTTGATATAAGGGTCCATAAAAAGTACATTAAATTTCACAAGATTCATGTGAGTCCCTATTTGGACCCAACTCTAAAAAGTTATCTCTAAGTTTTAAAATGACTTTTGGGCCTCTAGTTTTATTTTAATTCCAAGGCCCAAGTCTATTTTATTTTATTTACACTTAAGCTTGCGTGCTCATTGGGCCATGGGCTTACGCACGTAGGATGCCATGCCCTCGCAACACATTTTATTGGACGATTTTATTTATTTACACTTTGTTGGGAATACTCCCAATAGGACCCACAGCCTAAAGTAGTGTCGGTCCCTCAACACTCTGCCGATTTAGTAAAGAGTTTTCTTCGCTCGCCTTTGCTGGATCAGGGAGGTCGTGACATCCTCCATAAAGTTGAGGCGGTCCAATTTCTTCAAGTCCTTGGGTGTGTGAAGGGACTTGTGGACTCCTCTCAGCCAATCTTGGTCGACCCATGCTTGGAATCTGCGTGTCCATGGATCGCCCAGAAGTGCAGCTCGGTAATACACACGCGCAATTGGCAGTTGATCTTCGACTTTGTCTGAAGGTAGCGCCTTATTAATGTCAAAGAATATGGGAAAGAGAAAATTGTCCCATTTAGTTTTGATCCCCATTAGATGTTCTAAGTCCTAGGCGTAAGTGGGTGTCGTGCGGACTATTGGATCAGGGCAGTTGACATAGTGATTTGCGAATGTGGTGGGAGCCCTTCTGGCATCCACATCCGTAGTCCAACCATATTCTGAATGAATGATTGGCCAATTGAAGTTTTGAATTGTGAGTTTGTCCAGAGGGTTGCTGCATTCCACCCATTTGGATCGTCATGTACATGGTAGGAAGTGCGCGTTCACCTGTAATTGTTGCGGACTCGTCACATAGGCCCTGATGGCCACAGGGTCTCTTTCAAACAATTGCTGACGCCACTCTGGTTGTAGTTGGAGGGCGAGTAATGCTTGCAATTCTTTGCCCTTTATTATTAGAGCTGAAAACGATATCCGCTAGCTGTCTCTTGATGACTCGTGGGGATACTTTGATAGGAATTCGTTTATTTTCTCCTCCACGGACTTTGGTCTTCGAAAGGCTCAGCTAGAAGATATCGTGCGCGAACCTCTGGATGATTTGGCTTGGCTTTGGCTGGTATCTATGCCTTGGCCCTGGTCTCGCGTCTCAGCAGCCGTATCCGTTTGTCTTTGGTCATGGCCTTTGGACCCTAGATCTTGGTGATATCTCCATGCTGCCTGCTGGGTTTGGTCTTGGCTTGTATTGGCCTATGCAGTGTCAAAAATAGGTGGCGGTAGAATTACCACGGGGGTGGGTTGGGCCTTCATTTCCATGAATTTTTGGCATGCCTTGAGGGCTTGCTTGGCATGGGCGAGCTCGTGAGTTGTGCTTGTCCGATATTTATTGAACTCCGTCAAGTAGCTATTTAAGGTTTGGCTATAAACCTGCACCTGATGCCGAAGAAGATTCATTTCTGATTGAGAGAGTGGCCTTGAGTCTGGTGCAGGTTCAGCTAAACAGACAAGCTTTTCATCTTGTAGGGCTTTGACCTCCATCTCCAGGCGCGTATTGTCTGCTTTCAAAAGGTCTAATTGCGCCTGGATGGGAGCAAACCGTTGGGACACTTTGGATTGAAGCTCCCACACCTTTGTGGAGGCCTCTGTCAGTGCTTTGGAGAGGCTTTGGATATAATTATTGAGGCCCTCCTCCTTCTGCTGCAGCTTGGTGATCTCCTGGTGCCCTACTTCTTCATGTTGCTGATCCAAAATCAGCTCGTGCTGCAGCTTGGTGAGTTCTACTCGCAGTTGTGTGTTGCTTGTTGCCAGGTGTAGTACCCTACTTTTCAAGATAACTTTGGCCGCTACCGCATCCAGGATGTATTTGCCTAGAGTCTGGTACACTGTCGTTAAGTCTGTGAGAGCAGCCGGTATGGTGGCACTGATAGCAGCTTGTGTTGTATCGGCCCCGACGACTTGTGGAGTTCCGTCGTCATCATCTTCTATCAGGTTCTTATTGGACCTGATGTCATCTGTGGCGGTGGGATCAGTTCGATCTGACGATGGTACAAAAACTGTTTGGACAAATGCGTCATTAGGCAATGGTTGATTGCCCTCGGCAACCTTTGTTGGTGAAGCAGGTGGGGTTTGAGAAGCAATAGTGAAAACGTGGGTGAGGACGGCTTGTTCGAACGAGAGAATGGGAGGAACAGAGAGGAACTGAAGGGTGGTGTGGAGTATGGAAGAAGGCACAGATGGAGCAGAAAGGGTCTGGCGGGGAGGTAAAAAATTGATGACTTGCATCCATGCCAGAGTGTCAGGAGACAATTGAGAATCAGAAATATTGAATGGAATGGAAGCAACGGTGGAGACAGGAGTGATGGAGGATGCGATAGTGATGGACGGAGTAGTGGATAATGGAACAGAGATAGGAGTGGTATCAACAGAGGAAGTGGGAATGGTAGTGACAATAGAGACGGAAGGGGATGTTTGCACGGAAGAAGAAGTGGCGGTGATTGATGGAGTGGTTAGTGCGTTAGTGGAGGCACATCGTCGAGTAGCAGGTGGAGATGAAGATGTAGAGGCAACGCCACACATTCGTTTGCTGGCCGTTGTGTTAGTAACTGTAAGCTGGGATGAGGTGGATGCTTGAGATGGCGGATAAAGGTTAGTGTGTGGCACGAGGGTAGACAAAAGGGATGAGTGTTGGAAACTGCGCACTTTCGTCTCGAGAAGTGCACAGACAAAGTTACACAATAGGGGGCCCTCTGCGATACACTCACGGTTGTTGGGTTTGATGGAGCTGGTTAGTTCATGAATAAGGAAGCTATGCCAGTCGTATGGCACAACTGAGGGGCCAGGGAATTCTAGAAAGAATTCCACTATCTGATTCAGCAACTTAGACTGGATTCTGTCCTTGCGAAATGTTGAAATAACCAGAAAGTTATTCAACAAATGCGTGGCCGTCTGAATGACGGGTTCCATGATAACATCTATCAGGTAACCATTGTTAGTCTGGATTGGTATTTTTGGTGCAGTTTGGATGACGAAAAGTTTGATCAGAGTTTTGGCGTGGCGATGGGAGATGGGCTGATGGACATAATGCCAATGGTGATCATCGAGTCTGCGTTAATCCTGACCTTGTACGTGGTACCTTGGTACAAGAAGTGAAAACATCTCTTTTGCTCATCCCGGGTGGCGTAAGCATGAAGGGTGAGGCCTATGTTAATCTTAGAATGAAAAAGCGCCGAGTAATTGCCTCTAGAAGGTGGGCCGGCTGTCTGTAGCCATGGTTGGATTAGAGCGTTAGAGGTAAAGGGCCAAATATGTGTGGCCTAGGGGATTTCATGCTGGATCACCTGTTTGGTGCCATAGTCTTCAGAGGGTGAGGAGGCCATGTTAGCGGTGATTATTAAAGGACGAAAAAGTAGAAAAAACGGTGAAAAGAGTAAAAAGGTGTGAAAATGACAGAAAACTGTGAATAACGAGTGTTGGATGACAAGAAGTGTAGTTTAGAGCACAGATCGGTGTTCAGTATTTGCAGATGATAGTTGGTATGAAGTTTGGTCACAAACGGAGAACTTTGTAATTTCAGTGTAAATTTCGGCAGAGCTTCGCTAGCAAAGGTGACAAATGACTCAAATTCAGCCCTTATATAGCGGAATTTAGAGTGCGTATTAGGTGAAATTTACTTTTCCTTGTCCCACCCAAATTCTAACAGGCACCTTCTTCACAAAATTCTAATACCTCAGGGAAGTCTACGAGAGTTCAGAAGGTGATTTGACTGCTATACGAAGGTTCTGCAAGGGTTCAGACTGTCTGCGAGGGTTCAACTCTCGTAGCAAGTGATCTCTCGCACAACTTGCTCCTATGATCAGATTTTCAAGATTAGACCATGTAGAAAGGCTAATCACTCCTCTAATTCCATTTAGGCACCTTGCGAGGGTTGGTAAGATGATCTTGACGCTCTGCGAGGGTTTTGAAAATTCAGCTTATGAGAACTCTCGCACACACTAAAAAATGATGATTCCTCCATTAGAACTCTCGCAGAGAATTTCTTGGATGCATCTGGGTCAGATTTGGTGACTGTCCAAGTTTCAAAAGCTATCTCCCAGGGGATCTCCAAAAATCATGAAAAAAGTGCTCTTTTAGAGTGTTTTTTGATGAGATCTCGAGATTTTCTAATTTTTAACTTTTTTAAACTGGTAATCAGCTTCATCCAGGCTTGATCTAACTATAGGTAGTTCTCTGGAAGTTCTAACGGATAGTTGGTAATAGATTCGTTAGTCTTTGGTGAATTTTTCCCTTTAATTTGCCATAGTTACTGAGATCGAGGTCTCTAATCTGCAAATTTGGAGGACTTATTGACATAATCTGATGATCTGCTTTCTTTTTTATCCTGTCTAGATCTGGATCCTTCTTGGATTCTGCCAGATTTTCCCAAACTTGCTAGATCTGGCCGAATCTTGATGGATCTAGCTTGATTTGGCTTGATCCTCCTGGATCTAGTGGTGATGGTTTAGCAGATTAGCATTTTGTAACGTGCCCTCACCAATCTGGATCTATCTCACTGTGGTGGCCAATACTTATGCAACCGGCTACCGTTGATGGGTGTATCGAATGATGTCAACATTGTAATCATCCACCCTACTGTGCAAGGCATTGTACAGCTAAGATTTATTATTGTATTCCAAATGACACGAGATACACTAGAATGGTCATACACTTGGGTTTCCATGATCATGAGTTCGGTGTTGGAGATTCATATGTCAACATGGAGAAGGCACAAGATCTGGTGATGAAGAAGGCCTCTCAGAACATTATGCATAAACCAAAGAGAATTCAAAAGGACTTGGCCAAAGAGTTGATTTCGGATCACTTGCTGGCAACATCATCGACATCTCCTATAGATTCTACAAGGCTAGATGAATTGTTGTCTTTGATTGAACCCACTACAAACAATCGAAGGTATGGGCATGTATAAATCTCTAACATGTCATTTGGGCTTAAAATATCTGTATATCTTTAATTTTTCTGATGGTTGATTATTTTAGACTAAAAAAATGGACAACGTTGGCAAGGAAAGAATTGCAGCCTGTCGATCTATCCCATGAAATAACTTCATTCCTATATTTAAAAGAACATTGCGCATACCAGTGTAAGCATGGTCAGTTCCCGCGGTTCGGGCCTGGCATTGTCTGCACGTAGGACAGATGAGGCAAAGTGCTGCCTAGGTAGGTGAAAGCATGATCTGTGCCTTGCGGGGGGCGCGGCGACATATTTAAACTATACGGATTAACCATTCATACAAAGATGCTGCTCGAATTTGGGTGTAAAGCACGGGTGGTTAGCTGCCGGTGCGGGATAGCTGCCGATCGTTTAGCTATAAGGGCTATCGACCAGATTTGGTGGGACATGACTGAGGCAATGTGTTGCTTAATGGTGAAAGCACTGTGAAGTTTTAAGCACGTGTGAACTTCACCACACACCTTACAGGATCTTAATGAGGTCTTGTGATTGCACAAGATTGATCAATGGATAGATTACTTGAAAAATCTAAGGCAAGAGCACAATGGCATACATCAGACTGAAAAAACTAACTTCTTACTATAAGAAATAAATATCAAAAATAATTCTAAGTGCTCACTATGGGAAAAATAGCCTGCTCTTGGGTAGAGAGAGAAAATCAAGTCATAAATCTCGGGTAGAAAGAGAATGAGCCCCAAAACACCAAAATCTCAATATTCACAATATGGCAAAACATGCCAACATTTCCCTACATCAAAGAGGCTCAAATTCCTATAGTGGAGTTGCATGGAAAGTCCACTTTACTTAGTTAACTCAACTAACAAGGATCCACATGTTCAACCCTAGATCCAAGCACACAAGCATCAAGGAGATGAAGTTAGTCGTCACGCGCAGGTTCGATCCCATGAGAGCGATAGCATAAAACAAATCCAACATGCGAGGATGATTCACAATTAGTTCTAAGATTCATTAACACTAAGCATTAACCCTACATCCATTAACACTAAATCCACAATGATGATAGCTTACTCTTTTTGTTCTTCCCTTCTCTCTCACAAAAAGCATAAGAAATAGCAATTCCAATAAACTTCAAATCCAACAATTGGCAAATACAAAGAAAATATGTGAGATGGAGAGAAAGTGATAAAGAGCAAGGACATTCACAAATCTGATCCATAAGAGAGCCAATCTGCTTGTATTAAAATAAAGAGAGAACATGTACAATCATTCAAAATTGTTACTTATATAAGAAATTGAGGAGATGGGTGCCCCAATTCCTATTGGCTAACTCCTACCTCCCTAACTATTCAGATTTTAAAAAAGAGTGGGAATCCATTCAATAATTGGAGGGAACCAATTTGAAATTGAAATTTGGTGGGAACCCCAACTTTATTCACTAACTTGACATTTAGACCTGCGACATTAAAAGTCCGACAAAAAGGCCTAAAGTCCTTTTATTAACTTGTAACTAATCAAATAACTATGTGATCATCGGGTTGGACTTACACACACAGGGTGCCAAATCCCTCTCAGTTATTAACTAGAGTTAGGCTTGTCTTGGCAAACCCTTCAATAGTATCCCCCACCAAAATTAGTGGCGGTCTCATGACACCTCAAGAGATTTATTCACTTCGGACTTTGATTAACCTCGCGTCGTACTTTGATTAGATGGTACTGCACCTTTTGCATGAACTCAAGGCGGACAATATAAAATCAATATTGTGCGGTAGGAAGCACTTATTTGCATCGGCCAGCGACATTGACGTAGTCCATGCTATAAATATTTCCCATCACCCATCATCGTGGCACGATAGTACAACCTTGCTATTGGCAGCTGATCTTGGACGCTGGCGGATGCCATCAATTTGTCGAAAGCCAAAGTAGAAAAGCAATCATCCTATCATGTAGCGACCGACGCCAACATTGTCAAGATTTTTGAGAACAACATGAACTGCCTAACTATTGCATCTAGTGAGAACATATATTCCTATTGATAAGCTTGTAAGGCATGGTGGAAATCAACTAAAATTGTCGAATTGTAACGCTGGTGGATTATGGGCCAATCTGGAGTATGGGTAATGATTTTGTCCATTGGCACACCCATATTTTTCCATTTGTTACAACGTGGCATCAACATATAATATGGATCCACTCGTAGTTGGTAAGGGCTAGCAACATAACTCCTTATAGAATCAAGAGTTTTATCAAAAACTATTGTTCTCCAAGCTGGATGCTCCCCCAAGGCTGGTAACTTATCCAACTCTTTGTCTTCCTCAATCTCAGAGGCCTTAAGTAATCATCCATCGCATCCTGTTATTCTTCTGTTTGGTGCCCCAGTGAGAATTGAGACATTACCAGAACAATAATCTGGGGATTCGGCTCCAAGATTTGATCGGCTTCGGCATTTCGTAATCTTTGATGATTGTTTTAACCTTGGCCAGCTTGATCGATGTCGTATGTTTTAACTTGTCAAATCTTTCTTGAAACCCTACACATCAAGTTTGATAGGTTTCAACCTTCCTGAACAGGTATCAGATCTCATTTGGTGTGAGTGGATGATCAGATACTTGTCTCAATTCAAGGGTGGTTGCATCCAATTCATCTTGAAGGGGCTCTCATTCAAACGCAAACATATCCAATTGCCCTTAGTGCAGCAACACCTATTGTTTGGCATCTTGGATGGCTTTGTCCACTTGATCTTGCATTGTTGTCAATGTATTCTTAAGAGTCTCCACATAGCCTTCTAGAGCGTCGGTTGTTTGTTGGGCTTTCTTCACCTCAAACTTTGACTCATGTTGTTTGGCGACCCTAAGCTCCCGATTTGGCTGATCAAGGTATTCTTTGATCCCAATTCCGAGATATGCTTGTCCATTGCTGTTTTTTCATCTTGTATGGTCTGGATCACTCACGCAAGGTTAGTAACTAGATTCATAGTGTCACCAGAATCCGTAGTTGGTGCTGTAGCAGTAGCAGCAGCAGGTAATCCTAATCCAGAAGCTTGACTTTGGTTGTCTTGAGGTTTCAGTTGTATATCTTCTTCCTCAAATACATCCTCTTCTTCATAACCATCTGGTATAGTAGCATCGAACTGCTTTGGTGACGGAACTGCATGGGCGACCCTGATATATCTTGTACTACTTCGGCTTGACCTTGTTGATCTGTCTGAAAAAATGAATAAAAAATTATAGAACTATCATGGAACTGTTCAAATTATGTTCCAGGGAATATATGGATTCGATCAAATAGCCGTGATTGGTCCAATACAACTCATCAGTGGTATCAATAAAGCGCTTGAAGATACTCTTAGCATGCCTATGATTTGGAAAGGGCTATTTTCCAGAAGTGATTCCTATAGCTGCAAGGGCGGTCTCAGTCATATGCACCTTGTGGGTAGCAGTCTGATAGGTGATATAGAATTTGAACTTGCCCTCAGTCCCAGGTGCTAAAAGCCATGGTTATAAAATCCATATTGATTCTTCTAGAAAAGGCATGCTCGTGGATCCCCATTGTGGTGAGTAGAGGCCCAACAAGGTATCGACATTATGGACTCTAAGATCATTCAAGTAGATTTTAAGGAATTTTTGCAAGTAGTATTTGAAGGCAAACTGCATGACTCTTTGAAATGAACTAGGTGCAAAGTCCAAACGACATAACTTTAGAGACATAAGTTTCCCATTCTGTTGCAAATGTAGTTTTATGGCAATCTGCAAGTGCGATCTTGACTTGGTTGTAGCCACTAAATCCATCCAAAAAACTATATGCTTCGGCTCCAGCAAGTCGATCCAATATGCTTTTAGAAAAGGGTAATGGAAAGTGATCCTTTTTCTTCACTTTGTTCAAAGCCTTGAGATCCATACAAATTTGCATCTTCCCATTCTTCTTAGGAACAACGACAATTGGAGAAATCCATTTCGCATATTTGATATCGTAAATAAAGTCAGCTTCAAGTAATCTTTGTATAAGATCCGTAATATTCGGATTACAACGATAAAATTTTGTGACCATTGGAATTGCATCAGGCATCAGGGTATTGTATGCTCAATAACTGAGGTAGGAATTCCTTTGAGATCCTTGTACGCCCAAGCAAGACAATCTTGGTACTTGATCAATAACTTCTGTAACACTTGAAATTGCCAATCTATTCCAAATGTTGTCTTATGGCGATCCGCAAGTGCGATATTAACTTGGTTGTAACCACTAAATCCATCCAAAAAAATTGTATGCTTCGGCTCCAGCAAGTCGGCCCAATATGCTTTCAGTAAAGGGTATGGAAAGTGATCCTTTTTCTTCAATTTGTTCAAAGCCTTGAGATTCACACAAATTCCCATTCTTCTTAGAAACAACGACAATTGGAGAAATCCATTTCGCATGTTCGATTTCATAAATAAAGTTGGCCTCAAGTAATCTTTGTAGCTTTTTATTTATAAGATCCGTAATATTCGGATTATAACAATAAAATTTTGTGACCATTGGAATTGCATCAGGCATCAGGGTATTGTATGCTCAATAACCAAAGTAGCAATTCCTTTGAGATCCTTGTACATCCAAGCAAAACAATCTTGGTACTTGATCAATAACTTATGTAACGCTTGAAATTGCTCGGGAGTAACTTGAGCTCCAACTTGAACAATTTTTTTGAGTTCTCTTGGTTTAGCAAGATTCATTGGTTGTGAGTCCTGGCTGGTCCATCATAAACGTCTTCCATGTCTGGCTCTTGCTCTTCTGGTTCACGATGAGCTTTTGGGAACATAATCAAGACATCATCCAAAGTACAGTGTTTGAAATGCTTGGGCATATAATGCTGAAAATGTGCTCTTCTATGAAAATGATGACTTCCTTGATGGTAATTTCTTGTGAGAACTCCATCTTGAAAAATCATCCTTGATTTTCCCCTTTCCTTTATCCAATAAAGGTGGTACATTCCTAGAATCAACTTTTCGAGAGGATTTTTCCCATTTTAGGACCGTATTATTGTGTTGCTTAGCTTGTTTCATTGTCATTAGTCTTGGAGCTTCTCCTTCCTTCAATATACCTATTTTTGGCGGTTTTATTGTCGGTTCATCCAAATTATCTCGAACTCCAAATCTTGTAGGATCCATATGATTGAGGATCTACTCATCTGTAAGTTTTGCATCTCCATCATAAGTCAAGTCATGACTATCATGTATTGGATCATCTTCAATTAAGAAAATTTTGCTCAATTCGGATTGATTATCTCGTTGACACATATAGCTTGTTGTACAATCCACTGTTGCAAGAGCTTGATTCCAATTCACTGTTGGAATATCAATCCACACTCTAGAGAGAACTATCAGACAGGGCAGATAGCTCAGTGGTGGAGCATCCCATCCGGTATGAGGGATTTCCTGGGTTCGAATCCTAGTCTGTACATCCATATTATTATTTATGGATTTCTAACATGGTATCAGAACTACCAGATCTGTAGCAAGCTTGTATGTTGGTGCCCTACCAAAAGAGAAGCTTCTCTACTTTTTATTGTGAAATTTCAGCATCATGTTGATCTTTCCAAGTGGAGTTTGTGCAGGGTCAAAGATCTTGCGTAGTATAGCCCTCTCGCCTGTCAACAAGGGTTAGATCACTGGATAGGTACCTAACAATGCATAGATGCTATTTCTAGTTAGCTTCCTACTTTCTCCCTTAACTCTATTTGCCAGTAATACTACTCTCCCTTAGCTCTACTCCTCTACACTAACATTCTTCATGGTTTTGGGTGAAGGGAAGGGGTAGAAAAGATGAGGAAGAGAGAAGAGAAGAGAGAAAGAGAGAGAGATGAGATGGAGGTTAGCCCAAATGCTCAATGTCATTGCTTATGGAGAAACCTTAACTAATCACAAACAAAAATCATGGAAGATATGGAAATAACGAGAAATCCCAACAATAGCATAAGCAAGAGTGATTAGCAAATGAGGATGCTTGGGCGCTCAAAATGATAGAGTCTCCTCCTCTCTATTAAGCATGAAAATAGTGTACAAATGGTGCCTTTTTATAAAATGAGAAAGGCCCTTGCCCCTCAATCATTATTGTCTAATAAGACCTGATGCCATCTGGGGCGGTGGGATCGGCCCGATCTGGCGATGATACGAAAACTGTTTGGACAAATGTGTCATCAGACAACAATTGGTTGCCCTCGGCAACCTTTGTTGACAAAGTAGGTGGGGTTTGAGAAGAAACTGTGGAAACGGGGGTGAGGACGACTTGTCCCAACGAGAGAATGGGAGGAATAGAGGGGAACTAAAGGGTGGTGTGGAGTATGGAAGAAGACAAAGATGGAGCAGAAAGGGTCTGGCATGGGGGTGAAAAATTGATGACTTGCATCCAGGCCAGAGTGTCAGGAGACAATTGAGAATCAGAAGGATTGAATGGAATGGAAGCAACAGTGGAGGCAGGAGTGATGGAGGATGCGATGCTGATGGATGGAGTAGTGGATAATGGAACAAAGATAGGAGTGGTATCAACAGAGTAAGCGGGAATGGTAGTGACAATAGAGACGGAAGGGGATGTTTGCACGGAAGAAGAAGTGGCGGTGGTTGATGGAGTGGTTAGTGCGTTAGTGGAGGCGCATCGTCGGGTAGCAGGTGGAGATGAAGATGTAGAGGCAACGCCACACATTCGTTTGCTGGCCGTTGTGTTAGTAACTGTAAGCTGGGATGAGGTGGATGCTTGAGATGGCGGATAAAGGTTAGTGTGTGGCACGAGGGTAGACAAAATGGATGAGTGTTGGAAACTGTGCACTTTCGTCTCGAGAAGTGCGCAGACAAAGTTACACAATAGGGGGCCCTCTGCGATACACTCACGGTTGTTGGGTTTGATGGAGCTGGTTAGTTCATGAATAAGGAAGCTATGCCAGTCGTATGGCACAACTGAGGGGCCAGGGAATTCTAGAAAGAATTCCACTATCTGATTCAGCAACTTAGACTGGATTATGTCCTTGCGAAATGTTGAAATAACCAGAAAGTTATTCAACAAATGCGTGGCCGTCTGAATGACGGGTTCCATGATAACATCTATCAGGTAACCATTGTTAGTCTGGATTGGTATTTTTGGTGCAGTTTGGATGACGAAAAGTTTGATCAGAGTTTTGGCGTGGCGATGGGAGATGGGCTGACAGACATAATGCCAATGGTCACCATTGAGTCTGCGTTAATCCTGACCTTGTACGTGGTACCTTGGTACAGGAAGTGAAAACATGTCTTTTGCTCATCCCAGGTGGCATAAGCATGAAGGGTGAGGCCCATGTTAATCTTAGAATGAAAAAGCGCCAAGTAATTGCCTCTAGAAGTGGGCCGGCTGTCTGTAGCCATGGTTAAATTAGAGCGTTAGAGGGTAAGGGCCAAATATGTGTGGCCTCAGAGATCTCACATTGGATCACCTCTTTGGTGCCAGATTCTTCAGAGGGTGAGAAGGCCATGTTAGCAGTGATGATTAAAGGACGAAAAAGTAGGAAAAATCGTGAAAAGGATAAAAAGGTGTGAAAACGACAGAAAACTATAAATAACGAGTGTTGGATGACAAGAAGTGTAGTCTAGAGCGTAGATCGATGTTCAGTATGAGCAGATGATAGTTGGTAGGAAGTTTGGTCACAAACGGAGAACTTGGTAATTTTAGTGTAAATATTGGCAGAGCTTCACTAGCAAAGGTGACAAATGACTCAAATTCAGCCCTCATATAGCGGAATTTAGAGTGCATATTAGGTGAAATCCACTTTCCCTTGCTCAGTTCCACCCAAATTTTGGTAGGCACCTTCCTCACAAAATTCTAAGACCTCGGGGAGGTCTACGAGAGTTCAGAAGGTGATTTCACTACTATACGAAGGTTCTACAAGGGTTCAGACTGTCTGCGAGAGTTCAACTCTTGTAGCAAGTGATCTCTCGCACAACTTGCTCCTGTGATTGGATTTTCAAGATCATACTATGTAGGCAGGCTAATTTCACTGCTCTGATTCCCTTTAGGCACCTTGCGATAGTTGGTAAGATGATCTTGATGCTCTGCGAGGGTTCTGAAAATTCAACTTCTGGGAACCCTCGCACATACTAGAAAATGATGATTCCTGCATCAGGAACTCTTGTAGAGATTTTCATGGATGCATCTGGGTCAGATCTGGTGACTGTCCAAGTTTCAAGAGCCATCTTCTAGGGGATCTCCAAAAATCATGAAAAAAGTGTTTTTTTAGAGTGTTTTTTGACGAGATCTTGAGATTTTCTAATTTTTAACTTTTGTAAACTGGTAATCAGCTTCATCCATAAATAAGAAGGATGACAATATCTTTATAAAAAAAACTTGACATATAAGAAAGGAATATAGTTACTAAGGTAGTTCTTTGGAAGCTTTGATGGATAGTTGGTAACAGATCCGTCAGTCTTTGGTAAATTTTGCCCTTTAATTTGCCATAGTTATCGAGATCGAGGTCTCTGATCTACAAATTTAGAGGAATTATTGGCATAATTTGACCATTGGCTTCCTTTTTTATCCCGTCTGGATCTGGATCCTTCTTGGATTCTGCTAGATTTTTCCGATCTTGCCAGATCTGGCTGAATCTTGATAGATCTAGCTTGATTTGGCTTGATCTGCCTAGATCTAGTGGTGATGGTTTAGCAGATTAGCTTTTTGTAACGTGCCCTCAAGGATCTATCTCACTATGGTGGCCAATACTTGTGCAACTGGCTACCGTTGATGGGTGTATCGAATGGTGTCCCATCGAGCTTTTTCAAATTTATGGCTCCATGATTAAGAATTTTCTTGATCCGATAAGGACCTTCACCTGTGAATTTTAACTTTCCCTTGATCGCCTTGGTTTTATACATCAGGACCAGATCTCCGAAGCGAAGATCCTTCTTTTGTAACCTGCGATCATGCCATGCCTTGCATCTTTCCTTTTCAGCTGCCAGTGCATGCAAAGCTAGTAAGCGTGTTTCACATAGTTTATGCAGAGCTTTGTGGCGTAGTTGTAGAGATTTGGACTCATTAAGACGTTGCGTGGTAGCAATTCTTAATGAAGGAACTAGAAACTCTATTGGAATGACAGCATCCTGACCATATACCAATTGGAAGGGTGTTTGATCAGTGCTTTCTTTATATGTTGTCCTGAATGCCCACAGAGTAGCATGCAACTTATGTTCCCAATCTGATCTGCTAGCTTCAACAATTTTTGTGAGCACACTACACAGGATCTTATTGGATGATTCTGCTTGCCCATTACCACGAGGATAATAAGGTGTACTGGTTCTGTGGATCACGAAGAATTCCTCCAATAGGACCTTGATGGTCTCATTGATGAAATTGCTTCCGCGATCGCTGACTAGCTCCACCGGGCATCCAAAGCGCACAATGATATTTCATAAAGAAACTTGGTAGTGGTCCTAGAATCAGCTACTCTTACTGCCTTGGCTTCTACCCGCTTGGTGAGGTAGTCTGTGGCTACGATTATGTATCAAGCCTGGGAACTCCTTGCTGTAGGGTGAATTGGACCAGTGTAATCCAATCCCCACTTTTTGAATGGTCCTTGGGCTAAGGCCGGGTGCAGTAGGTCATAATTTAATCTCGTTGGTCTCCTTGCCCGTTGGCACACATCGCACTTTTTCAAGTTATTCCTCTGTATCCTTATGAATCGTTAGACACCAACATCTTGATTGCAGGATCTTGCGAATTGTAATGTCCGATGCAAAATGGCCTCCACCCATGCCTTCATGTGAAAGCGAAATGATCTGGGTGGCCTCATGAGGAAGAATACACAGCCGAAGAATTCCATCTGGTCCTCTTTGATACAACTGGATGATAAGGTCTAGCCTTCAAGATTAATTTCCACTACCACATAAAATAAGACAACATCTGCCAGCTCATCGTCGGGTTGGGTTGCAATCTCCTTCCCCTTGATTCCTGACACATGATCTGCCATGTAGTGTTGTTTTTCCTTGCGAACTACTATCCGAAAATCAAATTTCAACAACAGAAGTAGCCATCTGGTGATGCTTCCGGTGTTGCAAGTTTTATTAATGAGATAGACCAAGGGTTGATGGTCCGTATAAAAAGCAAAATGTGTGGCCATCAGGTGGTGACAAAATTTCTTAGCCGCATAGATCATTGTCAGTGCTTCCCACTCTGTGGTCGAATAATTCATTTCAGTATCACTAAACTGTCGTCTTGCAAATCGGGTTGGAAAATTCTATTTGTGTTCACCTGGCTGGGTTAAGACTACTCCAACTACATACTTTGATGCATCCGTATGCACGTGAAACTCAATAGACCAATTGGGTGGGCTTAACATTGGTGCTAAAACCAATACATCCTTAAGCTTCTGGAAGGCCTTTAGGGCTTCCTCGTTCCAGTGTGGATCTGTTGTGAGTTTGTAAATTGGTCGGGCTAACTCCCCAAAATCAAGAATGAAGATCCTATAATAGTTAGCATGACCCATGAAGATGTAGACTTCGCGGATAGTTCCCGGTGGTGGTAGATCAACAATGATCCTGATCTTTGATAGATCTATGGCGATCCCGTGTCTTGACACTATATGGCCGAGAATCAGGCCATGTGTCACCCAAAATTGACATTTTTCTGGATTCAGGGAGATCTGGTAGTCGCGGCATTTCTGTAACACTTTCTCCAAATTGGATAAGAGATTGTCCAAGAAAATTTCCAGCAGTTTTTGCAAATAATCTTTGAATGCTGCCTACATGACTCGCTGGAAGGTGCTTGGGGCATTGCAAAGTCTTAATGGCATCACTTTATATGCATAGGTTTCCCATTTTGTGGAAAATGTTGTCTTGTGCTGGTCCCGGGGGGCTAACTTCACCTAGTTGTAGCCACTGAAACCATCTAGAAAACTATATGCTTCGGCGCCAGCTACTCTATCAAGGACACTTTACATAAATGGTAAAAGAAAATGATTTTTTTTGGTGACTGCATTTAGCGCCTTCAGATTCACACAAATCCGTATTTTTTCATTCTTCTTGGGTACTATAACTATCGGTGATATCCATTCCGTGTGTTTGATTTGATAGATGAAATCTGCATCCATCAGCTTCTGCAACTCCTGCTTGATCAGCTTAGTATAATTTGAGTTGCAGCGGTAATAACGACTTACCTCGGGGATTGCTCCATCCACCAAGGGTATGGTGTATTGGACTACTGTTGATGGAATGCCCTTCAGGTCACTATAACTCCAGGCAAAATAGTCTTTATATTCCACCAACAATAATCGTAGTCTCTTGAACTGTGTGGGTGTTAACTGCTCTCTTACATGCACTATCTTTTCTTCTTCACCTGGCTCGGCAAGATTCATCAGCTATGTTCGTGCAGGTCCATCGAAGACTGGTTCCGCTAGTGCCTAACTTTGATTAGGTTCTCCCTGGGCTTGTGACATCATGATTATCACGTCGTCCAAGGTATAAATCTTGAAAGTCTCAGGCATCTCGTGAACTGGCGCTCGTTAAGATTCCTCCTTCAGCATATTAATCTTAGCCCGACTGGTCATTTTCTGATTTTTTCTCACCTGTGTAGAAGATGATGTTGTATATGAGTCTATCTTGATTGACTTCAAGAAATCCAACACCTTCTTTTTGCCTTGACCTTTTTTTGTCATTTTGGTGGGTTCATCCTTGTTGTCTCTCATCGGGATTGCGTGACATTCACCTCACGGTTGCGAATATCAATATCCACTGTAGCTATTGCCTCTTTGAGTAGATCACTCCATCGGATCACCTGGTTGTAGCGTTGCTTCAACTAATTCTTCTTATTCGCAAGTGCCTTGGGTGGATCGATCCTATAGCCATGCTACGTTTGTCATATTCACCCCAAATGTGATTGGTGTGTCCATAGTGTAACATTTGGGTGAAGATGTAATGGGTTTCGGATTTGATTCATATTGACATTTCTGATAGTCAATAGTTGCTAATGCATCCGTCCATCTTACGACATCCGTCTCTGTATCATAGTGACCTCCCTTGGCTGGCCTTGGGTGATCAATCGTGTGATCTATCGTAGATGATCCGTCATCAGTCTTGAGTGCAATAAGTTTCATCGCCCATGTGGTTGGATCAACCTTAACAACCTATTCTATGTTCTCAAAGGTGAGTTTTCCCGTACCCCAGTTGTGTACTACTTGCGCAGTCCTCAACCATGGTCTTCCCAGTAAAACACGGTATGCAGATGGAGATTCAGGTATATCCATGACTACAAAAGTAATCACAAACTGCATGCTTGCTATCTTTATAGGGATATCGACAACTACACCTTTTGGTTTCACACAATATTGATCTGCTAGCTTGATGGTGAATCTTGCTGGCTTCAAACCTTGCAAATCCCATTTTTCATACAAAGTGGTGGAGATCAAATTGACACTCGATCCTCCATCTACCACTACTGCCTCGTCCTTGTATCTCTTCTGTTTGATTGGCAAAGTGAGGTTGTGTTCCTCACTTTCCCATGCTGCTCTGATGTGGAGGACATTACTTGTTTCTTCATAGCCCATACAATATATGAGCTCAGGCGCTACTGGCTCCTCATCCGCTTTGGCCCATTCAGCTAGAAGGCTTTTCGCTTGTGGTGCAATCCGCAATAGTTCTCCGAGTGGCAAACTAACACGACCTGATAGTAAAAGTGTGAGCTTTTTAGTGCATGGTTCCTCAAGCTCCACCATGTGAAATGGTGGTTCATGTTGGTGCAACCGATCATTCTAATCAGTGCGTAGTGGTGAGTCCGCTTGTAGTTCTCATTCGACGTCAACTGGAGGTTCCATGGGATGGTCCTTTTTTGGCTCTTTTTCCTCTACTTGTGCTTTCTGTATCCAGTGTCTTATTTTTTGGTACTGTCTTCTTTCTTCCCTCACATTTGGATATGGCGCTGAAGTTGAGGGTTGGTTATCAGTGACCGAGGGTGGTGGTGAGAGAGCCACTTCCTTTCTCTTCTGTGCTCGCCTAACAGCTAACACAGGAGCGTGGAATTGGTGTCCTTATGATGGCATCCATACTGGAATTGCTGGTTGCTATATTGCAATGAAGTTAAGAGGTGCACTGGTTCTAGGTTTAAATGGACAATTCTTGTAACAATGTCCATAACCGCATTCTTGACAGAAGGATGTCTATTGTCCCTTGTAGGGACATTCCGCAATTCGGTGTCCTTCGCCGCATCCGTAGCAGCCCTAATTTCTTCCGGGTGAGTTTAAGCTGCATAGGCCGCAACATATTCATTTATGACAGGATCAATAAATGGTTCATCTGGTTCATACCATTGATGCTGCTCAGGTTGAGGTTGCATTTGCATCTCTGGTTCCGCTACTGTCAGGTTTATATGGGCCACTTGTTGATTGGCTGGCCCTGGTGGTGCAGGTAAGGCCATACGCTGTTGTTGATTCGGTGCACCGTACCTTGGTGCCGCTTTGGGTGCCTCTTGATGGTAAGAATAAGAAGTCTGATAAGGAATTCTCTTCTGCTGAACAATCCGGGGATTAAACGGGCAAAATGCCATATCGTGCGATGTTGCATTGCATAGATGACAGAATCTATGTGTCAATCTCAGATTTTGCTTTAGGACTAGACACTCGTTCGTTGTATGGTTCTACTTGCACATTGAACACCATAGATTCTCCCGTCTAGGACACTATAGCTGGTTTGGTTTCGGTTGATGTGGCGTTACTGCTCCAGCTCCTTGTAAGGCTTTCAGTTTCTGGTCAAACTACATCGTAAGTTGCTTCATCTGTTGTTTGTGTAATTTTGTCATTTGCTCCAACAGCATTTCTGTGGATAGATCAGATGCGTTTGATGATGATGATGCTAACGAGAGAGTAGAAGTGTGGGTGGATGGATATATGTCATCAGATCCCTCATCCTCTTTCTTGATGGCATATTCCATAGCTTCTTACAGAGTAGCATACTGCCCTTGTCGTTTCAGTTCTCTTCTGATGTTTCGTGGTAGTCCGGCTAGGAACCACATGATCACTGCACGATCGGGAGTTAGGGCTGCACTGCACTTGGATCGTAGGTGTTTGACCCATTCAATATAGTCCCTGACCCTTTCTCATTTTCCCATCTTGACTTTGCTCAACAGGAGAAACTGGTCTTCCAGAAACTTTTTTGGTTTAAAGCACGTAATGAGAGCCATATTAACCGCTTCTCGGATAGATTTTTTTTCCTCTAACAGGTTGAAAAACCAATTCTAAGCCACTACCAATAGGGACATAGAGAACAACATCAGCTTTTCCGCAGGTGTTTGTTCACCGTAGATTTCACAAGCTTGCTCGTTGATCTGGAGGAATGAGATGGGATCTGAAGATCTGTCATATTTTGGTATTTTCATCCGTGGTGCTCTCTGGACTGCTTGCAAGGGAGCGACAGGTATGGGTTGGCCCATTGGATCCATTGGTGTTGGTTTCGGTTTTGCCTCTTGTTGCACAACTGCTAATCTGGGAAGGTGTGGTGCTTGATTTGCTATCTTTCATGCTATTGATCGTCTCGATATTAGATTCATCCGATGGTGGGCTCCAAAGTGATTGGATCTTGCTTATACAGTAGGATGCAGTCTGGATCTCAAGGATCTAATCGATCTGATCGGCCGAAAGTGAATTTTAGGCCTTTTGCGGTGGTTTTTTCTTAATAACTTTTTACCAAACTAATTACCCTAAGATTTTGACAGTAGCTGGATCTGATGTAGATCTTTCCACTGATTTGGTCAACGAGGGTTCCCTTGTGCGAAATGCAGATTGGTGTATTTTTTGGATTTTTTGGCTGGTTGGTTTGGGTTTCAATCCCTTAGAGGTTGTTCAGGGCCTCCTCTATCCTCTCAAACCTCCTCCGCTAGCTGTGAAGAGTCCAAACACAAAAAATATAGAAAAATAACTCTAAACACCCAAAAATCTACCTAAAATGACTCTAACTAGCAAGAAAATAGCTAAAATGTAGCTAAACTAGTTAGTGGAAACCTATCCCCGGCAACGGCGCCACTGTAGGATTGAAGATCTTGCGTAGTATAGCCCTCCCACTTGTCAACAAGGGTTAGATCACTGGATAGGTACCTAACTATGCATAGATGTTATTTTTAGTTAGTTTCCTACTTTCTCCCTTAACTCTATTCACCATTAACACTACTCTCCCTTAAGTCTACTCCTCTACACTAACATTCTTCATGGTTTTGGGTGAAGGAAAGGGGTAGAAAAGAAGAGGAAGAGAGAAGAGAAGAGAGAAAAAGAGAGAGATGAGATGGAGGTTAGCTCAAATGCTCAATGTCATTGCTTATGGAGAAACCTTAACTAATCACAAACAAAAAGCATGGAAGAAATGGAAATAACAAGCAAACCCAACAATAGCATAAGCAAGAGTGATTAGCAAATGAGGATGCTTGAGCTCTCAAAATGATAGAGTCTCCTCCTCTCTATCAAGCATGAAAATAGTGTACAAATGGTGCCTTTTTATAAAATGGTGAAGGCCCTTGCCCCTCAATCCTATTGGCTACTAGTCACATTGATCCTATCCATTCATCTTGGACCCAACTTGATCCAAGGGTCCATAAAAAGTACATTAAACTTCACAAGATTCATGTGTCCCCATTTGGACCCAACTCTAAAAAGTGATCTCTAAGTTTAAGAATGACTTTGGGCCTCTAGTTTTATTTATAATTCCAAGGCCCAAGTCAATTTTATTTTATTTACACTTAGGCTTGTGTGTTCATTGGGGCACGGGCTTATGCGCGTAGGATGCCATGCCCTCGCAACACATTTTATTGGACGATTTTATTTATTTACACTTTGTTGGGAATACGCCCAACAGTTTGGATAAGCTTTTGTCTCTCTTTTCAGGTTGAAGGAAGGCGCCCAACAGAGATCTTGGAGGAGTAATTTGTGGCACCCAAAAATCAGAATCTCAAATCTAATTTTTATGCAACCAGTTTCAGCAAGTTTTGTTTGGAGGAGGGTGCCCAAAAATCTGCTATTGATTTTTGGTTGTGGTGTCTCATTATCTTGTTGTTTTTGTTTTCAATTTTGTATTTGTGTAGGAGGGTGCCCAAAATTCAGCAAACCCTATTCAGGGTTAGGTCAACTTGTGGTTGAAAATTTGCAGATTCTCAGCAAGCGGTAGGGCATTTTCAACAGCCCTACTAGAGTGTGTGTTGATCATACAATTTGGCTTCCTAATTGGGTTTTGGTGTAGGCTTCAATCGAAGCTAACCTGATTTTCAAGAAGTTGGTTTTTTTTGTGCAGAAAGACAGCCATCTTGCCATTATCTTTTGGGCTCTTTGGTTGTAGATTGAAAGACATCTTTGCTCCTACTTTTAGCTCTTTGTTTGCTGAATTTTTTTTGAGTAGATTTGGTTGTGGAAAGGCTCTCTTTCCTATCTACTACAAGCTGAAATTCTATTGGAGGTAATGGCTAAAGAATTAGAAGCTATCAGTTCTTTGTTTAATGAAGATCAGTTGGATGGCACAAACTACTCCTTGTGGAGTTACATGATGAAGAATCTTCTTGTAGTGAACGGGCTGTGGGATTTGGTCAATGGTGATGAGGAAAGGCCTTCGTCTTTGGCACCTCCTACACTTCATGGATCATCATCATCAACATCAGCTTCTCCATCTTTGGAAGAACAAAATAAGTGGGATAGAAGGGATGCACAAGCACATTCTATAGTTGCTCTTGTTATGAAAAGATCTATCTTTATGTCAAGTTGACGCAAACATCAACCAAAATGGGTAGCCAAAGAGGTTACTACCCTCATGGTAGTCATCTGAGCAATAGGAGAAAAAGTCTCCTCATAATCAATTCTCTTTTGCTGAGCATAGCCTTTGGCAACAAGCCTTGCCTTGTAGCTTTCAATGGTACCATCTACCTTATACTCATCTTGCATCGCATCGTCCCAACATTTTACTCCCTTGGCCTGCTCATAAAAATTAGGTTCTTCCGCAATATCTCCATGAGATGTAAGAGCAAAATCTAAAAAATTAGCATAGTCCACTGATTTTGTAGAGGCACATGTCTTACTTTGCTTTTCCACAAAGTCAACAACAACCACCGTGAGACTGTTTTGGGCTGTCCAACAACCATGTCTCTTCTTACAATTTGTTGTCCAAGATCCTACGACACTGCACTTGGTTGTCCAAGATCTTCCAAAACTGGTCCTTGTTGTCCAACAGTTCCTGCAGGCTGATTTTGAACAACAACGGATGGTTCTTGATGAACATTAGGCACTAAACTTGATGAGGTGTTGAGCAAGTCAAAACTGGTTGATTCATAATGAATTCTTTTCATCAAAATGCACATCACGACTAACAATAGTCTTGTTAGTGCTCAAATTGAACAGCCTATAGCCTTTGCTTTCACTACTATAGCCAACAAAAATGCATTTAACTCCTTTATCCTTGAGCTTTGTATGAAGTTTATCCGAAGCAAAAGCATAAGCCGTACAACCAAAAATGCGGAAGTGCAAGATTGTAGTCTTCTTTCCATACCAAACTTCATAAGGAGTTAATACTTTCAATGCTTTAGTAGGACAACGATTGCTTATGTATGCTGTTGTTATAACTGCTTCAGCCCAAAACTTGTGGGGCAGCCCCTTTGCTTTGAGCATGCAACGGGCCATCTCCATAAGTGTGTGATTCTTTCACTCGACAACACCATTTGTTGAGGCATATAGGGAGTTGTCATTTGAAGTAGAATCTCCTTTTCTCGAAGAAATGCACCGAACATATTCTTAATGTATTCCCCTCCTCGATCGGTGTGTAGGGTCTTCAAAGAATGCCCAAACTAAATTTCCACCATTGCTAGAAAATCTTTGAAATGTTGAAAACTTCCGATTTAGACTTCATAGGATAGATCCATGTAAAACGGAAAAAGTTATCAATAAAAGTCCCAAAATTAATGCACTTTCCAAATGGATTCGGTCCAACAACTAGTCCTTGCTTCAACATAGTTGAAATCAAAAGAAAATTCTTCTTGATTCCTGGAACATAAAGCACATTCTTAATCTACTTTTCTTCACCATTAGGTAGAATGATGGCTACAATTCCAATTCCATGAATAGAATAAGATGTATCACCAGCACATTGTACCTTACTTCCATGTTGCACTTTCACTAATTTAGTGAATGCTTCTTTGCAAGAAGTCATATGATGAGTAGCACCACTATCAATCACCCATTCAATGGGCTGAAAATCAAAACAACTTGCAAAACAGAATCTGAATTCCTCATAGGTGTAGAAGTACTAGTAGAAGCAATATTAGACACAAAAGCATAGTCTTGGTTGAAGAGATCACCACTAGCTTCAAGCTCTTGCTCCAAAGTAGCAAGTGAATCACTAGTATCAATTCCTTTACTCTCCTCTTTTGCAAGCTTCTTCTTACAATCCTTGATGAAGTGCCCATACCTCTTGCAATAGTGGCACTTCCCTTTCTTCTTTTGAGTGTTGACATTCTGACCTCCACCGGGCTTTTGCTCATCCTTGGAAGGAGGCTTTCCCTTTTCTTTTGACTTGCCTTTGCCCTTGCCTTTCGTGAAGAAAGCTTGATCTTGTTAAGTGTCACCGACAAAAGTTTGCCTTGTTTGCTCCTCTTGAAGAAGTAGCCCAACAAGTTCATCAAAGGAGAGTTGTTGTCCCCTAAGAGAGATACTCAAAGATGAAACAAAAGGAAGATAAGATGAAGGTAATGAGTTGAGAGTAACGGAAACAGATTGAGCATCCTCAATTATCTCATCAATATTAGAAACCTCCTCATGGAGGTCCTTGATCTTCGTCAAGTGATTGGTCACTTGATCCCCTTTTTGCATCTTCAACAAAGAAAGTTGATTTCTGAGATACACCACTCTCGTTGGATTTTTGACTCTATGCATAGTATAAAGTGTATCCCATGCACTTTTAGATGTCTTACAAGAATTCCTCAATGGTGTTCTCAATGAGGAAGTGTACCTTTAACAACCTGCTGGTTTTTTGGTTGAAGGCCAAGAAGATAAAGTTTTTCTTCTCAAGAAGGCACTTTATGGACTCAAGCAAGCTCCAAGGATGTGGTATCAAAAGATAAATGTCTACTTTTGTGATCGAGGGTTTACCAATAGTCCTAGCAAATATACTCTTTATGTCAAGCATATTTCAGATTATATCATCATTATTTTGCTTTATGTTGATGATATTATTATTACGGGAAGTAATGAGCAGCAGATTGATGTTGTAATACTTGATCTTGATATGGTTTTTGAAACCTCAAATTTAGGCCTATTGCATTTTTATCTTGGTCTTGAATTTGTACAAGAAGGGGTTGGAATTTTCATCTCTCAAGAACGCTACATTGGGCAGATTTTGAAGCGATTTAAGATGGAAGATTGCAAGCCGGTTGTTGTACCTATGGAGATAGGCCTGAAATTAAGTAGTCAAGGTGATAATGAACCATTTGATACTACTTTTTTGACAGGTATGTCTTCAACAATTCCTATAGGATGGACTGTCGTTTGATCAGCTAGCTTGATGGCAAAAGCGACAAGCTTTAGCTTGGTAAGTCTCCATTTTGCACATAGCTTGGTTGAAATCAGTTTAACTCCTGAACCTCCATCAATCATGGCTGCTTCTTTACCAAACTGTCTATGTTGTATCAGTAGGGTGATGTATTTTTGCTCACTTTTTCATGCTATCCCCACATTGAGTACTTCGTTTGTGTCTTCAAACCTGACACAAAAAAGTGGCTTCTGATGAACTCGTGGTTCCATTTGAGTCAATATTTCTGCTAATACTTCTTTTGCTTTAGGTACCAGCTTAAGAAATTCTTCCCTGTGTAATATCCATCTTACTAGACAGAATATTTACAATCATTTCTTTTTTCGGTGCTTCAAGTTCCATCATCTTGAAAGGTTCTTCATGATGGTGCAACTATGTATTAGCAACTGTTCTTGGATTTGCTTGTGGCATAGATGGAGAATGGACTTTGGTTGCTACTTTAGTGGCTTATTGGGCTTCTTCTTCTTGCAACTACTTACTCCACTGCCTCATATCTTGATATCTTTTCTTTTTTGCTTTGAGATTCAGATACACCCCTAATGTAGTAGGTATTGTAGTTGGTGCATATTTAGTAGGTACTGGATCAACAAGAAGTTCTTTCTGTTTCTGAGCTATGGTAGCCATCAAATGTGTAGTTGGTTCAGGTTAAACTACTGGTCTTTTCTTGATTGTAATCATATTCACTGGAGCAATAACCGGTGGTGGTTTGAGTCTTGCAGGATATTTTTTATAATAGTGTCCATAGCCACATTCTCTATAAAATGGTATAAAATTGCCTTTATTTGGACATTTAGCAACTCTATGACATCCAAGTGGCACTCTGGTCCATTGTCTAGCTGCTTGTTGTTGCATGAAAGCACATATACCATACTGCTCTAAAGGACCACTCTCGTGATCAATTTTATAGTTCCATTGCTCATTACCATGATAAGGTTCTGGTTCCATTAGATTAGCAGGAGGAGCACTCTGTCCGGTTGGAGCTGGCAGAGCTAGTCGTTCTGAAAATCCAAGGGCAAAATTGAAAGGCTTTCATTTAGGACATTTTGAATAAGTAGGTTCTCGATACTAAAGCTGAGCATACCTTTGCTGGATAATCCGAGGATTAAACGAGCAAAAGGTTGTTTCATGTCCCATAGAGTTACATAGATGACAAATAGTATTCATCATTCGTTGTTTCAACATTGGACATTCATTCATAGTATGATTGCCTACACAAATTGAACACCCGACAATTTCCCAGCTGGGAAAAGTCTTTGCAAACTTTTCAAGTTCTTTGATCACTTTACCATGTAATTCTTCCAAGGCTCTAATCTTTTTATCGAGTTGAGACTGCATCTTTTCCAGCTGCATCTGCTGCTTTGACCAAGTTTCTCGAACTCGTCGATCATCTTCTCTATAGTAGCATTGATACTTGTTGATGCAATGGCGGTAAAAATTGTCATGGTTTGCCCTGCCGTATAAGGCAACATTCCAACATTTGGTTCGTCGTCAGAATCTTCATCCTCCTCACGAATTGCATCGGCCATAGCATTTTGTATCGTAGCATATTGATTATGGCATTTCAGCTCGTGTCTAATCCGTTTAGGTAGACCTACTAAAAACCACATAATCAAAGCATCGTCATTGATCAGATCTGAGGTGTTTAACCCATTAATATAATCTTGTACTTCCTCTCTCTTTCCCATTTTAATTTTACTTAAAAGGAGAAAGAGATCTTCCATAAATTTTTTGGGCTTAAATCTTGTAATGAGAGCGGCTTTAACCACTTCCCAATCCGTGTGTTCAGCTTCTTCTTGGTTACAAAACCAATCTTGAGCAGCTCCAATTAAGGCCATAGAGAATAACTAAAGTTTATCGTGTGGAAAGACTTCGCCATAAATCCTACATGATTCAGAAAAGATTTGGAAAAATCTGATGGGATCAAATAACCCAGTGTATTTTGGTATATGGGATCAGATCAAAACTATTTCCTTGGTGAGTAAAAATCGTCAACATTCAATTCTGATGTTGCATTTTTGATAAGGACACAATAGAAAAAGTTATGATGTTGTCTTTTTTATTTTTTATATTGCTTTAACTCTATCAAATCTGTATTTTATGACAAAGTCCATTATTACTTCAATGATTTTCTTGGATTCTACCAGCTTCAAATTTTGAGATATTTTGCTCTAAAATCTTATGTAAAGAAACTTCAAATAAAAACTTAGATCAAATCTGAAAATTCAAATAAAGTGACAGCAAAATCCTAGTCACCTATTTTGACAACTTTTGAAAAAGGTTCAATAATTTTTGCATCTCTTATCCAAATGCCTTGAAAATTGGTGCAAATGAAAGCTAAGACAGAGCTCTACAAAGATATGGAATCAAACTAGAAATAAAAAATGAAATTGAATATCAAAAATGGGTTTGAGCATATCTGAGATCTTTAAACTTAAAAGATTAACAAAAAGATAGCTACAAATGCGATAAACTCATCAAATTTAATGAAATTCACATAGAATCATCATGAATTTAGGATCTATGCTCTAACACTAAGAAATTTCATGTGCGAAATCCCAAACTAATAGCAATAACAATGAAGTAAAGCTAATAGCAAGAAGATAACAAGACTATCATGATAGCATATCTATAGAAAACTAGAAACAATGAGATCTCAATGGAATCACATTAGCAATGAAATAAAGAGTACAATCAATGAACATTGAGCATGGATTCATGTGGATAGGGTACATGAGACCTAACAATGGAGATCCCTGTGGCTCACATTCACAAGGAGAAAGCAAGAAGCTCTCACTTGCAAATGAGCCAAAAGATTCACAAATTGATGTCTCTTGCCTAGTTATAGACAATGCTCTTACTTAACTAAACATAACTATCTTGAGGGATAGTTAGCCCTTGTTAAGTATTATTCAGACCACATTGGGCCCTTGTTGGCCTATTATCCTTATTAATTACTTTGGAGGGTCTAAAGAGGGAACCGCCTTGTTATTAAGGCTAATAGCTCCTTTTGGACCTACAAAGCTTACAATGGATATTCTGATGCATTGATAAGCACTAATGTACTAGTAGTACATGACACTTCTAGGGATTGGAGGATATTTCGTTTGCACTCATTTTGATCCTCTACTGGCAATCCCTGAATGAACTGCCACCGAGCCAACTTCCTATAAAAAAATGGCACATTGGCCAAAAAATCCAAGAACTCCTGGACATAGGTGTTCAATTTGACAAAATTTCCAGAATTCACACGTGTGGGGAATGTCCACAAGTATGATGGATCTAATTAAGCTTTGTGATTAGCACAGTAAGCTAATTCTAGATTGATTAACAAGATCTAGTTCAGAAGATATGGCTTAATTATAATCTAGCATGCTAAGCATCAGAATATGATAGCAATAAACGGCAGCCTTGATGAGAGACAACAAGGATGAACCCACCAAAATGACAAAAAAAGACAAAAATAAGGTGTTGGATTCCTTGAAGTCAATCAAGATAGACTCAGATACAACGTCATCTTCTACACAGGTGACAAAAAACCAGAACATGACCAGTCGGGCTAAGATCAATATGTTGAAGGAAGAATCTTAATGAGCACCATTTCATGAGATGCTTGAGACTTTCAAGAATTATACCTTGGACGACGTGGCAATCATGATGCCGCAAGCCCAGAGAGCACTTGATCAAAGTCAGGCACCAGCGGAACAAGTCTTCGAGGGACCTACACGAACATAGTCGATGAAGCTTGTCGAGCCAGGTGAAGAAGAAAAGATAGTGTATGTGGGAGAGCAGTTAACACCCACACAATTCAAGAGACTACGATTGTTGTTGGTGGAATATAAAGACTGTTTTGCCTGGAGTTATAGTGACCTGAAGGGCATTCCACCAACAGTAGTCCAACACACCATACCCTTGGTGGACGGAGCAGTCCCCAAGGTAAGCCGTTATTACCGTTGCAACCCGAATTATACTGAGCTGATCAAGCAGGAGTTGCAGAAGCTGATGGATGCAAATTTCATCTATGAAATCGAGCACACGTAATAAATATCACCGATAGTTATCGTATCCAAGAAGAACGACAAAATGAGGATTTATGTGAATCTGAAGGCGCTAAATGTTGTCACCAAAAAAGATCATTTTCTTTTACCATTTACAGAAAGTGTCCTTGACAGAGTAGCTAGTGCCGAAGCCTACAATTTTCTAGATGGTTTCAATGGCTACAACCAGGCGAAGATAGCCTTCAGGACCAGCACAAGACAACATTTGCCACAAAATGGTGAACCTATGCCTATAAAGTAATGCCATTCGGACTTTGCAATGCCCCAAGCACCTTCCAGCGAGTCATGTAGGCGGCATTCAAAGATTATCTACAAAAATTTCTGGAAATTTTCTTGGACAATCTGTGTATGCATGGACCAGACTCAGAAGACTTATCCAATTTGGAGAAAGTGTTACAAAAATGCCGCGACTAACAGATCTCCTCGAATCCAGAAAAATGTTAATTTTGGGTGACACATGGCCTGATTCTCGGTCATATAGTAAGACATGAGGTCTCCGTGGATCTATCAAAGATCAGGATCATTGTTGATCTACCACCACCGGGAATGATCCACAAAGTCTACATCTTCATGGGTCATGCTAACTATTATAGGATCTTCATTCTTGTTTTTGCGGAGTTAGCCCGACCAATTTACAAACTCACCATGGATCCACATTGGAACACGGAAGCCCTAAAGGCCTTCCAGAAGCTTAAGGATGCATGGGTTTTAGCACCAATCTTACGGCCACCCAATTGGTCTATTGATTTCACGTGCATACGGACGCATCAAAGTATGCAGTTGGAGCAGTCTTAACCCAACCAGTTGAACACAAAAAGAAATTTCCAATCTGATTTGCAAGCCCACAATTCAGTGATACCAAAATGAATTATTCGACCACAGAGCGAGAAGCACTGAAAATGATCTATGCGGTTAAGAAATTTCTTCACTACCTGATGGCCACACATTTTGTTTTTTATATGGACCATCAACCATTGCTCTATCTCGTTAATGAAACTTGCAACACCGAAAAAATCACCAGATGGCTACTTCTGTTGTTGGAATTTGATTTTCGGATAGTAGTTCACAAGGGAAAACAACACTACATGGCTAATCATGTGTCACGAATCAAGGGGAAGGAGATTGCAACCCAACCCGACGATGAGCTGGCAGATGCTGCCTTATTTTACGTGGACACAGTACCCGAATGGGCTGTCAACATTGTTGAATATCTAATGCATGGCCAACCAAACAAATTACTACCAAAGGCAAAATAGCAGAAATGGATCTTGAAGGCTAGACCTTATAAGTTGATTGCCAACCAGTTGTATCAAAGAGGACCAGACGGAATTCTTTGGCAGTGTATTCTTCCTCATGAGGCCACCCAGATCATTTCACTTTCAAATGAAGGCATGGGTGGAGGCCATTTTGCATCCGACATTATAGTTTGCAAGATCCTACAATCAGGATGTTGGTGGCCAACGATTCATAAGAATACGGAGGAATACTTGAAAAAGTGTGATGTGTGCCAAAGGGCAAGGAGACCAACGAGATTGAATTATGACCTACTGCATCTGGTCTTAGCCCAAGCACCATTCAAAAAGTGAGAATTGGATTACATCGGTCCAATTCACCCTGCAGCAAGGAGTTCCTAGGCTCGATACATAATCGTAGCCACAGACTACCTCACCAAGTGGGTCGAAGCCAAGGCAATAAGAGTAGTTGATGCTAGGACCACTGCCAAGTTCCTTTATGAAAATATCATTGTGCGCTTTGTATGCTCAATGGAGCTAGTCAGCGATCGTGGAAGCCATTTCATCAATGAGACCATCAAGGTCTTGTTGGAGCATTTCTTCGTGATCCACAGAACCAGTATGCCTTATTATCCTCGTGGTAATGGGCAAGCAGAATCATCCAATAAGATCCTATGTAGCGTGGTCACGAAAACTGTTGAAGCTAGCAGATCAGATTGGGAACATAAGTTGCATGCTGCTCTGTGGGCATTCAGAACAGCATATAAAGGAAGCACTGATCAAACACCCTTCCAATTGGTATATGGTCAGGATGTTGTAATGCCAGTAGAGTTTCTAGTTCCTTTATTAAGGATTGCTACCACGCAACATCTTAATGAGTCCAAATCTCTACAACTATGCCACAAAGCTCTGCATAAACTCTATGAAACACGCTTACTAGCTGTGTATGCACTGGCAGCTAAAAAGGAAAGATACAAGGCATGGCATGATCACAGGTTACAAAAGAAGGATCTTTGTTCCGGAGATCTGGTCCTGATGTATAAAACCAAGGCGACCAAGGGAAAGTTAAAATTCACATGCAAAGGTCCTTATTAGATCAAGGAAATTCTTAATCATGGAGCCGTGAATTTGCAAAAGCTAGATGGGACACCATTTGATACACCCATCAACGGTAGCCGGTTGCACAAGTACTGGCCACCACAATGAGATAGATCCAGATTGGTGAGAGCACATTACAAAAAGCTAATTTGCTAAAGCATCACCACTAGATCTAGGAAGATCAAGCCAAATCAAGCTAGATCCATCAAGATTCGGCCAGATCTGGTAAGATCGGAGAAATCTAATAGAATCCAAGAAGGATCCAGATCCAGACGGGATAAAAAAAAAAAAGCAAATCATCAGATTATGCCAATAAGTCCTCTAAATTTGCAGATCAGAGACCTCGATCTTAGTAACTATGGCAAATTAAATGACAAAATTCACCAAAGACTGATGGATCTATTACAACTATCCATCAAAACTTCCAGAGAACTACCAACAGTCAGATCAAGCCTGGATGAAGCTGATTACCAGTTTACAAAAGTTAAAAATCAGAAAATCTCGAGATCTCATCAAAAAACACTCTAAGAGAGTAGTTTTTTCCAAGACCAATGACAAACGGATACGGCTGCTGAGACGTGAGACCAGGGCCAAGGCGCAGATACCAAACAAAGCCAAGCCACATCATCCAGAGGTGTGCGCACGATATCTGCCAGCCGGGCCTTCCAAAGACCAAAGTCCGTGGAGGAGAAAATAAACGAATTCCTATCAAAGTATCCCCACGAGTCATCAAGAGACGGCTGGTAGATATCGTTTTCAGCTCAAACAATAAAGGGCAAAAAATTGCAAGCATTAATCGCCCTCCAACCACAACCAAAGTGGCGTGAACAATTGTTTGAAAGAGACCCTGCGGCCATCAGGGCCTACGTGACGAGTCCGCTTATAGGTGAACGCGCACTTCCTACCATGTACACGACGATCCAAATGGGCGGAATGCGGCACCCCTCCAAACAAACTCACAATTCAAGACTTCAATTGGCCGATCATTCATTCAGAGTACGGTTGGACTATAGATGTGGATGCCAGAAGGGCTCTCACCACATTCGTGAATCACTATGTCAACTGCCCTGGTCCAACAGTCCGCATGGCAGCCACTTACGTCCGGGACTTAGAACATCTAATGAGGATCGAAACTAAATGGGACAATTTCCCCCCCCCCATATTCGTTGACATTAATAAGGTGCTACCTTCAGACAAAGTCGAAGATCAGCTGCCAATAAATCGTGTGTATTACCGAGCTGCACTTCTGGGTGATCCATGGACACACAGATTCCAAGCATGGGTCGACCAAGATTGGCTGAGAGGAGTCCACAAGTCCCTTCACACGCCCAAGCACTTGAAGAAATTGGACCGCCTCAACTTTATGGAGGACGTCACGACCTACCTGATCCAGTGAAGGTGGGTGAAGAAAACTCTTTACTAAACTGGCAGAGTGCCGAGGGACCGGCACTACTTCAGGCCGTGGGTCCTATTGGGGATATTCCCAACAAAGTGTAAATAAATAAAATCGTCCAATAAAATGTGTTGCGAGGGCATGGCATCATGCGCCCGTAAGCCCATGGCCCAATGAGCACGCAAGCTTAAGTGTAAATAAAATAAAATTGACTTGGGCCTTGGAATTAAAATAAAACTAGAGGCCCAAAGTCATTTTTAAACTTAGAGATCACTTTTTAGAGTTGGGTCCAAATGGGGACTCACATGAATCTTGTAAAGTTTAATGTACTTTTTATGGACCCTTGGATCAAGTTGGGTCCAATATGAATGGATAGGATCAATGTGATTATTAGCCAATAGGCATTAGAGGAGTTCTAAATCCAAAAAAAACCCTTTGTAAAGAATCTTTTTATATTTTGTTTCAGTTTTTCCTTAACATGGACCAATCAAAACACTCAAATTTGAAATCTATGTAACATAACTTTTTGAGTCCACATTTTCATTCCACACTAAAACTGGCATAACTTTTTAGTGGTAAGTCGAAATTTAGCGGAGTTTGGTGCATTGGAAAGCACTCGACAAGGCTTTCCAATGATATGTTAGTTGAAATACTTTTATGTTACGATTAAAAAGTTATGGCAAGTCAAAAGTATTAGTCCTATAATAATTTAATAATATAAACTACATCTTGCACGGATTCTTAAAGGGTCTTTTTGGAGCTCAAAACTCTAATGATTGAGGGGCAAGGGCCTTTCCCATTTTATAAAAAGACACCGTTTGTACACTATTTGCATGCTTAATAGAGAGGAGGTTGAGAGCTCAAGCATCCTCATTTGCTAATCACTCTTGCTTATGCTATTGTTGGGATTGCTTGTTATTTTCATTTCTTCCATGCTTTTTGTTTGTGATTAGTTAAGGTTTTTCCATAAGCAATGACATTGAGCATTTGAGCTAACCTCCATCTCATTTCTCTCTCTCTCTTTATCTCTTCTCTTCTCTCTTCCTCTTCTTTTCTACCCCTTCCCTTCACCCAAAACCATTAAGAATGTTAGTGTAGAGGAGTAGAGTTAAGGGAGAGTAGTGTTAGTGGTGAATAGAGTTAAGGGAGAAAGTAGGAAACTAACTAGAAATAGCATCTATGCATAGTTAGGTACCTATCCAGTGATCTAACCCTTGTTGACAGACAGGAGGGCTATACTACGCAAGATCTTCGACCCTACACAAACTCCACTTGTAAAGATCAGCAGGATGCTGAAATTTTACAACAAAAAGCAGAGAAGCTTCTCTTTTGGAAGGGCGCCAACATACAAGCTTGCTACAGATCCGGTAGTTCTGATACCATGTTAGAAATCCATAAATCATAATATGGATGTATAGACTAGGATTCAAATCCAGGATCTCCCTCATACCGGATGGGATGCTCTACCACTGAGCTATCTGTCCTGTTTGATAGTTCTCTCTAGAGTGTGGATTGATATTCCAACAGTCATTTGGAGTCAAGCTCTTGCAACAGTGGATTGTACAACAAGCTATATGTGTCAACGAGATAATCAATCCGAATTGGGCAAAATTTTCAGACTCGATCAAACTTTGGATACACTGATCACTTTTCCATTGAATATGATGAACTTATCTTGGACATCAACTGATCCAATTCTATATTTGATTGAAGATGATCTAATACATGTTAGTCATGCCTTGACTTATGATGGAGATGCAAAACTTAAAATCAGAAAAAGTCTAGCATTATATGGCCGAGTATTTTAAATACTATACTTTGGATGATGTCTTGATTATGTTCCCAAAAGCTCATTATGAACCAGAAGAGCAAGAGCCAGACATGGAAGATGTTTATGATGGACTAGCCAGGACTCACAACCAGTGAATCTTGCTAAACCAGGAGAACTCGAAAAAATTGTTCAAGTTGGAGCACAACCTACTCCCTAGCAATTTCAAGCGTTCCAGAAGTTATTGATCAAGTACCAAGATTGTTTTGCTTGGACGTACAAGGATCTCAAAGGAATTGCTACTTTGGTTATTGAGCATACAATACCCTAATGCCTAATGCAATTCCAATGGTCACAAAATTTTATCGTTATAATCTGAATATTACGGATCTTATAAAGAAAAAGCTACAAAGGTTACTTGAAGCCGACTTTATTTAAAAAATCAAACATGCAAAATGGATTTCTCCAATTGTCGTTGTTTCTAAGAAGAATGGGAAGATGCAAATTTGTGTGAATCTCAAGGCTTTGAACAAAGTGAAGAAAAAGGATCACTTTCTGTACCCTATACTGAAAGCATATTGGACCGACTTGCTGGAGCCGAAGCATACAATTTTTTTGGATGGATTTAGTGGTTACAACCAAGTTAAAATCGCACTTGCAGATCGTCATAAAACAACATTTGCAACAGAATGGGAAACTTATGTCTCTAAAGTTATGCCATTTGGACTTTGCAATGCACCTAGTTCATTTCAAAGAGTCATGCAATTTGCCTTCAAAGACTACTTGCATAAATTCCTTGAAATCTACTTGGATGATCTCGGAGTCCATAATGTCTATACTTTGTTGGGCCTCTACTCACCAGAACGGGGATCCACGAGCATGCCTTTTCTTGAAGAATCAATATGGATTTTATAACCATGGCTTTTAGCACTTGGGACTGAGGGCAAGTCCAAATTTTATATCACCTACCAGACTGCTACCCACAAGGTGCACGTGACTGAGAACCGCTCTTGCAGCCATAGGAATCACTTCTGGCAAACAGTGTGCAAAAAGTACAAAAAAGACCAAGAGTGGATCCTAATCTGATCCTCAAGATGGATTGGTTGTCAGATTACTTGATCTATCAATCTATTTTAGATTAAGATCAATCTAGATCAATTCTAGACACAAAATCCTAACAAGAACAATCATCAATTGAAGGTAAGTACAAATGAAGACAAATGGAGAGAATCACTCAAAATTGCTTCGAAAACCAAGACTGGTGTCTCACAATGATTATGGCCAAATGTGGCTCTATATATACAATAAGTGAGAGCCCATGGTACTGATCATCCCTCTGATCCCACAAGTGTGAAGGTGCTTTGTCATATGATGATTCATCATGCAAACCTTCTATTTTGGGCACTTTTGGTCCATTTTCCTTCTACATGGAGATCTACTTGGAAATCTTCTAGAAGTCAAAATTCATCTACTTCAGCTTATTCCACACGTGTGAGCTGTCCTCTACACATGGGATATGACACCTAACCAAAATATTTGGCTCATGTAGATTGATGTCATGTGTCATATATCTAGAAAACTAGTTTTTGGCCATTTTAGCCACTAGAACTTGAATTAAATCATATGTACAACATATATGATTATGGTACATGACAAGTACACTAATTTCACACATGGGAACAGGCTCCACACATGTGTGTTTATCTATATACAAGATTTTTGGCCTCTACCAAGCTTATTTTTGCATTTTTCACAAACAGCCCTCCCCAAATCATAAGCACGCTAAGAGTATCTTCAAGCCCTTTATTGATACCATTGATGAGTTCTATTGGACCAATGAAAGCTATTTGATCGAATACATCTATTCCCTGGAAAATAATTTGAACAGTTCCATGATAGTTCTACAATGTTTTATTCATCCTTTCAGACAGATCAACAAGATCAAGCCGAAGTAGCACAAGATACCATCAGGGTCGCCCATGCAGTTCCATCACCAAAGCAGTTCGATGCTACTACACCAGATGGTTATGAAGAAGAGGAGGTATTTGAGGAAGAAGATATACAACTGAAACCTCAAGGCAACCCAAGTCAAGCTTCTGGATTAGGATTACTTGCTGTTGTTGTTGGTACAGCACCAACTATGGATTCTGGTGATACTATGAGTTTAGTTACTAACCTTGCGTGAGTGATCCAGACCATACAAGATGAAAAAACAGCAATGGACAAGCATATCTCGGAGTTATGTTGCCAGCCCTTACCAACTACGAGTGGATCCATATTATATGTCGATGCCACGTTGTAACAAATGGAAAAATTTAGGTGTGCCAATGAACAAAATCAATACCCATACTCCAAATTGGCCCATAATCCACCAGCGTTACAATTCGACAATTTTAGTTGATTTCCACCATGTCTTACAAGCTTATCAATAGGAATATATGTTCTCACTAGATCCAACAGTTAGGCAATTCATGTTGTTCGCAAAAATCTTGACAATGTTGGCGTCGGTCGCTACATGATAGGATGATTGCTTTTCTACTTTGGCTTTCGATCCTAATAAACTGATGGCATCCGACAGCGTCCAAAATCAGCTGCCAATAGCAAGGTTGTACTATCGTGCCGCTATGATGGGTGGTTCATGGGAATCATTTACAGCATGGACTACGTCAATGTGGCTGGCCGGTGCAAATAAGTGCTTCCTATCGCACAATATTAATTTTAATACTGTCCGCCTTGAGTTCATGCAGAAGGTGCAGTACCATCTAATCAAAGTACGACACGAGGTTAATCAAAGTCCAAAGTGAATAAATCTCCTGAAGTGTCATGGGACCGCCACCAGTTTTGGTAGGGGATACTGTTGAAGGGTTTGCCAAGACAAGCCTAACTCTAGTTAATAAGTGAGAGGGATTTGGCACCCTGTGTGTGTAAGTCCAATCCGATGATCACATAGTTATTTGATTAGTTACAAGTTAATAAAAGGACTTTAGGCCGTTTTGCAGGACTTTTAATGTCACAGGTCTAAATGTCAAGTTAGTGGATAAAGCTGGGGTTCCCACCAAATTTCAATTTCAAATTGGTTCCCTCCAATTATTGAATGGATTCCCACTCTTTTTTAAAATTTGAATAGTTAGGGAGGTAGGAATTAGCCAATAGAAATTGGGGTGCCCATCTCCTCAATTTCTTATATAAGTAACAATTTTGAATGATTGTACATGTTCTCTCTTTATTTCAATACAAGCAAATTGGCTCTCTTATGGATCGGATTTGTAAATGTCCTTGCTCTTTATAACTTTTTCTCCATCTCACATATTTTCTTTGTATAAGCTAATTGTTGGATTTGAAGTTTATTGAAATTGCTATTTCTTATGTTTTTTGTGAGAGAGAAGGGAAGAGAGAGAAAGAGTAAGCTATCATCATTGTGGATTTAGTGTTAATGGATGTAGGGTTAATGCTTAGTGTTAATGGATCTTAGAACTAATTGTGAATCATCCTTGCATGTTGGATTTGTTGTATGTTATCGCTCTCATGGGAGTTCACGAAAGAAAATTATTCGTGATATAGCAAGAGAAAGTCAAACAACGCGAAAGTCAAACGACTCAAAGCGACGCAAAAATCTTCGCGACACTTTTCGACCTTCACGCTCCAAAGGATCAGGAAGATCATGCAAGTACCATGCACTACAGAACCCTGATCTGATTTGATGACATCAGTGGAAGAGCGCTAGGACATGCCTAATCCATTTTTCTGTTTATCCATGATTAGTTATAGATTGTTTAGTCTATCTGATCTGGTGTGCTACTTTGAATGTATAAGATACATGAAATAGCAAATAGACAATACACAAAACACAGAATAGGAGTCCGAGACAAGTTTTGTGAGCAGTATCCACAAAGATCCAAGAAGTCTGCTAGTAAGCAAGACATTACTCGTGGGAGAACATCGCTTCTCTCACACCAACGCATTGTGTGGGTCTGCCATACAACGTTCAAAAAGCGAGAGGATCAATAGATGATACTGTAGCTATTACACACATATCACTCTTAATTTTGTCTGATCTTGAATGAATTATTGTCTGCTATCTCTTGTGCATCTTACTCACCTGTATTATCTATTCCGCACATTGGTTCAGTTTTGTTGAATGCTATACTAATCTAAAACATAGGTCAAGAGCGTCTGTCTACATTCTGGAGGACTGTACGAATGATATAGCCGACAATGACCAGCAATCATATCTAAAATCCATCTGAATTGTTGTTTGTTCGCGATTAATTTGATTTCGCTTTAGCACCCAAGATCTGTACAATCCTCGATTCATCAGGATCTAACTTCCTGGCATGGAAGTCTAAGACCTCGCTAATACTAAAGGGAGAAGAATTATTTTCCTAGGTAGATGGCACCGAGGAGATGCCTACAACAACAGACAAGGAGCTACGCGAATGGAGGGAGAAGAATGACAAGGCAGTAGTCATGTTATCTTCATCCATCGAGGATAGTCTATGGCTACAATCTCTAAAGCAAAGGAGCTGTGGGATACTGTCGTACTATACCAACAAGGTTAATATAGATTTTGTAGTAAATAATGTTGTTCCCACAGAGGACAATGTTAGAAAGTTATGTATTTGATATAATTATGACAAGTGGTTTCGAGTGTTATTTAGGTTGTCAACAGACATTAGAAAGTAACCAGTATTACTTGTGTTTGGGGTGTGTAATGTTAATAATTTCAGAACAACAATCTGGCCTGTATCAAATCGAATGAAATGCGTTCTACAGATGAGATGTTATCAGAGTAGTACGGTAGTACTACACTCTGGATGATTAAGGTGTCAACAGAGAGTCGAGAAATGTTCGATGTATTTGTTGTTGTGCAGACAATTAATTAATCATGTTCGTGAACTGTTCGTTTCTAGACAGAAGTCCTCAACAACTTAAGTCCAAGGTTATGGTTAAAAAACACAAATAGTTCTAGAGCACATTAGAATCTTATGTCAGTTACAATCAGGAACACAGATCAAAGACTCAATTCTTCGGACAGGGACTGTCATCTCATATGTATACATACAGTTTTATTCAATGATCGTGCTAAATTGTACCAAAGGTAGACGTTATTCGAGTGCTGAAAAGAAAGTATTCGCAACAGACGAATAAGATGATTTTAAGACAGTTCTTTAGAGCATGTTTTACGGATACACAACAAACGACTGTAATGCACTAGAGAGTCTATCTGATCAGAGAGTAATTCATGTAATGCGTTAGAGATTGCTAGTAGACTCAGGATCACTCACACTCAATAGTGCGGACAACGAAGATAAGCGAGAATAACTCTCAGCACTCTATTCACTTTTTCAACCTCTTACATATGCATAAACTCTTCTCTCTCGATGCTCGAGACTGAAGTGTGAGATCAATATATGTTCTGCGGGGCGAACTGGAGGGTTTGTTCCTTCTACTGTCTTCTTGCAACAACATTGTGATGACTCTTGATAGAGTTAGCTCTGGGTGTGTCGTGATGATCATCACTCGATTGTCATATGAGCTTGGCAAGCTTGAAAGAAGTGTCATTATTGTGTCTTGATAGTCTATGACTGATCCGACAATGGCCATCTATTGCGGCAAGTTCTTGAATTGGTTGATGTGATTCTGAAGTGAATCACCATTTGTCATCTTGAGGGAGAAGAATCTCCATTTGAGGTGTAGCTTAGAAGATATGTCACGCACATTGTACAATGTGTTCAAGATGTCCCAGACTTCTTTTGAGGTTTGAGCTTCAGACACATGGCCGATTTGTGTGTCTGAGATTTGCCATCCTTCAGCTTCCATTGAGATATTGCAGCGATATTTGCTTTGGGTCTTGCCTTTGCACCTGTGACAATATCATACAACTCCTTAGCCATTAGCACAATTTTCATCTTAATTTTCCACAGATGGTGGTTAGATCCATGAAGCTTGTTCACGATGTGACTGGCTTTGCTTTGACAATCCATGTGGAAGTTAGTCTAGGTGATAGTAATAACTATTAGTGACTTAAAAATGAAAATCTAATGCTATTTACAGAACAAGAAATCAATTATTCTATCAGGTGATAGAACCAAGTTATGTGGGAAGCTTATCAAACTATAATTTGCACTCTGATACCATGCTGGGAGATGGTGGTAGAAATCTCCTCAATGCGTAGGCGAACACAAAGAATTTAATTACTTGCAGTTGCAGAAGCGAGAAGAGCAGACAGTTAGACAAAGTAGTAAGAGGGTCAGACAAAAAAAATGAAATAGCAAAAGCAATCAACACTGACAAAGAAGACAATAGTTGATTCAGATTGATATGTATGAAAATACAAGTCAAATTGATGTTGTGAGCACAAGACAATTGCGGGCAAAACCGGATGCTTAGGAAGCTAACACCACTCTGTAAAAGCTATGAGCTTATTCCTGACAATCAATCTGAAAAAAAAGAATCAATGCATGAAAGCATCTATAGTGTCCGTCTTTGATAATTCTCGTATTTATGTTATATGTATGTTACAATGATCATCATCTATATACAATTTACATTAGTGCAGATGCAAGCACAGTACAGGAAGTGGGCGTGAGAAGGCTTCGACTATTTGGAGTCGAGTGTGCTAATAGTGAATAAAGTCGAGACAACGGTCCTCAACGATAGTCGATGGAGTCGGGCTTCCTTGACAAGTTAGCCAAGTCGGTTGCCATTATGATGCTTGTCTTCAGTAATAGAGTATCTCTGCAGACTGTGCAACAATGCGTGTAAAACTGCAGTAATATGAATGGAACTAGATTAACATGGAATTTAGGAGAGTACAGGAATAAATCCAACATGTCTCCTTTTAGCCCAAACACAAATTACATATAGATATTATTTAACTCCATGGCATAATAAAAATGAGTTGAAGTATGACATGTGCAAATACTTAAGAACACTACAATTTTATCTAGTTTTGTCATTATAGTCCTCCTCCCTCCTACAAAGGGATCCCACTGAGCATTTTTAGCTCTCACTTTTCATTTGGTCATATTAATCCTTACCACCCTTAAGAATTCATGTCTTTTACGAGGTAAGGCCTCTCATGATCGCTTCTTCGATCACCTTGTCCATTTTTATTGTTAGGCTTCACTGTCATTGTCTACGTATATTCTTAGGCGTTGGGCAATTTGTTGCTCACCCCCATTAGAGAATTTACCATTTTCAACGTATTCACTCATGCTCCAATTTCTGATTAAGTTTAGAATTTTAGGGCACATCGCTTGAGATGCTCAAGCATTATGCCCAAAAACAACTTTATCATAACATGTTTAAAGAGAAATCCATCAGCTGTCTATGCTCGACAAATCACTTGGGCGCTCATGTTCGTAAAGCGTATGTTTAGGGGGCTTTATCCCTCACGAAGAGCCTTGCCTTAGATATATGTTGTGAGATTAGTGCCTTTGATCTTGTATTAGTGCAATTGTTTAGTTCCACCTTTCGAACAAAAGATAACGCAATGTACCAACTATCAAAAGCGGTTATGAGAAACTAAAAGATCTTGATCCCAATTTCGCAAAAGAGAAGATCCTTAGGCGATTGAAGGGCCTTCCACTTTGGTCTATTTGCCGGTGCCAAAGGGTCATTTTGGGGGCCTCAAGAGTGGAACTCCTATAAAAAGGGGTATGAGCTAAGATATAGAGTGGTTGGTCTAGATATTCGGCGGGGACAGGCCATTCGGCCCTTCATTCGGATCTTATGAGACGTGGCAAGATAAAAAATGCGTGGGAGAATCGAATGACGACGGAAGTAAGAGCGCGCGTGTCATTTGAATTCCAGGCTAGCCTTCACGGTTTAGGGTTTAGCCCTTGTGGCCGTATTTGGCCAAATCGCCGCTAGCCTTAGCGGCGGTCGGATTTTACGACAGCGAAATCACACTATAAATACAAAGTCCTCAAAGGCCTCTCCCCTCTCTCGCTCGCTTTGCTTCAAGTTTTCTGTTTTGCCTTTCGCGTTCGTTGCTTGGCTTCTCTCTTTCTTTTCTTCCATCGTCGTCATCGTCGTCGTCGTCATTGATCGTCGCTGCTCGCTCGCTTTTGCTGCTGCTGCTGCTGGCCGTGTCAGGGAGGCAGGCTGCTCTCGGCTGCGATCTATTTGGTCGTCTCGTTTTCGATCTTCAACCAGGACGTGGCTTCACAAATCCGCTCACATTATCCCTTGGCATATCGCATCTAATCGCTTCGTTTTTGCTTCACAGGTAAATTGTTCTTTCTTTTTGCTTCAGTGCTTGCTGTTTATTGTGCTGGCTTTTCATGCTTTATGTGCTTGTGTAGAATATTGTGTTGTTTCTTAGCTGGCTGCTTATCGGCGGACCTCTTTCACGTATGCGTGTTTCCTGTGGATCAAGCCTTTATGGCTCTGTGATGTTTGCTTAGTAGTGGATCGTTGCTGCTGTTTCATGGGGAGTTACTATTTATGTGGTGTTGGCATGTGATCAATCCTAAGAAGGCGTATTTCAACAAAGGATCAAAAAACACATCATCTCAATCTGTTGATGAATAGCAGCAGCATGAAGCGCCATAGAGATCACGATAGCTCATTCGGTCCACATCTGAAACGACCTGCAAGTGCTTCAGGAGAATCGTAAGCTTTCACATTGCCTCTTTGTATATTGTTTTTTGCTCTCATTTTCTTTGTTCAAATTTCTCGACTTACGGCACGATATAGGGATATTAAGTTCCATTCAAGATTTTGTTTTGACATCAAATTCCTCATTTGTATTTCTTTGTTGATCATTTGCTGTTTGGCACCTTCTTCTGGGAGCAGAAGTGAACCTGTGCAGACAGCTGCTGTATCCCAGAGAGTGACAACGCGGGATGATGCATTACAATACCTGAAGGCAGTGAAAGATAGATTTAAAGATGACAAAGACAATTTTGACGATTTTTTAGAAGTCTTCCAACATTTCAAGGAACAGAGGTATCTACAGTTTCTACTCTGATGAACCCATATTTGTGATTAACTTCAACACCAAAGGCTTGTCAATTTTGCCAAACAATGTATAGCTTGTATCTTAAGTAGGCTAGTGTGTGGCTTTCAGGATCGACCCTGCAGGACTCATTGCTAGAGTGAAAGATCTATTTAGGGGTCATCCCCGGTTAATAATAGGTTTCAACACATTTCTCCCAAAGGGCTATGAAATAACACTTCCACTCGAAGAGGAAACTCCTCCACAGCCTAAAAAGCAGCCTGTGGATTACGTGAACAAGATCAAGGTGGTCAATCCGGCATGCCCAAAAAGCTCGTGTTAGTTTGCCATTTCAGAAATTTCTAGTCTATGGCTTTGGACCATGATAACATTGGCTATAGACCCTGGACTTTTCGGAATTCAATCTTACAGTTTTCTGTGCTTCTAAGTAAGTTAGAGAAATAAGAGGATCGTTTACCTCTATGTGACTATGATTTCAGAAGCAAACAGTATGCAGAATCTAACTTTGTATTTGAAGTATTCAGAAAAGTTTGTTCTTAGATGGTGTCAATCTTTCAAATGGGAGTGCTTAGTTGAAAAGAGTTTTCTTTTGGCATTATGTCTGATTCTAGAGAGACGTTTATTATCTTAAGAGCACTTGAATCTTGTTAAATTTCACTTTTCTTCATCATGAAAACTCATGGTTTTGGAATGCTGGATGGCAAAAATCTGTCTTTCTATGACATACACGTTTTGAACATGACGAGCAAGTCTACAAGGCCTTTCTGGAAATTCTCACCACGTGTCCTTTAGGAAACAAGTCTATAAGTGAAGTTCACTAGAGCCTCCATCAGGAAAATGTTTTTATTGTTCTGGCCCATAGTTTGAATCTACTCATTTTTGTATTCGAAGTATTCAGAATAGTTTGTTCTTAATATTTTTGAGAATCTCTCGACCTACCTTTTGTATTCCTCCATTAAAAATGATGGCCACGTGAACATTATTCACACTTGTGTATGCCCACATATTAAAACGGATATTGTTTCTTATTTATTTATTTCTTTTCTTTTCACAAACGGTTTTCTGTCATTAAGATTGATCTGTCAAATCGTAGTTTGAAACTCTGAGCCATGCACGTCCTTAATAATGGAAATGACAGATGTCATGTCACCAATGACTCGTCATCAACCTCTCCACACCGCTTCTGCATATCACAAGCTATTTTCTATTTTTCTTCTTCACACTTTCTTCTTGCGTTTTCATGCTTTCCTTCGCTCTAATTTTTTGTGATCAAGCACTCTCTTACAATCTGTCGCGATCTATGGAGCTTTTGTGAATTATTCGATACAATGGCTTTTGGATCGAGTTCTAGCTCCTCAATTACCTGGAAAGCACTCGCATGAATCCGCTCAATCCAGTCCTTTTTGGATCAATGCGGGTTGTAAAATTTGAAAGTGGATCCTTCAGTCATTTTGTCTGAAGTTAGTACTGAATTTGTGAATTCCATCCACGCAGTTTCTGAGGTGGATTTCAAAGTCCATTGTGCAAGGCAAATTTTTCACTATCTCTAAAGAAGTGTTCTGCACAGCGCTGGGATTACCATTGGATGGTAAACTTGTTTCTACAAACAAAGATTCAGTGGATGAAGCTGCCCATTTTCTGAGTAATTGCTTCATACCCATGAAGGGGTACAAAATGTCGATCATAAAGAATACCACCTTTAAGCTGTTTTGTAAATACGCCAATCAAGCAATATTTTTGGCAGATGCGGCTGTAACCATTTATGTGCAAAATTTTGGATATATATTGGACGCGCTAGCTTACAAGGCATTTTTGAGGTGGATTAAACACCAATTTTTTTTTGGAGTCGGAGCACACGTTTCACGACTATGCGAACATTTTGGAGTGTTAAATGATCAAGAGAAAACCATGCTGATGGGACGACAAGCTCGAACATGAGTTGTCAGATCTCAAGCAGCAGCTAGAAGACTAGAAGTTAGCTGTTGAGTTGCAAACTCAAGACTTGGCCACAGTAACTACTCAGGCAAAGCGAACACGACAAAATCAATCGAAGGTACGTGCTGAAAGATTCCATGCATTTGCTGAACGATTCTGGAAGTGGTGTCCCCATGCATTTAACAATGAATTACAATGTCGTGTGGATTACATGATGCTACCAGGCACAGTAGGCATCGCCTTCGATGATTGGACGCAACCTTGGGACAAGGTCGACTTTCTCTAGTTATGGGCCCAGCTGTCTATCGAGCAGAAAGCATGTTTCTACTGGGGCATAATTGGGTAAATTCCAGGTCGTGCCTTTTGGTTCAATAGAGTTATACATAGGCTCTTCTACTATGTATGCTCTCGAATACATTCGAATCAAATAATTCCAATTTTTGAGAAACAAAGACAATAAGCGACATTTCTGGAAGCGAAAGTCGCATACACAAAACACAGAATAGGAGTCCGAGACAAGTTTTGTGAGCAGGCTCCACAACTTACTCGTGGGAGAACATCGCTTCTCTCACACCAAAACGTTGTGTGGGTCTGTCGTCATACAACATTCGAAAAGCAAGAGGATCAATAGATGATATTGTAGCTATTACGCACATATCACTCTTAATTTTGTCTGATCTTAAATGAATTATTGTTTGTTATCGCTTGTGTATCTTACTCACTTGTTTTATCTATTCCGCACATTGGTTCAGTGTTGTTGAATGCTATATTAATTTAAAACATAGGTCAACAATGTCTGTCTACATTCTGGAGGACTGTAGGAATGATATAGCCGGTAGTGACCAACAATCATATCTGAAATCCATCTGAATTGTTCTTTGTTTGCAATTCAGCACCCAAGATCTGGACAATGCTCGATTTATCAAGATCTAACTTCCTGGCATGGAAGGTTAAGACCTCGCTGATACTAAAGGGAGAAGAATTATCTCCCTAGGTAGATGACACTGAGGAGATGCCTACAACAACAGACAAGGAGCTACGCAAATGGAGGAAATACTCCAATGCTTGCATGAACAGTCTTGACGAATGAAGACTATTCGAAGACTGAAGAAGAAAGATAGTTGATGTAGTTTACACCATACAAGAAGCTAATCGAATCGCTGATGTACCTTGCAGATAACACACGTCCTGACATCACTTATGCCATGTTCAGGATGAGCCAATTCTATACAGATCCAGGATCAACTCATTGGAAGATTGTGAAATGAATTTTGCAATACCTCCAATTAACAAAGAATTTTGGTTTGTGTTATTCTCGTGATGTAGAGTTCTAGACGCTTTCCTACAATGATGCTAGCTGGGCATCTCTCAAGGACGACTGCAAAAGTGTCTCAGGAGGATGCACCATCACGTCAGGAGAAACAATTCTCTGGGTCAGCAAGAAGTAGACCATTGTGGCTCAGTCATCCTACAAAGCAGAGTATGCAATAGCAACAAAGATGGCTAATGAAATTATTTGGCTCAAACAGTTCCTCGACAAACTAGGCGAAACAACAAATGAGCCTCTGATTTTGCAAATGGACAATACATTTGTGATACATCTGACAAAGGATCCTATGTTTCACTCAAGGACAAAACACATCGCAATCAAGTATCACTTGATAAGGGATCTGATCGGGAAGAAGATGCTGCAGACTATCTTCATTGGAACAAAGGAGATGGTGGCTAACATTTTCACAAAGGCCTTAGACAAAGGTCTATTCGAGAAATAGAGGAGCAATCTTTGAGTCATCAAGCTACCACGGTTTGAGAGGGAGCTGAAGAACAAAATGCCAATATGCATGGAAGTCAAAGAATGATGGGTGAGAGAATCGAGGCATAGATGCATATACCTCTAGAAGGAGACACATTTCACTCCAAATGATACCCATAAAGTACCACCTACAAAGAGGTCATCAACAACTTTCGTCCTCTCATAATGCGTGTGATAACATGACACTCATGCTTCTATAATGACCATTTCAACAATGTTACAAAATTTCATATCATGATTTCGACCAAGGCTATCTTTTCACACATGATCTTTAGTATTATGAGACGTGCACTTTCATTCTTGATTAGCACTTGGATTCTACACGACTTGATTAGGTTCTTCAACTATTGTGTAAACTTCACATATTCTCTTTTTCTAATTTACTTGCATGTTCTAAGTCATTTATTGTTGATATTGCCTTAATACTCGAGGTTCATGCTCATAGCTTGGGATTATTTCATAATTAATGTAGTCTTTTCTACAACAATTTTCATACCACGAGGGTTTACCACAATTGTTGATACCACTGGTTACTCATGGTTTCTAATAATAGCTTGAGATTATTTAAAAGAGATGCAAGGCCTTATACATAATTCTTCAAGATTGTTTTATTTTTCATATAACAAACTTTGCCAATTTTGCTTCCTTTATTATATTTGTCATTCTCTTGGGTTGCTGAAAATATGCATCTTAGTTCTTGAGCATTCTTTTTTGTTTGTCCCTCACTACGTAAAAAGGTATACTCCTTTGGCATCTCACTCTTACTTTATGTCTGACTTGTATGCAAGGCTGTCATATACAAATAAAGACCAAATTAGCTGTCTGCAAGAATACTAGATAAAGCTCTCAGTATATGTTGCCTCTCAAAAGAGAGCCATAACTCTGCACCCATTATATCATACCATGATACACAAATAGATCACGACTATCGCATAAAGACATTATCAAAAAGATGTGCTATATAAAGGAAGAGCATGATATAATAATGTTGATGACTAGTGTGGGATTTAGATTCTATATTAAATAATACAACATTGATATATGCAAAAAGACTATCTTTTTGATGAAGTACTAGCAGAGTGGGGCGGGCAAACGTTGCCCCACTATAATTTTAATTATAATAGATTCATGTAATGCTATTCTAGACAAGGAGAAATGATATTATTGAATATACACGATTCATATTCATGTAGGCCAACATCCTAAATTGCAATATTCAATGCAGTTTTCAAGTTTGAACACTCGCCAAAACTACAAAGTATCCCTACAGCAGTTTTGTTCAAACCTGTAGGCATCTCAGGTGATCACTTTTCACAACTGCTACATCTATGCTAGAATTACAATTTTTAGCTCAAACCAGGCATTTCAAAGAAGTGGACTGCCAACTTTGAAAACTTAGGAAGTTAGCCAAAAGAAGATGCGAAAAAAAAATCCATTGCGTGTAAGATATATCAAAACAAGACACATTTCAACCAATCTTAATGTACAATTAGACAGGATGACAGAAGCTTGAACGAAATAATCACTGCCTCAAACACATCAGATAGCTCAGATTAGACAACACTGGCATGCCGTGATTTTAATAAAACCAGTAAAATGAAATAATCCTAGCATTATTTACATGTCACTGGTAGTGTGCTCAAGGTTTCCAGAGCATGCTATCATTTCAACACATTAAATCCATTCCTAATCAAGAACTTTCCTGTTCTATGCCAACTCAAACTATGCCGTTACGACAGCAAAAGATCTGCAATCCTCCCTGAGGTTGATTGCAGGAGTAGCTGTGATTGCGGTAGCCATCTGCCAAAGATGCTGCTGGTGTATCTATCCTATAACCTTTCACTCTACTGGGGCAGTTGTAAACTCCTCAACTGCAGGGCTTGTAGTATTCCTGGGCTCCAAGCCATCTGTAAGCTGATTTGCAATTTTATCTGTGCCATCAGCCCCACTGGTAGTTGCGCTTTCCCCAGCACTAGGAACTACTTTGTTTAGACTCTGGAGATTTTTCCTTGTGTGCTAGATCTTGGTTGATTTAGCTTTGCGTCCTTCATGATCTTTTCATACCATTTTGGTATCTTAGATTCAGGTGATACACTACGTGGAGAGTATGTATCCCAAGGAGTGTCTAAGTAATGTCTCTTACTTCCAACTGGTTTCTCCTTTATTGCTCCTATTGGCAAGTACCTCCCCCTAGGCTCTTGAATAGGTGGTTTTTTTTCATACTCGCCCTCTCGACTCTCGTCTTCACGTGCATAATCTTATGGAGCATCTTCTTCATCTTCTTCCTCCAGAATTATGGGAAGTCTTTTGATGCTTTCACCACTTGCATGGTCTTCATCTTCATACCTATGCGTTTCATCAAAGATCACATCTTTGCTAATGTGAATCTTATTCATTACAGGATCAAAACACCTGTAAGCTTTTGTCCTCTCATCATAACCGACGAAGATACACTTGATTGCTTTGGCATCAAGTTTCTTTCGCTCCTCCTTTGGCACATGTACATAGGCCTTACATCCAATGACACGAAACTTGTCGATTTTTGGCTTTATTCCAGTAAATGCTTCTTCGGGAGTCACATTTGGAACCGCAATTGTAGGGCTCCTGTTTTGCAAGAACGTTGTCGCACTGCACACTTCCGACCATAGTGAATTGGTCAAGCCCATTTGCTTCATCATGGAGCGTGCACTCTCCATAATAGTCCTATTTTTCCTTTCAGCTACACCATTACTATGCGGCGTGTGTGACTGTGAATTGTCTTTTGATGACGTGTTCTTTGCAAAAGTCCTCAAAATCATCAGATTTGTATTCGCCCCCTCTATCAGATCTTAGCACTTTGATGCATGCATCCAGTTGGTTCTCTACCAAAGTCTTGAACTCCTTGAAGCAAGCAAAAGCGTCAGATTTCTTCTTCAAGAAATAAATCCATGTCCTCCTAGAGTAATCATCTATGAAAGTCATAAAATAATATTCTTTCCCCAATGACATGGTCTTCATTGGGCCGCACAGGTTGCTGTGAATGAATTCCAGCGGTTTCTTAGCTCTTGCAGCTCCAGTTTTCTTAAATGTCTCCCTGTGATGCTTTCCCATGACGCATCCTTCACATATTGCATGATGATCATCCTGCAATGTCGGTAACCCTTTTACCATCTCAAGCTCTCATAGTTCAAATGACCAAGTCTTCTGTGCCACAACTCAGATTGAGATGCTGTTGAGATAGCCAAACCATATTCTCCTGGTTTTGCAGCATCCAATTTATAAAGGCCACAGTTACTATCTCTATAACCCTTCGCCACCACTTTATGGTTGTGGTTCATATCCCTCATAAGGCATCCATCCTTGACAAATTCAACCTTAAGATGTTGATTTGCCATTACACCAACAGAAAGCAAACTCTTTTTGAGTCCAGGAACATAAAGCACATTAGGGATATTCTTGATTTTACAATCAGGAAACTGCACAGGTACATTGCCCACACCCTGTATCTGGCATTCCTCTCCATTGGCTTGAGTGACCTTATCCCCATCATGGATTGGTGAGAATTTTTCAAACCAATCACGTTTCCCAGTCATATGCCTCGTGGCACCTGAATCTATGAACCATCTAGCACCATCATCAACTTGGGATGCCAATGCCGATGAGAAGACACTCGTCTCATCATCTTCTCCATCATCTTCGGCAATGTTTCCTTGTTGAGTCACTTTTTCCGCCTTTATGTCCGCTTTCTTCTTGTGACACTCACGTGCCCAATGACCTAGTTTGCGGCAATAGTAACATTTGTCTTTCTTCTTCTTTTTCTCTTTGATGACGACTCTCCCTCGTCATCATCATCCTTGGATTTCTTAGGAATCCTTTTCCATCCTTTCTGCTTGCCTTTAGCAAGCAAGGCTTGATCCTCCTGTGGGGTTTGCCTTGATTTCACCACTTCACGACGCTGCTCTTCTTGCAACATGATTCCGTGGAAGTCTTCAAAAGTAGGCAACCTCTCCCTCAAAGCAATGCTGCTCACAAACATCTGTAGCCCTTCCGAGACACCGCTCATTGTGGTATGTACCAATTCAACATCCCTGATTGGTTCTCCAATCGCCACAAGTTGATCTCTCAGCTCCTTTATCCTGGTGAAGAAAGATCCCACTGATTCACTTTCTTCCATCCTGAAAGGTGATGAAGAAAAACTCGAGACCATAAGAGATCCCTCTCCATCACTTGCATGAGCATCTTCCTTCTCCTCATTAGAAATGTTGGCTTGCTTGAATTGACTCTTCTTCTTGAAGCAATTGGTGGCATAATGTCCCTTCTTGCCACAAAAGAAACACTTGATGTTTTTCTTCTTCTTTTTGGATGTGAAAGCTTGAGAGGACTCATCCTCTTCTCCTTTCTCCTTGGAAATAAGATTGTTCTTGCTTGAAGAGGGTTGGTGTTGATTCTTACTTCTTGTCTTGTGCTTGTCTTTGGTAAAGAGAGCTTTCCCATCACTGTTGAGAGACAGTCTCTCCATTTTCAAGAGTTTATACTCTTGGCTTGATTCTTTAGAAATGAGCACACTTTGGAGTGCTTCCAAACTAGGTAGCTCCTCCTTAATGGCATAACTCTAAACAAGGTTGTCATATTCCTCCTTTAACCCATTAAGTATGACTTGAACAAGTTCATTTTGGTTGATGGAGTCTCCTATGCATGACAATTCTCTATGGAGGTCTTTAACTCTCATTACATAAGCTGAAGCACATTCATCACTTCTCTGTACACTTTGAAAAAATTGGATCTTAGTGTTAGAAGTCTAGAAGTATTCTTTGCCTCATAGATGGACTTGAGAGTATCCCAAGCATCTTCGGCATTACTACAAGCACCAAATTCTCTTAAGATGTCATTTGAGACATTCATCTTAATATAATGCAGAGCCATCCTAGCTCTCTTTTTGTACTTTGGAATTTCTTGAGGAATTTGTGGTTCTTCTTCAATACCAAGTACAATATCCATCACATGTTGTAGTATTAAGACAGATTCCATCCTAACCTTCCAAATTGAGTAATTGGAGGTTGACAATCTTTCACTTGCTTCTAATAGAAGGACACCCATTGAAGTCATAAATAATGATAAAGATAAAAAAAGATAGATGAAAAAATTGCTTATCTTCTCACTATAGGAACCAATCAAGGGAAAAAAACCAAATCCTATCTAAGACAAAGCAAAAAACTGTGGGATAGATCTCACTAGCTTGACAATCTCTCTAAAACAAGATTTGAATCATAAAAAAAGATGAAGTATGGCAAAAGTTATGGTTCTCTGAATTTCACACGTGTAAAATACTCCAAAAATGTCAAATTGACTCAAATACAATCTATTTGTATGAAACAATTTGTCTAGAACCTATAAATTTTGTCTAAATCACATATAGATGAGATTGGTCAACTTCTGGATGATTTTTGTGATCATTCAAGCAATAAATGACATGTACTCACGATTTGCCATAGGTCTAGGCGCCCTACCTACAACTCTTCAAAAGCTTATAACTTTTGATTGGCTTATCCAACTGTCATGATTCAAATTGCATCAGATTTTACACATTTCTAGCTCTATAGTGGGTTAATTTGCATGAAATTTGGATCTACGGTGAGAGAGAACCACCAAACTGAAAATGGGTGGACTTCACATGTGCCAGCACCTGAAATTTCATATAGTACCTAATCTGGACCATTCAAAGTGGTTTGAAGGTCTAAATCATTATAGAAAACTGCAAACTAGCTAGAAAGTAGAATCTAGACAATTCCTAGCTTGAAATCTGATCAAATTTGCAAACTTTTTTATTAGATTTTCTTGTAAATCTTAGGTAGGCTGTGATACCATGTTGAATTCACACGTGTGGGACGCCCTACACATGTACTTTTGATCTCTTAATCCCAATAATACCATAAAGATCAGACTAGCATTGGTTGACAATAGGAAAGCTGATCATACAAGAAATATTATTGTGTTACAAGCAAGATCTGTCAACAAAACATGAAACTAGGCATAATAAATGCCTCAACTCGGCTAGAGAGAAAAAATGAAAGTACAAACTTGAGTAGAGAGAGAGGTCACAAAAATCTTAGTCTCCAAATTTGCATTACACACAAATTTCATCATTTTCTCAATGAGAGTACATCACATATATATAGATCCATGGACTCTTCTCCTACTTTGATTTTTCTTTCTACTGTTCCATGAGATGGGTCCTCCTGCAAGCAAACAAATGTAGCCCGATGTGGATTTTTTGGTATCCACGTCTCCTGTCCAATCTGAATCTGAATAAGTGGTCAATGTGAGTGCAGCTTCTATATTGCCATTATAGCTCAAAGCATAGTGCTTTGTAGCTTGAATGTACCTGCGTATTCTTTGCAGAGCTTTCTAGTGCTATAGGCTTGGATTGGACATGTACTGAGACAATGTGCTTACTACATATGCTAGATCAGGTCGTGTGCAGGTCATAGAATACATAATTGATCCTATGACAGACTGATAAGGATGCCTGCACATTTCTTGCTGATCTGCTTGAGTTTTGGGGCACATGTCTTTGGACAGCTTAGCTCCTGGATCCATAGGTGTGTCTATGGGCTTGCAGTCCTCCATGCCATATCTGTGAAGTACATTAGTCAGGTAGGATTCTTGGCTTATAGTTATCCTTCTACCTGCGCGATCTCTGCTGATCTCCATACCAAGAAGGTAATGGACAGGGCCTAAATTAGTCATCTCAAACTCTGATGAAAGCAGAGATTTGATTTCTTGTAATAACTGATTTGAAGTGCTGATAATTAAAGATTCATCAATGTATAATGTTATCATGACATAGCTTGATCCTTTATGCCTGAGATATACATGTAGTCTACAGAGCAAGAAGTAAAATTGTGCTGCAACAAGAAGTGATTATTTCTATCATACCAGGCCTTGGGAGCTTACTTAAGACCATATAAAGCCTTGTGCAATTTACATATCAGATGCTCCTTTCCTTGAAGGACGTAACCTTCTGGTTCATAAATGAATATATGTTCTTGTATAAATTTGTGTAGGAATGCTGTCTGGATGTCCATCTGGTGAATGTCCAGATCTTTTGCAGCAGCTATATCCAGTAAGGTACAAATAGACTGATGCTTTACCACTGGACTAAAGGTCTTAGTGTAGTCTATCCCATACTTGTTCAAAGCCTTTAACCACCAGTCTAGCTTTCCATTTGGATATGGATCCATCTGGCTTAAGCTTCAACTTAAAGATCCACTTGGAGTCAATTGGTTTTACAATAGTAGGAGGATTGACAAGACTCCAGGGCTTGTTCTTCATTAGAGACTAATACTTAGCATCCATGAGAGCCTTCCAATTGTCTGCATTGGGCATTGACAGAGCTTCTGCAACTATGGCAGGTATCGTGGCTGATGAACGCCTACGGGGCAAAATGATCAGGTTGTTGTCATTGTCTTATAGACCTTCGAGCTGCAGGTGCTTGAGTGGATGATTCTCCTTGGTGAATGATTGGGATCGTAGCATCTTGTGGCTGAATAGTCATGGGTTTGGGCCCGTCGATGGTAAGTGGAGCTGTTGGGACATACTCCTTTATTTGAATAGTCGTAGGTCGTTGGCTAACGATGGATAGTGGAGCTGCTATGGCATACTCTTGCATCGGCTACTTCTGCTTGAAATCGTGATACTTGTCTTCAAGAAAGACAATATCACGCTGACTGAGATCTGACTTGAATCAACATCATAGATGCGATATGCCTTATGTGACGTTGAGTAGCCGATGGAGATGTTCTTATAGGTTACTGAGTCCAGTTTCTTCCTTAGATCAGATGGCACTTGTGCATAGCAGAGACATCCAAAAACACGTAGATGATTCAAGGTTGGTTTGTGTCCATAGTAGGCTTTAAATGGTGTCTTCGAATCAACGGTTTTAGTGGTGGAGTAGTTCAGCAGAGAGCAGGCCGTAGAGATAGCTTCTGCCTAGAATGTTTGAGGTAATTGGGCATTGGCTATCATGGATCGTGCAGCTTCCAACAATGTGCAGTTCTTCTGCTCAGCTACTCCATTTTGTTGAGGAGTGTAGCTTGTAGTAAACTGATGGTGCACGCCACATGACGACAAATAGTCCTTCATCTCATTTGATAGGTACTCTCCCCCTGAATCAGACCGTAGGGCCTTGATTTTCTGACCAGTCGTAAGATGATCTTGATGCTCTACAAGGGTTCTGAAAATTCAACTTCTGGGAACCCTCGCACATACTAAAGAATGATGATTCCTCCATCAGGAACTCTTGTAGAGATTTTCATGGATGCATCTGGGTAGGTCAGATCTGGTGACTGTCCAACTTTTTTAGAGTGTTTTTTGACGAGATCTCGAGATTTTCTGATTTTTAACTTTTGTAAACTGGTAATCAACTTCATCCAGGCTTGATTTGACTGTTGGTAGTTCTTTGGAAGCTTTGATGGATAGTTGGTAACAAATCCGTCAGTGTTTGGTGAATTTTGCCCTTTAATTTGCCATAGTTATCGAGATCGAGGTCTCTGATCTACAAATTTAGAGGACTTATTGGCATAATTTGATCATCTGCTTCCTTTTTTATCTTGTCTGGATCTATATCCTTTTTGGATTCTGCTAGATTTTTCCGATCTTGCCAGATCTGGCCGAATCTTGATGGATCTAGCTTGATTTGGCTTGATCTTCCTAGATCTAGTGGTGATGGTTTAGCAGATTAGCTTTTTGTAACGTGCCCTCACCAATCTGGATCTATCTCACTGTGGTGGCCAATACTTGTGCAACTAGCTACCATTGATGGGTGTATCGAATGGTGTCCCATCGAGCTTTTTCAAATTCACGGCTCCAAGATTAAAAATTTTCTTGATCCGATAAGGACCTTCACCTGTGAATTTTAACTTTCCCTTGATCGCCTTGGTTTTATACATCAGGACCAGATCTCTGAAGCGAATATACTTCTTTTGTAACCTGCGTTCATGCCATGCCTTGAATCTTTCCTTTTCAACTGCCAGTGCATGCACAACTAGTAAGCGTGTTTCACAGAGTTTATGTAGAGCTTCGTGGTGTAGTTGTAGAGATTTGGACTCATTAAGATGTTGCGTGGTAGCAATCCTTAATGAAGGAACTAGAAACTCTATTGGCATGACAGCATCCTGACCATATATCAATTGGAAGGGTGTTTGATCAGTGCTTCCTTTATATGTTGTCCTGAAGGCCCACAGAGCAGCATGCAACTTATGTTCCCAATCTGATCTGCTAGCTTCAACAATTTTTGTGAGCACACTACACATGATCTTATTGGATGATTGTGCTTGCCCATTACCATGAGGATAATAAGACGTACTTTGTGGATCATGAAGAATTCCTCCAACAGGACCTTGATGGTCTCATTGATGAAATGGTTTCCGCGATCGCTGACTAGCTCCACAGGCATCCAAAGCGCACAATGATATTTTCATAAAGGAACTTGGTAGTGGTCCTAGCATCAGCTACTCTTACTTCCTTGGCTTCTACCCGCTTGGTGAGGTAGTCTGTGGCTACGATTATGTATCGAGCCTGGGAACTCCTTGTTGTAGGGTGAATTGGACCAATGTAATCCAATCTCCACTTTTTGAATGGTCCTTGGGCTAAGGCCGAGTGTAGTAGGTCATAATTTAATCTCGTTGGTCTCCTTGCCCGTTGGCACACATCGCATTTTTCAAGTATTCCTCTATATTCTTATGAATCATTGGCCACCAGCATCCTGATTGCAAGATCTTGCGAAATGTAATGTCGGATGCAAAATGGCCTCTCTCTCTCTCTCTCTCTCTCTCTCTCTCTCTCTCTCTCTCTCTCTCTCTCTCTCTCTCTCTCTCTCTCTCTCTCTCTCTCTCTCTCTCTCTCTCTCTCTCTCTCTCTCTCTCTCTCTCTCTCTCTCTCTCTCTCTCTCTCTCTCTCTCTCTCTCTCTCTCTCTCTGGGTTTGGCATGTTTCTGAGTGCGCGTGAAGTAGGACAGAGGCCTGAGGAGCTCGTTTTGGAGGGAAGAGAGAGAGGTGGGGGGGGGGGGGGTGAATGTAATTTAAAAGTTTTTTTTGAGTTAACTTAAGTGTGCATGGTAGGTGAAAAGGGGGGCGTGGCTGGCTAGACTGGCTTGAGGTTAATGGTTTTTTTTAGCTTTTCGTTTTTTGTATTCCATGAGAATTTCTTTTAGTCATTATGGACTAAGGAAATGAAATTGTAGTTAACTTTTAGTTGAATCTTAATGGCTTGGATAATTGTGTAAACTAGATTTCTATGCATCGATATGGTTTTTTCGGCATTTTATTGCTTACAATCTAATTGCAAAATTCATTGGTATAATTTTAATAAGCATGTTGGTCTTTTAAAAACTGTGTTTTTTTGGACATTACTTTATTAAAAAACAATTATATCTGTCATGATGATAACTTAACGTAGATTTTTTAACTTTTTAGTTTTCATCGGAAAATATTTTTTGGTTTTGGGTGGGGGCACACGAAAATTCACCCAACACCACCCGGTAGTGATGGGGGGGGAACACTGAAATTCATCCGGCATCACCAGATAGTGATGGCTCCCTCGATTCTGATAAGCTATTGCAAACTTTGGGTAAGGCGGTTCTAGAACTGCATCAAAGCAATAGATAGCATGATAACCAAATGCAAAATCTTTTTAATCAATTACAAGCTATTAATTCACACAACTTGGGCTATCAACCGAAAAAAAAAATTGGCGATAAAAAGTTTAAATGCCTAGAAGTTGAGGAGGAATGGGTAAATCGTTGGATGAGCTATTCTAGCTTGCACAATGTGCCAAAAAAAAAAAAAAAAAGCTTTCGTCACAATAGACAATTCTGAGTTATATATTTGCTTTATTAACTGCAAAATGGGCAACCGAGAATTGTGTTGAAATGGAAAAATAATCCATCTTGACTTTAGGCTTGCTACAAATATTGTACCATGCAAGTATGTTGTTCGTAAATGCAAAATGCCAAGTTTGGCCTAGATAGAACTCGAGCTACATGGATATGTCATATCTAGATTGATGAGTACAACTTGCATATAGTTTGTAGACATAGAATTAGCAAAATTATGCTTGTAGAAACTCATGGCAATTCACATGCATTAATTGTAAGTGATCCATAGTGACATGCAAGGCATGCACAAAGTGTAATGGACACATGCATGATGATTTGTACATTTCTAGTTAGAACTAGCACACTTAGAAAAAGTTGGTAGAGTTTCATGCATGAGAAGTGACAAATGTCACATAGAATCTACTTTTCACTTTAGATGTCATTAAATGATGGATGGATCATTGGTTCTACCTCGAACTACCTCAAGCTGGTACCATTTTCAATGTATTCACTCATGCTCCAACTTTTGATTAAGTCTAGAATTTTAGGGCACATCGCTTGAGATGCTCTAGCATTATGCTCAAAATAGCTTCATCATAACATGTTTAAAGAGAAACCCATCAACTGTCTATGCTCGACAAATCACTTGGGTGCTCATGTGTAACATTGTTGAAATGATCATTATAGAAGCATGAGTGTCATGTTATCACACGCATTATGAGAGGACGAAAGTTGTTGGTGACCTCTTTGTAGGTGGTACTTTATGGGTATCATTTGGAGTGAAATGTGTCTCCTTCTAGAGATATATGCATCTATGCCTCGATTCTCTCACCCATCATTCTTTGATTTCCATGAATGTTGGCATTTTGTGCTCTCTAACTATCATCAAATTTTCATTCATAGGTACTATTTATAAACAATAATAACATGGCTCTCAACTACAATAGGAATAGAATGTGCAACAAGGTAGGGATTTGAGCTATACAACACATAATCTAGCCAAAGTGGAGAAAGCTCTTTATTTTCCATTATTAGCAAGTTTACGATGATTGCCTTAATATGAAGCAATAACTACTAGATTTCCTTCATTTAATGTCCCTTGCCTAGTTGGAGTCACAAAGTTTCCAAGTGTTATGCTTGATGATGATCTTTTGTACTCTAATTTGTAGTGCGACATGCTCTTAAACTACCTCAACACTCGCTTGGGCTGTCTTTTATGTTGTCGTTTAGAAACATGACATGATTGGCTCAAATTGTTATTCAACGTCTCACAAGATGAGCATGTTATGGGGTATCAAAACTAGGGTATATAAGGCTAAGGGAAATCCATAAGATAGAATACTTTTTCGATTCTTTTATTCCATTTTTTCTTGTTGATGCTTTTTGTTTACCAAGAATGGCAGTTCACCAAGAACAATTTTAAAAGCTAGTATTTTTTTTTATAATGTAGAGCATGAGGAAGTTAACTTGTTTACAGTATGTGCATGAGAGGTTGGAAACTATGGTTGTGGTTAGGTATGAGCAACAACAAGATGTCACACACTAAATTGGTGATTGTATTTGAACTACTGCTCTCTTGTCCAAGATTGATGTGCATTTCTATTCAGTGGCATGCATCAATGCTCCATTATTAGGGCATACTTATTGCCAATAGTTGTAATATTCTAGTTCTTTTATTGTTTGTTTGAGCTATTATTGTACAATGAATATCCTATCCAAGGTGCTCATGGACACAACAACCAACGTTAATTGTGATGGATAACAAAGTAGGAGGGGGAGAGAGAGAAATGGAGTGCGAAACAACTCTCCCATTATGGGCTACTACTGACTATCAGCAAGAACAGAATCACAACTCATGCGTTCTCTAGACAGGACCGATGAAATAATTGCGTGCTCAGACATATTATGAGCACATCCACCGAAGAGGACTGGTAGGGTACTGTTTATCAGTTTGAGTATGAATTTCAGTATATAATTAAAGTGATAGTGCCATATGATAGTGCTTGTTCCTCATGCGTCAAAGTCAGCCGTCGTCTGATTAGATTCTGAGGAGTCGAAGACGTTCGTGATCTGATCAGACTGAGTGAATGAGCTAAGACAAGTGAATTGAAGAGTGTAAACAATCACAACACACACATATCCATGTTAGACATGGATAGAAGGTGTTGCTTGCATATTACAATGAACCCTTGTCAGATGAACAACACGAATGGCTATAGCCAAAATAGGGACGCAACTTTGGATGCTTAATCTTCCGCTTTGTTGCAACATGAATGAATGTGGACTGGAGATGTATTTTTACAGATCCTTGTTTATTATAGAAATCATTTAGCTAATCTTATAATTACAAGACTAGTGTAATTTAAGCTATGTACTTGGTCGTGAAATAATGTACAACGACATGTGTACAATGTATATAACAGTCCTATGACTCGAAGTCGTTTAAATGGTGAAGTTTGTCGCATTCTTTGCAAATTTTGAAAGACTTCAGTCACATACTTCGCATTCTTTGGGTTATGAGGTGTGGACTGGATCAACCATTACTCAAACATATTCGTGTGTTTGGATGCATTGCCTATGCTCAGATCCCTGAAGATTTGAGAAAGAAATTGAATGACAAAAGTAGAAAATCGATTTTCATTGGCTACTCTCCATATCACAAGGCATACAATCTCTACAACTTGAAAAATCAAAAGGCCTTCATGAGTAGGGATGTCATATTCATGGAAGACCAATTTTTTGACCATAAGAGAAAAGCTCCAAACAAATCCGACCTAAGAATCGAACAGTCAAAATTCGACAGTAGGAAATCAAATTTTGACAAGTATCGAAAACAGCTCAGGGATTGAAAATCAAAAAATCGATACTAACTCGAAAAATGAGTCAGAACCTCAACATATCGAACAACATCAAAGGATTGAACCTCAATCCAGAAGATCGAGTCAATCCAAACAGCCTCCATCCCGATTCATGGATAATTCGGCCTGTTATTTTGTACAGAAACCAAACACAGATCATGAGGCAATGTCAACCCCTAATGCTGACCAATGGAAAGCACGCATGGATGTACAATTCGATTTTGTGATTGAGAACCATACGTGGACTGTAACTGAGCTACCAAAGGATCGAAATCCGATCCCATGCAAGTGGTTGTTCAAAGTGAAGTATGATGCTAAAGGGAGAATAAATCGATACAAAGCCAGATTGGTAGCCAAAAGCTTCTTCAAGGTTCCACATTTGGATTATTCAGAAACCTTCAGTCCAGTGGTAAAGCATGCTTCAATTCGTTTACTTCTTTCCTATGCAGCTGTAGCCAACCTCGAAGTTTACCAAATGGACATCCAAACTGCATTCCTCAATGGCACCATTGAAGAGGAGATCTACATGTCCCAGCCAGAAGCATATGAGCTAAAGGATAAGGAGCATCTAGTGTGTAGAATTCACAAAGCTTTGTATGGTCTGAAACAGTCTCCAAGAGTCTGGTTTCAGAAAATTAATACATTTCTTATTGAGAATGGTTTCATTCCAAACTTGGCAGACTCAAATGTTTATTTTAAGTCTGTCTCAGATTCCTTCATCATCATTACTCTGTATGTTGTTGATACTTTACTATTCAGTAATAATCTGAAATTGTTGAAAGATACCAAATACATGTTAGCATAGGAATACAAGATGATAGATATGGGTCCTACTCACTATTGTCTCGGAATTCAGATTTTTTGAATTCAATCTAGCAGGCAGATTTTCATCAGCCAGTAGAGATACCTCACCAATGTGTTGAAGAAATATGGAATGGCCGAGTGCAAACCGAGCCACTTCCCACTCGACCTTGCTTTGAAGCTGTTAAAAGAGCAATGTCTAAAATTCGAGTCAGAGAAGGAGGAAATGAAGTAGTATCCGTTTCACTCCATAATTGCTTCATTGATGTATGTTATGCTCTACACTCGACCCAACCTTGTATACCCAATCAGCTCTCTCAACCAATTTCTTTCAAGTCCAAGTCCAGTCCATTGGAAGGCTCTCATAAAAGTCACGAAGTATGTGCAAGCTAAAAAACACCTCAGTATTTGCTATGGAGGCAGCCAATCTGCCAACATTCTAGAGGGCTACACAGATGCAGATTGGGTAGGAGATATCGACACAAGCAAATCGACCTTTGGATTTGTGTTCTTGTTCAATCAAGGTCCAATTTCTTGTAACAACCGGAAACAGACCTCAGTAGCATTATCCTCCACATAATCGAAATACATATTTGCCACAAATGCTACTAAGGAGGCAATTCGGTTGAAAAACCTACTTGTAGAAATTGAAATTATCCAATCACATCCAACGACCCTCTATTGTGACCATTAAAATGCCATTGCACTATCTCTGAATTCGAGATTCCACTGCTGAAGTAAGCATATCGAAATCCGATATCACTATCTTAGAGAGAAAGTGCAAAGCAAGGAAATTTCTTTGGTTTACTGTAGGACAAAGTTATAGATTACTTCACCAAGGCTCTAACAAAGGAGCATCATCTCAGATTTATTTGAGGATCAAAATTTTCCAGGATCCACATTAAGGGGTAGTGTTGGAATTCATGCTCAAGCCCAATTCCATCAGGTAATGGGCATTCTAAAAATCCCATGTTTATACCTATCTTTGAAACAAAAAAAACCACAAAAAAAGGAAGGCTCAAAAAATTATTATAGCAAAAACTCGACTCGCATTTTGCAGAAATTTTTTGATAGTGTATTGACTCAAAAAAATCCTGAGATTTCTCGATATCCAAAAGTTAGAATTTTTTGGGCTTGAGTGGTGTACATTATGTAGCAAATATGGAATGAAATCGCATGCTGAGAGGGCGCTTACGACACGCTATTGCTCTATACAACGTATTGCATATGTGGCTTTATTGATATGCATTTGGGATAATGAGCAAATTCGTTGGGGCAGTGATTGCCTTTCTATCATTACACGTGAATCATCGAACCTCTGTTTATGTAGCTATGAGGCCACTCCATCGTTGATAGGGCAGCGATGACCACACTATTGTTTATACACGTGCCTGCCTTTTCAATGATTGAATGGATGCACGGTTGAATGCCAGTGAGCTACCATATTTTGTATGGTTCTATGATTACCACATGAGGTGTGATTTATGGTAAATGATATGCAATAGTAAGCAAATGCTATATGTCTCTTGCTTTACACAGATATTCCTACTACGCGGTTGCATCCCGATTCCATTATTGGATTCGAAGTACGCTATTATACAGGTATGCTTTCTGAAAATCACCTTCGCAGAGTTCATGTATGGGTTTTGTTCATTCACTCTTTACTTAAACATAAGCAGAGTATTCATTTCATAATATAAGTATTGTGTGATTAGCAAAGCTTTTTATGCTATTACTGGTGTGGCAAAAACTAGACTTGAAAAACTTCTATTACCAGTCTCCGAAGGAAGTTTCATTTGTAAGCAAATATGGCATCTTTGCAAGATTCTCATGCAACATCTATTTAGGTTAGTATTACAGTGTTTCACTTTGTGTATCAATCTACAAAAAGTGATATGAAGAATGACCTGAAAAACGCAAACTACAGACATCAATCACACTCTTAAATGAAACGAAATGAAACTGGACAAAACAAAATGAAACGAGACGAAACTTGAATGAGTTTTGATATTGACATTGCTAAAGCGAAATGATAAAAAAACCCAAATGGATCTTAGATATGATTGTTGGTCACTACCGGCTATATCATTCCTACAGTTCTCCAGAATGTAGACAGACACTGCTGACCTACATTTTAGATTAATATAGCATTCAAAAATACTGAACTAGTATGCGGAATAGATAAAACAAGTGAGTAAGATACACAAGCGATAGCAGACAATAATTCATTCAATATCAGACAAAATTAAGAGTGATATGTGCGTAATAGCTATAGTATCATCTATTGATCCTCTGGCTTTTCGAGCGCTGTATGATAGACCCACACAACGCGTTGGCGTGAGAGAAGCGATGTTCTCCCACAAGTAATGTCTCACTTACTAGCGGACTTCTTAGATCTTTGTGAATCCTACTCACAAAACTTGTCTCGCTCGAAGGCGGACTCCTATTCTGTGTTCTGCGTATTGTCTATTTGCTACCGTATGTATCTTATACATTCAGAGTAGCACACCAGATCATATAGACTAAACAGTCTATAACTGCTGTATCATGAATAATTTTCTTTCGCGAACTTTTCGCGTTCGTGTCTCTTCGCCAAGGTGTTCGCGAATATTTTTGCTTCGTGTCTTCTCGTCATGTTCACGAACTTTTTCACTTCGTGTCTTTTTGTCAAACTGAGGGCTAAAAGCTAACAGAGCTTTGGTAATAGAAACGTACCTTTCAAAGCGTGGTAGCTTGATGACTCCATAACTGCTCCTCTGTTTCTCGAACAGACCTTTGTCTAAGGCCTTTGTGACAATGTTAGCCACCATCTCCTTTGTTCCAGTAAAGATAGTCTGCAGCATCTTCTTCCCGATCAGATCCCTTATCAAGTGATACTTCATTGCGATGTGTTTTGTCCTTGAGTGAAACACATGATCCTTTGTCAGATGTATCGCAAATGTATTGTCCATCTGCAAAATCAGAGGCTCATTTGTTGTTTCGCCTAGTTTGTCAAGAAACTGTTTAAGCCAAATGATTTTATTAGCCATCTTTGCTGCTGCTACATACTCTGCTTCATAGGATGATTGAGCCACAATGGTCTGCTTCTTGTTGACCCAGAGAATTGTTGCTCCTGACGCGATGATGCATCCTCCTGAGACACTTTTGCAGTCATCCTTGAGAGATGCCCAGCTAGCATCACTGTAGGAAAGCGTCTAGAACCTTGCATCACGAGAATGAGTTGATCCTGGATTTGGATAGAATTGTCTCATCCTGAACACAGCATAAGTGATGTCGAGACGTGTGTTATCTTCAAGGTACATTAGTGATTCGATCAGCTTCTTGTATGGTGTAAACTACATCAACTCTCTTTTTTCTTTAGTCTTCGAACAGTCGTCATTCGTCAGGACTGTTCTTGCAAGCATCAGAGTATTTCCTCCTTTGCAAGTCAGCGTCCTGAAATCTTCTAGGATTTTTGAGGTATGTCTGGACTAGTGAAGGTACAACTTACCTCCCTTATAGTCCTTGTCAATTTGTAAGCCAAGATAACATTTGGCTTCTCCCAGGTTTGCAATCTCAGAATGTTTCGAGATATCATACTTCACCTCAGCAATAAGCTCCTCACTCTTGCATAGTATCAGAGTGTCATCCACATACACAGCTACAATGATGATCTGCCCATCTATAACTCTTACATAAATATTAGAATCAACAACTAGTGGCTTGAATCTTGAATACTTGAGGGCTTGATCTTTCTGTTTATACTATTGTCACGCTGAATGCTTCAGAGCGTAGATACTCCTATGCATTCTGCATGCATAAGTAGGAAGTGAATTTGAAACGTAACGCCTGGAGGTTGATCCATGTAGACTTCCTTGTCTAGCTCGCCATGCAAGAACACTATCTTTTCATCCACGATGTGAATCCTGAGATCATAAACAGCTGCATATGCAAACAGTAAACATAGGGACAAATGTCTCATGATAGGAGAGAAGGTCTCAGCATAGTCAATACCATATCTCTAAGAAAACCCCTTCGCTACAAGTCTTGCCTTATATTTAGATATATTTCCATTCGTTCCGTACTTCAGCTTGTATACCCACTTGCATTTTATAGCCTTTCACTTATCTAGTATTGGCTGCAACATCCAAACCTGATTCTTCCTCATGGATTCCATCTCCTCGTTCATGGCTTGGATCCATTTGTCCTTGTCTGGACATTCAATCGCTTTTTGAATGTTTGTGGTTCTCCGCTGAATCTACAAAACTCTTCTGATGTAGAAGCTGAGCTACCTGATACAAATCTTGCTGGTGCTCTTCGTTCTCTTGTCAATCTTCTAGGAGATCCTTCAGGAACTGCAATGCCTTTGCCTTTTTATGCTCTGCTAGGTTCGAAACCATTTCAGTTTACAGGTATTGTAGTAGTAGGTTGGCTTGCGAATCTTTCTTCATCTGATTTGTCACTTGAATGAGGCGTGACTCGAACATCTTCATCTGAGTGTTCGTCCTCTGCTCTCTCTCTCACAGTTGGTAGATCATAGTACTGTATTCCAAGGACTTCATAACTGACATGATCATCACGGGCCATTGTTCTGCTCTCATCAAATTTGACATCTCTAACTGTCTTCACTATGTTTGTCTCTGGCATGTAGACTCTGTAGTATAATGAATGATTGTCATATCCCTATTTTGCTTTCTCATCAAGCTTCTTTCGAAGCTTATCAGAAACATGTGCATAAGCTGCACAGCCAAAGATACATATGTGAGTCAAATTGGGTTTTCTACCCCACCATAATTTGTGTGGTGTCGTGTGAGGAACACCGGACTTTCCTATCCTATTCTAAATGTAAGCAGCAGTAGCTACTGCTTCATCCCACAACACTCTTGGAGCCTTTGAATAGGCCATCATGCACCTAGCAGCTTTCATTAGAGTCCTGTTCTTTCTTTGTGCAACACCGTTGTGCTGCAGTGTGTAAGATGTAGTTCTTCTGTGAATGACACAATCATTGCAGAAGTCAGTGAATCGATTCGAGATGTATTCTCCACCTCGATCTATTCTGATCTGCTTCACTTTATTACCAGTGCATCTTTCTGTCCAATTCACATACTCTGTGAATTTGTGAAATGCTTATGATTTATTGTGAATAAAGTAGACTCTGGAAAACTTACTGTAATCATCAATAAAGGTTATATAATACTTTGAGCCTCCTACCGAGATCACGTTGAAAGGTTCACAAATGTCAGAATGTACAAGCTCCGGAATCATTTTAGTTTTGTAGGAGTCTTTGACGAAAGGAATACGTGACATCTTACTCTTCAAACATGCATCACATGTTGTTGAACTAGTTGCATTCGAGATGCTCACCCCTGTGATTGCTCCATAATGGCTTGTTTGATATAGTGCCATTGAATTCATATAGCATAGTCTTGTTAGAATTTAGCAATTTTCACATGGTTTTTGATGTATTTTGACATCTATGTGGATCCACACGTGTGAGAACCTGTCCACACGTGTGAAATGACACTTGTAATATTCAGATCCATTTTGAATCTAATATGACATCTCCTAAATTATAGGAGTTAGGTACAGCCTCAAAGGCTTGAAACCCAAACCAACCAGCCAAAAAACCCAAAAAACACACCGATCTGTATTTTGGAGGGAAAAAAAGCCTAAAATCTCATCAAATTTTTATATCTTTGAAATTAGTGAGAATTAACCTTTGCATGACTGGCAGCAACTCTAGGGTACTGTCCAGACCTGCATAGAAGCCTGCGAGAGTTAGTTCCAAGCAGATTGCAAAAATCAGAGAAAAATCATAAGAAAATTCAAAAAACTCTTGAAAAAATAAAAAAAAATTCAAATTTTTATAAGAACTCGTAGAGCCCTCAAAAGTTCCATCTCATTGAGACCAGGACACAGAGAAGCTAGCGAGAGTTAGTTTGATGTCTAAGTGCCTGTGCGAGAGTTCCCAATGAAAAAAAGACGAGAAAGTACTAGTGAACCCTCGCAGACAACAAAATTTTCAGTTCCAGTGAGCAAGAACTCTCGCAAAGGATTCTGAAGTTCCATTTCAGTGAGACTAGGACACACAAGAGCTTGCGAGAGTTAGTTTGATTCCAGTGATCAGGAGATTGGGTTTAAGTGCTAAAAAATCACTAAAAGAGTGAAGATCCAGGAAATCATTCTAGTAAGAATCTCGCAGACCCTCTCAATCAATTTAGAATGTTAATTTCCATCAATGAGGAATCCTGCGAGAGTACGCACAAAGATTTGGTGAAGATTAAGCCAAAATAGTGGTTTTGGACCCTCGCAGACAGTGAAATTTACACTTCTTGTGAGAGTTAACTCTTGTAGAGAATTCTATAGTGAAATCTAACCCAGATCCAGCAATAGCATGAAAGATAGCAAATCAAGCACCACATCTTCCCAGATTAGCAGTTGTGCAACAAGAGGCAGAACCGGAACCAGCACCAATGGATCCAATGGGCCAACTCGTACCTGTCGCTCCCTTGCAAGCAGTCCGGAGAGCACCACGGATGAAAATACCAAAATATGACGGATCATCAGATCCCATCTGATTCCTCTAGATCTACGAGCAAGCTTGTGAAATCTACGGTGAACAAACACCTACGAAAAAGCTGATGCTGTTTACTATGTCCCTATTGGCAGTGGCTTAGGATTGGTCTTTCAACCTATCAGAGGAAGAAAAATATATCTAGGAAGTGGTTAAAACAGCTCTCATTAGGCTCTTTAGACCAAGAAAGTTGATGGAAAACCCGTTTCTCCTGCTAAGCAAAGTCAAGATGGAAAAACAAGAAAGGGTCAGGGACTATATTGAACGGGTCAAACACCTACGATCCGAGTGCAGTGTAGCCCTAACTCCCGATCATGCAGTGATCATGTGGTTCCTAGCCGGACTACCACGAAGCATCAGAAGAGAACTGAAACGACGGGGGCAGTACGCTACTCTACAAGAAGCTATGGAAGATGCCATCAGGGAAGAGGATGAGGGATCTGATGACGAATATCCATCCACCCACACTTCTACTCCCTCGTTAGCATCATCATCATCAAACGTATCTACTCTATCCACAGAACTATTGTTGGAGCAAATGACAAAATCACACAAACAACAGATGGAGCAACTTATGGCGTAGTTTAACCAGAAACTGAAATGCTTACAAGGAGCTGTAGCAGTAATGCCACATCAACCGAAACCAAACCAGCTGTAGTATCCTAAACGGGAGAATGTATAGTGTTCAGTGTGCACAAAGAACCATACAGCGAATGAGTGTCCAGTCCTAAAGCAAAATCTGAGACTGACACATAGATTCTATCATCTGTGCAATGCAACATCGCACGATACAGCATTTTGCCCGTTTAATCCCCAGATTGTTCAACAGAAGAGAATTCCTTATCAGACTTCTTATTCTTACCATCAAGAGGCACCCAACGCGGCACCAAGGTATGGTGCACCGAATCAACAACAGCGTATGGCCTTACCTGCACCACCAGGGCCAGCCAATCAACAAGTGGCCCATGTAAACCTGACAGTAGCGGAACCAGAGATGCAAATGCCACCTCAACCTGAGCAGCAGCAATGGTACAGACCAGATGAACCATTTATGGATCTTGCCATAAATGAATATGTTGTGGCCTATGCAGCCCAAACTCAACATCAAGGTGGAAGAAATTATGGCTGCTACGGATGCGGCGAAGGACACAGAATTGCGAAATGTCCCTACAAGGGACAATATACATCCTTCTGTCAAGAATGTGGTTATGGACATTGTTACAAGAGTTATCCATTTAAACATGGAACTAGTGCACCTCTTAACTTCATTGCAGTACAGCAACCAGCAGTTCCAGCAGGGATGCCATCAGAAGGACAACAATTCCATGCTCCTGTGCTAGCTGTTACGCGAGCACATAAGAGGAAAGAAGTGGCTCCCTCACCACCACCCTCGGTCACTAACGACCAACCCTCAACTTCAGCGCCATATCCGAATGTGAGGGAAGAAAGAAGACAGTACCAAAAAATAAGACACTGGGTATACAAACCACAAGCGGAGGAAAAAGAGCCAGAAAAGGACCACCCCACGGAACCTCCAATTGGCGTCGAACGAGAACTACAAGCAGGCTCACCACTACGCACTGATCAGAATGATCAGTTGCACCAATATGAATCACCTTTTCACATGGTGGAGCCCAAGGAACCATGCACTGAAAAGCTCACACTTTTACTATCAAGCCGTGTTAGTTTACCACTCGGAGAACTATTGAGGATTGCACCACAAGTGAAAAGCCTTCTAGTTGAATGTGCCAAAGCAAATGAGGAGCCAGTAGCGCCTGAGCCCATATATTGTATGGGCTATGAAGAAACAAGTAACGTCCACATCAGAGCAGCATGGGAAAGTGAGGAACACAATATCACTTTGCCAATCAAACACGAGAGATACGAAGATGAGGCAGCAGTGGTAGATGGAAGATCGGGTGTCAATTTGATCTCCACCACTTTGTATGAAAAATGGGGTTTGCAAGGGTTGAAGCCAACAAGATTCGCCATCAAACTAATAGACCAATACTATATGAAACCAAAAGGTGTAGTTGCCGATATCCCTATAAAGATAGCAGACATGCAATTTGTGATTACTTTTGTAGTCATGGATATACCTGAATCTCCATCTGCATACCGTGTTTTACTAAGAAGGCCATGTTTGAGGACTGTGAAAATTGTCAACATTTCCTAGCTAGTTTGAGGCCTAAATTGGCTAAAATTGTAAATAGTTTTGGTTCTGGAGTTTCACACGTGTGAACCAGGCCACAATGTTTTTATTTACTGTATTTTTTCAGTATGATGAAGTGTCAAACTTCATACCCTTCAAAATGAGACCATTTTGATGTATTTTGGTCATATAAGCCATTTTTAGCTATTTTTCCTATATAGGGAATATCTAGGGTCAAGTACCTTCTAGAGAGAGGAGAGAGAGTCATCTTCCTCATCCATAAATAGTAGGGAAGTCGTGGAGAACAGGTTGGAGAAACCTTTTGTATGCTTCATTGAGATCAATAGATCATTGTCATTGTTTCTTCCTCCATTGAGAGCATTGTTGTGTGTATTGTCTTCAAGCTATTGTGTATGATCTTAGGTGCTTTCCAAAAGTGGTAGGCTGATGTATTATGGACTGTATAATGCTATTTTGGGCCGCACTTGATGTTTATGGAAGTTTCCATTTGTGATAAATGCTTTTTGATCAAGTTCTTTGCATTCTAGGTAGCATAGAATGTGTTGCCAATTCCTAGCTTATGTAGTTTGGAGTGCAAGCATTCAAGCCAATGATCTTGGAGTTTAGATCCACTTAGGATCTGTATTTTTCACATGGTATCAGAGCTGGTTGGCTTCTATTTACAGTAAGTATTCCATTTTTGGTGATATTTGGATGTTTGATCAAGTTCTAGCATGATTTTGCATTGCTTTGTTGATCAAATCTTACTAACCTTTGTTTTGTGAGTTGAACTTGTGGATCAAAAGCATATTTCAGGTCTATTGAAGATTAGAGGCTGAAAAGAAACTATTTTGGATCAGATCATAACACCTAATCATTTGTGATTGTGAGGCTTGTGCATATTCAATACTAACAATGTTCTTTTCAATCCTATTGTTGACAATCTCCATTCTTGGATGAACACTCTCCTTAAGTGGATGAAACTTCTCCTTAAGTGGATGACAAATGCTCTTTTGAGTGAGTTGTAATTCTCCTAAAGGCTGAGCAAAGCTCCCATTTGGATGAAAGATCCCCTTTTTTGGGTGAACATATTGTAAGCTCCATTGTGAAGAGCATATTGTAAAGATTGTCATCAATTTTGGCATAATTTTTGGTGTACTTTGTTGAGCATGTAAGTAACTCTCCTTATGTAATTTGATTGGAGCATTTGCTGGAAGGTGTTAACCATTATGCAAGTGTGTTTTCAGGTTCTTAACAGGTTGAGGAACATTCTCATGTGAAGTGATCTTAGATCTACATCTAAACACCAAGATTTGACAAGATAGTGAAGCTAGTCTTGTGATTCACTAAGTGTGCTCATTCATTCACCTCTAAATCTTGTATTTATCACTTGCTGGAGTTTATAAACTTTTAGAAGTGTGGTTTACATGTGGTTTTACAGGTTGAATCAATATCTTAGTGTGTTGATCATATGTTGATCAAGTTTGTTCATTACTAGGTAATCTTGGCATCCTAGTTTTGGGTATTTTCTAAGAATGCAAGTAACTCTTCACACCATAACTTGATTTGGTCACTTGCTGGAAAGTTTGAGAGCTTAAGCAAGAGTGTGTTCAGGTTGGTTTGATTTTGTAATCCATTCTTAGTGTGTGCAAAGTGTTGCATGTGTTTCAATCTTCCTTTCTATGCTTGGAAACCATCTAGGTTCAAGATAGAAGTGTTTTAGGGTCCTAAATCTTCATAGATCTCTTTATCTATCATTTGTTGAGAGAAAAGTGAGTGCTAAGTGCTTTAGGACAAAACCTAAAAGTTGAAGAAACATTAGAATCATGGCTTCCAATGGTGGGATCATGCTAGAGTCTAGTGAAAGGTTGAGTTCATCAAACTACTCTACTTGGAAAGTGAGGATGGAGTCCTTACTTGAGTTGAATGAACTCATGGACATAGTTGCAGAAATTGAAGAGAGACCTCTCACACTTCAAGAGCAACAAAGGTTTGATAAGAAGGCCAAAAGGGCTCTTCATATCATTAAAATGAATGTTACAAATGAACTTCTCAAGGAAGTTGGAAAGTGTCAAAGTGCAAGTGAGGCATGGAATGCCTTAAAGAAGCTCTTTGAATCAAAGTCCACATCTAGGGTATTGACCCTAAGGAGACAAATATTTTCTAGTAGGCAAAGAGAGGGTGAAAGTGCTCATGCATTTATCTTGAGAGTTAAGTCCCTAAGTGATGATTTAGCATGCATTGATGAGAACATAAAAGATGGTGAAATAGTCCAAGTTATGTTGAATGGTTTGCTAAATGAACATGCTAACCTTGTGCAAAGTTTTGCCATTCAAAGAGTCTTGCCAAGTGTGGTTGACTTGCAAGAAATCTTATTGGCTGAAGAACATAGGTTGCAATCAAAGCTTGATGGTGCATCCTTGCAAGGTGGAGGTGAAGAGGCTTTCTTCACAAAAGGCAAATTCAAGGGCAAAGGTAAAGGCAAAGGGAAATGGTCCAAAGGTGGTAACTTTGATCATGATGATCACTCTTCCTCTTCCTCTTCTACTAAGAACAATAAGTCAAAGTTCAAGTGCTTTTATTGTGGGATAAAAGGACATTTTGCAAATGAATGCCATAAGAAACAAAATGCTAGATCTAGGTTGAGATCTAATGTACTTCTTGGAGATGATAATTGTTGTGCTAACTTGGCAAGCTTTGGTGAATCTATGGTCAATTTTTTGGATCCATTGGATCTTGAAGATGCACTAGTGTTACCTACTAGTCATATGGAGTCATGTGGAGCTAAATTAGCATCATGTTTGTACTCTTCTACTCATGGACTTCCAAGGCTTGGTGGTTCTTCAATGGTGCTAGATGGCAAGTGCAAAAATGGAAAAGGTAAGGAAGGAGCTAACTTCATCAATGGAGTTGATGAAGATTCTTCTTTGGAAGTGATTGTTGCTAATGACTTGTTTGTTCATATGGAAAAAGATGGAGATGCTAAGTGTCATTCTTTGCAAGAAGATGGTTGTTCTTCTAATTCTTTTCATATTGATGTATGTAATCATGTGGGAAAAGATGATGGTGCTTTGAGCATGCTTGAAGGAAATGGTTCTTTTACATCTTTTTGTGATAAAGTCATTTGTGCAACAAGTGGTGTCACATTTCTTCATAAAAAGAGTAGATCAAAGGTTTCTATCATGAGACTTGGTGAGGGAGATCACAAGTCAAAAGGAAGAGAAGTATGTGAAGTGTTCAAAGTAGGATGTACTTTGAATGATGTTTTTATGAACGATAGTGAGGAAGAATCATTATCATATGACTCATTACCTAAATCATTGAGTAGAAGTTCATGTTTGAAAAGAGAGAGTACTTCAATCACTCTTATGTTGAAGGTACTAAGGATTCTTTTCTTGGCTTCTAATATTCAAGAGTCTTCTACTTCTTATGGTGCAACTATCAAGAGGGAGGTTTCTAACTTTTGTGGTGCTAGCATTAAGAGGGAGTCTTGTGAAGGAAAGGGCAATGGAAGAGTGGTTCTTGGGAAGATCCAAAGCATGGATCTAACATCTCTTCATCAACTCAGAGCATTCTATGATTGTGGTGGATTGTTCATTCATGGTCAAGATGGCAAAAGGTTGGTTGAAGAAGACTACATGGAGCAACTCAAGTGGCAACTTCTTCAAGGCAAGGGAGATATCATTGGTGAGCTTATTGAGGTTTGTTATGAACTCAAGAGGGCTGTTTTGATTAGGTTTGATACTCATCTTCACCTACTCTACTTCATGTTAAATGGAAATATTGGAATCTATCTTTTGGTTTATGATGGTGGCATTGTTTTCACTAACTATAGTGAAGGGTCAAATTTGAGCATTGATGAAATCTTGTGGGATCTTAATCATGTGTTTGAGAGGGAGTATCTTCAGAGTTTCAGATCTGAAGATGTTCACATATGCAAGATCTTTGATGTCTTATTGGAAGATCAAGAGGTTGATCTTGGATTGCTTCATCAACACCAAGAGACAAGTGGCAATTCGAAGCTAGTGAAAAGCATCAAAGAAGAGACAAATGGTCAAGGCATTTTGGATCTGTTTTTACAGGTTCTTGAAGGTTCAAGTAAGGTCTTTGGAGCTGCAAGGAAGTGTCTTCTTACTCTACCTCACTTGCCTAATCTCATGTATGAACATTGTTATGTCAATGTGTTGAAATTGTCAAATTTCAATAAAACTAGTTCCATAGTTTTGCATCCTTTGGATCTTGGAGATGGAATAGTTATCATTGCTGGTTTGTATGATCAAGTACATGAATTCATTCAGATCTTGAAAGGTATTGAAGTGGTCAATATGTTTTCTTTTGAACAAAGTTCAAGATCTAGTATTCTAGTGTTGGCAAATTGGCAACTTGTTGACATTGTAGGATCAAGCGTTGTGTGCAAATCTTGTGGAGGTACTTCAAGTATTTCAAGTTTAGGTTTTGGTCATTCAAATGGAGTAGGGAACACATCTTTTTGGCATTCATTCACTCAAAGGCTTTCATGGATTGAAGATCTACAAAGGCAAGGTGGTGATGGAAGTTCATTCATGGAGATACATGTTGCATTCACTATATGTATAGTGAAATGTGGAGGAGGCATGCAAACACTTGTTGATCACTTTCATTTACAACTTGTTTGCTGCTATTTTACAGAGAAACCAGAGATGGATACATGGAGGAATTCATTAATTGAGATTCTATGTTCTTTTACATGTACCATTTTTATGATTCTATGTAAAATTGATGTAAGAAATAGTGAAGCATCCTATATGGACACTATTATCTATATCAATTATGTTGTGTCCTATTTTGTACATATTAGGATCCTTGAGAAGAGATCTATTCTGATGATGGAGATCATTCTTAAGTTGGAACAAAGTAGTGTTGTAAAACTAGCAAGTTAAGTTGAAGAGGGAGTGTGAAAATTGTCAACATTTCCTTGTCTAGTTTTAGGCCAAAATTGTTAAAAATGGCACATAGTTTAGGATCTGACTTTTCACACGTGTGAAACAGGTCTAGATATTTTTACTAAGTGTATTTTTTCAGTATGAAGAAGTGTCAAACTTCAAGACCTTCGAAATGAGTCCATTTTCATGTATTTTGGACATATATGCCAATTTTACCTATATAGGGCATATTTTAGGTAAGGAGGGTCTAGAGAGAGGAGAGAGAGTCATCTCTCTCAGCTATATATAGCAGGTAGGCCGTGGAGAAACAGGTTGGAGCAGATCCATTGTATTCATTTGCTTAATGAAAGATTTTTCTATTGGGTTCTCCTTCCATTGTTGGCATTGTGTAGTGATTGAGTTCAAGCTTTGTGTGTATGATCTTAGGTGCTTTCCAAAAGTGGTAGGCTGATGTATTATGGACTGTATAATGCTATTTTGGGCCGCACTTGATGTTTATGGAAGTTTCCATTTGTGATAAATGCTTTTTGATCAAGTTCTTTGCATTCTAGGTAGCATAGAATGTGTTGCCAATTCCTAGCTTATGTAGTTTGGAGTGCAAGCATTCAAGCCAATGATCTTGGAGTTTAGATCCACTTAGGATCTGTATTTTTCACAGTGGACAACTCTAACTTTGCTTTTCTTACCTCTTTTGATTAACCAACTTGTGTAGGTGAAGCAATTCAAAAGAAGGAATGGATCCAAGCCATGGATCATGAGCATCAAGCACTCATCAAAAGCAACACATGGAGGTTGGTAAAGCTTCCAAAGGACAAGAAGGCAATTGGTTGTAAGTGGATCTTCAAGATCAAGACAAATCAAGATGGATCAATCAACAAGTACAAGGCAAGGTTGGTGGCAAAGGGGTATGCTCAAGAATATGGTATTGACTATGATGAGACCTTTGCACCCGTGGCAAAGATGGTAACTATTCGAATCCTAATCTCTCTTGCAACTCTTTATGATTGGGATATGTGGCAAATGGATGTTACTAATGCCTTCTTGAATGGTGATCTTGAAGAAGATATTTACATGGAGCAACCCGAGGGCTATGTTTCACATGATGAGCCTAATCATGTGTGCTATCTCCAAAAGAGTTTGTATGGGCTAAAGCAAGCACCAAGGAGTTGGTATGCTAAGCTCAATTCCTTCTTACTTTCTCAAAACTTTGTTATGAGTGAGTATGATCATTCTCTCTACTTTAGATTGAATGAAAATGATATCACTTTACTTTTGATCTATGTTGATGACATTATCTTAAGTGGTGGTAACAATCTAGATATAGATGAAATCAAGATGGCACTCAAAAGAGAGTTTGAAATTCAAGATCTTGGTAAACTTCATTATATCTTAGGAATAGAGATTATTAGAACTTCTAAATCTACATTCATATGTCAAGAAAAGTATGTTAACTCTATTCTAAAAAGGTTTCATATGGAAGATTGTAAAGTTGTTTCTACTCCTATGGAATCAAATGTAAAGCTAACTACAAGAAGTAATGAAAGATCCTTCAAGGACATTACTCTCTATAGAAAGCTAATAGGATCTCTTATATGGTTAACCATCACAAGACCTGATCTAAGCTTTGTGGTTGGTAAACTAAGTCAATTTATGCAAGATCCTAGTGAGGCTCATTGGAAGCTAGGAAAGAGAGTACTTAGATACATCTCGGGATCTAGAGATTTTGGCATCTTGTATGGAGGTACTACACCTAACCTTTGTGGATTTTCAGATTCAGATTTTGCAGGTGATCAAATGGATAGGAAGTCAACAAGTGCCTTTGCAATCTATCTTGGAGATGGAGTGGTCTCATGGCTATCAAAGAAGCAACCAACTATCTCTCTATCTTCCACCGAAGCCGAGTACAAGGCATTAACAACATGCACCAAGGAGATTCTTTGGATCAAGAGGATGTTATTGGATCTTCACTTGCTGGAACCAGAGAAGACTCCAATCATACTTTGTGATAACCTTTCAGCCCAAAGCTTGGCAAGCAATCCTGTTTTTCATGCAAGGAGCAAGCACATTGAGATTGCTCACCATTTTGTGAGAGATCAAGTCATTGCCAAAGAGGTGGAGCTTCAACATGTCTCTTCAAAGGAGTGTGTGGCTGATATCTTCACCAAACCATTGGGAAAGGACCTATATTTAATGCATAGATCTAATCTTGGAATGTGCTCAAAGACTATGTTGAAACTAGCATCCAATGTTGAAGAGGGAGTGTGAAAATTGTCAACATTTCCTAGCTAGTTTGAGGCCTAAATTGGCTAAAATTGTAAATAGTTTTGGTTCTGGAGTTTCACACGTGTGAACCAGGCCACAATGTTTTTATTTACTGTATTTTTTCAGTATGATGAAGTGTCAAACTTCATACCCTTCAAAATGAGACCATTTTGATGTATTTTGGTCATATAAGCCATTTTTAGCTATTTTTCCTATATAGGGAATATCTAGGGTCAAGTACCTTCTAGAGAGAGGAGAGAGAGTCATCTTTCTCATCCATAAATAGTAGGGAAGTCATGGAGAACAGGTTGGAGAAACCTTTTGTATGCTTCATTGAGATCAATAGATCATTGTCATTGTTTCTTCCTCCATTGAGAGCATTGTTGTGTGTATTGTCTTCAAGCTATTGTGTATGATCTTAGGTGCTTTCCAAAAGTGGTAGGCTGATGTATTATGGACTGTATAATGCTATTTTGGGCCGCACTTGATGTTTATGGAAGTTTCCATTTGTGATAAATGCTTTTTGATCAAGTTCTTTGCATTCTAGGTAGCATAGAATGTGTTGCCAATTCCTAGCTTATGTAGTTTGGAGTGCAAGCATTCAAGCCAATGATCTTGGAGTTTAGATCCACTTAGGATCTGTATTTTTCACAAGGACTGCACAAGTAGTACACAACTGAGGTACGGGAAAACTCACCTTCGAGAACAGAGAACAGGTTGTAAAGGTTGATCCAACCACATGGGCGATGAAACCTATTGCACCCAAGGCTGATGACGGATCATCTACAACAGATCACATGATTGATCGCCCGAGGCCAACCAAGGGAGGTCACTATGATACAGAGACAGATGTCGTAAGATAAACAAATGCATTAGCAACTATTGACTATCGAACATGTCAATATGAATCAGATCCGGAACCCAGTACATCTTCACCCAAATGCTTTTCTTACCTCTTTTGATGAACCAACTTGTGTAGGTGAAGCAATTCAAAAGAAGGAATGGATCCAAGCCATGGATCATGAGCATCAAGCACTCATCAAAAGCAACACATGGAGGTTGTTAAAGCTTCCAAAGGACAAGAAGGCAATTGGTTGTAAGTGGATCTTCAAGATCAAGACAAATCAAGATGGATCAATCAACAAGTACAAGGCAAGGTTGGTGGCAAAGGGGTATGCTCAAGAATATGGTATTGACTATGATGAGACCTTTGCACCCGTGGCAAAGATGGTAACTATTCGAATCCTAATCTCTCTTGCAACTCTTTATGATTGGGATATGTGGCAAATGGATGTTACTAATGCCTTCTTGAATGGTGATCTTGAAGAAGATATTTACATGGAGCAACCCGAGGGCTATGTTTCACATGATGAGCCTAATCATGTGTGCTATCTCCAAAAGAGTTTGTATGGGCTAAAGCAAGCACCAAGGAGTTGGTATGCTAAGCTCAATTCCTTCTTACTTTCTCAAAACTTTGTTATGAGTGAGTATGATCATTCTCTCTACTTTAGATTGAATGAAAATGATATCACTTTACTTTTGATCTATGTTGATGACATTATCTTAAGTGGTGGTAACAATCTAGATATAGATGAAATCAAGATGGCACTCAAAAGAGAGTTTGAAATTCAAGATCTTGGTAAACTTCATTATATCTTAGGAATAGAGATTATTAGAACTTCTAAATCTACATTCATATGTCAAGAAAAGTATGTTAACTCTATTCTAAAAAGGTTTCATATGGAAGATTGTAAAGTTGTTTCTACTCCTATGGAATCAAATGTAAAGCTAACTACAAGAAGTAATGAAAGATCCTTCAAGGACATTACTCTCTATAGAAAGCTAATAGGATCTCTTATATGGTTAACCATCACAAGACCTGATCTAAGCTTTGTGGTTGGTAAACTAAGTCAATTTATGCAAGATCCTAGTGAGGCTCATTGGAAGCTAGGAAAGAGAGTACTTAGATACATCTCGGGATCTAGAGATTTTGGCATCTTGTATGGAGGTACTACACCTAACCTTTGTGGATTTTCAGATTCAGATTTTGCAGGTGATCAAATGGATAGGAAGTCAACAAGTGCCTTTGCAATCTATCTTGGAGATGGAGTGGTCTCATGGCTATCAAAGAAGCAACCAACTATCTCTCTATCTTCCACCGAAGCCGAGTACAAGGCATTAACAACATGCACCAAGGAGATTCTTTGGATCAAGAGGATGTTATTGGATCTTCACTTGCTGGAACCAGAGAAGACTCCAATCATACTTTGTGATAACCTTTCAGCCCAAAGCTTGGCAAGCAATCCTGTTTTTCATGCAAGGAGCAAGCACATTGAGATTGCTCACCATTTTGTGAGAGATCAAGTCATTGCCAAAGAGGTGGAGCTTCAACATGTCTCTTCAAAGGAGTGTGTGGCTGATATCTTCACCAAACCATTGGGAAAGGACCTATATTTAATGCATAGATCTAATCTTGGAATGTGCTCAAAGACTATGTTGAAACTAGCATCCAATGTTGAAGAGGGAGTGTGAAAATTGTCAACATTTCCTAGCTAGTTTGAGGCCTAAATTGGCTAAAATTGTAAATAGTTTTGGTTCTGGAGTTTCACACGTGTGAACCAGGCCACAATGTTTTTATTTACTGTATTTTTTCAGTATGATGAAGTGTCAAACTTCATACCCTTCAAAATGAGACCATTTTGATGTATTTTGGTCATATAAGCCATTTTTAGCTATTTTTCCTATATAGGGAATATCTAGGGTCAAGTACCTTCTAGAGAGAGGAGAGAGAGTCATCTTCCTCATCCATAAATAGTAGGGAAGTCGTGGAGAACAGGTTGGAGAAACCTTTTGTATGCTTCATTGAGATCAATAGATCATTGTCATTGTTTCTTCCTCCATTGAGAGCATTCTTGTGTGTATTGTCTTCAAGCTATTGTGTATGATCTTAGGTGCTTTCCAAAAGTTGTAGGCTGATGTATTATGGACTGTATGCTATTTTGGGCCGCACTTGATGTTTATGGAAGTTTCAATTTGTGATAAATACTTTTTGATCAAGTTCTTTGCATTCTAGGTAGCATAGAATGTGTTGCCAATTCCTAGCTTATGTAGTTTGGAGTGCAAGCATTCAAGCCAATGATCTTGGAGTTTAGATCCACTTAGGATCTGTATTTTTCACAAGGACTGCACAAGTAGTACACAACTGAGGTACGGGAAAACTCACCTTCGAGAACAGAGAACAGGTTGTAAAGGTTGATCCAACCACATGGGCGATGAAACCTATTGTACCCAAGGCTGATGACGGATCATCTACAACAGATCACATGATTGATCGCCCGAGGCCAACCAAGGGAGGTCACTATGATACAGAGACAGATGTCGTAAGATAAACAAATGCATTAGCAACTATTGACTATCGAACATGTCAATATGAATCAGATCCGGAACCCAGTACATCTTCACCCAAATGTTACACTATGGACACACCAATCACATTTGGGGTGAATATGATAAACGTAGCATGGCTGTCAGCGGAACCTATTGAAAACCCAGTGGATGATGATCTAGTCCCTTGGCAACATGCTCTAACTTATAATAAGAAAATTGAGCTGACTGATGAGCAGGTCCTACACCACATGGATCCAAATTCATACGAAACCAAGAAAGTACCAGCTCAACCACTGCAAAAGTTTGCTATGCAAAAGTCTCAAGAATCGATCCACCCAAGGCACCTGCGAATAAGAAGAATCAGTTGAAGCAACGCTACAACTAGGTGATCTGATGGAGTGATCTACCCAAAGAGGTGATAGCTATAGTGGATATTGATATTCGTAACCATGAGACGAATGTCACGACAGCCTTGATGAGAGACAACAAGGATGAACCCACCAAAATGACAAAAAAAGACAAAAATAAGGTGTTGGATTCCTTGAAGTCAATCAAGATAGACTCAGATACAACGTCATCTTCTACACAGGTGACAAAAAACCAGAACATAACCAGTCGGGCTAAGATCAATATGCTGAAGGAAGAAACTTAATGAGCACCATTTCACGACTTGCCTGAGACTTTCAAGAATTATACCTTGGACGATGTGGCAATCATGATGCCGCAAGCCCAGAAAAAACTTGATCAAATTCAGGCACCAGCGGAACAAGTCTTCGAGGGACCTACGCGAACATAGCCGATGAAGTTTGTCGAGCCAGGTGAAGAAGAAAAGATAGTGTATGTGGGAGAGCAGTTAACACCCACACAATTCAAGAGACTACGATCGTTGTTGGTGGAATATAAAGACTGTTTTGCCTAAAGTTATAGTAACCTGAAGGGCGTTCCACCAACAGTAGTCCAACACACCATACTCTTGGTGGACGGAGCAGTCTCCAAGGTAAGCCGTTATTACCGTTGCAACCCGAATTATACTGAGCTGATCAAGCAGGAGTTGCAGAAGCTGATGGATGCAAATCTCATCTATGAAATCGAGCACACGTAATGGATATCACCGATAGTTATAGTATCCAAGAAGAACGACAAAATGACAATTTATGTGAATCTGAAGGTGCTAAATGCTGTCACCAAAAAAGATCATTTTCTTTTACCATTTACAGAAAGTGTTCTTGATAGAGTAGCTGGTGCCAAAGCCTACATTTTTCTAGATGGTTTCAATGGCTACAACCAGGCGAAGATAGCCCTCAGGACCAGCACAAGACAACATTTGCCACAAAATGGGGAACCTATGCCTATAAAGTAACGCCATTCAGACTTTGCAATGCCCCAAGCACCTTCCAGCGAGTCATGTAGGCGGCATTCAAATATTATCTACAAAAATTTCTGGAAATTTTCTTGGACAATCTGTGTATGCATGGACTAGACTCAGAACACTTATCCAATTTGGAGAAAGTGTTACAGAAATGCCGCGACTACCAGATCTCCTCGAATCCAGAAAAATGTTAATTTTGGGTGACACATGGCCTGATTCTCGGCTATATAGTAAGACACGGGATCTCCATAGATCTATCAAAGATCAGGATCATTGTTGATCTACCACCACCGGGAACGATCCACGAAGTCTACATCTTCATGGGTCATGCTAACTATTATAGGATCTTCATTCTTGTTTTTGCGGAGTTAGCCCGACCAATCTACAAACTCACCACGGATCCACATTGGAACAAGGAAGCCCTAAAGGCCTTTCAGAAGCTTAAGGATGCATTGGTTTTAGCACCAATCTTACGGCCACCCAATTGGTCTATTGATTTCACGTGCATACGGACGCATCAAAGTATGCAGTTGGAGCAGTCTTAACCCAACAAGTTGAACACAAAAAGAAATTTCCAATCTGATTTGCAAGCCCACAATTCTGTGATACCAAAATGAATTATTCGACCACAGAACGAGAAGCACTAAAAATGATCTATGCAGCTAAGAAATTTTCTCACTACCTGATGGCCACACATTTTGCTTTATATATGGACCATCAACCGTTGCTGTATCTCGTTAATGAAACTTGCAACACCGAAAAAATCACCAGATGGCTACTTATGTTGTTGGAATTTGATTTTCGGATAGTAGTTCACAAGGGAAAACAACACTACATGGCTAATCATGTGTCACGAATCAAGGGGAAGGAGATTGCAACCCAACCCGACGATGAGCTGGCAGATGCTGTCTTATTTTACGTGGACACAGTACCCGAATGGACTGTCGACATTGTTGAATATCTAATGTGGGGCCAACCAAACAAATTACTACCAAAGGCAAAATAGCAGAAATGGATCTTGAAGGCTAGACCTTATAAGTTGATTGCCAACCAGTTGTATCAAAGAGGACCAGACGGAATTCTTCGGCAGTGTATTCTTCCTCATGAGGCCACCCAGATCATTTCACTTTCAAATGAAGGCATGGGTGGAGGCCATTTTGCATCCGACATTATAGTTCGCAAGATCCTACAATCAGGATGTTGGTGGCCAACGATTCATAAGAATACGGAGGAATACATGAAAAAGTGTGATGTGTGCCAAAGGGCAAGGAGACCAACGAGATTGAATTATGACCTACTGCATCTGGTCTTAGCCCAAGCACCATTCAAAAAGTGGGAATTGGATTACATCGGTCCAATTCACCCTGCAGCAAGGAGTTCCTAGGCTCAATACATAATCGTAGCCACAGACTACCTCACCAAGTGGGTCGAAGCCAAGGCAATAAGAGTAGTTGATGCTAGGACCACTGCCAAGTTCCTTTATGAAAATATCATTGTGCGCTTTGGATGCCTGTGGAGCTAGTCAGCGATCGCGGAAACCATTTCATCAATGAGACCATCAAGGTCCTGTTGGAGGAATTCTTCCTGATCCACAAAGTACGTCTTATTATCCTCATGGTAATGGGCAAGCACAATCATCCAATAAGATCATGTGTAGTGTGCTCACAAAAATTGTTGAAGCTAGCAGATCAGATTGGGAACATAAGTTGCATGCTGCTCTGTGGGCATTTAGAAGGATTGCTACCACGCAACATCTTAATGAGTCCAAATCTCTACAACTACGCCACGAAGCTCTACATAAACTCTGTGAAACACGCTTACTAGCTGTGTATGCACTGGCAGCTAAAAAGGAAAGACACAAGGCATGGCATGATCACAGGTTACAAAAGAAGGATCTTTGTTCCGGAGATCTGGTCCTGATGTATAAAACCAAGGCGATCAAAGTTAAAATTCACATGCAAAGGTCCTTATCAGATCAAGGAAATTCTTAATCATGAAGCCGTGAATTTGAAAAAGCTAGATGGGACACCATTTGATACACCCATCAACGGTAGCCGGTTGCACAAGTACTGGCCACCACAGTGAGATAGATCCAGATTGGTGAGAGCACATTACAAAAAGCTAATTTGCTAAACCATCACCACTAGATCTAGGAAGATCAAGCTAAATCAAGCTAGATCCATCAAGATTCGGCCAGATCTGGTAAGATCGGAAAAATCTAACAGAATCCAAGAAGGATCCAGATCCAGATGGGATAAAAAAAAAAGCAAATCATCAGATTATTCCAATAAGTCCTCTAAATTTGCAGATCAGAGACCTCGATCTTAGTAACTATGGCAAATTAAAGGGCAAAATTCACCAAAGATTGATGAATATATTACAACTATCCATCAAAACTTCCAGAGAACTACCAACAGTCAGATCAAGCCTGGATGAAGCTGATTACCAGTTTACAAAAGTTAAAAATCAGAAAATCTCGAGATCTCATCAAAAAACACTCTAAAAGAGTAGTTTTTTCATGATTTTTGGAGATCCCCTAGGAGATAGCTCTTGAAAGTTAGACAGTTACCAGATCTGATCCAGATGCATCCATGAAAATCTCTACGAGAGTTCCTGATGGAGGAATCATCATTTTTGAGTGTGTGCGAGGGTTCCTAGAAGCTTAATTTTTAGAACCGTCGCAGAGCATCAAGATCATCTTACGAACCATCGCAAGGTGCCTAAATGGAATCAAAGTAGTGAAATTAGCCTGTCTACATGGTCTGATTTTGAAAATCCGATCATAGAAGCAAGTTGTGTGAGAGATCACTTCCTACAAGAGTTGAACCCTCACAAATAGTCTGAACCCTGGCAGAACCTTTGCATAGCAATCAAATCACCTTCTGAACTCTTGCAGACTTCTCTGAGGTCTTAGAATTTTGTGAAGAAGGTGTCTGCCAAAATTTGGGTGGAACTGAGCAAGGGAAAGTGGATTTCACCTAATACGCACTCTAAATTCCGCTATATAAGGGCTGAATTTGAGTCATTTGTCACCTTTGCTAGCGAAGCTCTGCCGAACTTCACACTAAAACTACCAAGTTCTCCATTTGCAACCAAACTTCCTACCAACTATCATCTGCTCATACTGAACACCGATCTGCGCTCTGAACTAGACTTTTGTCATCCAACACTTGTTATTCACAGTTTTCTGTCGTTTCCACACCTTTTTACTCTTTTCACCATTTTTTCTACTTTTTCGTCCTTTTATTATCACTGCTAACATGGCCTCCTCACCCTCTGAAGACTCTGGGACCAAACAGGTGATCCAACGTGAAATCCCCAAGGCCACACAGATTTGGCCCTTACCCTTTAACGCTCTAATCCAACCATGGCTACAGACAGCCGACCCACTTCTAGAGGCAATTAAGCGATGCTTTTTCATTCTGAGATTAACATGGGCCTCGCCCCTCATGCTTACGCCACCTAGGATGAGCAAAAGACACGTTTCCACTTCCTATACCAAGGTACCACGTACAAGGTCAGGATTAACGCAGACTCGATGGTCACCATTGGCATTATGTCCGGTGATCATTTGCCCATCTCCCATCGCCACGCCAAAACTCTGATCAAACCTTTCGTCATCCAAACTGCACCAGAAATCCCAATCCAGACTAACAATGATTACCTGATAGATGTTATCATGGAACCCGTCATTCAGACAGCTACGCATCGGTTGAATAACTTTTTGGTTATCTCAACATTTTGCAAGGACAGAATCCAGTCTAAGCTGCTGAATCAGATAGTGGCATCCTTTCTGGAATTCCGTGGCCCTCAATTGTGCCATACGACTGGCATAGCTTTCTTATTCGTGAACTGATCAGCTCCATCAAACCCAACATCCGTGAGCGTATCACAGCAGACCCCCTGTTGTGTAACTTCGTCTCCTATCTTTGTTCCATTATCCACTACTTCGTCCATCACCATCGCATCCTCGATTACTACTACCACCACTGTTGCTTCCATTTCATTCAATCCTTCTGATTCTCAATTGTTTCCCGACAGTCTGGCGTGGATGCAAGTCATCAATTTTTCACCCCCATCTTTGCCTTCTCCCATACTCCACACCACCCTTCAGTTCCTCTCTATTCCTTCCATTCTCTCGTTTGGACAAGCCGTCCTCACCCCCGTTTTCACAGTTGCTTCTCAAACCCCACCTGCTTTGCGAACAAAGGTTGCCGAGGGCAACCAACCATTGCCTGATGACGCATTTGTCCAAACAGCTTTCGTACCATCGCCAGATCGGACTGGTCCCACCATCCCAGATGGCATCAGGTCCAACGAGAACCTGATAGAAGATGATGACGACGGAACTCCATAAGTCGTCGGGGCCGCTACAATACAAGCCCCTATCAATGCCACCATATTGGCTGCTCCCACAAACTTAACGACGACATACCAGACTCTGGGCAAATACATCTTGGATGCGGTAGCGGCCAAAGCTATCTTGGAAAGAAGGGTATTACACCTGCTAACAAGCAACACACAGCTGCGAGCAGAACTCACCAAGCTGTAGCATGAGCTGATTTTGGCTCAGAAACATGAACAAATAGGGCACCAGGAGATCACCAAGCTGCAACAGAAGGAGGAGGGCCTCAATAATTATATCCAAAGCCTCTCCAAAGCGCTGATAGAGGCCTCCACGAAGGTGCGAGAGCTTCAATCCGAAGCGTCCCAATGGCTTGCTCCCATCCACACGCAACTAAACCTTTTGGAAGTAGAGAATACGCGCTTGGAGACGGAGGTCAAAGCCCTACAAGATGAAAAGCTCGTTTGGTTAGCTCAACCTGCACCAACCTCAAGGCCACTATCTCAATCAGAAATGAATCTTCTTCGACGTCAGGTGCAGGTTTATAGCCAAACCTTAAATAGCTACTAGGCAGAGTTCAATAAATATCAGACAAGCGCAACTCACGAGCTCGCTCAGGCCAAGCAAGCCCTCAAGGCTTGTCAAAAATTCATGGAAATGAAGGCCCAGCTCACCCCCTGGGTAGTTTCACCACCACCTATTTCTGACTCTGCACAGGCCGGTACAAGCCAAGACCAAGGCCAGCAGGTAGCAAGGGGATATAACCAAGATCAAGGGTCCGAAGGCCAAGACCAATGACAAACGGATACGGCTGCTGAGACGTGAGACCAGGGCCAAGGCGCAGATACCAAACAAAGCCAAGCCACATCAGCCAGGCCTTCCAAAGACCAAAGTCCGTGGAGGAGAAAATAAACGAATTCCTATCAAAGTATCCCCACGAGTCATCAAGAGACGGCTGGCAGATATTGTTTTCAGCTCAAACAATAAAGGGCAGAAAATTGCAAGCATTAATCGCCCTCTAACCACAACCAAAGAATAAAATTGACTTGGGCCTTGGAATTAAAATAAAACTAGAGGCCCAAAGTCATTTTTAAACTTAGAGATCACTTTTTAGAGTTGGGTCCAAATGGGGACTCACATGAATCTTGTAAAGTTTAATGTACTTTTTATGGACCCTTGGATCAAGTTGGGTCCAATATGAATGGATAGGATCAATGTGATTATTAGCCAATAGGCATTAGAGGAGTTCTAAATCCAAAAAAAACCCTTTGTAAAGAATCTTTTTATATTTTTTTTTCAGTTTTTTCTTAACATGGACCAATCAAAACACTCAAATTTGAAATCTATGTAACATAACTTTTTGAGTCCACATTTTCATTCCGCACTAAAACTGGCATAACTTTTTAGTGGTAAGTCCAAATTTAGCGGAGTTTGGTGCATTGGAAAGCACTCGACAAGGGCTTTCCAATGATATGTTAGTTGAAATACTTTTATGCCACGATTAAAAAGTTATGGCAAGTCAAATGTATTAGTCCTATAATAATTTAATAATATAAACTACATCTTGCACGGATTCTTAAAGGGTCTTTTTTGGAGCTCAAAACTCTAATGATTGAGGGGCAAGGGCCTTTCCCATTTTATAAAAAGGCACCGTTTGTACACTATTTGCATGCTTAATAGAGAGGAGGTTGAGAGCTCAAGCATCCTCATTTGCTAATCACTCTTGCTTATGCTATTGTTGGGATTGCTTGTTATTTTCATTTCTTCCATGCTTTTTGTTTGTGATTAGTTAAGGTTTCTCCATAAGCAATGACATTGAGCATTTGAGCTAACCTCCATCTCATTTCTCTCTCTCTCTTTCTCTCTTCTCTTCTCTCTTCCTCTTCTTTTCTACCCCTTCCCTTCACCCAAAACCATTAAGAATGTTAGTGTAGAGGAGTAGAGTTAAGGGAGAGTAGTGTTAGTGGTGAATAGAGTTAAGGGAGAAAGTAGGAAACTAACTAGAAATAGCATCTATGCATAGTTAGGTACCTATCCAGTGATCTAACCCTTGTTGACAGACAGGAGGGCTATACTACGCAAGATCTTCGACCCTACACAAACTTCGCTTGAAAAGATCAGCAGGATGCTGAAATTTTACAACAAAAAGCTGAGAAGCTTCTCTTTTGGAAGGGCGCCAACATACAAGCTTGCTACAGATCCGGTAGTTCTGATACCATGTTAGAAATCCATAAATCATAATATGGATGTATAGACTAGGATTCAAACCCATGATCTCCCTCATACCGGATGGGATGCTCTACCACTGAGCTATCTGTCCTGTTTGATAGTTCTCTCTAGAGTGTGGATTGATATTCCAACAGTCATTTGGAGTCAAGCTCTTGCAACAGTGGATTGTACAACAAGCTATATGTGTCAACGAGATAATCAATCCGAATTGGGCAAAATTTTCAGACTCGATCAAACTTTGGATACACTGATCACTTTTCCATTGAATATGATGAACTTATCTTGGACATCAACTGATCCAATTCTAGATTTGATTGAAGATGATCTAATACATGTTAGTCATGCCTTGACTTATGATGGAGATGCAAAACTTAAAATCAGAAAAAGTCCAGCATTATATGGCCAAGCATTTTAAACACTATACTTTGGATGATGTCTTGATTATGTTCGCAAAAGCTCATCATGAACCAGAAGAGCAAGAGCCAGACATGAAGGATGTTTATGATGGACCAGCCAGGACTCACAACCAATGAATCTTGCTAAACCAGGAGAACTCAAAAAAATTGTTCAAGTTGGAGCACAACGTACTCCCTAGCAATTTCAAGCGTTCCAGAAGTTATTGATCAAGTACCAAGATTGTTTTGCTTGGACGTACAAGGATCTCAAAGGAATTGCTACTTTGGTTATTGAGCATACAATACCCTAATGCCTGATGCAATTCCAATGGTCACAAAATTTTTGTGAAAAATACAGATCCTAAGTGGATCTAAACTCCAAGATCATTGGCTTGAATGCTTGCACTCCAAACTACATAAGCTAGGAATTGGCAACACATTCTATGCTACCTAGAATGCAAAGAACTTGATCAAAAAGCATTTATCACAAATGGAAACTTCCATAAACATCAAGTGCGGCCCAAAATAGCATTATACAGTCCATAATACATCAGCCTACCACTTTTGGAAAGCACCTAAGATCATACACAATAGCTTGAAGACAATACACACAACAATGCTCTCAATGGAGGAAGAAACAATGACAATGATCTATTGATCTCAATGAAGCATACAAAAGGTTTCTCCAACCTGTTCTCCACGACTTCCCTACTATTTATGGATGAGAAAGATGACTCTCTCTCCTCTCTCTAGAAGGTACTTGACCCTAGATATTCCCTATATAGAAAAAATAGCTAAAAATGGCTTATATGACCAAAATACATCAAAATGGTCTCATTTTGAAGGGTATGAAGTTTGACACTTCATCATACTGAAAAAATACAGTAAATAAAAACATTGTGGCCTGGTTCACACGTGTGAAACTCCAGAACCAAAACTATTTACAATTTTAGCCAATTTAGGCCTCAAACTAGCTAGGAAATGTTGACAATTTTCACACTCCCTCTTCAACATTGGATGCTAGTTTCAACATAGTCTTTGAGCACATTCCAAGATTAGATCTATGCATTAAATATAGGTCCTTTCCCAATGGTTTGGTGAAGATATCAGCCACACACTCCTTTGAAGAGACATGTTGAAGCTCCACCTCTTTGGCAATGACTTGATCTCTCACAAAATGGTGAGCAATCTCAATGTGCTTGCTCCTTGCATGAAAAACAGGATTGCTTGCCAAGCTTTGGGCTGAAAGGTTATCACAAAGTACGATTGGATTCTTCTCTGGTTCCAGCAAGTGAAGATCCAATAACATCCTCTTGATCCAAAGAATCTCCTTGGTGCATGTTGTTAATGCCTTGTACTCGGCTTCGGTGGAAGATAGAGAGATAGTTGGTTGCTTCTTTGATAGCCATGAGACCACTCCATCTCCAAGATAGATTGCAAAGGCACTTGTTGACTTCCTATCCATTTGATCACCTGCAAAATCTGAATCTGAAAATCCACAAAGGTTAGGTGTAGTACCTCCATACAAGATGCCAAAATCTCTAGATCCCGAGATGTATCTAAGTACTCTCTTTCCTAGCTTCCAATGAGCCTCACTAGGATCTTGCATAAATTGACTTAGTTTACCAACCACAAAGCTTAGATCAGGTCTTGTGATGGTTAACCATATAAGAGATCCTATTAGCTTTCTATAGAGAGTAATGTCCTTGAAGGATCTTTCATTACTTCTTGTAGTTAGCTTTACATTTGATTCCATAGGAGTAGAAACAACTTTACAATCTTCCATATGAAACCTTTTTAGAATAGAGTTAACATACTTTTCTTGACATATGAATGTAGATTTAGAAGTTCTAATAATCTCTATTCCTAAGATATAATGAAGTTTACCAAGATCTTGAATTTCAAACTCTCTTTTGAGTGCCATCTTGATTTCATCTATATCTAGATTGTTACCACCACTTAAGATAATGTCATCAACATAGATCAAAAGTAAAGTGATATCATTTTCATTCAATCTAAAGTAGAGAGAATGATCATACTCACTCATGACAAAGTTTTGAGAAAGTAAGAAGGAATTGAGCTTAGCATACCAACTCCTTGGTGCTTGCTTTAGCCCATACAAACTCTTTTGGAGATAGCACACATGATTAGGCTCATCATGTGAAACATAGCCCTCGGGTTGCTCCATGTAAATATCTTCTTCAAGATCACCATTCAAGAAGGCATTAGTAACATCCATTTGCCACATATCCCAATCATAAAGAGTTGCAAGAGAGATTAGGATTCGAATAGTTACCATCTTTGCCACGGGTGCAAAGGTCTCATCATAGTCAATACCATATTCTTGAGCATACCCCTTTGCCACCAACCTTGCCTTGTACTTGTTGATTGATCCATCTTGATTTGTCTTGATCTTGAAGATCCACTTACAACCAATTGCCTTCTTGTCCTTTGGAAGCTTTACCAACCTCCATGTGTTGCTTTTGATGAGTGCTTGATGCTCATGATCCATGGCTTGGATCCATTCCTTCTTTTGAATTGCTTCACCTACACAAGTTGGTTCATCAAAAGAGGTAAGAAAAGCAAAGTTAGAGTTGTCCACCACTTGCTTTCCTTTTTCATCATAGGTTAGCCTTGATGGCTTAGCCCTTTGCCTTTGAGTCTTCCTTGAAGTTTGCTTTGGAGTGGCATCTCCATCTTCATCCAAGACATCTTGCACATCATGATGATTAGTATGCACATCAACATCAACATCAACAACATTGGAAACATTCTCTTCATGAAAGATGACATCCCTACTTATGACAACTTTCTTTGTAGAAGGAATGTACACTTTGTAAGCCTTGCTTACTTCACTATAGCCAACAAACACACCCTTCTTTGATGAAGGATCTTCTTTAGTTCTATCATCAAGTGTGATATTGACAAAACATGTACATCCAAAGATCCTACAATGCTTGACACTCGGCCTTCTACCATAAAGAACCTCATGAGGAGTTTTACCATCCAAGGAAGCACTTGTCCATCTATTACATAGATAGTTAGCACATGCTAAAGCTTCCCCCCAAAAAGACTTAGCAAGATTAGCATGTAGTCTCATTGCCTTGGCACATTCACAAAGGGTTCTATTCTTCCTCTCGGCCACTCCATTCTGTTGTGGAGTCCTAGGACTAGACATCTCCCTCTTAATCCCATGTGCTATACAAAAGTCTTTGAACCTATTTGAGGTGTATTCCCCTCCATTATCAGATCTTAAGCATTTGATCTTTGTATTGAATTGGTTTTCCATTTCATTCTTGAACTTGACAAATGCAGCAAACACTTCATCCTTACTTTTAAGAAGATAGATCCAAGTATACCTACTAAAGTCATCAATGAAAGTTGCATACATCTTTGCCCCACCATTGCTAGTTGTACTAGAAGAATGAATATCAGAATGCACAAGTTGAAAAGCTTCTTTAGATCTAGAAGTAGATCTAGAATAAGCAAGTCTATGAGATTTGGACAAGGCACAATGTTCACAAACACTATTGTTTGCAACAAGACTTTTAGGGAGACCAAGAACAAGCTCTTTCTTTGCCATTACCTCCAAAGATTTGAAGTTGGGATGGCCCAACCTCTTGTGCCAAACTTCTTGGTTTGTCAATTGCTCCCTAGTCATACATCCTTCATGATTAGAGATCACACATGCATCAAGCTTGAAAAGTTTACCATGCCTCCTACCTTGAGCAATCAAGGATCCACATTTACTTATCAAACATGCATCTCCAATGAACTCCACATCAAGTCCTTTGTCAATCATTTGACTTACACTAAGCAAATTCTTAGTGATTGAAGGAATGTACAAAACATTTTCAAGATTTGCTTTCCTATTTGTTGAAAGGGAAATAGGAATAGTGCCTATGCCTTTGATGTCATTTGCAGTGTAGATGATGTTACCTTCTCCCTCATAAGACAATAAGGATGTAAAGTATTCCTTATGTCTTGTCATGTGAGATGAGGCTCCACTATCAATCCACCAAGGATCATTATCATCTATGTTGGCTAACAAACTTGAAGTCATAACAAGTGATTCACATGTGTTATGTTCTTCCTCATCTATTGTAAGATTTCCTTGCCTCTCTCCTTGCTCTCTTTTCTTCTTATAACATTCATTTGCAAAATGACCTTTTATCCCACAATAAAAGCACTTGAACTTTGACTTATTGTTCTTAGTAGAAGAGGAAGAGGAAGAGTGATCATCATGATCAAAGTTACCACCTTTGGACCATTTCCCTTTGCCTTTACCTTTGCCCTTGAATTTGCCTTTTGTGAAGAAAGCCTCTTCACCTCCACCTTGCAAGGATGCACCATCAAGCTTTGATTGCAACCTATGTTCTTCAGCCAATAAGATTTCTTGCAAGTCAACCACACTTGGCAAGACTCTTTGAATGGCAAAACTTTGCACAAGGTTAGCATGTTCATTTAGCAAACCATTCAACATAACTTGGACTATTTCACCATCTTTTATGTTCTCATCAATGCATGCTAAATCATCACTTAGGGACTTAACTCTCAAGATAAATGCATGAGCACTTTCACCCTCTCTTTGCCTACTAGAAAATATTTGTCTCCTTAGGGTCAATACCCTAGATGTGGACTTTGATTCAAAGAGCTTCTTTAAGGCATTCCATGCCTCACTTGCACTTTGACACTTTCCAACTTCCTTGAGAAGTTCATTTGTAACATTCATTTTAATGATATGAAGAGCCCTTTTGGCCTTCTTATCAAACCTTTGTTGCTCTTGAAGTGTGAGAGGTCTCTCTTCAATTTCTGCAACTATGTCCATGAGTTCATTCAACTCAAGTAAGGACTCCATCCTCACTTTCCAAGTAGAGTAGTTTGATGAACTCAACCTTTCACTAGACTCTAGCATGATCCCACCATTGGAAGCCATGATTCTAATGTTTCTTCAACTTTTAGGTTTTGTCCTAAAGCACTTAGCACTCACTTTTCTCTCAACAAATGATAGATAAAGAGATCTATGAAGATTTAGGACCCTAAAACACTTCTATCTTGAACCTAGATGGTTTCCAAGCATAGAAAGGAAGATTGAAACACATGCAACACTTTGCACACACTAAGAATGGATTACAAAATCAAACCAACCTGAACACACTCTTGCTTAAGCTCTCAAACTTTCCAGCAAGTGACCAAATCAAGTTATGGTGTGAAGAGTTACTTGCATTCTTAGAAAATACCCAAAACTAGGATGCCAAGATTACCTAGTAATGAACAAACTTGATCAACATATGATCAACACACTAAGATATTGATTCAACCTGTAAAACCACATGTAAACCACACTTCTAAAAGTTTATAAACTCCAGCAAGTGATAAATACAAGATTTAGAGGTGAATGAATGAGCACACTTAGTGAATCACAAGACTAGCTTCACTATCTTGTCAAATCTTGGTGTTTAGATGTAGATCTAAGATCACTTCACATGAGAATGTTCCTCAACCTGTTAAGAACCTGAAAACACACTTGCATAATGGTTAACACCTTCCAGCAAATGCTCCAATCAAATTACATAAGGAGAGTTACTTACATGCTCAACAAAGTACACCAAAATTTATGCCAAAATTGATGACAATCTTTACAATATGCTCTTCACAATGGAGCTTGCAATATGTTCACCCAAAAAAGAGGATCTTTCATCCAAATGGGAGCTTTGCTCAGCCTTTAGGAGAATTACAACTCACTCAAAAGAGCATTTGTCATCCACTTAAGGAGAAGTTTCATCCACTTAAGGAGAGTGTTCATCCAAGAATAGAGATTGTCAACAATAGGATTGAAAAGAACATTGTTAGTATTGAATATGCACAAGCCTCACAATAACAAATAATTAGGTGTTATGATCTGATCCAAAATAGTTTCTTTTCAGCCTCTGATCTTCAATAGACCTGAAATATGCTTTTGATCCACAAGTTCAACTCACAAAACAAAGGTTAGTAAGATTTGATCAACAAAGCAATGCAAAATCATGCTAGAACTTGATCAAACATCCAAATATCACCAAAAATGGAATACTTACTGTAAATAGAAGCCAACCAGCTCTGATACCATGTGAAAAATACAGATCCTAAGTGGATCTAAACTCCAAGATCATTGGCTTGAATGCTTGCACTCCAAACTACATAAGCTAGGAATTGGCAACACATTCTATGCTACCTAGAATGCAAAGAACTTGATCAAAAAGCATTTATCACAAATGGAAACTTCCATAAACATCAAGTGCGGCCCAAAATAGCATTATACAGTCCATAATACATCAGCCTACCACTTTTGGAAATCACCTAAGATCATACACAATAGCTTGAAGACAATACACACAACAATGCTCTCAATGGAGGAAGAAACAATGACAATGATCTATTGATCTCAATGAAGCATACAAAAGGTTTCTCCAACCTGTTCTCCACGACTTCCCTACTATTTATGGATGAGGAAGATGACTCTCTCTCCTCTCTCTAGAAGGTACTTGACCCTAGATATTCCCTATATAGAAAAAATAGCTAAAAATGGCTTATATGACCAAAATACATCAAAATGGTCTCATTTTGAAGGGTATAAAGTTTGACACTTCATCATACTGAAAAAATACAGTAAATAAAAACATTGTGGCCTGGTTCACACGTGTGAAACTCCAGAACCAAAACTATTTACAATTTTAGCCAATTTAGGCCTCAAACTAGCTAGGAAATGTTGACAATTTTCACAATTTTATCGTTATAATCTGAATATTACGGATCTTATACAGAAAAAGCTACAAAGATTACTTGAAGCCGACTTTATTTACAAAATCAAACATGCAAAATGGATTCTCCAATTGTCGTTGTTTCTAAGAAGAATGGGAAGATGCAAATTTGTGTGAATCTCAAGGCTTTGAACAAAGTGAAGAAAAAGGATCACTTTTCGTACCCTATACTGAAAGCATATTGGACCGACTTGCTGGAGCCGAAGCATACAATTTTTTTGGATGGATTTAGTGGTTACAACCAAGTTAAGATCACACTTGCGGATCGCCATAAAACAACATTTGCAACAGACTGGCAATTCAAGCGTTACAGAAGTTATTGATCAAGTACCAAGATTGTTTTTCTTGGACATACAAGGATCTCAAAGGAGTTCCTACCTCGGTTATTGAGCATACAATACCCTGATGCCTGATGCAATTCCAATGGTCACAAATTTGTATCATTGTAATCCGAATACTATGGATCTCATAAAGAAAAAGCTACAAAGATTACTTGAAGCCGACTTTATCTACGCGAAATGGATTTCTCCAATTGTCATTGTTCCTAAGACAAATGGGAAGATGCAAATTTGTATGAATCTCAAGGCTTTGAACAAAGTGAAGAAAAAGGATCACTTTCCATTACCCTTTACTAAAAGCATATTGGATCGACTTGCTGGAGCCGAAGCATACAATTTTTTGGATGGATTTAGTGGTTACAACCAAGTTAAGATCGCACTTGCAGATCATCATAAAACAACATTTGCAACAGAATGGGAAACTTATGTCTCTAAAGTTATGCCATTTGGACTTTGCAATGCACCTAGTTCATTTCAAAGAGTCATGCAATTTGCCTTCAAAGACTACTTGCAGAAATTCCTTGAAATCTACTTGGATGATCTCGGAGTCCATAATGTCTATACTTTGTTGGGCCTCTACTCACCAGAACGGGGATCCACGAGCATGCCTTTTCTTGAAGAATCAATATGGATTTTATAACCATGGCTTTTAGCACCTGGGACTGAGGGCAAGTCCAAATTTTATATCACCTACCAGACTGCTACCCACAAGGTGCACGTGAATGAGAACCGCTCTTGCAGCCATAGGAATCACTTCTGGCAAACAGTGTGCAAAAAGTACAAAAAGGACCAAGAGTGGATCCTAATCTGATCCTCAAGATGGATTGGTTGTCAGATTACTTGATCTATCAATCTATTTTAGATTAAGATCAATCTAGATCAATTCTAGACACAAAATCCTAACAAGAACAATCATTAATTGAAGGTAAGTACAAATGTAGACAAATGGAGAGAATCACTCAAAATTGCTTCGAAAACCAAGATTGGTGTCTCACAATGATTATGGCCAAATGTGGCTCTATATATACAATAAGTGAGAGCTCATGGTACTGATCATCCCTCTGATCCCACGTGTGAAGGTGCTTTGTCATATGATGATTCATCATGCAAACCTTCTATTTTGAGCACTTTTGGTCCATTTTCCTTCTATATGGAGATCTACTTGGAAATCTTCTAGAAGTCAAAATTTGCCTACTTCAGCTTATTCCACACATGTGAGCTATCCTCTACACATGGGATATGACACCTAACCAAAATATTTGGCTCATGTAGATTGATGTCATGTGTCATATATCTAGAAAACTAGTTTTTGGCCATTTTAGCCACTAGAACTTGAATTAAATCATATGTACAACATATATGATTATGGTACATGACAAGTACACTAATTTCACACATGGGAACAGGCTCCACACATGTGTGTTTATCTATATACAAGATTTTTGGCCTCTACCAAGCTTATTTTTGCATTTTTCACAAACAGCCCTCCCCAAATCATAAGCACGCTAAGAGTATCTTCAAGCCCTTTATTGATACCACTGATGAGTTCTATTGGACCAATGAAAGCTATTTGATGGAATACATCTATTCCCTGGAAAATAATTTGAACAGTTCCATGATAGTTCTACAATTTTTGATTCATCCTTTCAGACAGATCAACAAGATCAAGCCGAAGTAGCACAAGATACCATCAGGGTCGCCCATGCAGTTCCATCACCAAAGCAGTTTGATGCTACTACACCAGATGGTTATGAAGAAGAGGATGTATTTGAGGAAGAAGATATACAACTGAAACCTCAAGGCAACCCAAGTCAAGCTTCTGGATCAGGATTACTTGTTGTTGTTGTTGCTACAGCACCAACTGTGGATTCTGGTGATATTATGAGTTTAGTTACTAACCTTGCGTGAGTGATCCAAACCATACAAGATGAAAAAACTGCAATGGACAAGCATATCTCGAAGTTATGTTGCCAGCCCTTACCAACTACGAGTGGATCCATATTATATGTCGATGCCACGTTGTAACAAATGGAAAAATTTAGGTGTGCCAATGAACAAAATCAATACCCATACTCCAAATTGGCCCATAATCCACCAGCGTTACAATTCGACAATTTTAGTTGATTTCCACCATGTCTTACAAGCTTATCAATAGGAATATATGTTCTTACTAGATCCAACAGTTAGGCAATTTATGTTGTTCACAAAAATCTTGACAATGTTGGCATCGGTCGCTACGTGATAGGATGATTGCTTTTCTACTTTGGCTTTCGATCCTAATAAACCGATGGCATCCGACAGTGTCCAAAATCAGCTGCCAATAGCAAGGTTGTACTATCGTGCCGCGATGATGGGTGGTTCATGGGAATCATTTACAGCATGGACTACGTCAATGTGGCTGGCCGGTGCAAATAAGTGCTTCCTATCGCACAATATTAATTTTAATACTGTCCGTCTTGAGTTCATGAAAAAGGTGCAGTACCATCTAATCAAAGTACGACGCAAGGTTAGTCAAATTCCGAAGTGAATAAATCTCCTGAGGTGTCATGGGACCGCCACCAGTTTTGGTAGTGGATATTGTTGAAGGGTTTGCCAAGACAAGCCTAACTCTAGTTAATAAGTGAGAGGGATTTGGCACCCTGTGTGTGTAAGTCCAATCCGATGATCACATAGTTATTTGATTAGTTACAAGTTAATAAAAGGACTTTAGGCCTTTTTGCAGGACTTTTAATGTCACAGGTCTAAATGTCAAGTTAGTGGATAAAGTTGGGGTTCCCACCAAATTTCAATTTCAAATTGGTTCCCTCCAATTATTGAATGGATTCCCACTCTTTTTTAAAATTTGAATAGTTAGGGAGGTAGGAACTAGCCAATAGGAATTGGGGCGCCCATCTCCTCAATTTCTTATATAAGTAACAATTTTGAATGATTGTACATGTTCTCTCTTTATTTTAATACAAGCAAATTGGCTCTCTTATGGATCGGATTTGTAAATGTCCTTGCTCTTTATAACTTTTTCTGCATCTCACATATTTTCTTTGTATAAGCTAATTGTTGGATATGAAGTTTATTGAAATTGCTATTTCTTATGTTTTTTGTGAGAGAGAAGGGAAGAGAGAGAAAGAGTAAGCTATCATCATTGTGGATTTAGTGTTAATGGATGTAGGGTTAATACTTAGTGTTAATGGATCTTAGAACTAATTGTGAATCATCCTTGCATGTTGGATTTGTTTTATGTTATCGCTCTCATGGGAGTTCACGAAAGAAAATTATTCGTGATATAGCAAGAGAAAGTCAAACAACGCGAAAGTCAAACGGCTCGAAGCGACGCAAAAATTTTCACGACACTTTTCGACTTTCACGTTCCAATGGATCAGGAAGATCATGCAAGTACCATGCACTACAGAACCCTGATCTGATTTGATGACATCAGTGGAAGAGCGTTAGGACATGCCTAATCCATTTTTCTGTTTATCCATGATTAGTTATAGATTGTTTAGTCTATCTGATCTGGTGTGCTACTTTGAATGTATAAGATACATGCAATAGCAAATAGACAATACACAAAACACAGAATAGGAGTCCGAGACAAGTTTTGTGAGCAGTATCCACAAAGATCCAAGAAGTCTGCTAGTAAGCAAGACATTACTCATGGGAGAACATCGCTTCTCTCACACCAACGCGTTGTGTGGGTCTGCCATACAACGTTCAAAAAGCGAGAGGATCAATAGATGATATTGTAGCTATTACGCACATATCACTCTTAATTTTGTCTGATCTTAAATGAATTATTGTCTGCTATCTCTTGTGCATCTTACTCACCTGTATTATCTATTCTGCACATTGGTTCAGTTTTGTTGAATGCTATACTAATCTAAAACATAGGTCAAGAGCGTCTGTCTACATTCTGGATGACTATAGGAATGATATAGCCGACAATGACCAGCAATCATATCTGAAATTCATCTGAATTGTTGTTTGTTCGCGATTAATTTGATTTCGCTTCAGCACCCATGATCTGTACAATCCTCGATTCATCAGGATCTAACTTCCTGGCATGGAAGGCTAAGACCTCGCTAATACTAAAGGGAGAAAAATTATTTCCCTAGGTAGATGGCACCGAGGAGATGCCTACAACAACAGACAAGGAGCTACGCGAATGGAGGGAGAAGAATGACAAGGCAGTAGTCATGTTATCTTCATCCATCGAGGATAGTCTCTGGCTACAATCTCGAAAGCAAAGGAGCTGTGGGATATTGTCGTACTATACCAACAAGGTTAATATAGATTTTGTAGTAAATAATGTTGTTCCCACAGAGGACAACGTTAGAAAGTTATGTATTTGATACAATTATGACAAGTGGTTTCGAGTGTTATTCTAGTTGTCAACAGACATTAGAAAGTAACCAGTATTACTTGTGTTTGGGGTGTGTAATGTTAATAATTTTAGAACATCAATCTGGCCTGTATCAAATCGAATGAAATGCGTTTTACATATGAGATGTTATCAGAGTAGTACGGTAGTACTACACTCCGGATGATTAAGGTGTCAACAGAGAGTCGAGAAATGTTCGATGTATTTGTTGTTGTGCAGACAATTAATTAATCGTGTTCGCGAACTGTTCGTTTCTAGACAGAAGTCCTCAACAAATTAAGTCCAAGGTTATGGTTAAAAAACACAAATAGTTCTAGAGCACATTAGAATCTTATGTCAGTTACAATCAGGAACACAGATCAAAGACTCAATTCTTCGGACAGGGACTGTCATCTCATATGTATACATACAGTTTTATTCAATGATCGTGCTATATTGTACCAAAGGTAGACGTTATTCAAGTGCTGAAAAGAAAGTATTCGCAACAGACGAATAAGATGATTTTAAGACAGTTCTTTAGAGCATGTTTTACGGATACACAACAAATGACTGTAATGCGCTAGAGAGTCTATCTGATCAGAGAGTAATTCATGTAATGCGTTAGAGATTGCTAGTAGACTCAGGATCACTCACACTCAACAGCGCGGACAACGAAGATAAGCGAGAATAACTCTCAGCACTCTATTCACTTCTTCAACCTCTTACATATGCATAAACTCTTCTCTCTCGATGCTCGAGACTGAAGTTTGAGATCAATATATGTTCTACGGGGCGAACTGGAGGGTTTGTTCCTTCTGCTGTCTTCCTGCAACAACATTGTGATGACTCTTGATAGAGTTAGCTCTGGGTGTGTCGTGATGATCATCACTCGGTTGTCATATGAGCTTGGAAAGCTTGAAAGAAGTGTCATTATTGTGTCTTGATAGTCTATGACTGATCCGACAATGGCCATCTATTGCGGCAAGTTCTTGAACTGGTTGATGTGATTCTGAAGTGAATCACCATTTGTCATCTTGAGGGAGAAGAATCTCCATTTGAGGTGTATCTTAGAAGATATGTCACGCACATTGTACAATGTGTTCAAGATGTCCCAGACTTCTTTTGAGGTTTGAGCTTCAGACACATGGCCGATTTGTGTGTCTGAGATTTGCCATCCTTCAGCTTCCATTGAGATATTGCAGCGATATTTGCTTTGGGTCTTGCCTTTGCACCTGTGACAATATCATACAACTCCTTAGCCATTAGCACAATTTTCATCTTAATTTTCCACAGATGGTAGTTAGATCCATGAAGCTTGTTCATGATGTGACTGGCTTTGCTTTGACAATCCATGTGGAAGTTAGTCTAGGTGACAGTAATAACTATTAGTGACTTAAAAATGAAAATCTAATGTTATTTACAGAACAAGAAATCAATTATTCTATCAGGTGATAGAACCAGGTTCTGTGGGAAGCTTATCAAACTATAATTTGCACTCTGATACCATGCTGGGAGATGGTGGTAGAAATCTCCTCAACGCGTAGGCGAACACAAAGAATTTAATTACTTGCAGTTGCAGAAGTGAGAACAGCAGACAGTTAGACAAAGTAGTAAGAGAGTCAGACAAAAAAAATGAAATAGCAAAAGCAATCAACACTGACAAAGAAGACAATAGTCGATTCAGATTGATATGTATGAAAATACAAGTCAAATTGATGCTGTGAGCACAAGACAATTGCGGGCAAAACCGGAAGCTTAGGAAGCTAACTCCACTCTGTAAAAGCTATGAGCTTATTCCTGACAATCAATCTGAAAAAAAAGAATGAATGCATGAAAGCATCTATAGTGTCCGTCTTTGATAATTCTCGTATTTATGTTATATGTATGTTACAATGATCATCATCTATATACAATTTACATTAGTGCAAATGCAAGCACAGTACAGGAAGTGGGCGTGAGAAGGCTTCGACTATTTGGAGTCGAGTGTGCTAATAGTGAATAAAGTCGAGACAACGGTCCTCAACGATAGTCGATGGAGTCGGGCTTCCTTGACAAGTTAGCCAAGTCGGTTGCCATTATGATGCTTGTCTTCAGTAATAGAGTATCTCTGTAGACTGTGCAACAATGCGTGTAAAACTGCAGTAATATGAATGGAACTAGATAGATGCTCAAGCATTATGCCCAAAAACAACTTTATCATAACATGTTTAAAGAGAAATCCATCAGCTGTCTATGCTCGACAAATCACTTGGGCGCTCATGTTCGTAAAGCGTATGTTTAGGGGGCTTTATCCCTCACGAAGAGCCTTGCCTTAGATATATGTTGTGAGATTAGTGCCTTTGATCTTGTATTAGTGCAATTGTTTAGTTCCACCTTTCGAACAAAAGATAACGCAATGTACCAACTATCAAAAGCGGTTATGAGAACCTAAAAGATCTTGATCCCAATTTTGCAAAAGAGAAGATCCTTACGTGATTGAAGGGCCTTCCACTTTGGTCTATTTGCCGGTGCCAAAGGGTCATTTTGGGGGCCTCAAGAGTGGAACTCCTATAAAAAGGGGTATGAGCTAAGATATAGAGTGGTTGGTCTAGATATTCGGCGGGGACAGGCCATTCGGCCCTTCATTCGGATCTTATGAGACGTGGCAAGATCAAAAATGCGTGGGAGAATCGAATGACGACGGAAGTAAGAGCGCGCGTGTCATTTGAATTCCAGGCTAGCCCTCACGGTTTAGGGTTTAGCCCTTGTGGCCGTATTTGGCCAAATCGCCGCTAGCCTTACCGGCGGTCGGATTTTACGACAGCGAAATCACACTATAAATACAAAGTCCTCAAAGGCCTCTCCCCTCTCTCGCTCGCTTTGCTTCAAGTTTTCTGTTTTGCCTTTCACGTTCGTTGCTTGGCTTCTCTCTTTCTTTTCTTCCATCGTCGTCATCGTCGTCGTCGTCATTGATCGTCGCTGCTCGCTCTCTTTTGCTGCTGCTGCTGCTGGCTGTGTCAGGGAGGCAGGCTGCTCTCGGCTGCGATTTATTTGGTCGTCTCGTTTTCGATCTTCAACCAGGACGTGGCTTCACAAATCCGCTCACATTATCCCTTGGCATATCGCATCTAATTGCCCTTGCATCGCTTCGTTTTTGCTTCACAGGTAAATTTTTCTTTCTTTTTGCTTCAGTGCTTGCTGTTTATTGTGCTGGCTTTTCATGCTTTGTGTGCTTGTGTAGAATATTGTGTTGTTTCTTAGCTGGCTGCTTATCGGCGGACCTCTTTCACGTATGCGTGTTTCCTGTGGATCAAGGCTTTATGGCTTGTGATGTTTGCTTAGTAGTGGATCGTTGCTGCTGTTTCATGGGGAGTTACTATTTATGTGGTGTTGGCATGTGATCAATCCTAAGAAGGCGTATTTCAACAAAGGATCAAAAAACACATCATCTCAATCTGTTGATGAATAGCAGCAGCATGAAGCGCCATAGAGATCACGATAGCTCATTCGGTCCACATCTGAAACGACCTGCAAGTGCTTCAGGAGAATCGTAAGCTTTCACATTGCCTCTTTGTATATTGTTTTTTGCTCTCATTTTCTTTGTTCAAATTTCTCGACTTACGGCACGATATAGGGATATTAAGTTCCATTCAAGTTTTTGTTTTGACATCAAATTCCTCATTTGTATTTCTTTGTTGATCATTTGCTGTTTGGCACCTTCTTCTGGGAGCAGAAGTGAACCTGTGCAGACAGCTGCTGGATCCCAGAGAGTGACAACGCGGGATGATGCATTACAATACCTGAAGGCAGTGAAAGATAGATTTAAAGATGACAAAGACAATTTTGACGATTTTTTAGAAGTCTTCCAACATTTCAAGGAACAGAGGTATCTACAGTTTCTACTCTGATGAACCCATATTTGTGATTAACTTCAACACCAAAGGCTTGTCAATTTTGCCAAATAATGTATAGCTTGTATCTTAAGTAGGCTAGTGTGTGGCTTTCAGGATCGACCCTGCAGGACTCATTGCTAGAGTGAAAGATCTATTTAGGGGTCATCCCCGGTTAATAATAGGTTTCAACACATTTCTCCCAAAGGGCTATGAAATAACACTTCCACTCGAAGAGGAAACTCCTCCACCGCCTAAAAAGCAGCCTGTGGATTACGTGAACAAGATCAAGGTGATCAATCCGGCATGCCCAAAAAGCTCGTGTTAGTTTGCCATTTCAGAAATTTCTAGTCTATGGTTTTGGACCATGATAACATTGGCTATAGACCCTGGACTTTTCGGAATTCAATCTTACAGTTTTCTGTGCTTCTAGGTAAGTTAGAGAAATAAGAGGATCGTTTACCTCTATGTGACTATGATTTCAGAAGCAAACAGTATGCAGAATCTAACTTTGTATTTGAAGTATTCAGAAAAGTTTGTTCTTAGATGGTGTCAATCTTTCAAATGGGAGTGCTTAGTTGAAAAGAGTTTTCTTTTGGCATTATGTCTGATTCTAGAGAGACGTTTATTATCTTAAGAGCACTTGAATCTTGTTAAATTTCACTTTTTTTCATCATGAAAACTCATGGTTTTGGAATGCTGGATGGCAAAAATCTGTCTTTCTATGACATACACGTTTTGAACATGACGAGCAAGTCTACAAGGCCTTTCTGGAAATTCTCACCACGTGTCCTTTAGGAAACAAGTCTATAAGTGAAGTTCACTAGAGCCTCCATCAGGAAAATGTTTTTATTGTTCTGGCCCATAGTTTGAATCTACTCATTTTTGTATTTGAAGTATTCAGAAAAGTTTGTTCTTAATATTTTTGAGAATCTCTCGACCTACCTTTTGTATTCCTCCATTAAAAATGATGGCCACGTGAACATTATTCACACTTGTGTATGCCCACATATCACAACGAATATTGTTTCTTATTTATTTATTTCTTTTCTTTTCACAAACGGTTTTCTGTCATAAAGATTGATCTGTCAAATCGTAGTTTGAAACTTTGAGCCATGCACGTCCTTAATAATGGAAATGACAGATGTCATGTCACCAATGACTCGTCATCAACCTCTCCACACCGCTTCTGCATATCACAAGCTATTTTCTATTTTTCTTCTTCACACTTTCTTCTTGTGTTTTCATGCTTTCCTTCGCTCAAAATTTTTGTGATCAAGCACTCTCTTACGATCTGTTGCGATCTATGGAGCTTTTGTGAATTATTCGATACAATGGCTTTTGGATCGAGTTCTAGCTCCTCAATTACCTGGAAAGCAGGAATCCGCCTGGCATCAATCCAGTCCTTTTTGGATCAATGCGGGTTGTAAAATTTGAAAGTGGATCCTTCAGTCATTTTGTCTGAAGTCAGTACTGAATTTGTGAATTCCATCCACGCAGTTTCTGAGGTGGATTTCAAAGTCCATTGTGCGAGGCAAATTTTTCACTATCTCTGAAGAAGTGTTCTGCACAGCGCTGGGATTACCATTGGATGGTAAACTTGTTTCTACAAACAAAGATTCAGTGGATGAAGCTGCCCATTTTCTGAGTAATTGCTTCATACCCATGAAGGGGTACAAAATGTTGATCATAAAGAATACCACCTTTAAGCTGTTTTGTAAATACGCCAATCAAGCAATATTTTTGGCAGATGCGGCTGTAACCATTTATGTGCAAAATTTTGGATATATATTGGACGCGCTAGCTAGTAATCATGTTTGCTTCGGTGTTATCGCTTACAAGGCATTTTTGAGGTGGATTAAACACCAATTTTTTTTTGGAGTCGGAGCACACGTTTCACGACTATGCGAACATTTTGGAGTGTTAAACGATCAAGAGAAAACCATGCTGATGGGATGGCTATTGCCTCCAAAACCCATTGACCTTTCTAGCCTCCTGACTCCACAGCTACCACAACAGATGTTGGTGCTTCTCAAACTGATGCACTTGCTATTACGACCATGGACACGGATGGAGCCGCTAATGCTGATTTATCAAAGCCAATCTCTACTTCAACCTCAGAGAAGTAGAAGAAGAGTTTAAGCTCCTCGGACGACGATGCCACTCAGTCTGACACTTAAGGCAGTGGACGAATAGCACCATTAGTGACACTGAGGCAGCAGACGACCAAGAGGATGAACTAGCTAACCAGCCCCAGTGCTTCTGCACCATGTTAGAATGAGCCAGGAATTTAGTGGTTGAGGTTTATGAGTTTGACAAGTATCACCAAAAGCTCACCATGGAGTTTGTCAACTCAGAGAGGAAATGCCAAGACTCTCTTAATGCGTCTTTCGAGAAGATCGATTCGCACGAATCAGACAACATGCAATTGATTGAACGAAATCATTCTCTTGAAACATAGCTTCAGATTGCAATAAACAAAGCTGATTCTTTGAAGCAGTCCAATAAGGCGATTGAGTCCAAGTCTGTAGCTTTTCAAACTCAAATGATTCTTTGAAACAACAGCTGATGGGTGCAAATCAACACAATCTCGGTCTCTAGAAACATTCACAAGAGGAGCGAATGACTCGAATAAAGGCAAAAGCTGCTCTTACTCTGTGCAGCAATGCAAGCTCGATCATAGTAGACCTCACGAAACTGAACCAGCTCCAAGACCAGATGCTCGAAAGTTTTTGAGTCGAGTTCTTGCAACCGCTCGAGGATGCGAAGGCACTTGTCGAGGAAGAGTTGGCTGAGTTGAAGGAGCTATCTAGTGATGACACCCCAACTTGTAGCGGGCCAGACTCTCACAAAGAATACCTTCAGGCCCTGCTTTGCATTGATGATCTAACGCAACACATTCACGTTGTGCCTATCTGCTCGGGATCTACTGACCATCCAAAGTATTTAGAGGCAGTCGCGCAGATCGACAGGCTCGAACATGAGTTGTCAGATCTCAAGCAGCAGCTAGAAGACTAGAAGTTAGCTGTTGAGTTGCAAACTCAAGACTAGGCCACAGTAACTACTCAGGCAAAGCGAATACGACAAAATCAATCAAAGGTACGTGCTGAAAGATTCCATGCATTTGCTGAACGATTCTGGAAGTGGTGTCCCCATGCATTTAACAATGAATTACAATGTTGTGTGGATTACATGATGCTACCAGGCACAGTAGGCATCGCCTTCGATGATTGGACGCAACCTTGGGACAAGGTCGACTTTCTTTGGTTATGGGCCCAGCTGTCTATCGAGCATAAAGCATGTTTCTACTGGGGCATAATTGGGTAAATTCCAGGTCGTGCCTTTTGGTTCAATAGAGTTATACATAGGCTCTTCTACTATGTATGCTCTCGAATACATTCGAATCAAATAATTCCAATTCTTGCGAAACAAAAACAATAAGTGACATTTCTGGAAGTGAAAGTCGCAGTTTCAACTGTACAAACCACAAGTTGTTGCAGATCTAGGCGCTTTCGACGATGCAAGATTGCTGATTAATGTAAATATGGCCTATCCTGAACTTTTCAGTCTTTACATGGATTGGGAGCGAAACCTTGCAGATTATTTTGTGGAGATTCAACACAATTTGCAAGACAGAAGGAAGTCAATACATTATAAACAATTTTGTACATACTATTTTGCCAGTTTGGCACCTTTGCGGCAAAGACATTGTTTTTCGTTCAGAATATGTATGTTAAAAGCTCTTTCATAAGATTTTCAGCTCGCTATTGTAAAGAAATCACACTACGTAGTGATTCAGATGTAGACAGAAAGTTAATGTAGGAGCTGTTCAATGGAACATTGCTCCCCGTTAAGCTTCAAGAATTCGGCAATCTACCAGTTGGTCGTTATACAAAATCCAAAGAAGACTTGATGTTGATTGAGGCTCAACAAAATTTGGAGTTTGCCCAAAAACTACATGAAGAATTAAATCCTTTGTAAATATTCATTCTTGTCTATGTCGTGGTGATGTTTCTATGCGATGCTAAATCCAGATCTTTGAAGTTTTGAAGATGTTTTGAAGTTTGATTCTAGTTTTCATAAACAAATTCAAAGATCAACTCAAATCAACCTATTTAAAGAAACAACAAAGACACATATTCTCTAAGACGAAGAAATATCTAAAGGAAAAAACATATGAAAAAATATCTTTTCACCTTAACAAAAATCTGAAGAACAGGATGTTTCGTGAATGATCTTCGAAATAACAATGATATGTTCACGAGGATGTTTCACATTTGAGGAAGGGGATATGTGATGCCATGAAATTGTTAAATATTGAATATCAGCATGAATATGGCATGATATACTCGAAAATGAAGATATGAGCCGGATAAACATAAATCATGAAGAGGCCTAAGACATTTTTTGAGAATATATCTCCTAAGTACTTGCCTTGTAATTAAGGACAAGACCTTTAAAAGGAAAAGACATTGCCTTGGATAGCCTTTACTAGGTCGTCCACGCGAAACGACTAGATATGAAAAGACATGCTAAACTAGAGTAATTTTAACTATCAGTTAAATATACCTCTTATGGTATAATTGAACGTATACTCAATCTAATTGTTTCAAGCCTTATACACCAACAAGAGCTCGAGTAAGCAGAAGAAGAAAGGCCCGAAGCAACCAAAGCCAAATCAGAAGTCGACACCACATCAAGAGAAATCGAATCTGCCAACAAAGAAGAATCAATTCTGCAGATACTACAAACGAACCAACCACGAGATCCAACATTGTCGCATTCTACAAGCCAAAAACAACAAAGGACAATTGAGTCAAATGACAAATTATGCAGCAACACTACATCCCAATCAAGAAGCGGATCATGATGCATTCATGACAAATCATTAAGAAGCATCTAACGATAGCTCATAGTTTCTTGATTCTGAAGCTACTCAGCACATGACTAGCCACATCGGTTGTTTTGAGTCCTATACACCTTATAGTACCAAGAAGTTTATTCACCTGGGCGACAATAGCACACAAACTATCAGAGGTGAAGGTACGGTAAGCCTAAACTTTGCAAATGCTCAATCAAAACTACTTTCAAGTGTCCTTCATGTACCAAATCTTTCTACAAATATGCTCTCTATACGCAAAATTATATATTTAGGACACAAAGTAGAATTTGAATCAGATCAATGTAAAGTAGTTGATAGGACAGACATGATCCTAGCACTCCGAAAGAGAAAACGTACTTTACCAGACTGGGTAGAGTACTTGGTATGAGGGGAGGTGGCGAATCCCACCAATACTATAGGAGAGTGCAAGTTGTGACTCAGGATGAGCTTGTAGAGAATTCTATAGTGAAATCTAACCCAGATCCAGCAATAGCATGAAAGATAGCAAATCAAGCACCACACCTTCCCAGATTAGCAGTTGTGCAACAAGAGGCAGAACCAGAACCAGCACCAATGGATCCAATGGGCCAACCCGTACCTGTCGCTCCCTTGCAAGCAGTCTGGAGAGCACCACGGATGAAAATACCAAAATATGACGGATCATCAGATCCCATCCGATTCCTCTAGACCTACGAGCAAGCTTGTGAAATCTACGGTGAACAAACACCTACGGAAAAGCTGATGCTGTTTACTATGTCCCTATTGGCAGTGGCTTAGGATTGGTCTTTCAACCTATCAGAGGAAGAAAAATATATCTAGGAAGTGGTTAAAACAGCTCTCATTAGGCTCTTTAGACCAAGAAAATTGATGGAAAACCCGTTTCTCCTGCTAAGCAAAGTCAAGATGGAAAAACAAGAAAGGGTCAGGGACTATATTAAACGGGTCAAACACCTACGATCCGAGTGCAGTGTAGCCCTAACTCCCGATCATGCAGTGATCATGTGGTTCCTAGCCGGACTACCACGAAGCATCAGAAGAGAACTGAAACGACGGGGGCAGTACGCTACTCTACAAGAAGCTATGGAAGATGCCATCAGGGAAGAGGATGAGGGATCTGATGACGAATATCCATCCACCCACACTTCTACTCCCTCGTTAGCATCATCATCATCAAACGTATCTGCTCTATCCACAGAACTACTGTTGGAGCAAATGACAAAATTACACAAACAACAGATGGAGCAAGTTATGGCGTAGTTTGACCAGAAACTGAAATCCTTACAAGGAGCTGTAGCAGTAATGCCACATCAACCGAAACCAAACCAGCTGTAGTATCCTAGACGAGAGAATGTATAGTGTTCAGTGTGCACGCAGAACCATACAGCGAACGAGTGTCCAATCCTAAAGCAAAATCTGAGACTGACACATAGATTCTGTCATCTGTGCAATGCAACATCGCACGATACAGCATTTTGCCCGTTTAACCCCCAGATTGTTCAACAGAAGAGAATTCCTTATCAGACTTCTTATTCTTACCATCAAGAGGCACCCAACGCGGCACCAAGGTACGGTGCACCGAATCAACAACAGCGTATGGCCTTACCTGCACCACCAGGGCCAGCCAATCAACAAGTGGCCCATGTAAACCTGACAGTAGCAGAACCAGAGATGCAAATGCCACCTCAACCTGAGCAGCAGCAATGGTATAGACCAGATGAACCATTTATGGATCTTGCCATAAATGAATATGTTGTGGCCTATGCAGCCCAAACTCAACGTCAAGGCAGAAGAAATTATGGCTGCTACAGATGCGGCGAAGGACACAGAATTGCGAAATGTCCCTACAAGGGACAATATACATCCTTTTGTCAAGAATGCGGTTATGGACATTGTTACAAGAGTTATCCATTTAAACATGGAACTAGTGCACCTCTTAACTTCATTGCAATACAGCCACCAACAGTTCCATTAGGGATGCCATCGGAAGGACACCAATTCCATGCTCCTGTGTTAGCTGTTACACGAGCACAGAAGAGGAAAGAAGTGGCTCCCTCACCACCACCCTCGGTCACTAACGACCAACCCTCAACTTCAGCGCCATATCCGAATGTGAGGGAAGAAAGGAGACAGTACCAAAAAATAAGACACTGGGTATACAAACCACAAGCGGAGGAAAAAGAGCCATAAAAGGACCACCCCACGGAACCTCCAATTGGCGTCGAATGAGAACTACAAGCAGGCTCACCACTACGCACTGATCAGAATGATCGGTTGCACCAATATGAATCACCTTTTCACATGGTGGAGCCCGAGGAACCATGCACTGAAAAGCTCACACTTTTACTATCAAGTCGTGTTAGTTTACCACTCGGAGAACTATTGAGGATTGCACCACAAGCAAAAAGCCTTCTAGTTGAATGGGCCAAAGCAGATGAGGAGCCAGTAGCGTCTGAGCCCATTTATTGTATGGGCTATGAAGAAACAAGTAACGTCCACATCAGAGCAACATGGGAAAGTGAGGAACACAACATCACTTTGCCAATCAAACACGAGAGATACGAAGATGAGGCAGCAGTGGTAGATGGAAGATTGGGTGTCAATTTGATCTCCACCACTTTGTATGAAAAATGGGGTCTGCAAGGGTTGAAGCCAACAAGATTCGCCATCAAACTAACAGACCAATACTATGTGAAACCAAAAGGTGTAGTTGCCGATATCCCTATAAAGATAGCAGACATGCAGTTTGTGATTACTTTTGTAGTCATGGATATACCTGAATCTCCATCTGCATACCGTGTTTTACTAAGAAGGCCATGTTTGAGGACTGCGCAAGTAGTACACAACTGAGGTACGGGAAAACTCACCTTCGAGAACAGAGGACAGGTTGTAAAGGTTGATCCAACCACATGGGCGATGAAGCCTATTGCACCCAAGGCTGATGACGGATCATCTACAACAGCTCACATGATTGATCTTTTGAGGCCAGCCAAGGGAGGTCACTATGATACAGAGACAGATGTCGTAAGATGGACAAATGCATTAGCAACTATTGACTATCGAGCATGTCAATATGAATCAGATCCGGAACCCAGTACATCTTCACCCAAATGTTACACTATGGACACACCAATCACATTTGGGGTGAATATGATAAACGTAGCATGGCTGTCAGCGGAACCTATTGAGAACCCAGTGGATAATGATCTAGTCCCTTGGCAACATGCTCTAACTTATAATAAGAAAATTGAGCTGATTGATGAGCAGGTCCTACACCACATGGTAATGGGGGTGAGCAACAAATTGCCCAACGCCTAAAAATATGCATAGACAATGATAGTGAAGCCTATAAATAAAAATGGGCAAGGTGATCGAAGAAGCGATCATGAGAGGCCTTACCTCATAAAAGACATGAATTGTTAAGGGTGGTAAGGATTAAAATGACCAAATGAAAAGTGAGACCTAAAAATGGCACAGTGGGATCCCTTTGTAGGAGGGAGGAGGACTATAATGACAAAACTAGATCAAATTGTAGTGTTCTTAAGTATTTGCACATGTCATACTTCAACTCATTTTTATTATGCCATGGGGTGTGAATAATATCTATATGTAATTTGCCTTTGGGCTAATAGGAGACATGTTGGATTTATTCCTCTACTCTCCTAAATTCCATGTTAATCTAGTTCCATTTATATTGCTGCAGTTTTACACACATTGTTGCACAGTCTGCCGAGATACTCTATTATTGAAGATGAACATCATAATGTCAACCGACTTGGCTAACTTGTCAAGGAAGCCTGACTCCATCGACTATCGTTGAGGACCATTGTCTCGACTTTATTCACTATTAGCACACTCGACTCCAAATAGTCGAAGCCTTCTCACACCCACTTCTGGTACTGTGCTTGCATCTGCACTAATGTAAATTGTATATAAGTGATGATCATTGTAACATACATATAACATAAATACAATAATTATCAAAGACGGACACTATAGATGCTTTCATGCATTGATTCTTTTTTTTTAGATTGATTGTCAGGAATAAGCTCATAGCTTTTACAGAGTGGAGTTAGCTTCTTGAGCATCTGGTTTTGCCCGCAGTTGTCTTGTGCTCACAACATCAATTTGACTTGTATTTTCATACATATCAATCTGAATCGACTATTGTCTTCTTTGTCAGTGTTGACTGCTTTTGCTATTTCATTTTTTTTGTCTGACTCTCTTACTACTTTGTCTAACTGTCTGCTCTTCTCGCTTCTACAACTGTAAGTAATTAAATTATTTGTGTTCGCCTACATGTTCGCCTATGCACTGAGGAGATTTCTACCACCATCTCCCAGCATGGTACCAAAGTGAAAATTATAGCTTGATAAGCTTCCCACAGAACCTGGTTCTATCACCTGATAGAATAATTGATTTCTTGTTCTATAAATAGCATTAGTTTTTCATTTTTAAGTCACTAATAGTTATTATTGTCACCTAGACTAACTTCACATGGATTGTCAAAGCAAAGCCAGTCACATTGTGAACAAGCTTGATGGATCTAACTACCATCTGTGAAAAATTAAGATGAAAATTGTGCTAATGGCTAAGGAGTTGTATGATATTGTCACAGTGCAAAGGCAAGACCTGAAACAAATATCGCTGCAATATCTCAATGGAAGCTGAAGGATGGCAAATCTCAGACACACAAATCGGCCATGTGTCTGATGCTCAAATCTCAAAAAAAAGTCTGGGACATATTGAACACTGTACAATGTGCGGGACATAGCTTCTAAGCTACACCTCAGATGGAGATTCTTCTTCCTCAAGATGACAAATGGTGATTCACTTCAGAATCACATCAACCAGTTCAAGAACTTGCCGCAATAGATGGCCATTGTCGGATCAGTCATAGACTATCAAGACACAGTAATGACACTGCTTTCAAGCTTGCCAAGCTCATATGACAACCGGTTGATGATCATCACGACACACCCAAAGCTAACTCTGTCAAGAGTCATCACAAGAATCTTGCTGGCTTCAACCCTTGCAAACCCCATTTTTCATAGAAAGTGGTTGACACCCGATCTTCCATCTACCATTGTTGTCTCGTCCTCGTATCTCTTGTATTTGATTGGCAAAGTGATGTTGTGTTCCTCACTTTCCCATGCTGCTCCGATGTGGAGGACGTTACTTGTTTCTTCATAGCCCGTACAATATATGGGCTCAGGCGCTACTGGCTCCTCATCCGCTTTGGCCCATTTAGCTAGAAGACTTTTCGCTTGTGGTGCAATCCGCAATAGTTCTTCGAGTGGTAAACTAACACGGCTTGATAGTAAAAGTGTGAGCCTTTCAGTGCGTGGTTCCTCAAGCTCCACCATGTGAAAAAGTGATTAATGTTGGTGCACCCGATCATTCTGATCAGTGCGCAGTGGTGAGCCCGCTTGCGGTTCCCATTCGACGCCAAGTGGACTGTCACAGAAAATAACAGTAGGATTTACCTGCTTCATGCCAATCTCACATAACAACTTACGTAGCCAAACAACTTCATGAGTAGTAGAACTCAACACTTTATATTCGGCTTCTGTAGAAGAAAGAGAAATAGTATCTTGCTTCTTGCTAGACCATGAAAAACAATCACTACCAAAATTGAAGGCATAACCTGTTGTTGACTTTCTATCATCCGTACTTCATGCCCAATCAGCGTCAACATAGCCTTGCAAGTTAGGTAAAACACTTTGTCTTTTGTAGATTAGACCAAGGTTAGGTGTACCTCTAACATACCTCAAAGTCCTTTTTGCAGCTTTCCAATGGTCCATAGTGGGTGATGACATGAATTGGCTAATCAAAATTACAGCATAGCAGATATCAGGACGTGTAGTTGTAAGATATATCAAACTCCCAACTAGCTGACGAAATAGAGTAGCGTCAACATGTGCACTATCATCAATACAAGATAATTTCTTACCAGCTTAGCAAGGGGTGATGGAAGGTTTGCACTCTGTCATGTGAAATCTCTCCAATATCTCGCCCACATACTTGTTTTGACACAACCTGATATCACTGCCAGTTTGCCATACTTCGACACCCAAGCAATAGTGCATAAGATCTAAATCTGTCATCTCAAACTTCTTGCTTAAGTTGGCTTTGATAGAACGAGTGAGGTTCTCATTATTGCCCGTGATAATGATATCATCAACGTAAAGTACAATCAAGGCAATGTTGTCATCATTTATGAGAACATAAAGGTTTGGATCTGAATTTGTTCTTACAAACCCATGAGAAAGAAAGTAACTGTCAATGCATCCATACCAAGTGTGTGGCACTTGCTTAAGGCCATAAAGTGCTTCGTGTAGTTTACATACCTTCTGTTCTTGCCCTTTTGCCATGAAGCCCTGCGGTTGGACCATGTAAACTTCTTCTTCTAGGTCACCATTCAAAAATGCGGACTTCACCTCCCTTTGATGGATCTTCCACCCAAAATGAGATGCTAAGGCAATGATAAGGCATAACGTAGTCCACTTAGCCACTGGAGCAAATGTCTCTTCATAGTCAATTCATTTGCTTTGCTCATAACCCTTCACTACTAGGCGTGCCTTATACTTTGCTATCGTGCCATCCGCATGAAAGTTTGTTCTAAACACCCATTTGTTGTCAATGGGTTTCTTTCCAAGTGGTAGATCAACCAACTCCCATGTATCATGCATGTGGATGGATTCTATCTCCTCTTCCATTGCCCTTTTCCACTCTTTGTGCTACCTATCAAAATTGCGACCTTCCATCACTATCTACAATGGAAAAATCCGATTCTTAGACCTACTGTGATCTTTTGATCGCTGTCCACAGAGAAAAATCAGGGATTTATAACCTTTGATCGGTGCCCACATCTTGCCTACACTTGCTCTAGGACTGTATTGCCTGCCTAGGGCCCTGTACTACCTAGTTGCGGCCTATCCATCTTTGCTATGCCCTGTTACAGGCTGCTACGGCATCCACCCTACCTATTGGCTGCCTGCAGCTCATCGCTGCCCTGCTGGCCCTGTACCACCTGCCTGCGGCCCTGCTCTGTCTGTCTACGGTTGTATGCAGTCTCCAGCCCAAACTGTATTGCAAACTGTTGGAAGTAGAATGGCCTTGGCGAAGTCGGATCACATTCAACAAGGGTTGGATTGTGAACTCATAATGTATGTTCTAGGTGTGGGATCAGCACACATCACTGTGTGATGCTAACCACTTCGTCCTGTGATTAACGTGGTACTAGCCGCTTGTACGGTTATGCTAGCTTGCGGTTGACGGTTTAGATAGTGGAATTGTTTTCAACACACGCAATCTAGGACCTACGAAACATGTAGACTTCTGGTAGTATGACAACTAGTTCTTTGTAGAACAACGATATGGATAACTACTCTTTCAAGCAACATCTCCTAAAAATTTTTTGACTCCCGACAGACGCACCAATGTTAGGGCCATTTTTGGCAGGGGATTGGTCTAGCCAAAACGTCCTAAAAAAGTCAAGGGGCACCACTACTGATGGTGGCTATGCCCTATGTGAGTAACGAAGGTCCTGCTACATCCAATCCTGGGGGCTTCCTCTGTTACCCCATGCTCCCCAACCGATGAGAGTTTTCCAAGCTCTCAGAGATACGGTTGCAAGGAGGGGATGCTAGTACTTTTGGTGCAATGATTCACTAGCTTTCTAGAGTTATGGTTCCGTAAAAACTTCAAATCGCTAATGTCTCTTTCCCCATTAAATTCGGCTTACAGTTGGTAAAGATCTTACATGGGTTGGAAACCGATTTACTGTCTATGATGTGCTCGTGGGGTGCAAGTTATATGCACCGCTTTGTTTGCTAAGCGGCGGTATTTTCGCCGACCATCAGGTCTAGGTATTTCGCTAGACAGTACCGACGGCGGGTGTGACTAGTGTGACACTTAACCAAGGCAGTGTATTTCAACCGTGGATGGTGGACGGCCCGCTCTGGTGTTTCACAGAGGTCGAGTCTAGCTGACGCACTTCATAATTGACAAAACGGAAGAAACACTTCAAAACTTGACAATTCCCACAAATTATCAATAATGTCGTATGTCAACTAGTTTATAGACCGACCAATGACCAAATGTAGTGACTATGAAGAAAACGTTTTCTATGCTACCAAACCACAACACAACCGTTTACTTGCTCTAATCGTGGGAAAAACCCTGGTTTTCATAATATTAATGCATACTATCGAAAAACACTTGCCTCCTCTACCAGAGTATGTAATAAGACTTTTGGATACTGACGAAAAAAATGATAAATATAAGAAATGCTTGGGTTCCTAGTATTCTAGTCACGGCATACAATAATTTCACTCATCTAACATCAGAAAACTGTTTACTACTTTAATACAATATAAAGTCACTTTTCTAAACCTGACCCCAAAAGACGATCCTGTGCTTATAATACAAGTACATATGGAAGACGCAGCTGTCATTGCCTAATTTGGAATGACGAAGGCTACGAAAAACTAATACCTAGTACATAGGTATGATACTTCACTATCTACTCTTTAAGAAAGAAACCACAATTGATTAGGTCTCGATAGGGACATGGCAAATGCGGAATTATTGAAATGATTAAGTCCCCACATAGTATTAGCATGCTACAACTACATGATTTCTAAGTATCCTACCACTCCTTCAATAAATGAAGGCAAGTACGGACTTCAAGCACACATATTCCCACGGAAAGCAAGCCAGTACAAAAAATAGAGACTATAAAAACCAACCGAGATGAAGTAAAATCATATCTCAGTGTGAATATAGGTGACCAAAAATCGTTGAAGTACTAGTCATGAATGCCACTTTTGGTCTAAGGTAGCTTTGCCTTTGTTCTTCGGAGAGTCATTTGCACTTGTCTTTTTCTGCCGATACTTGAACAGGTAGTGAGATCAGAGAACAAAAACTTTACCACCAGTCATTGGAAGGATCCACAGGGCACCAGAAAAATCAGTAGGTAGGTAGGCTTTGTAGGTCGCAGTTAGGCAGGAGCCTAGTTTGACAGTTGGAGGCCATGTGGCAGCAACCTATTGGTCTCAGACAGTAGGTACAGGCCTTAGGAAGCCGCACACAGAGGTAGATAGGGCCACACAGGCAGAAAACGGGGCTAGTGGACAGTAGGTGAGGCAGCGAGGACAGATGGACCGACACTTTTGGCTCGGTCTTACAAAACTTGATCACAAAAAATTTTTGATGGTTTTTTCGAAAGTCAATTTCTTCCTTTTAAATTGTGTCTAGCCACTTTAAGACTGGCTGGGACCCAATTCTAAGGCAAATTTGTGCCAATTTTTCTCTAATAACCGGGTTTTACATGCCGGGTTTTTCAATTATTGCAAACTTAAACCTCAATATTAGTCCGATCTTTTGTGCGGAGATATCGGCTAACATTGGCGACTACCACTGGGTAGTATGGTCCCCATACGGCAGACCCGAAGTCTCTGATTTCGCAGACCAGCTCCTGGTGGTGGATCAAGTTAGTGGGCTCAGCACCCTTGCTAGGTGATGCTAACCACAGTGAGTTGGTAGGATGTCTTCAACAGCTTCCTACCCAAAGGCCATCAATTTAGCCCTTAGGATCATCTGCAACCGGATTGTATTTAACCACAACATCTTTGAATAGTTTGGTGTCTTCATACCTGCAAAAATCCACCTGTGACCTAAATGGCAAATGCTCCCAATTCTATCAGATTTAAGACAATGCCCACTTTCGGACCCATGCATGGAGGGATATGCAAATGCAAATATCAGGATTGGAGATGGGATGATATGGATCCAAGTCATCAGTACTAACACCGTGTCATTGATGTGTGTGTGAATGTATACGCAATGAGGCTCTAGTGCCCCAACTCTAAAACCGGTCCAGACTAGTGATTATCAATTCTTTTTTTGTTTAGACATTCAAGTTATACTCTCTAAGAACAGATTCAACAAGGAATAACAATCTAGTCTCCTCTCTGTACTGACTCTCCTCTCAAGCCCTATATTTTGACAGTAGTCCATGTAGGACAACTCACTGTCCTAAGATCCAATACACAAGATGCTAGGAAGTACTTGTTTTCCACTAGTCTATGGAATCAATTAGAAAAATCGTCCTCACCTCTTATGGATGTGCAAGGCGTCACTCATCCTCACAAATTGGTTTGAGGTCTGATACATACAGTTGAAGTCTTTTTCTTTTTTCTCTTTTTTCTCTTAATTTTCTCTCAGTCTTTCTTTCTCTCTCTTTTTCTGTTTTTCTTTTCCTTTTTCTTTTCTTTTTTATTTATATTTTTCTTCTTGCCCTACCTGTTGGGCGATGGAGTCACTCCCCACCCCACTGCACTGTTTTTGTTCCCACTTTTTCCTTTCTCAACCCCCCCTCAACTATGCGTCTATACAGTCATTTATGCCCATAGAAGTTAGCAAATGTCCAAATGCAGCTCAGAGTTTTTATAGAGATGCAATAAAGATGTATGCATAGAAACTGAGACTTGCAACAGATGCTCACGATACCGTGTCTAGTGTATGATGCATAATAGTGCGATGGGTGGTTACAATGCATTCCTGCACATTTCCGTCCGTTGGTTTTTCAACTCCCCGGTGTAATTGGGGTCCACTTCTGCCACATCCACAAGGGCTGGATCGGCACCTTCCAGGAACTTAAAATAAAACATCTCATTTAGGGTTTTGCGTTCCCTGGAAGTTCTGTCACGCATCCATAGGTACAATGCTAGGTCCACTCCTGACTCCATGGACTCATTGGTGTTGTACCACCATTTGGTAAAGTGAATCCTGGTGGGTTTAGTCTTAGTGCCCCAAGGTTGTAGTAACCAATTATGTAGGCAGTAGGCATAGTGGCCGGCCAATCTAATGATATCATCTTTCTGGTGCGCGACAATACCTGAATTTTTGTAGTTTTCAAAACTACCTGGGATGAGTGGCCATGTGAATCTGAGGGTGGAACTCGTGGATGGTCGTAGCTCAAAAACCTGGATATCTAGCGAAAACTCCATGGGCGATAGATATAAGTTGTAAGCATCAAAATTTTTGTAGAACAGATTGTCCGACAAAATTTGCTTGCGGTGCACAGGGTAAGCGGGTAAAGGGTTGCGGGAACTTTGAGGCCTGATTGGTCCTCTTGCAACTTCTTTTCTCTGATACTCATGTAACTACCTAGCTAGCATGGCTACGGTAGTTTCATTGCAGCTAGTTCCACCTTGGTGTTGGCCAGGATCTTTTCCTGCCCTTTATACCCCTCCCTATGGCTTATCTGCCGTCTTTCACTAGCCTCCTTGAGGTCATTGTGGTGCGAACTTTGGTCTATCCTGCTGGGCTGATGCTGCAGTACCCTGAACATAGTTAGTAGTCGCATCATTTTGAAAAATAAAAAGTACCACTCTCTGATCAGATAGACTCTCTAGCACATTACAGTCGTTTTTTGTGTATCCGTAAAACATGCTCTAAAGAATTGTCTTAAAATCATCTTATTCGTCTGTCACGAATACAATCTTTTTAGTACTCGCATAACATCTATATTTGGTACAATTTAGCACGATCATTGAATAAAACTATATGTATACATATGAGATGACAGTCTCTGTCTGAAGAATTGAGTCTTTGATCTGATTGTAACTAACATAAGTTTCTAACGTGCTCTAGAACTATTTGTGTTCTTTAACCATAACCTTGGACTTAAGTTGTTGAGGACTTCTATCTAGAAATAAACAGTTCATGAACACGATTAATCAATTGTCTGCACAACCACAAATACATCGAACATACTCGACTCTCTGTTGACACCTTAATCATCCGAAGTGTAGTACTACCATACTACTCTGATAACATCTCATCTGTAGAACACATTTCATTCGATTTGATAGAGGCCGGATTGTTGTTCTGAAATTATTAACATTACACACCCCAAACACAAGTAATACTAGTTACTTTCTAATGTCTGTTGACAACCAGAATAGCACTTGAAACCACTTGTCATAATTGTATCAAATACATAACTTTCTAACGTTGTCCTCTGTGGGAACGGCATTATTTACTACAAAATCTATATTAACCTTGTTGGTATAGTACGACAGTATCCCACAGCTCCTTTGCTTTAGAGATTTTAGCCAGAGACTATCCTCGATGGATGAAAATAACATGATTACTGCCTTGTCATTCTTCTCCCTCCATTCGCGTAGCTCCTAGTCTATTGTTGTAGGAATCTCCTCGGTGCCATCTACCTAGGGAAATAATTTTTCTCCCTTTAGTATTAGCGAGATCTTAACCTTCCATGCCAAGAAGTTAGATCATGATGAATCGAGGATTGTACAGAACTTGGGTGCTGAAGCGAAATCAAATTAATCGTGAAAAAAGAACAATTTAAATGGATTTCAGATATGATTGCTAGTCACTACCGGCTATATCATTCCTACAGTCCTCCCAAATGTCGACAGACACTGTTGACCTATGTTTTAGATTAGTATAGCATTCAATAAAACTGAACCAATGTGCGGAATAGATAAAACAAGTGAGTAAGATACACAAGCGATAGCAGACAATAATTTGTTTAAGATCAGACAAAATTAAGAGTGATATGTGCGTAATAGCTACAGTATTATCTATTGATCCTCTTGTTTTTTGAACGTTGTATGATAGACCCACACAGTGCGTTGGTGTGAGAGAAGCGATGTTCTCCCATGAGTAATGTCTTGTTTACTAGCAGACTTCTTGGATCTCTCTGGATCCTGTCTTGGACTCTTATTCTGTGTTCTGTGTATTGTCTATTTGTGATTGCATGTATCTTATACATTCTAAGTAGCACACCAGATCAGATAGACTAAACAATCTATAACTAATCATGGATAAAAAGAGAAGTGGATTAGGCATGTCCTAATGCTCTTCCACTAACATCATCATATCAGATCAGGGTTTTGTAGTCCATGGTACTTGCATGATCTTCCTGATCCTTTGGAGCGTGAAGGTCGAAAAGTGTCGCGAAGATTTTCGCGTTGATAACCGCATTCTTGACAGAAGGATGTATATTGTCCCTTGTAGGGACATTCCACAATTCTGTGTCTTTCGTCGCATCCGTAGCAGCCCTAATTTCTTCCACCTTGACGGTGAGTTTAAGCTGCATAGGCCACAACATATTCATTTATGGCAGGATCCATAAATGGTTCATCTGGTCCGTACCATTGATGCTGCTCAGGTTGAGGTTGCATTTGCATCTTTGGTTCCATTACTGTCAGGTTTACATGGGCCACTTGTTGATAGGTTGGCCCTGGTGGTGCAGGTAAGGCCATACACTGTTGTTGATTCGGTGAACCGTACCTTGGTGCCGTGTTGGGTGCCTCTTGATGGTAAGAATAAGAAGTCTGATAAGGAATTCTCTTCTATTGAACAATCCGGGGGTTAAATGGGCAAAATGTCGTATCATGCGATGTTGCATTGCACAGATAACAGAATCTCTGTGTCAATCTCAGATTTTGCTTTAGGACTGGACACTCGTTCGCTGTATGGTTCTGTGTGCACATTGAACTCCATACATTCTCCCATCTAGGATACTACAGGTAGTTTGGTTTCGGTTGATGTGGCGTTACTGCTACAGCTCCTTGTAAGACTTTCAATTTCTAGTCAAACTACGCCATAAGTTGTTCCATCTGTTGTTTGTGTAATTTTGTCATTTGCTCCAATAGCAATTCTGTGGATAGAGCAAATGCGTTTGATGATGATGATGCTAATGAGGGAGTAGAAGTGTGGGTGGATGGATATTCGTCATCAGATCCCTCATCCTCTTCCCTGATGGCATCTTCCATAGCTTCTTGTAGAATAGCGTACTGCCCCCGTCATTTCAGTTCTCTTCTGATGCTTCGTGGTAGTCCGGCTAGGAACCGCATGATCGGGAGTTAGGGCTGCACTGCACTCGGATCGTAGGTGTTTGACCCGTTCAATATAGTCCCTGACCCTTTCTCGTTTTCCCATCTTGACTTTGCTCATCAGGAGAAACGGGTCTTCTAGAAACTTTCTTGATTTAAAGCGCATAATGAGAGCCATTTTACCCGCTTCCCAGATAGATGTTTCTTCCTCTGACAGGTTGAAAAACCAATCCTAAGCCACTACCAATAGGGACATAGAGAACAACATCAACTTTTTCGCAGGTGTTCGTTCACCGTAGATTTCACAAGCTTGCTCGTAGATTTGGAGGAATCGGATGGGATCTGATGATCCGTCGCATTTTGGTATTTTTATCCGTGGTGCTCTCCGAACCACTTGCAAGGGAGCAACAGGTATGGGTTGGCCCATTGGATCCATTGGTGCTGGTTCCGGTTCTACCTCTTGTTGCACAACTACTAATCTGGGAAGGTGTGGTGCTTGATTTGCTATCTTTCATGCTATTGATCGTCTCAATATCAGATTCATCCGATGGTGGGCTCCAAAGTGATTGTATCTTGCTTATACAGTAGGATGCAGTCTGGATCTCAAGGATCTAATCGATCTAATCGGCCGGAAGTGAATTTTAGACCTTTTGCGGTGGTTTTTTCTTGATAACTTTTTACTCCTTGCACTGATTGACCTGGGATTTTGACAATAGCTGGATCTGATGCAAATCTTTCCACTGATCTGGTCAACGAGGGTTCCCTTGTGCAAGAGTTGGTTGTGCGAGGGTTCTTGAGATAAAAAACATAATATCTCTCAGATCTTTGAAAAGTAACTCTCGCAAGGCTCACAGTAGCTGGATCTGGGTCAGATCTCACTATAGAATTCTCTGCGAGAGTTAATTCTCGCAAGAAGTGAAAATTTCACTGTCTACGAGGTTCAAAACCACTATTTTGGCCTAATCTTCACCAAATCTTTGTACTAACTCTCGCTGGCTTCCTCACTGATAGAAATTAACATTCTAAATCAATTAAGATGGTCTGTGAGATTCTTACTTGAATGATTTGCTGGATCTTCACTTTTTAGTGGTTTTTTAGCACTTAACCCAATTTCTTGATCTCTAGAATCAAACTAACTCTCACAAGCTTTTCTGTGTCCTGGTCTCACTGAGATGGAACTTCAGAATCCTCTGCGAGAGTTCTTGCTCCCTAGAACTGAAAATTTTGTTGACTGCGAGGGTTCACTGGTACTTTCTCACCTTTTTTTCACTAGGAACTCTCGCACATGCACTTAGACATCAAACTAACTCTCGCAAGTTTCTTTGTGTCTTGGTGTCAATGAGATGGAACTTTAGAGGGCTCTACGAGAGTTCTTATGACGATTTGAATTTTTTTGGATTTTTTCAAGAGTTTTTTGAATTTTTTATGATTTTCCTCTGATTTTTTTAATCTGCTTGGAACTAACTCTCGCAAAGTTCTATGCAGTCTAGGACATAACCCTGGAGCTCCTACAAGTCATGCAAGAATTAATTCTCACTGATTCTGGAGATATAAAAATCTGATGAGATTTTAGGCTCTTTTTTCTTCCAAAATACAGATTGGTGTGTTTTCTGGATTTTTTGGCAGGTTGGTTTGGGTTTCAAGCCCTTAGAGGCTATTCAGGGCCTCCTCTACCCTGTCACACCTCCTCTGCTAGCTGTGAACAGTCCAGACACAGAAAAATACAAAAAACTAACTCTAAACACCCGAAAATCTACCTAAAACTACTCTAAATAGCAAGAAAATAGTAAAATGCAGCTAAACTAGTTAGTGGAAACCTATCCTCAGCAACGGCGCCACTGTAGGGTCAAAAATCTTGCATAGTATAGCCCTCCCGCCAGTCAACAAGGGTTAGATCACTGAATAGGTACCTAACTATGCATAGATGCTATCTTTAGTTAGTTTCCTACTTTCTCCCTTAACTCTATTCACCACTAACACTACTCTCCCTTAACTCTACTCCTCTACACTAACATTCTTCATGGTTTTGGGTGAAGGGAAGGGGTAGAAAATAAGAGAGAAGAGAAGAGAGAAAGAGAGAGAGATGAGATGGAGGTTAGCTCAAATGCTCAATGTCATTGCATATGGAGAAATCTTAACTAATCACAAACAAAAAGCATGGAAGAAATGGAAATAACAAGCAATCCTAACAATAGCATAAGCAAGAGTGATTAGCAAATGAGGATGCTTGAGCTCTCAAAATGATAGAGTCTCCTCCTCTCTATTAAGCATGAAAATAGTGTACAAATGGTGCCTTTTTATAAAATGGGGAAGGCCCTTGCCCCTCAATCCTATTGGCTACTAGTCTCATTGATCCTATCCATTCATCTTGGACCCAACTTGATCCAAGGGTCCATAAAAAGTACATTAAACTTCACAAGATTCATGTAAGTCCCCATTTGGGCCCAACTCTAAAAAGTGACCTCTAAGTCTAAAAATGACTTTGGGCCTCTAGTTTTATTTTAATTCCAAGGCCCAAGTCAATTTTATTTTATTTACACTTAAGCTTGCGTGTTCATTGGGGCATGGGCTTATTGGCGTAGGATGCCATGCCCTCGCAGCACATTTTATTGGACGATTTTATGTATTTACACTTTGTTGGGAATACCCCCAACAGTTTAGATAAGCTTTTGTCTCTCTTTTCAGGTTAAAGGAAGGCGCCCAACAGAGATCTTGAAAGAGTAATTTGTGGCACCCAAAAATCATAATCTCAAATCTAATTTTTATGCAACCAATTTCAGCAAGTTTTGTTTGGAGGAGGGCGCTCAAAAATCTGCTCTTGATTTTTGGTTGTGGTGTCTCATTATCTTGTTGTTTTTGTTTTCAATTTTGCATTTGTGTAGGAGGGTGCCCAAAATTCAACAAACCCTATTCAAGGTTAGGTCAACTTGTGGTTGAAAATTTGCAGATTCTCATCAAGCAGTAGGGCATTTTCAACAGTCCTACTAGAGTGTGTGTTGATCATACAATTTGGCTTCCTAATTGGGGTTTGGTGTAGGCTTCAATCGAAGCTAACCTAATTTTCAAGAAGTTGGTTTTTTTTGTGCAGAAAGACAGCCATCTTTCCATTATCTTTTGGGCTCTTTGGTTGTAGATTGAAAGACATCTTGTGCTCCTACTTTTAGCTCTTTGTTTGCTGAAATTTTTTTGATTAGATTTGGTTGTGGAAAGGCTCTCTTTCCTATCTACTACAAGCTGAAATTCTATTAGAGGTAATGGCTAAAGAATTAGAAGCTATTGGTTGTTTATTTAATGAAGATCAGTTGGATGGCACAAACTACTCCTTGTGGAGTTACGTGATGAAGAATCTTCTTGTAGTGAACGGGCTGTGGGATTTGATCAATGGTGATGAGGAAAGGCCTTCGTCTTTGGCACCTCCTACACTTCGTGGATCATCATCATCAACATCAGCTTCTCCATCTTTGGAAGAACAAAAGAAGTGGGATAGAAGGGATGCACAAGCACATTCTATAGTTGCTCTTGTTGTGAAAAGATCTATCTTACCTCATATTAGGTCTTGTAAGACTTCTAAAAGTGCATGGGATACACTTTATACTATGTATAGAGTAAAAAATCCAGCAAGAGTGGTGTATCTCAAAAATAAACTTTCTTTGTTGAAGATGCAAAAAGGGGATCAATTGACCAATCACTTGACGAAGATCAAGGACCTTCATGAGGAGCTTTTTAATATTGATGAGATAATTGAGGATGCTCAATTTGCTTCCGTTACTCTCAACTTATTACCTTCATCTTATCTTCCATTTGTTTCATCTTTGAGTATCTCTCTTAGGGGACAACAACTCTCCTTTGATAAACTTGTTGGGCTACTTCTTCAAGAGTAGCAAACAAGGCAAACTTTTGCGGGTGACACTCAACAAGATCAAGCTTTCTTCAGAAAGGCAAGGGCAAAGGCAAGTCAAAAGGAAAGGGGAAGCCTCCTTCCAAGGATGAGCAAAAGCCCGTTGGAGGTCAGAATGTCAATACTCAAAAGAAGAAAGGGAAGTGCCACTATTGCAAAAGGTATGGGCACTTCATCAAGGATTGTACGAAGAAGCTTGCGAAAGAGGAGAGTAAAGGAATTGATACTAGTGATTTACTTGCTACTTTGGAGCAAGAGCTTGAAGCTAGTGGTGATCTCTTCAACCAAGACTATGCCTTTGTGTCTAATATTGCTTCTACTAGTACTTCTACATCTATGAGGAATTCATATTCTGTTTTGCAAATTGCTGATTTTCAGCCCATTGAATGGGTGATTGATAGTGGTGCTACTCGTCATATGACTTCTCGCAAAGAAGCATTCACTAAATTAGTGAAAGTGCAAAATGGAAGTAAGGTACAATGTGCGGGTGATACATCTTATTCTATTCATGGAATTGGAATTGTAGCCATCATTCTGCCTAATGGTGAAGAAAAGTAGATTAAGAATGTGCTTTATGTTCCAGGAATCAAGAAGAATTTTCTTTCGATTTCAACTATGTTGAAGCAAGGACTAGTTGTTGAGTTCAAAGAAGATAAGTGTCTTGTCAAGGATCCTAAAAGTTCACTCTTGATTATTGTTACGAGAATAAACGTTGGCTTCTTTATTATGGATACCTATGAGGGACGAATTCCCTCTACATGTCTTGTTGCTTCTACATCACAATAATTGGAGTTGACTGAATTGTGGCGCGCAAGGTTTGGGCATATCAACTTTGCAAGTTTGAAGAAGCTGAAGACATTTAATATGATAGAAGACATTCCTACTATTGAGTCGTCGGAAGGGCATGTATGCGAGGGGTGCATACTTGGAAAGTTTCAAAGAAAACCTTTTCCAATTGATGGAAGTATAAGGGTTCTTGATAAATTTGATTTGGTTCATAGTGATTTTTGTGGTCCAATGAGGATCGAATCCATTTGGAAAGTGCATCTATTTTGTGACTTTTATTGATAACTTTTCCCGTTTTACATGGATCTATCCTATGAAGTCTAAATCGAAAGTTTTCAACATTTCAAAGATTTTCAAGCAATGGTGGAAAATCAGTTTGGGCATTCTTTGAAGACCCTACACACCGATCGAGGAGGAGAATACATTAAGAATACGTTCGGTGCATTTCTTTGAGAAAAGAAAATTCTACATCAAATGACAACTCCCTATACGCCTCAATAAAATGGTGTTGTCGAGTGAAAGAATCGCACACTTATGGAGATGGCCCGTTGCATGCTCAAAGCAAAGGGGCTGCCTCACAAGTTTTGGGCTAAAGCAGTTATAACAACAACATACATAAGAAACCATTGTCCTACTAAAGCATTGAAAGTATTAACTCCTTATGAAGTTTGGTATCTCGCACTTCCACACTTTTGGCTATATGGCTTATGCTTTTGTTCCGGATAAACTTCATACAAAGCTCAAGGATAAAGGAGTTAAATGCATTTTTGTTGGCTATAGTAGTGAAAGCAAAGACTATAGGCTGTTCAATTTGAGCACTAACAAGATTATTGTTAGTCGTGATGTGCATTTTGATGAAAAGAATTCATTAGATGTGGCCCCAACTCATATCTTGAAGGGGGACAGCCCACATAGTGTGAATGTTGAAGTTTTTCTAGATTTGGTACCATCTTCTATTGATGGAGATAAGGGACAGCAATCCACCAGTTTCGACTTGCCCAACACCTCATCAAGGTTAGAGCCTAATGTTTATCAAGAACCGCCCGTTGTTGTTCAAAATCAGCCTACAGGAACTGTTGGACAACAAGGACCAGTTCTGGAAGATCTTGGACAACCAAGTGCGGTGTCGTAGGATCTTGGACAACAAATTTTAAGAAGAGACATGGTTGTTGGACAGCCCAAAACAGTCTCACGGTGGTTGTTGTTGACTTTGTGGGAAAGCAAAGTAAGACATGTGCCTCTACAAAATCAGTGGACTATGTTGACTTTTCAGATTTTGCTCTTACATCTCATGGAGATATTGCGGAAGAACCTGATTTTTATGAGCATGCCAAGGGAGTAAAATGTTGGGACGATGCAATGCAAGATGAGTATAAGGTAGATGGTACCATTGAAAGGTACAAGGCAAGGCTCATTGCCAAAGGCTATGCACAGCAAAAGAGAATTGATTATGAGGAGACTTTTCCTCCTATTGCTTGGATGACTACCGTGAGGGTAGTAACCTCTTTGGCTACCCATTTTGGTTGACGTTTGCATCAACTTGACATAAAAACAACATTCCTCAATGGTGTTCTCAATGAGGAAGTGTACCTTTAACAACCTGCTGTTTTTTTCGTTGAAGGCCAAGAAGATAAAGTTTTTCTTCTCAAGAAGGCACTTTATGGACTAGCAAGCTCCAAGGATGTGGTATCAAAAGATACATGCCTACTTTTGTGATCGAGGGTTTACCACTAGTCCTAGCAAATATACTCTTTATGTCAAGCATACTTCAGATTATATCATCATTATTTTGCTTTATGTTGATGGTATTATTATTATGGGAAGTAATGAGCAGCAGATTGATGTCGTAATACTTGATCTTGGTATGGTTTTTGAAACCTCAAATTTTGGCCTATTGCATTTTTATCTTGGTCTTGAATTTGTACAAGAAGGGGTTGGAATTTTCATCTCTCAAGAACGCTACATTGGGCAGATTTTGAAGCGATTTAAGATGGAAGATTGCAAGCCTGTTGGTGTACCTATGGAGACAGGCCTGAAATTAAGTTAGTCAAGATGATGGTGAACCATTTGATACTACTTTTTTGACAAATATGTCTTCAACAATTCCTCTAGGATGGACTGTCATTTGATCAGCTAGCTTGATGGCAAAAGCGACAAGCTTTAGCTTGGTAAGTCTCCATTTTGCACATAGCTTGGTTGAAATCAGTTTAACTCCTGAACCTCCATCAATCATGGCTGCTTCTTTACCAAACTCTCTATGTTGTATCGGCAGGGTGATGTTTTTTTGCTCACTTTTTCAGGCTATCCCCACATTGAGTACTTCGTTCGTGTCTTCAAACCTGACACAAAAAAGTGGCTTCTGATGAACTCGTGGTTCCATTTGAGTCAATATTTCTTCTAATACTTCTTTTGCTTTAGGTACCAGCTTAAGAAATTCTTCCCGTGTAATATCCATCTTACTAGGCAAAATATTTACAATCATTTCTTTTTGCGGTGCTTCAGGTTCCGTCATCTTGAAAGGTTCTTCATGATGGTGCAACTATGTATTATCAATTGTTCTTGGATTTGCTTGTGGCATGGATGGAGAATGGACTTTGGCTGCTACTTTAGTGGCTTTTTGGGCTTCTTCTTCTTGCAACTACTTACTCCGCTGCCTCATATCTTGATATCTTTTCTTTTCTGCTTTGAGATTCAGATACACCCCTAATGCAGTAGGTATGTTTGTAGTTGGTGCATATTTAGTAGGTACTAGATCAACTAGAAGATCTTTCTATTTATGAGCTATGGTAACAACCATCAAATGTGCAGTTGGTTCAGGTTAAACTACTGGTCTTTTCTTGATTATAATCATATTCACTGGAACAATAACTGGTGGTGATTTGAGTCTTGCAGGAAATTCTTTATAACAGTGTCCATAGCCACATTCTCTATAAAATGGTATAAACTTGTCTTTATTTGGACATTTAGCAACTCTGTGACATCCAAGTGGCACTCTGGTCCATTGTCTAGCTGCTTGTTGTTGCATGAAAGCACATATAGCATACTGCTCTAAAGGACCACTCTCGTGATCATTGTGATAGTTCCATTGCTCATTACCATGATAAGGTTCTGGTTCCATTAGATTAGCAGGAGGAGCACTCTGTCCAGTTGGAGCTGGCAGAGCTAGTCGTTCTGGAAATCCAAGGGCAAAATTGAAAGGCTTTCCATTAGGGCATTTTGAATAAGTAGGTTCTCGATACTAAAGCTTAGCATACCTTTGCTGGATAATCCGAGGATTAAATGAGCAAAAGGTTGTTTCATGTCCCATAGAGTTACACAGATGACAAATAGTATTCGTCATTCGTTGTTTCAACGTTGGACATTCATTCATAGTATGATTGCCTACACAAATTGAACACCCGACAGTTTCCCAGCTGGGAAAAGTCTTTGCAAACTTTTCAGGTTCTTTGATCACTTTACCATGTAATTCTTCCAAGGCTCTAATCTTTATATCGAGTTGAGACTGCATCTTTTCCAGCTGCATCTGCTGCTTTGACCAAGTTTCTCGAACTCGTCGATCATCTTCTCTATAGTAGCATTGATATTTGTTGATGCAATGGCGGTAGAAATTGTCATGGTTTGCCCTGCCGTATAAGGCAACATTCCAACATTTGGTTCGTCGTCAGAATCTTCATCCTCCTCATGAATTGCATCGGCCATAGCGTTTCAGCTATAGCATATTGATTATGGCATTTCAGCTCGCGTCTAATCCGTTTAGGTAGACCTGCTAAAACCCACATAATCAAAGCATCGTCATTGATCAGATATGAGGTGTTTAACCCATTAATATAATCTCGTACTTCCTCTCTCTTTCCCATTTTAATTTTACTTAAAAGGAGAAAGAGATCTTCCATAAATTTTATGGGCTTAAATCTTGTAATGAGAACGGCTTTAACCACTTTCAAATCTGTGTGTTCTTCTTCTTCTTGGTTATAAAACCAATCTTGAAAATAACTGAAGTTTATCATGTGGAAAGACTTCGCCATAAATCCTACATGATTCAGAAAAGATCTGGAAAAATCTGATGGGATCAGAACACCCAGTGTATTTTGGTATATGGGATCAGATCAAAACTATTTCCTTGATGAGTAAAAATCGTTAACATTCAATTCTGATATTGCATTTTTGATAAGGACACAATAGAAAAAATTATGATGTTGTCTTTTTTATTTTTTATATTGCTTTAACTCTATCAAATCTGTATTTTATGACAAAGTCCATTATTACTTCAATGATTTTCTTGGATTCTACCAGCTTCGAATTTTGAGATATTTTGCTCTAAAAAGGTCTAATACTTATCCAAATTCCTTGAAAGAATATCGAAAATGGGTTTGAGCATATCTGAGATTTTCAAACTTAAAAGATTAACAAAAAGATAGCTACAAATGCAATAAACTCAGCAAATTTAATGAAATTCACATAGAATCATCATGAATTTAGGATCTATGCTCTGATACCAAGAAATTTCATGTGTGAAATCCCAAACTAATAGCAATAACAATGAAGTAAAGCTAATAGCAAGAAGATAACAAGATTATCATGATAGCATATCCATAGAAAGCTAGAAACAATGAGATCTCAATGGAATCACATTAGCAATAAAATAAAGAGTTCAATCAATGAACATTGAGCATGGATTCATGTGGATAGGGCACATGAGACCTAACAATGGAGATCCCTGTGGCTCACATTCACAAGGAGAAAGCAAGAAGCTCTCACTTGCAAATAAGCCAAAAGATTCACAAATTGATGTCTCTTGCCTAGTTATAGACAGTGCTCTTACTTAACTAAACATAACTATCTTGAGGGATAGTTAGCCATTGTTAAGTATTATTCAAACCACATTGGGCCCTTGTTGGCCTATTATCCTTATTAATTACTTTGGAGGGCCTAAAGAGAGAACCACCTTGTTATTAAGGCTAATAGCTCCTTTTAGACCTACAAAGCTTACAATGGATATTTAGATGCATTGATAAGCACTAATGTACTAGTAGTACATGACACTTCTAGGGATTGGAGGATATTCCGTTTCCACTCGTTTTGATCCTCTACTGGTAGTCCCTGAATAAACTGCCACTGAGCCAACTTCCTATAAAAAAATGGCACATTGGCCAGAAGATCCAAGAACTCCTGGACATAGGTGTCCAATTTGACAAAATTTTCAAAATTCACACATGTGGGGAATGTCCACAAGTATGATGAATCTAATTAGGCTTTGTGATTAGCACAGTAATCTGATTCTAGATTGATTAACAAGATCTAGTTCAGAAGATATGGCTTAATCACAATCTAGCATGCTAAGCATTAGAATATGATAGCAATAAATCAATAATGAGCAAAAGTACAAGATATCAGTGTATTAGCATTAGCTTCAACACGAGTTAGAGAGAGAAAGATAGAGAGATAACAAGCAAAAATTGTGTGGATCCAAAATGGCATGAGATAGCATGAGGGGAGCTACACATATTTATGGAGTTTGAGATAGCTCGAGGTAGAACCAATGATCCATCCATCATTTAATGACATCTAAAGTGAAAACTAGAGTCTATGTGACATTTGTCACTTCTCATGCATGAAACTCTACCAACTTTTACTAAGTGTGCTAGTTCTAACTAGAAATGTACAAATCATCATGCATATGTCCATTCCACTTTGTGCATGCCTTGCATGTCACTATGAATCATTTACAATTAATGCATGTGAATTGCCATGAGTTTCTACAGGCATAATTTTGCTGATTCTATGTCTACAAAAGATATATGCAGGTTGTACTCATCAATCTAGATATGACATATCCATGTAGCTCGAGTTCTATCTAGGCCAAACTTGGCATCTTGCATTTATGAACAACATACTTGCATGGTACAATATTTGTAGCAAGCCTAAAGTCAAGATGGATTATTTTTCCATTTCAACACAATTCTCGGTTGCCCATTTTGCAGTTAATAAAGCGAATATATAACTCATAATCGTCTATTGTGACGAAAGCTTTACAAAATTCTCACAAGAATTCATTCCAAATTACCAGTTTTATGGGTAGTTCCCTCCACCATGAGGAGGCCTTGCCCTCCAGAAACAACAAGACTGACAATATTTGTTTTTTTTTTTTTGGCACATTGTGCAAGATGGAATAGCTCATCCGATGATTTACCCAGTCCTCCTCAACTTCTAGGCATTTAAACTTTTTATCACCAATTTTTTTTTTTGGTTGATAGCCCAAGTTGTGTGAATTAATAGCTTGTAATTGATTAAAAAGATTTTGCATTTGGTTATCATGCTATTTATTGCTTTGATGCAGTTCCAGAACCGCCTTACCCAAAGTTTACAATAGCTTATCAAAATCGAGGGAGCCATCACTGTTTGGTGATGCCGGATGACTTTCAATGTTCCTCCCCATCACTACCGAGTGGTGCTGGGTGAATTTTCGTGCCCCCCCCCCCCCCCCCCACCGAAAAATATTTGCCGATGAAAACTGAAAATATAAAAAATCTACATTAAGTTATCATCATGACATATATAATTGTTTGTTAATAAAATAATTTCCAAAAAAATGCAGTTTTTAAAAGACCAACATGCTTATTAAAATTATACCAATGAATTTTGCAAATAGATTGTAAGCAATAAAATGCCGAAAAAACCATATCGATGCATAGAAATTTAGTTTACACAATTACCCAAGCCATTAAGATTCAACTGAAAGTAAACTGCAATTTCATTTCCTTAGTCCATAATGACTACAAAAAATTCTCATGGAATACAAAAAAACAAAAAGCTAAAAGAAACCATTAACCTCAAGCCAGTCTAGCCAGCCACGCCCCCCTTTTCACCTACCATGCACACTTAAGTTAACTCAAAAAAAAATTTTAAGTTACATTCACCACCCCCCCCCCCTCCACCTCTCTCTCTTCCCTCCAAAACGAGCTCCTCATGCCTCTGTCCTACTTCATGCGCACTCAGAAACATGCCAAACCCAAAGAGAGAGAGAGAGATAGAGGCCATTTTGCATCCGACATTACATTTCGCAATATCCTCCAATCAGGATGTTGGTGGCCAACGATTCATAAGAATACAGAGGAATACTTGAAAAAGTGTGATGTGTGCCAAAGGGCAAGGAGACCAACAAGATTGAATTATGACCTACTGCACCCAATCCAATTCACCCTGCAGCAAGGAGTTCCCAGGCTTGATACATAATCGTAGCCACAGACTACCTCACCAAGTGGGTCAAAGCCAAGGCAGTAAGAGTAGCTGATGCTAGGACCACTGCCAAGTTCCTTTATGAAAATATCATTGTGCACTTTGGATGCCCGGTGGAGCTAGTCAGCGATCGCGGAAACCATTTCATCAATGAGACCATCAAGGTCCTGTTGGAGGAATTCTTTGTGATCCATAGAGTACGCCTTATTATCCTCATGGTAATGGGCAAGCACAATCATCCAATAAGATCATGTGTAGCGTGCTCACGAAAACTGTTGAAGCTAGCAGATCAGGTTGGGAACATAAGTTGCATGCTACTCTGTGGGCATTCAGGACAACATATAAAGGAAGTGTTGATCAAACACCCTTCCAATTGGTATATGGTCAGGATGTTGTCATGCCAATAGAGTTTCTAGTTCCTTCATTAAGGATTGCTACCACTCAATGTCGTAATGAGTCCAAATCTCTACAACTACGCCACGAAGCTCTGCATAAACTCTGTGAAACACGCTTACTAGTTGTGCATGCACTGGCAGCTGAAAAGGAAAGATGCAAGGCATGGCATGATCGCAGGTTACAAAAGAAGGATCTTCGCTTCAGAGATCTGGTCCTGATGTATAAAACCAAGGCGATCAAGGGAAAGTTAAAATTCACAGGCGAAGGTCCTTATCGGATCAAGAAAATTCTTAATCATGGAGCTGTGAATTTGAAAAAGCTCGATGGGACACCATCCGATACACCCATCAATGGTAGCCAGTTGCACAAGTACTGGCCACCACAGAGAGATAGATCTAGATTGTTGAGGGCACGTTACAAAAAGCTAATCTGCTAAACCATCACCACTAGATCTAGGAAGATCAAGCAAATCAAGCTAGATCCATCAAGATTCGGCCAGATCTTGCAAGATCGGGGAAATCTAGCAGAATCCAAGAAGGATCCAGATCCAGACGGGATAAAAAAGAAAGCAGATGATCAAATTATGCCAATAAGTCCTCTAAATTTGTACATCAGAGACCTCAATCTCGATAGCTATGGCAAATTAAAGGGCAAAATTCACCAAAGACTGACGGATCTGTTACCAACTATCCATTAGAGCTTCCAAAGAACTACCAACAGTCAAATCAAGCCTGGATGAAGTTGATTACCAGTTTACAGAAGTAAAAAATCAGAAAATCTTGAAATCTCGTCAAAAACCACTCTAAAAGAGCACTTTTTTCATGATTTTTGGAGATCCCCTAGGAGATAGCTCTTGAAACTTGGACAGTCACCAGATTTGACCCAGATGCATCCATGAAAATCTCTGCGAGAGTTTTTGATAGAGGAATCATCATTTTTTAATATGTGCGAGGGTTCCCAGAAGCTGAATTTTCAGAACCCTCGCAGAGCATCAAGATCATCTTACCAACTCTCGCAAGGTTCCTAAATGGAATTAGAGCAGTGCTACATAGTCTGATCTTGAAAATCCAATCACAGGAGCAAGTTGTGCGAGAGATCACTTGCTACAAGAGTTGAACCCTCGCAGACAGTCTGAACCCTTGCAGAACCTTCGTATAGCAGTCAAATCACCTTTTGAACTCTCGTAAACTTCCCTGAGGTCTTAGAATTTTGTGAAGAAGGTGCCTGCCAAAATTTGGGTGGAACTGAACAAGGGTAAGTGGATTTCACCTAATACGCACTCTAAATTCCGCTATATAAGGGTTGAATTCGAGTCATTTGTCACCTTTGCTAGCGATGCTCTGCCGAAATTTATACTGAAATTACCAAGTTCTCCGTTTGCAACCAAACTTCCTACCAGCTATCATCTGCTCATATTGAATACCGATCTGTGCTCTGAACTACAATTCTTGTCACCCAACACTCGTTATTCACAGTTTTCTGTCATTTCCACACCTTTTTACCCTCTTCACCGTTTTTTCTACTTTTTCGTCCTTTAATCATCACCGCTAACATGGCCTCCTCACCCTCTGAAGACTCTAGCACCAAACATGTGATCCAGCATGAAATCTCCGAGGCCACACAGATTTGGCCCTTACCCTCTAACGCTCTAATCCAACCATGGCTACAGACAGCCGGCCCACTTTTAGAGGCAATTACCCGACGTTTTTTCATTCTGAGATTAACATGGGCCTCGTCCTTCATGCTTACGCCACCTGGGATGAGCAAAAGACACGTTTTCACTTCTTGTACCAAGGTACCACATACAAGGTTAGGATTAACGTAGACTCGATGGTCACCATTGGAATTATGTCCGGTGATCATCAGCCCATCTCCCATCGCCATGTCAAAACTCTGATCAAACCTTTCGTCACCCAAACTACACCAAAAATCCCAATCCAAACTAACAATGGTTACTAGATAGATGCTATCACGGAACTTGTCATTCAGGCGGTTGCACATCTGTTGAATAACTTTCTGGTTATTTCAACATTTTGCAAGGACAAAATCCAGTCTAAGTTGCTGAATCAGATAGTGGAATCCTTTCTGTAACTCCTTGGCCCCTCAGTTGTGCCATACGACTAGCATAGCTTCCGTATTCATGAACTAACTAGCTCCATCAAACCCAACAACCATGAGCGTATCACAGAGGTCCCCCTGTTGTGTAACTTTACCTGTGCACTTCTCGAGGAGAAAGTGCGTGGTTTCCAATGCTCATCCCTTTTGTCTATCCTCGTGCCACACACTAACCTTTATCTGCCATCTCAAGCATCCACCTCCTCCCAACCTGTAGTTACTAACACAACGGCCAGCAAACGAATGTGTGGCGCTGCCTCTACATCTTCATCTCCACCTGCTATCCGACTACGTGCCTCCACTACCGCACTAACCAGTCCATCAACCACCGCCACTTCTTCTTCCGTGCAGTCATTCCCTTCCGTCTTTGTTGGCACTACCATTCTTGCTTCCTATATTGATACCACTCCTATCTCTGTTCCATTATCCACTACTCCGTCCATCACCATCGCATCCTCCATCACTCATGCCACCACCGTTGCTTCCATTCCATTCAATCCTTCTGATTCTCAACTGTCTCCCGACACTCTGGCATGGATGCAAGTCATCAATTCTTCACCCCCACCTGCTTCGCCAACAAAGGTTGCCGAGGGCAACCAACCGTTCTCTGATGACGCATTTGTCCAAATAGATTTTGTACCATCGCCAGATCGGACTGATCCCACCACTCTCGATGACATCAGGTCCAATGAGAATCTGATAGAAGATGATGACAACGAAATTCCACAAGTCGTCGGGGCCGATACAACACACGCCCCTATCAATGCCAAAGTACCGGCTGCTCCCACAGACTTAACGACGACATACCAGACTCTGAGAAAATACATCCTGGATGCAGTAGTAGCCAAAGCTATCTTGGAAAGTAGGGTACTACACCTGGCAACAAGCAACACACAGTTGTGAGCAAAACTCACCAAGTTTCAGCACGAGCTGATTTTGGCTCAGCAACATGAATAAGTAAGACACCAGGAGATCGCCAAGCTGCAGCATAAGGAGGAGGGCCTCAATAATTATATCCAAAGCCTCTCAAAAGCGTTGACAAAGGCCTCTACGAAGGTGCGGGAGCTTCAATCCGAAGCGTCCCAACGGCTTACTCCCATCCAAACGCAACTAAACCTTTTGGAAGCAGAGAATACATGCCTGGAGACAGAGGTCAAAGCCCTGCAAGATGAAAAGCTCGCCTGGTTAGCTCAACCTGCACCAGACTCAAGGCCGCTCTCTCAATCAGAAATGAATCTTTTTCAGCGTCAAGTGCAGGTTTATAGCCAAACCTTAAATAGCTACTAGGCAGAGTTCAATAAATATCGGACAAGCACAACTCACGAGCTTGCCTAGGCCAAGAAAGCCCTCAAGGCTTGTCAAAAATTCATGGAAACGAAGGCCCAGCCCAACCCCATGGTAATTCCACCGCCACTTATTTTTGATGCTGCACATGCCAGTACAAGCCAAGACCAAAGTCAGCAGGCAACAGGGGGATTTAGCCAAGATTAAGGGTCCAATGGCCAAGACCAAGGACAAATGGATACGGTTGCTGAGACGCGGGACCAGGGCCATAGGGCAAATACTAGCCAAAGCTAAGCCACATCATCCAGAGATTAGCGCACGATATCTGTCCGTCGGGCCTTTCGAAGACCAAACTCCATGGAGGAGAAAATGAACGAATTCCTATCAAAGTATCCCCACAAGTCATCAAGAGGCGGTTGACATATATCATTTTCAGCTCAGACAATAAAGGGCAAAGAAGTACAAGCATTACCCACCCTCCAACCACAACCAGAGTGGTGTCAGCAGTTGTTCGAAAGAGATCCTGCAGCCATCAGGGCCTACGTGATGAGTCCGCAACAATTACGGGTGAACGCGCACTTCCTGCCATCTACACGATGATCCAAATGGCCGGAATGCAACACCTCTCTGGAAAAACTCACAATTCAAAACTTCAATTGGCCGATCAATCATTCAGAGTATGGTTGGACTACGAATGTGGATGCTAGAAGGGCTCTCACCACATTCGTGCGTAGGGCGTCCCACACGTGTGAATTCAACATGCAATTCCCACAGATCAGTCCAACAATACTCCAGTGCGACCATCAGAGCTACATAGCTCTATCTCTGAACCCACGAACTCATAATAGAACTAAGCATATAGAAGTTCAATTCCATTTTCTTAAAGAGAAACTTCAAAGTAGACATGTTGCACTAGGTTACTGTCATACAGACAATATGTTGGCTGATATTTTGACAAAGCCATTGTCTAGAGATAAGCATTTTACTTTAGTAGGTATGTTAAATCTCAATTGTAGATCAGATTCATAGCAGTTAGGTCTTGGTTCGGCAAGAGGAGATATGTTTCGTTAATCTCTCTCTTTGCATCCTTGAGGTATAAATCTGACTATCCTTTGGTCGAAATAATATCGAACCTTTACCTTACATGGATTCATAGGCTAACAAAGGTTTTTTTCATGTTTTAGTCCTCGGGTTGGTTTCAAGATGATGTTGATCTTGGCTATGGGGAGCCCCTTCCTCCTCCCAATCGATTCATATAGACTTTGATCTGTTGTATGAAAAGCGCTGTGATCTTGCATAGTTTTATTGTTGAAACTGATTGTGCCACCTGCAGTGCCGCTGGACTAGAAGATAAAGTGCTTTGTATGACTGATCTCTTAAATACCTTACATTGGGTAAAATATACATGCATTATGGTAAAAATTATATTGACCCTTTGGGTACTGTGGAAAATTTTGTTGCTGATCTTGCTAGTCTTATTGATATATATGAGGAGGAAGAGAGATTTTTTAACCAAAATATAAGAAAAGTCTTTGATTGCCTTGAAAAAAAAATGACTCCTTGTTTGCCGAACCAACACCTACCATTCTTGATACACCCCTCTCTCCACACCCTCTTGTTTTCTTAGATGAGTTGGACGAAGACAATGCTTCGCAACTTGAAATCTTTTCTCAAGTTATCTGTGATATTGGAGACCAATCTACCTTTGAGTTCTGCCAAGCCAAAAACTATCAAATTCCCATGGTCCCTAGCCATACTATTGAGTTCAAATCTACATGTACTGCTTTCAAACTTTGGAGCCTACCCACTGTAAACTTTCTAGCTCTCTTGCTCATTGAACTTTGGATTTTACTTGCACATCTGACTGATAAAGAAGTAGAAACTTGCAAACTTGCCGCTCTAAATAAGAATACTGCACTTGAGACACCTATCGCCTTTGACAATATCATTCGCATGAATCTTTTTGAACTCTCTCGTTGCCCTTCTGAGCAAACATGGGATCGAGTTTGTGGACACTTTGAGACCAGTTTCAGTAGAATGAATATGCACTAGGCCAGAATCTGGAATTGGAAGAGACCCATTTTTGGTGACAAGTGCAAGAATAGCTCGTTGTTTGGTTCGATCATGGTGCCTGGTTCATAATGAACAATCTGAGTAAGTTTTTCCATGGTGCATCCTTGCAAAATCAGTTGAATGCATTCTTCCTTTGGCTACACAAGCCTGCTAGAGACGTGGTCAAGTCACACATCACTTTCCTCTTTATATGCCAACACATGATTGATGCATCTATAGAGTTAGCTGCAAACCCCTCTGCCAAACTACTTGCCAACCTTGGTGATGTGGAAGACATCAGAGAAATTGAATGCCTACTCAAAAGACCAAGTTTTTCTACTCTCCAAAATAAATTCTTTCAAAACTCTAATAAAAGGCCCGGTGCTTTCAACCTAGACAATCCGAGTTCAGTGGTGTCTGGACAGAATATGGAAAAAAGAAAGAGGTTTACAGATTACAAAGGTAAGGAGAGACAACGCAGTGTTGCAAAAGAAAATTTACCTGTTAAAAAGCTGAATTTTTACAAGGATTAACTGGCTCGCAGGATGACAAATTTCTGGACAGAAGAACACTTACTAGGAATGTTGTTGATTGACTACAACTCAACATGCACAAGGACAATGCAAAGATCTTTTTACATTTACACTACTACAATAGAATGTTTGAGACAATTCATGTGAGACACTTTTTTCGCATCTTGATGTTTTCTGAAATTTTGAAATTGAAAATCTGCCTTCATGTTCTTGTGCTTCTTTGAAATGTTTCAAAAAGTTCATTTTGGATAAATTTGATCATGTACTTACAACAAACTGCAATATAATTAGAATTATGTACCTCAAATAATTGCTAGAAAAAGGACTTAATCATATTATGTTGCAACATACATGCATTTACAATGTGGCTAACGAACTTTATGATGGTTGGATTAAACTTATGAAGCTTTAACCTAAATATGCAATGATGAATGATGATATAGTTTTGAAACATGCCAAATGTCAACTTGCCGCTATTGACTTATTAAAAAGAAAAAAAATGGATTCAAGGGAATAATGTTAGCTTACAGAAAAAGATAGATGCCAATAACGAACGACAATGGTTAATCAAACATTTGTACATCAATGGCGTAGACAAAGTGCAACATAATCTGTGTTTCATTTGTAAAAATCTTGTCAAGACACTTGCAATTAAGAGGCTTGATAGTCAAGATTTTGAACCCTTTCCAGACTGATCAAATAATCTTGTTCATCACTCTCTAGACGGATGATGACTTTGTCGTTTTTCTTACAAGTAAGGTAGTTCTAATACAAGAATACAAGTACTGATAACCTACGTGCCCTTAAGGTACATGGATTTGTACAAGGGATCACCACATTTGTAGGGATTGGTATGGCACGGATCTGCTAAGCCTATTACAAATGTAAAAGTAAAGTACTTGACCAAAACACGTAATGGTAATAATACAATGGACATTATCAGAAGTTTAAAATCTTACTAAATTGAACAATAGTTGGCGTACTCTTGGAAAGCATGGATATTCTCAAGAGTTTCAAAAATGGTACTATGTCTATTATAGGTTCAGATATTGGTATGGTATGGATTTGTCCCATATCTGAGTGTCGTTCCGTGCTATCTCTCATTTGCAAATTGCAACGTATATAATGCTGCAGTTTTGTTTAAAACATAGGTGTTTACTATATAAATTGATACGGACCAATACCATAAGACTGATCAGAATGGTGGAATGCCCTGATACGTTGATAATATGGGAAAGCCTATCGCTAGTAATTAAATGTTACATAGGGAAGATTGGACTAAATTGTATTATCAAATATTTTGAAGTTGTTAAGCTACCAAAATTATTTTGGACATGGATAACAATTGACATTCAGCATTGACACCTGTCTTACTCACTATGCTAATACCATAGGACGCCTACGTGCCAGAGCAAAAAACCACCATAGCACGCCGGCGTGCTATGGTGGTAGGTTGCCAGGGCAAAACTTTTTTGCCCTGACAACCCACCACCCTAGCACGGCGGCATGCTAAGGTGGTCAGCTAGACAATTGGTTTTTTTTTTTACTTGGTACATAGGCGTGCCAAGTGATTCAGTTCTTCTAAAATAGGCGAATCTATTGCAACGAATTGATTCAGTAACTATTTGAACCCATTTAAATGATCACTAACTGAGGTGCCTTCGCCCATTCTGAGGGTAAGGACCTTCTTTCTCAGTTAAAGACGAGTCGATACATTTGAAGTTTCATAAATGCTTGTTAAAATATCCCATGCTTCTTTCGAAGTGGTACTATTTGATACACGAGCTATTTGAGTATCTTTCAAATTTAAAGATAAAATGGCAAGAGCTTGTCATCCTTTGCTTCCCATGTTGGTAGCAGTTTTTGTTTCATCGGTCTGGCTATTGAACCGGTGACGAATTTCCATAGCTCCTTTTCGATCAGTATCATTCTCATTTTGAATTTTCACGTGTGGAAATCATCTCCGTTGAACTTGTTGATCAAGCGAATTTTTGAGGTTGAACCTTCCATTGAGATTGATGAACAAAAATTGAACACAAATCAAATATAAACTAGCTCTAAAATATGAATGTATTAGGTTCTTTTAATCCTTGGACTCCAGTAAATCCAAAACCATGCTGTGATGCCACTCTGTTGGGGATGACAGAGATGAATAGGCCATAGCAAAAACGGAGGTCGTCGCCCCAACAAGAGAAAAACAATGAGTTAGTAAAAATTGATAATAGGATAGGATCTCGATTACTTAGAGAATGGAATGATAGAACAGTTCTGAGTGTGATGTTACTGAATATCAGAGTAGGTGTCGTAGACAACCATAAATAAATGCTAGATGATTAGGCATTTGAGACATATGCATTTGTTCGTCATTGATACTCATGACAGTAGAGGAAGAAGAGTGAGAGTTAATTAAACATTCAACATGAAGCAATGTGGTAGAACAATAGCGATTATGTATCATAAATGTTGTAGTGACAACTATCAGATCACAAAACAATCGCGTTGAGCGCGTGATTCTACTTACAAAAACAAGTAATTGCTATAGTTCTGAATACTTTTTACTCTCTCAATATTATCTCTAACTCTGAGGAGTCAAATACTAAAAACCAATTTGGTCGTTTGATCTTTGTCTGATTTCTGACCAATACTAATCATACTCATTCAGATCCTTATATAATTGTTGGATGGTCTTATGTTATTCTAATTACAATTACAAGATCATTAATAGTTCTATAACATTTATCTAGTGGAGCATGAAGACGTAGACAACAAAATCTCCTTCGCAAGTGACTGTAGGAGCATGAAGCTGCAACCGCAATTTTATTCATATGTCAGCGGAAGCATGATTTCATGGTGTCGTCACAACCGCATGTTGATTGTAGGCATTGACTTGTGGTCCGAGTCAACCCTTGCCCATTAAACCTTCACCTATACAATTTCTAGGTACTGATATACCAGATCTAGCCTCTATCAAATTTTTGAGTCATTCTGTTATAATTTGTTTTCAAGTGATAGAGAAAGATCTGATCTGATTTGAGATAGGATTTTTTTTTGAAAAATCTAGATCCAATCTCATTATTTGATTGACATAATTTGGAATTATGGCTGAAGGAGAACCAATGAACCCAACACCAATTGTTGTTAGAAGGTCTCCTTGTTTAGATATACCAAAATACAATGGGTTATCTGGTCCCATCAGATTTTTCTAGATCTTTTCTGAATCATTTATGATTTATGGCGAAGTCTTTCCACACGATAAACTTTAGTTATTCTCTATGGCCTCAATTGAAGGTGCTCAAGATTGGTTTTATAACCAAGAAGAAGCAGAACACACGGATTGGTGTGAAAAATACAGATCCTAAGTGGATCTAAACTCCAAGATCATTGGCTTGAATGCTTGCACTCCAAACTACATAAGCTAGGAATTGGCAACACATTCTATGCTACCTAGAATGCAAAGAACTTGATCAAAAAGCATTTATCACAAATGGAAACTTCCATAAACATCAAGTGCGGCCCAAAATAGCATTATACAGTCCATAATACATCAGCCTATCACTTTTGGAAAGCACCTAAGATCATACACAATAGCTTGAAGACAATACACACAACAATGCTCTCAATGGAGGAAGAAACAATGACAATGATCTATTGATCTCAATGAAGCATACAAAAGGTTTCTCCCACCTGTTCTCCACGACTTCCCTACTATTTATGGATGAGGAAGATGACTCTCTCTCCTCTCTCTAGAAGGTACTTGACCCTAGATATTCCCTATATAGGAAAAATAGCTAAAAATGGCTTATATGACCAAAATACATCAAAATGGTCTCATTTTGAAGGGTATGAAGTTTGACACTTCATCATACTGAAAAAATACAGTAAATAAAAACATTGTGGCCTGGTTCACACGTGCAAAACTCCAGAACCAAAACTATTTACAATTTTAGCCACTTTAGACCTCAAACTAGCTAGGAAATGTTGACAATTTTCACAATTGGGAAGTGGTTAAAGTTGCTCTCATTACAAGATTTAAGCCCAGAAAATTTATGGAAGATCTCTTTCTCCTTTTAAGTAAAATTAAAATGGGAAAGAGAGAGACAGTACGAGATTATATTGAACGGGTTAAACACCTCAGATCTGATCAATGACGATGCTTTGATTATGTGGTTTTTAGCAGGTCTACCTAAACGGATTAGATGCGAGCTAAAATGCCATAATCAATATGCTACGATACAAAATGATATGGCCGATGCAATTCGTGAGGAGGATGAAGATTCTGACGACGAACCAAATGTTGGAATGTTGCCTTATACGGCAGGACAAACCACGACAATTTCTACCACCATTGCATCAACAAATATCAATGCTACTATAGAGAAGATGATCGACGAGTTCGAGAAACTTGGTCAAAGCAACAGATGCAGCTGGAAAAGATGCAGTCTCAACTTGATAAAAAGATTAATGCCTTGGAAGAATTCCATGGTAAAGTGAGCAAAGAAGCTGAAAAGTTTGCAAAGACTTTTCCTAGCTGGGAAATTGTCTGGTGTTCAATTTGTGTAGGCAATCATACTATGAATGAATGTCCAATGTTGAAACAACGAATGATGAATACTATTTGTCATCTGTGTAACTCTATGGGACATGAAACAACCTTTTGCTCGTTCAATCCTCGGATTATCCAGCAAAGGTATGCTAAGCTTTAGTATCGAGAACCTACTTATTCAAAAGGTCTTGATGGAAAGCCTTTTAATTTTGCCCTTGGATTTCTAGAACGACTAGCTCTGCCAGCTCCAACCGGACAGAGTGCTCCTCCTGCTAATCTAATGGAACCAAAACCTTATCATGGTAATGAGCAATGGAACTATAACAATAATCACGAGAGTGGTCCTTTAGAGCAGTATGCTATATGTGCTTTCGTGCAACAACAAGCAGCTAGACAATGGACCAGAGTGCCACTTGGATGTCACAGAGTTGCTAAATGTCCAAATAAAAGTTTATACCATTTTATAGAGAAAGTGGAGAGTATTATAAAGAATTTCCTGCAAGACTCAAACCACCACCGGTTATTGCTCCAGTGAATATGATTACAATCAAGAAAAGACCAGTAATTTAACCTGAACCAACTACACATTTGATGGTTGCTACCATAGCTCAGAAACAGAAAGAACTTCTAGTTGATCCAGTACTTTCTAAATATGCACCAACTACAAACATACCCACTGCATTAGGGGTGTATTTGAATCTCAAAGCAGAAAAGAAAAGATATCAAGATATGAGACAGTGGAGTAAGTAGTTGCAAGAAGAAGAAGCCCAAGAAGCCGCTAAAGTAGTAACCGAAGTCCATTCTCCATCTATGCCACAAGCAGATCCAAGAACAAATGTTAATACATAGTTGCACCACCATGAAGAACCTTTCAAGATGACGAAACCTGAAGCACCGCAAACATAAATGATTGTAAATATTCTGCCTAGTAAGATGGATATTACATGGAAAGAATTTCTTAAGCAAAAGAAGTATTAACAGAAATATTGACTCAAATGGAACCGTGAGTTCATCAGAAGCCACTTTTTGTGCCGGGTTTGAAGACACGAACGAAATACTCAATGTGGGGATAGCCTAAAAAAGTGAGCAAAAAAACATCACCATGCCGATACAACATAGACAGTTTGGTAAAGAAACAGTCATAATAGATGGAGGTTCAGGAGTTAAACTGATTTCAACCAAGCTATGTGCAAAATGGAGACTTACCAAGCTGAAGCCTGCCACTTTTGCCATCAAGCTAGCTGATCAAATGAAAGTCCATTCTAGAGGAATGGTTGAAGACATACTTGTCAAAAAAGTAGTATCAAATGGTTCATCATCAACTTAACTACTTAATTTCAGGCCTGTCTCCATAGGTACACCAACAGGCTTGCAATCTTCCATCTTTAATTGCTTCAAAATCTGCCCAATGTAGCGTAATTGAGAGATGAAAATTCCAACCCCTTCTTGTACAAATTCAAGACCAAGATTAAACTGCAATAGGCCTAAATTTGAGGTTTCAAAAACCATACCAAGATCAAGTATTACGACATCAATCTGCTGCTCATTACTTCCCGTAATAATAATATCATCAACATAAAGCAAAATAATGATGATATAACCTGAAGTATGCTTGACATAAAGAGTATATTTGCTAGGACTATTGGTAAACCCTTGATCACAAAAGTAGGCATGTATCTTTTGATACCACATCCTTGGAGCTTGCTTCAGTCCATAAAGTGCCTTCTTGAGAAGAAAAATTTTATCTTCTTGGCCTTCAACCAAAAAATCAGCAGGTTGTTGAAGGTACACTTCCTTATTGAGAACACCATTGAGGAATGTTGTCTTTATGTCAAGTTGCCGCAAACGCCAACCAAAATGGGTAGCCAAAGAGGTTATGTTAAAAATTCACAATTCTAGCTTGACTAGTTTTGGTCATATGACTTGTAAATAGTTAGATGGTCATGATGTGGCTTGTCACACGTGCCAAATAGCATAGGATTCCATTCATAAGGATGTTCTCAAGTAGACCTAAGTGTTAGAACCTTTGGAATGAGTCCAAATTATGCTTAGATACAAGGGAGAAAAAATAGGAGCTATTTTTGGTAATTTTTGCATTGTTGGGGGATCTCCAAGATTCCAACCCTAACTTGGTAGGGATGAAAGATCCACCAAAATTAGCATTAGGGATAGGTTTAGGGCTACTCATACCTGCCCAAAACCGTGATGGATCATGTATATATAGGTGATGATATCTCACCAAAATCAATCAAGCAATTTCATGTTTTTTCTCTCATAATGGTGCAATTGCTCTCTATGTTCATAATTGTTTGAGTACTTGTGATTACTAATGATTATAGGATTGAATGTAGGTCTGGTGTACAGTACTCAGACTGTGGGAGGCCGTACTTTCACACGTGTAAAGCCTTCTTCAAGAATTTGGGCCATTTAGTGAGGTTCAAGCATAGATTTTTGATGGATTTTGATGGTTCAACTTGTGCTAATCTTATGAAATCATAAGCTATTGTTTCCCTCATCATTTCAAGTGTTTTAGGATCCTTATTTGCTGTAATGTTTACATGGTATCAGAGCCTAAAGGCTGAAATGAGCTAAATCCTTGGTTTTCATTCAATTTGATCACAATTTTTGATCTAAATCTTGTGTAGATTGGATCTTAGCATCTAGTATTGATTCTAGAACTCAAAGTGAGTCAAATACATTGGAGATTGGTGTTGTGTGACTTCATTTGCAGGTGTTTAGGTGTCTAAAACCAGAGGCAAAGTTGAATTCAATTCACATTACCAAGATAGCAAGTTTTGCTTGCTCCAAGCATTGATTTCTAAGCGAGTTTTGGAGGTGATTTCATAGAGAAGGCTTTCTAGCATTCAAGGAGAGGGAAGTTCAGAGTTTTGGGGACTCTTCAAGGCTGTTCTAAGGTGTAGTAGGCACCTCCTAAAGTGATTTAGGTTCAGTCCAACCATTGCTTGACTTATGCACCAAATTAGATCAATTTTTCATCAATTTTGATCATTTTTTGCTTGTGATTGGATAGTAGATTGTGTTGCATCCTCATTAAGTTCCATTTAGATCTTTTACAAGTGATTTTGGAAGCATATTAGGTTGCTGAAATTCACTCTTGATCAGATCATTTGGAAGCTTTAATGCTCTTTATAGAAAGAGGGGCAATTCTACTAGTATTGTCTACTTCAATCAAGCAAGTGCATTGTTTCTAGTATTCTATGATTTGATTTTGTTAGAGATCATTCTTAGATCTTTATAGGAAGTCTATTACTGATCTTTTCAGGTCCCTAAGAAGTGGGATAAGGTAGACCTTCAATCAAATCAATAGAAGTAACCTTCATTTGTGTCAAGTCCTTGATTAGGAGACTAGATGGCATCTATAAATGCATATCTTTTGGATACTAATGAAAGGCTCAACAAAACTAACTATTCCATATGGAAAGTTAGAATGGAATCTATCATGATCATGCAAGATCTGATGGAAATTGTAAATGGTAAGGAGGGTGAACCTATTCATCCTCAAGAAAAAGCCAAATACATCAAGAGGTGCAATGTTGCACTACATTGCATAAAAATGAATGTTGCAAATGAACTCTTAAGAGAGGTAGGAGATTGCACTTCAGCTCAAGATGCTTGGGAGACTTTTCAAAAGGTCTATGAATCCAAGAACCAAACTAGAATGTTAGCTTTGAAGAATCAAATCTATAGAAGCTATCAAAAGAAAGGAGAGAGTGCACATACTTTTGTCCTAAGAGTAAAGGAATTGAACAAAGAGCTAGCCTTTATAGGTGACCCTATCAAGGATGAAGAGCTTGTTCAACTCATATTGAATGGACTAAGCTTTGAATTTGACAATTTGGTTCAGGGATATGCAATTATGGGTAAGCTACCCATACTTGAAGAACTCCAAGGCACACTCATGGCCGAGGAATCAAGAAGGAGCCAAATGCAAGAGAGGATGGATAGGCTTTCCATCCAAGGTGGAGATGACCAAGCTCTCTTCACCAAAGGCAAAGGCAAGTCCAAAGGCAAAGGATCAACATTCAAGAAGTATACAAAGCTTGAGGATCAAGAAGGACCCCCAAAGGCATCTCCATCAACCACCAAAGTCAAGAAGGACAAATCAAAGGTGAAGTGCTACTATTGTAGCAAGATGGGGCATTATGCCTTGGAATGCTTCAAGAGGAAGCAAGATCAAAGCCAAGCCAACATGAGCAAAGAGGAGGAGGAGGATAGTTCACATGAGGACTCTCTCATGATGTCCATATTTTCTTCAACAAGCTTCAAAGGAGAAGATCCTTGGTGGATTGACTCGGGTGCTAGTTCACACATGACTAGTAAAAGGGAGTTTTTCTCTTCTCTCTTATCTTATGATGGACCTATAAAGTCTATCTATACAGCAAATGATGAAGCTTGTAAGATTGAAGGAGTTGGTAGCATTCCCCTTTGCTTAGGATCTTCCAAAAAGATCAACATAGAAGGTGTTTTGTACATTCCTACAATAACAAAGAATCTACTAAGTGTTGGCCAAATGGTAGACAATGGTTTCAATGTTGACTTTGCTTCAAATGAATGTTTCATCAAGAAGAAGGGTAAGATAGTGGCTAAGGGCACTAGACTTGGCAAACTTTATAAGCTGGATGCATTTGTGGATACTAATGTTGTCATGTTGGCCGAGAAGAGCAAGATATCTACCTTTACTTTATGGCACAAAAGACTTGGACATGTCAACTCGGGTTCCATGGAGGCTATGATCAAGGAGGAGTATGCTTTAGGCCTACCAAGGTCTATTGGGAAGGAAGACAAGGTTTGTGAAGCTTGTGCCTTATCCAAGGCACATAAGAAGGTGTTTCCTAACTCCATCACAAAGTCATCTCATCCTCTTGAACTCATACACTCGGATGTGCACATTGCTAGCACCAAATCTAATGGAGGTTCATCCATGTTTTTAACCTTCATTGATGACTACTCAAGATATTGTTGGGTGTTCTTACTTTCCTTCAAGTCTCAAGTATTTGATACTTTTGTAAAGTTCAAGTTGTTTGTGGAAAAGCATCATAATCATAGCATCAAGATTCTTAGAAGTGACAATGGTGGAGAATTCATCTCCAATGAGTTCAAGGCCTTTTGTGAGGAGGAAGGGATCAAGAAAGAGACTTCTTGTCCTTACACTCCTCAACAAAATGGAGTTGCTGAAAGAAGGAATAGAACATTATGTGAATGTTCTAAGGCTTTAAGATTAGATGCTTGTTTGCCCAAATCCTTTTGGGGTGAGTCTCTTGTATGTGCAAACTACTTGATGAATAGGGTGTCTTGCAAAGCAATTGAAGGCAAAACTCCTTATGAGATGTTGTATGGAAAGAAACCCAATCTTAATCACTTGAAAGTTTTTGGGTGTATATGTTATGTGCATGTGCCATTAGAAACAAGAACCAAGGAGGATCCATCTTCCACAAGAGGGATCATGCTTGGATATGCAAGCTCAAGCAAGGGCTACAAAGTCTATCTTCCATCCTTGAACAAATTTGTTGTTTCAAGGGATGTCATCTTTGATGAACATCATATGCATATGCTTGAAGAAGGCTCAAGTGCTCCAACAATCAAGAAGAAGATGGCCGAGGAGCAAGATCTTGGTTTTGAGGAGGAGCTCATGGAGGAGCAAGCACCAAACCCACCTATCACACCAAGGAGATCTTCAAGGGCAAAAGTGGAGCCATCAAGGCTCACATATCAAGGCAAAGGACAGCAAGTTGAGGGTATCTCATCCACTTCTTATGCTTTATCTAGTTTTGAAGAACCGTCTAATGTTGAAGATGCATTGAACTCCAAAGAATGGTATAAAGCTATGTTGGATGAGTATGATGCCTTGATTGAGAATGAAACTTGGTTGCTTGTTGAGAGACCTCAAAGGAATGTAATAGGATGCAAGTGGGTCTTCAAGCTTAAGTTGAATGCAAATGGGAGTGTTAACAAACATAAAGCAAGATTAGTTGCAAAAGGTTATGCTCAAGAGAGAGGGATAGACTATGAGGAAACTTTTGCACCCGTGGCCAAGATGGTCACAATAAGACTAATCATTGCACTTGCATCACATTTTGGATGGATTCTATGTCAAATGGATGTCTCTAATGCTTTCTTGAATGGTTTTTTGGAAGAGGATATCTATATGGAGCAGCCACAAGGGTTCATCAAGCATGGAATGGAGAACAAAGTATGCCATCTCCAAAGAAGCATCTATGGCTTGAAGCAAGCCTCGAGATCTTGGAATTCAAGACTACATTGCTATCTTATTTCACTTTCTTTTGTTCAAAGTGAATATGATCCCACTCTTTACATTAAGTTTGATGATGTTGGTATTGTACTTTTACTCATTTATGTAGATGACATCATCATTAGTGGAAATAGTGTTGATGATATTGAAAAAATCAAGATAGATCTATCCTTAGAGTTCAAGATGGTAGATCTAGGGTGTCTTCACTTCATCTTAGGCATAGAAGTACTTAGAGGGTCTGATTTTATCTTTATAAGTCAAGTAAACTATGCTCAAAGTCTTTTGAAGAAGTTTAAGATGGAAGTATGCAAAAGTGTTGACACACCAATGGAGCAAGATGTAAAAGTGCCAAATGAAGATGATGAAAGATCCTTCATGGACATCACTTTGTTTAGGCAACTTATAGGTTCCTTAATGTGGATCACTATAACTAGACCAGATCTTAGCTTTAGTGTATGTAGGTTGAGCCAATCCATGCAAAAGCCATTGAATATCCATTGGAAAAAGGCTAAGAGGATTCTAAGATACATCTCGGGTACATTGGATTTTGGGATTCTATATAGAGGAGATGTGATTAACCTTCATGCATTCAGTGATTCAAATTTTGCAGGGGACAAGAGGGATAGGAAATCAACAAGTGCCTATTCAACTTTCATAGGAGAAGGTGTGGTTTCATGGCTTTCAAAAAAAGCAAGAAACTATATCTCTATCTTCAACCGAGGCCGAGTACAAAGCTTTGACAACCACTACAAAGGAGGTACTTTGGATCAAGAGATTATTGGTGGAACTAAACATCATGGATTCAGAGGAGGCACCAATCATCTACAATGACAATATATCAGCCCAAATGTGGCTTGTCACACGTGCCAAATAGCATAGGATTCCATTCATAAGGATGTTCTCAAGTAGACCTAAGTGTTAGAACCTTTGGAATGAGTCCAAATTATGCTTAGATACAAGGGAGAAAAAATAGGAGCTATTTTTGGTAATTTTTGCATTGTTGGAGGATCTCCAAGATTCCAACCCTAACTTGGTAGGGATGAAAGATCCACCAAAATTAGCATTAGGGATAGGTTTAGGGCTACTCATACCTGCCCAAAACCGTGATGGATCATGTATATATAGGTGATGATATCTCACCAAAATCAATCAAGCAATTTCATGTTTTTTCTCTCATAATGGTGCAATTGCTCTCTATGTTCATAATTGTTTGAGTACTTGTGATTACTAATGATTATAGGATTGAATGTAGGTCTGGTGTACAGTACTCAGACTGTGGGAGGCCGTACTTTCACACGTGTGAAGCCTTCTTCAAGGATTTGGGCCATTTAGTGAGGTTCAAGCATAGATTTTTGATGGATTTTGATGGTTCAACTTGTGCTAATCTTATGAAATCATAATCTATTGTTTCCCTCATCATTTCAAGTGTTTTAGGATCCTTATTTGTTGTAATTTTTATAGGTTACTACCCTCACGGTAGTCATCCGAGCAATAGGAGAAAAAGTCTCTTCATAATCAATCCCCTTTTGCTGAGCATAGCCTTTGGCAACGAGCCTTGCCTTGTACCTTTCAATGGTACCATCTACTAGGATAGGGCTCCCAGTTGGGTCCCGACGTGCAGTCGGCCACGTCAGTGCCATGTGGCCGACACTTGGCAGTAGCATGCTACCAGTACTCACACTGGGCTAGGAGGGGCTTACTCTATATCAAGGAGTAAGCAAGGTTGGGTGGATCAGTTAGTGTCTGCCCTACTGTGGTGTTAGGAACTATTACACTGGTATCAGAGCCATCTCCATTCTAGGGAGTTCAGGAGCAGTAGTAGAGAAAGCTATCAGAAGATAGGAAAGATCTGGGAGATTCTTAGAAAAGAATAGAGGAGAAAAATTGTTGTAGGATCAGCTTTCTAATCCTCCAATTTGCTGGATTTCTTAGTAGTTTGGAAGAGAATAGCTTCAGCGCTGAAAAATCAGTTTTCCTCTCTCATTTTTGAGTGTAGATCACTATGATCTGAGCAGAAATTCATGAGGAAGGGAAGAGCAGGTCCATTGCTGTATAATCAGCCCTCAAATCTGAGTTTCGTATGAATTTCTGAGTAGATTAGGAGTTCTAATCTAAAATATTGTAGCAGGGCCAGCACTGGACAATAGAGTAGAAATCTCAGAATTTAGCCCTATTTTTTAGAAGTTTTTCAGGAGTCTAAGTTTCAGACTTGCTTGCTACAGACCAGCGACCTACAAGCTGAGAGTAAATCGGAGATTTGAGGTGATTTAGAGCTGTAAATTGGACAAATCGGGCTGGATAGGTTGCTATCCAACCAGCGAGGACAAGGACTTCAAAAATTCCGGATTTCCTTTTGTAAATTTTTGGTTTTTACTCGATTTGATGGAGTCCCACACCTAAAATCAGATCAGTTAGCTACTCAACTCAAGAACCGAGAAATTTGGCACCGTTTTGAAGCTTCAAACTGGCATTTTCCGGGACAGCAGGTCTGAAATCTTGGGTAAAAGAGTTGAGAGGGTTCCTCTTCATTCTTTCTTTGGAAGTACAATCCTCAGAAACAGCTAAGTCATCTTTTCTTTCCCTTGTATAGTTGTAAATTAGTCTTTTAGACTTTTTTTTCCTTCAGAAGTTAATGTAGCTCTCTTTCAGTTCCGAAGATGACCACTCCTCAGGGACCTGATCAACCCCCGGAGAGAGGCTTCGACGAACTTGAAACAGAAGCCTTGGCTTACAGGAAAGGGAAGGTGTGAAAAATACAGATCCTAAGTGGATCTAAACTACAAGATCATTGGCTTGAATGCTTGCACTCCAAACTACATAAGCTAGGAATTGGCAACACATTCTATGCTACCTAGAATGCAAAGAACTTGATCAAAAAGCATTTATCACAAATGGAAACTTCCATAAACATCAAGTGCGGCCCAAAATAGCATTATACAGTCCATAATACATCAGCCTACCACTTTTGGAAAGCACCTAAGATCATACACAATAGCTTGAAGACAATACACACAACAATGCTCTCAATGGAGGAAGAAACAATGACAATGATCTATTGATCTCAATGAAGCATACAAAAGGTTTCTCCAACCTGTTCTCCACGACTTCCCTACTATTTATGGATGAGGAAGATGACTCTCTCTCCTCTCTCTAGAAGGTACTTGACCCTAGATATTCCCTATATAGGAAAAATAGCTAAAAATGGCTTATATGACCAAAATACATCAAAATGGTCTCATTTTGAAGGGTATGAAGTTTGACACTTCATCATACTGAAAAAATACAGTAAATAAAAACATTGTGGCCTGGTTCACACGTGTGAAACTCCAGAACCAAAACTATTTACAATTTTAGCCAATTTAGGCCTCAAACTAGCTAGGAAATGTTGACAATTTTCACACTCCCTCTTCAACATTGGATGCTAGTTTCAACATAGTCTTTGAGCACATTCCAAGATTAGATCTATGCATTAAATATAGGTCCTTTCCCAATGGTTTGGTGAAGATATCAGCCACACACTCCTTTGAAGAGACATGTTGAAGCTCCACCTCTTTGGCAATGACTTGATCTCTCACAAAATGGTGAGCAATCTCAATGTGCTTGCTCCTTGCATGAAAAACAGGATTGCTTGCCAAGATTTGGGCTGAAAGGTTATCACAAAGTATGATTGGAGTCTTCTCTGGTTCCAGCAAGTGAAGATCCAATAACATCCTCTTGATCCAAAGAATCTCCTTGGTGCATGTTGTTAATGCCTTGTACTCGGCTTCGGTGGAAGATAGAGAGATAGTTGGTTGCTTCTTTGATAGCCATGAGACCACTCCATCTCCAAGATAGATTGCAAAGGCACTTGTTGACTTCCTATCCATTTGATCACCTGCAAAATCTGAATCTGAAAATCCACAAAGGTTAGGTGTAGTACCTCCATACAAGATGCCAAAATCTCTAGATCCCGAGATGTATCTAAGTACTCTCTTTCCTAGCTTCCAATGAGCCTCACTAGGATCTTGCATAAATTGACTTAGTTTACCAACCACAAAGCTTAGATCAGGTCTTGTGATGGTTAACCATATAAGAGATCCTATTAGCTTTCTATAGAGAGTAATGTCCTTGAAGGATCTTTCATTACTTCTTGTAGTTAGCTTTACATTTGATTCCATAGGAGTAGAAACAACTTTACAATCTTCCATATGAAACCTTTTTAGAATAGAGTTAACATACTTTTCTTGACATATGAATGTAGATCTAGAAGTTCTAATAATCTCTATTCCTAAGATATAATGAAGTTTACCAAGATCTTGAATTTCAAACTCTCTTTTGAGTGCCATCTTGATTTCATCTATATCTAGATTGTTACCACCACTTAAGATAATGTCATCAACATAGATCAAAAGTAAAGTGATATCATTTTCATTCAATCTAAAGTAGAGAGAATGATCATACTCACTCATAACAAAGTTTTGAGAAAGTAAGAAGGAATTGAGCTTAGCATACCAACTCCTTGGTGCTTGCTTTAGCCCATACAAACTCTTTTGGAGATAGCACACATGATTAGGCTCATCATGTGAAACATAGCCCTCGGGTTGCTCCATGTAAATATCTTCTTCAAGATCACCATTCAAGAAGGCATTAGTAACATCCATTTGCCACATATCCCAATCATAAAGAGTTGCAAGAGAGATTAGGATTCGAATAGTTACCATCTTTGCCACGGGTGCAAAGGTCTCATCATAGTCAATACCATATTCTTGAGCATACCCCTTTGCCACCAACCTTGCCTTGTACTTGTTGATTGATCCATCTTGATTTGTCTTGATCTTGAAGATCCACTTACAACCAATTGCCTTCTTGTCCTTTGGAAGCTTTACCAACCTCCATGTGTTGCTTTTGATGAGTGCTTGATGCTCATGATCCATGGCTTGGATCCATTCCTTCTTTTGAATTGCTTCACCTACACAAGTTGGTTCATCAAAAGAGGTAAGAAAAGCAAAGTTAGAGTTGTCCACCACTTGCTTTCCTTTTTCATCATAGGTTAGCCTTGATGGCTTAGCCCTTTGCCTTTGAGTCTTCCTTGAAGTTTGCTTTGGAGTGGCATCTCCATCTTCATCCAAGACATCTTGCACATCATGATGATTAGTAGGCACATCAACATCAACATCAACAACATTGGAAACATTCTCTTCATGAAAGATGACATCCCTACTTATGACAACTTTCTTTGTAGAAGGAATGTACACTTTGTAAGCCTTGCTTACTTCACTATAGCCAACAAACACACCCTTCTGTGATGAAGGATCTTCTTTAGTTCTATCATCAAGTGTGATATTGACAAAACATGTACATCCAAAGATCCTACAATGCTTGACACTCGGCCTTCTACCATAAAGAACCTCATGAGGAGTTTTACCATCCAAGGAAGCACTTGTCCATCTATTACATAGATAGTTAGCACATGCTAAAGCTTCCCCCCAAAAAGACTTAGCAAGATTAGCATGTAGTCTCATTGCCTTGGCACATTCACAAAGGGTTCTATTCTTCCTCTCGGCCACTCCATTCTGTTGTGGAGTCCTAGGACTAGACATCTCCCTCTTAATCCCATGTGCTATACAAAAGTCTTTGAACCTATTTGAGGTGTATTCCCCTCCATTATCAGATCTTAAGCATTTGATCTTTGTATTGAATTGGTTTTCCATTTCATTCTTGAACTTGACAAATGCAGCAAACACTTCATCCTTACTTTTAAGAAGATAGATCCAAGTATACCTACTAAAGTCATCAATGAAAGTTGCATACATCTTTGCCCCACCATTGCTAGTTGTACTAGAAGAATGAATATCAGAATGCACAAGTTGAATTGTTTGCAACAAGACTTTTAGGGAGACCAAGAACAAGCTCTTTCTTTGCCATTACCTCCAAAGATTTGAAGTTGGGATGGCCCAACCTCTTGTGCCAAACTTCTTGGTTTGTCAATTGCTCCCTAGCCATACATCCTTCATGATTAGAGATCACACATGCATCAAGCTTGAAAAGTTTACCATGCCTCCTACCTTGAGCAATCAAGGATCCACATTTACTTATCAAACATGCATCTCCAATGAACTCCACATCAAGTCCTTTGTCAATCATTTGACTTACACTAAGCAAATTCTTAGTGATTGAAGGAATGTACAAAACATTTTCAAGATTTGCTTTCCTATTTGTTGAAAGGGAAATAGGAATAGTGCCTATGCCTTTGATGTCACATTGACCATCATTTGCAGTGTAGATGATGTTACCTTCTCCCTCATAAGACAATAAGGATGTAAAGTATTCCTTATGTCTTGTCATGTGAGATGAGGCTCCACTATCAATCCACCAAGGATCATTATCATCTATGTTGGCTAACAAACTTGAAGTCATAACAAGTGATTCACATGTGTTATGTTCTTCCTCATCTATTGTAAGATTTCCTTGCCTCTCTCCTTGCTCTCTTTTCTTCTTATAACATTCATTTGCAAAATGACCTTTTATCCCACAATAAAAGCACTTGAACTTTGACTTATTGTTCTTAGTAGAAGAGGAAGAGGAAGAGTGATCATCATGATCAAAGTTACCACCTTTGGACCATTTCCCTTTGCCTTTACCTTTGCCCTTGAATTTGCCTTTTGTGAAGAAAGCCTCTTCACCTCCACCTTGCAAGGATGCACCATCAAGCTTTGATTGCAACCTATGTTCTTCAGCCAATAAGATTTCTTGCAAGTCAACCACACTTGGCAAGACTCTTTGAATGGCAAAACTTTGCACAAGGTTAGCATGTTCATTTAGCAAACCATTCAACATAACTTGGACTATTTCACCATCTTTTATGTTCTCATCAATGCATGCTAAATCATCACTTAGGGACTTAACTCTCAAGATAAATGCATGAGCACTTTCACCCTCTCTTTGCCTACTAGAAAATATTTGTCTCCTTAGGGTCAATACCCTAGATGTGGACTTTGATTCAAAGAGCTTCTTTAAGGCATTCCATGCCTCACTTGCACTTTGACACTTTCCAACTTCCTTGAGAAGTTCATTTGTAACATTCATTTTAATGATATGAAGAGCCCTTTTGGCCTTCTTATCAAACCTTTGTTGCTCTTGAAGTGTGAGAGGTCTCTCTTCAATTTCTGCAACTATGTCCATGAGTTCATTCAACTCAAGTAAGGACTCCATCCTCACTTTCCAAGTAGAGTAGTTTGATGAACTCAACCTTTCACTAGACTCTAGCATGATCCCACCATTGGAAGCCATGATTCTAATGTTTCTTCAACTTTTAGGTTCTGTCCTAAAGCACTTAGCACTCACTTTTCTCTCAACAAATGATAGATAAAGAGATCTATGAAGATTTAGGACCCTAAAACACTTCTATCTTGAACCTAGATGGTTTCCAAGCATAGAAAGGAAGATTGAAACACATGCAACACTTTGCACACACTAAGAATGGATTACAAAATCAAACCAACCTGAACACACTCTTGCTTAAGCTCTCAAACTTTCCAGCAAGTGACCAAATCAAGTTATGGTGTGAAGAGTTACTTGCATTCTTAGAAAATACCCAAAACTAGGATGCCAAGATTACCTAGTAATGAACAAACTTGATCAACATATGATCAACACACTAAGATATTGATTCAACCTGTAAAACCACATGTAAACCACACTTCTAAAAGTTTATAAACTCCAGCAAGTGATAAATACAAGATTTAGAGGTGAATGAATGAGCACACTTAGTGAATCACAAGACTAGCTTCACTATCTTGTCAAATCTTGGTGTTTAGATGTAGATCTAAGATCACTTCACATGAGAATGTTCCTCAACCTGTTAAGAACCTGAAAACACACTTGCATAATGGTTAACACCTTCCAGCAAATGCTCCAATCAAATTACATAAGGAGAGTTACTTACATGCTCAACAAAGTACACCAAAATTTATGCCAAAATTGATGACAATCTTTACAATATGCTCTTCACAATGGAGCTTACAATATGTTCACCCAAAAAAGGGGATCTTTCATCCAAATGGGAGCTTTGCTCAGCCTTTAGGAGAATTACAACTCACTCAAAAGAGCATTTGTCATCCACTTAAGGAGAAGTTTCATCCACTTAAGGAGAGTGTTCATCCAAGAATGGAGATTGTCAACAATAGGATTGAAAAGAACATTGTTAGTATTGAATATGCACAAGCCTCACAATCACAAATGATTAGGTGTTATGATCTGATCCAAAATAGTTTCTTTTCAGCCTCTGATCTTCAATAGACCTGAAATATGCTTTTGATCCACAAGTTCAACTCACAAAACAAAGGTTAGTAAGATTTGATCAACAAAGCAATGCAAAATCATGCTAGAACTTGATCAAACATCCAAATATCACCAAAAATGGAATACTTACTGTAAATAGAAGCCAACCAGCTCTGATACCATGTGAAAAATACAGATCCTAAGTGGATCTAAACTCCAAGATCATTGGCTTGAATGCTTGCACTCCAAACTACATAAGCTAGGAATTGGCAACACATTCTATGCTACCTAGAATGCAAAGAACTTGATCAAAAAGCATTTATCACAAATGGAAACTTCCATAAACATCAAGTGCGGCCCAAAATAGCATTATACAGTCCATAATACATCAGCCTACCACTTTTGGAAAGCACCTAAGATCATACACAATAGCTTGAAGACAATACACACAACAATGCTCTCAATGGAGGAAGAAACAATGACAATGATCTATTGATCTCAATGAAGCATACAAAAGGTTTCTCCAACCTGTTCTCCACGACTTCCCTACTATTTATGGATGAGGAAGATGACTCTCTCTCCTCTCTCTAGAAGGTACTTGACCCTAGATATTCCCTATATAGGAAAAATAGCTAAAAATGGCTTATATGACCAAAATACATCAAAATGGTCTCATTTTGAAGGGTATGAAGTTTGACACTTCATCATACTGAAAAAATACAGTAAATAAAAACATTGTGGCCTGGTTCACACGTGTGAAACTCCAGAACCAAAACTATTTACAATTTTAGCCAATTTAGGCCTCAAACTAGCTAGGAAATGTTGACAATTTTCACAGAAGGAACCCATGGAAGTAGAAGAACAAGAACAGTTCGCCGAAGAACTCGACGAACTGGTTACCAAGGAGCAGTTCCTCCAATTGGTAACAGAAGTGGATGAACTGAAGTTGGCATTAGCCAATTTCAAGTCCAGTGTGGACGACTCGTTCGCTGAACTCAAAAACTTGATTTTGAGTTCCGCGAAAGGAAGCCTTCCCTCCACTTCTCAGTTATCCCCTTCTCCACTTCCATCAGTTTCGGGTGAGACTTTACGGTCTCACCCCAGTATTTTTAAAGACTTAAAACCTCCTACTTTTAATGGGGAAGAGAAGGATAGAAATGCAGATATTCTACAAACCTTCCTCAGCAAATGGAAGAACATTCATGCTCTTAAACAGACCCCTGACCATTTGCAAGCTATTGAGGCCAATCTTTCCTTAGGGCCTATGGCCTATAAGTGGTGGTTAAATCTCCAGGAGACTTGGCAGACTCCCCGGTCATGGAAAGCTTTTGAAGAAGCTTTCCTAAGAGAATTTCTACTAGAGAATGAACTTGATAGAGCCTGGGAAGCCTGGGAAAGAACAGTAATGGACAAGTCCCTCATCCAATATATCTCGCAGTATCGAGAAGCAATTTTAAAGATTAAAAATATGGATGACTATCAGAAAATCAGAGGATTTGTTCGTGGCCTCAAAGATGAATATAAAGTAGAGGTCCAGAGAAACTCGCCTACTACCCTTGAGCAAGCTCTTAGATATGCTCAAATCTATGATGATTCAGTGGGTAGGAAGAGAGCGAGACAACAACCACTTTCTGAGCAGCTTCCTCAGAAAGACTTTCAATTTAAAAAGAAATTTTTAAAAAGAAAGAAAGAAGATAAATTTAAAAGTGAAGCTCCTCAGAAACGCCCTTCACTCATACAGCCCTTAAAACCAGATGATTTTGAGAAAGCCAAACAAGAACGTTTGTGCTTTGTGTGTATGGGCAAGGGACACACAGTCAGACAGTGTCCCAAGGGGCCTTTCACTAAAAAAGATAAAGAAGATAAAAAATAAGTTCATCTTGTTCAAACTGTATGTTTCCCCAGTGACTCGGCAGCTTCCGAGATCAAAGTGTATCATAAAGATCATGAACACTGTTGCCAGCTGACCTCTGTAATGCTAGCGAGACCCTTCAGCTTTGGGCCGCATGACCTAGTACATATGCATGGGAAAATTGGTAACCAGTCAGTAAGAGTCATGGTTGATGATGGGGCAACCCATAATTTCATCAACCACACCCTGGTTAAAAATCTTAAACTACCAGAAGTACCTAGTTAGCATAGGTACATAGTTTCATTAGCTAAGGGTGAAGATAAAAAAATATGGGAAACTATGGTAAGTAAGTTAAATCTTGGTATTCAGGGGTACCAAGATGAAATAAACTTTCAGATAATGCACCTAGATCGAACAGACATTGTTCTCGGGAGAGATTGACCCTACAGTTTAGGACCTTCCCTCCACAGAAACTATCAGGAGAACACCCTCAGCTTTCAGCATAAAGGCCGAGAGATCTAGTTGCATGGGGAGCATGATGTTCCCAACAGTCCTATGGTCTGCAGTTCAGAGCTCTGTCCGCTAATCAGAGACGAAGACCATCAGGTATTCTTATGTGACTTTCAGTTTATTCTTGAAGATTCTATTTCCAGTTCTATTCAACAGAAAATCAGTAAATTAGAAACTTTGTTGTCTAAATTTAAAGACATTTTTCCTGAAGATTTACACATGGTTTACCACCTAGCAGAGAGGCAGATCATGTAATAAACATAGTACCAGGTACAACACCTGTTTCTAAACCTCCGTATCGGGTCAGCCGAACAGAGGATGAAGAAATAACTAGGTAGTTAACAGACTATCTTGGGAAAGGCCAAATTCAGACTAGTAGTTCACCATGGGCCTCACCAGTCCTATTGGTGAAAAAGAAAGAGAGGTCTATGCACCTTTGCGTAGATTACAGAGCCCTCAATAAAGTCACAATTAAGAATAAATACCATATGCCTCGGGCAGACGAGTTGTTTGATCAACTCGACGGGGCTAAGTTTTTCAGTAAAATAGACCTTAGATCGGGATATCATCAAGTCAGTATAAAATCGGAAGATGTCTCAAAAACAGCTTTTAGGACTCGTCACGGTCATTATGAGTTTAAGGTGATGCCATTTGGGCTCACAAATGCTCCAGCTACCTTTATGACCTTGATGAACAGTGTCCTCAGACCATACTTGGGTAAGTTTGTAGTCGTATTTCTAGATGACATCCTCGTTTACAGCAAAACGAGGAAGGAGCATCTAAAACACCTCAGAAAGGTGTTTCGACTGCTCAGAAAGCATAAGCTCTATGCTAAACAATCCAAGTGTGAATTCTTCGTTGAAGAAGGAGCATATTTGGGTCACATTATCTCTTCAGATGGGATTAAGATGGACCCAAATAAGGTTAAAGCCATACTCAGTTGGCTGAGACCTCAAAAAAATTTGTAACTTTAGATCTTTCTTGGTCTGGCGGGATATTACAGATGATTTGTCAAGGAATATGCTCAGATAGCAGTCTCTATGACAAATCTCCTTAAGGGGAAGGGAAAGGAGTTCATTTGGAAGTCCGTGCAGCAGGAGAGCTTTGATGCTCTCAAAACAGCCTTAGCTACAGCACCAGTTTTAAAAGTCGTCGACCCCAATCAGCCATTTGTGGTCAAAACAGATGCTAGCAACTTTGCAGTAGGTGCTGTGCTACCTCAGGGTGGACGACCAGTTGCGTTCGAGAGTAAAAAACTCGAGCCAGTTCAGACTAGGTACAATGCCTATGAAAAGGAACTCTTTTCTATAGTCCATGCCCTTAAGACTTGGAGGCATTATTTGTATGGTGCCAACTTTGAGGTCCTGACAGACCATGAGAGTCTCAGATACCTTTGCAATCAACCTGAGCTTAGAGGTCGGAAAGCTCGTTGGGCAGAGTTGATGCAAGAGTTTGACATGTCTATCAGATATAGGCGTGGAAAATTCAATACAGTAGCAGATGCCCTTAGCAGAATGCCTATGATAAACGAGCTGAGTTTTACTCAGATTCGTAATGAGTTACTCAAGTCCTTGAGAGGGAAATGCCAGCATGATGCATTCTTCTCTATTATCTGGAACTCAGTCCAGAACAGACAGTTACAGACTCCAGAACCAGTTCCCGAGGCTGGTACCAGCTCATCCAAGAATACGCCAGCTTCCGTTGAGGATGATGATGAGTCCGAGTATACGTCGTCAGATGACGTTGAGGATTCTAAGCCTGTATTACCCAAGCAAACCCCAGTGGTTGAGAGTCAGTTGACTCAAGGATTCAAATGGAAACAATATTCCATTCAGGATGAGTACTTGCTCTATAGAGATAGAGTATCTGTCCCCAATTCAGAGAATTATAGGCAGCAGGTCCTATAAGAATATCATGACAATCCTAGCGCGGGACACCCAGGCATACAGAAGATCTATGAGCTTCTTTGTAGGCAATTTTTCTGGCCCAGTATGAAAAAGGACGTCCACCAGTATGTAACCAGTTGTCAGAAATGTCAAGTAAATAAAGCAGAGCGTTTAAAGACAGGAGGGTTGTTCCATCCCTTAGAAATACCAGCTGGTAAATGGGAAAGTATCTCCATGGATTTTATAGTAGGCCTGCCTAAAACCCAAAAGGGTAATGACGCTATATGGGTCACAGTTGATCGTCTGGCCAAAATGGCTCATTTCAAGTTGATGATGGTGCCAGATGGTTCATAGATTCAGGCGCCACAAGGCATATGACTGAGAAACGTGATTGGTTTGAAAAATTCTCACCAATCCATGATGGGGATAAGGTCACTCAAGCCAATGGAGAGGAATGCCAGATACAGGGTGTGGGCAATGTACCTGTGCAGTTTCCTGATGGTAAAATCAAGAACATCCCTAATGTGCTTTATGTTCCTGGACTCAAAAAGAGTTTGCTTTCTATTGGTGTAATGGAAAATCAACATCTTAAGGTTGAATTTGTCAAGGATGGATGCCTAATGAGGGATATGAACCACAACCATAAAGTGGTGGCGAAGGGTTATAGAGATAGTAATTGTGGCCTTTATAAATTGGATGCTGCAAAACTAGGAGAATATGGTTTGGCTATCTCTAGGCATCTCAATCTGAGTTGTGGCACAGAAGAGTTGGTCATTTGAACTATGGGAGCTTGAGATGGTAATAGGGTTACCGACATTGCAGGATGATCATCATGCAATATGTGAAGGATGCATCATGGGAAAGCATCACAGGGAGACATTCAAGAAAAGTGGAGCTGCAAGAGCTAAGAAACCGCTGGAGCTCATTCACAGCGACCTGTGCGGCTCAATGAAGACCATATCGTTGGGGAAAGCATATTATTTTATGACTTTCATAGATGATTACTCTAGGAGGACATGGATTTATTTCTTGAAGAAGAAATCTGACACTTTTGCTCGCTTCAAGGAGTTCAAGACTTTGGTAGAGAACCAACTGGATGCACGCATCAAAGTGCTAAGATCTGATAGAGGGGGCCAATACAAATCTGATGATTTTGAGGACTTTTGCAAAGAACACGACATCAAAAGACAATTCACACAGTCACACACGCCGCATAATAATGGTGTAGCTGAAAGGAAAAACAGGACTACTATCGAGAGTGCACGCTCCATGATGAAGCAAATGGGCTTGAACAATTCACTTTGGTTGGAAGCGTGCAGTGCGACAACGTTCTTGCAAAACAGGAGCCCTACAGTTGCGGTTCCAAATGTGACTCTTGAAGAAGCATTTACTGGAATAAAGCCAAAAATCGACAAGTTTCGTGTCATTGGATGTAAGGCCTATGTACATGTGCCAAAGGAGGAGCGAAAGAAACTTTATGCCAAAGTAATCAAGTGTATCTTCGTTGGTTATGATGAGAGGACGAAAGCTTACAGGTGTTTTGATCCTGTAATGAATTAGATTCACATTAGCAAAGATGTGATCTTTGATGAAACGCATAGGTATGAAGATGAAGACCATGCAAGTGGTGAAAGCATCAAAAGACTTCCCACAATTCTGGAGGAAAAAGATGAAGAAGATGCTCCATAAGATTATGCACGTGAAGACGAGAGTCGAGAGGGCGAGTATGAAAGGACACCACCTATTCAAGAGCCTAGGGGGAGGTACTTGACAATAGGAGCAATAAAGGAGAAACCGGTTGGAAGTAAGAGACATTACTTAGACACTCCTTGGGATACATACTCTCCACGTAGTGTATCACCTGAATCTAAGATACCAAAATGGTATGAAAAGATCATGAAGGACGCAAAGCTAAATCAACCAAGATCTAGCACACAAGGTGAAGTGAGAAGATCAACGCGGGAAAGGAAGTCTCCCTATCATTATCATGTGAACTATGCCCTAATAACTGACATTTTGAAGTGTCGAGAGCCATCGACCTTTGATGAGGCAAAAGATCACAAAGAGTGGCAAAGGGTAGTGGAAGAGGAGATAGAAACCATCCACAGGCATGATACATGGGAGTTGGTTGATCTACCACTTGGAAAGAAACCCATTGACAACAAATGGGTGTTTAGAACAAAGTTTCATGCGGATGGCACGATAGCAAAGTATAAGGCATGCCTAGTAGTGAAGGGTTATGAGCAAAACAAAGGAATTGACTATGAAGAGACATTTGCTCCAGTGTCCAAGTGGACTATGCTACGTCTTATCATTGCCTTAGCATCTCATTTTGGGTGGAAGATCCATCAAATGGATGTGAAGTCCACATTTTTGAATGGTGACTTAGAAGAAGAAGTTTACATACCTTCTGTTCATGGCAAAAGGGCAAGAACAGAAGGTATGTAAACTACACAAAGCACTTTATGGCCTTAAGCAAGTGCCACGCGCATGGTATGGACGCATTGACAGCTACTTTCTTTCTCATGGGTTTGTAAGAACAAATTCAGATCCAAACCTTTATGTTCTTATAAATGATGACAACATCTTGATTGTACTTTACGTTGATGATATCATTATCACGGGCAATGATGAGAACCTCACTCGTTCTATCAAAGCCAACTTATGCAAGCAGTTTGAGATGACAGATTTAGATCTTATGCACTATTGCTTGGGTGTCGAAGTATGGCAAACTAGCAGTGATATTAGGTTATGTCAAAACAAATATGTGGGCGAGATATTGGAGAGATTTCACATGAAAGAGTGCAAACCTTCCATCACCCCTTGCGAAGCTGGTAAGAAATTATCTCGTATTGATGATAGTGCGCATGTTGACGCTACTCTATTTCGTCAGCTAGTTGGGAGTTTGATATATCTTACAACTACACGTCCTGATATCTGCTATGCTATAAGTTTGATTAGCCAATTCATGTCATCACTCACTATGGACCACTGGAGAGCTGCAAAAAGGATTTTGAGGTATGTGAAAGGTACACCTAACCTTGGTCTAATCTACAAAAGACAAAGTGTTTTACCTAAGTTGCAAGGTTATGTTGACACTGATTGGGCATGAAGTATAGATGATAGGAAGTCAACAACAGGTTATGCGTTCAATTTTGGTAGCGGTTGTTTTTCATGGTCTAGCAAGAAACAAGATACTATTTCTCTTTCTTCTACAGAAGCTGAATATAAAACGTTGAGTTCTGCTACCCAAGAAGCTGTTTGGCTACGTAAGTTGTTATGTGAGATTGGCATGAAGCAGGTAAATCCTACTATTATTTTCTGTGACAATCAAAGTGAAATACAAGTGGCTAAAAATCCTATCTTTCACGAAAGGACAAAACATATTGAGGTGAAATATCACTCTGTGCGTGAGAAGTTACAATCTGAAAATATAAGTATTGTACATTGTTCTACGTTATTACAAGTTGTTGATATATTTACGAAAGCTTTAAGTAAAGAAAAGTTTGAACTTTTAGAGCCAAACTTGGCTTAGATCTGGTTATGTAAAAAGCCTTTACTTGTAATACTATCATGGAGGTATGTTCCATGAATAGAGTAAACTCAAAAATAAAGAAAATAGCAATGATCGACTTAAAGAGTGCTTTCTTATTTCGACGGCACCACGTGTGCTTAGTTCTAGAGTTATCGGGTTATCTTTCTTTTACGAGCCCTTTGAGTGCTTTTAAGCAACTTATCTTTGTACTTACTCATCAGTTTGAATATACAGTTTGTGGGAGAGCGATTCTGTTGTCTTGTCTTATTGCACTTGATGTTGTGCTGTCGTGATTGATTCGGTCGAGTTTTTTAAACTGTATTCTCAACTGAAGTTCCATCTTATTGAGACCAGGACACAGAGAAGCTTGTGAGAGTTAGTTTGCTGTCTAAGTGCCTGTGCGAGAGTTCTCAGTGAAAAAAAGACAGGAAAGTACCAGTGAACCCTCACAGACAGCAAAATTTTCAGTTCCAGTGAGCAAGAACTCTCGTAAAGGATTCTGAAGTTCCATCTCAATGAGACCAGGACACAGAAGAATTTGTGAGAGTTAGTTTGATTCCAGTGATCGGAAAATTGGATTTAAGTGCTAAAAAATCACTAAAAAGTGAAGATGCAGCAAATCATTCCAGTAAGAACTCTCGCAGACCCTCTTAATAGATTCAGAATGTTAATTTTCATCAGTCAGGAAGCCTGCGAGAGTTAGTACAAAGATTTGGTGAAGATTAAGCCAAAATAGTGGTTTTTAACCCTCGGAGACGGTGAAATTTTCACTTATTGTGAGATTTAACTCTTACAGAGAATTCTATAGTGAGATCTGACCCAGATCTAGCTACTATGAGCCTTGCGAGAGCTACTTCCCAAAGATCTAGGAGATATCATGTTTTTTATCTGCAAAAACAGCTAAAGAACCCTCGCACAACCAATCCTTGCACAAGGGAACCCTCGCAGACCAGGTCAGTGGAAAGATCTGCATCAGATCCAGCTACTGTCAAAATCTCAGGTCAAGATACAGTGAAAGAGTGTCCAGTCCTAAAGCAAAATCTGAGACTAACACATAGATTCTGTCATCTGTGCAATGCAACATCACACGATAAGGCATTTTGCCCGTTTAACCCCCGGATTGTTCGACAGAAGAGACGTCCTTATTAGACTTCTTATCCTTACCATCAAGGGGCACCCAATGTGGCACCAAGGTATGGTGCACCGAATCAACAACAGCATATGGCCTTACCTGCACCACGAGGGCCAGCCAATCAACAAGTGGCCCATGTAAATCTGACAGCAGCAGGACCAGAGATGCAAATGCCACCTCAACTTGAGCAGCAGCAATGGTATGGACCAAATGAACCATTTATGGATCCTGCCATAAATGAATATGTTGCGGCCTATGCAGCTCAAACTCAGCATCAAGGCGGAAGAAATTACGGCTGCTACGGATGCGGCGAAGGACACAAAATTGTAGAATGTCCCTATAAGGGACAATATACATCCTTCCACCGAGAATGTAGTTATGGACACTGTTACAAGAATTGTCCATTTAAACCTGGAACCAATGCCTCTTAACTTCATTGCAATACAACAACCAATAGTTCCAGCAGGGATGCCATCGGAAGGACACCAATTCCACGCTCATGTGTTAGTTGTTATGCCAGCACAGAAGAGGAAGGAAGTGGCTCCCTCACCACCACCCTCGATCATTGACGACCAACCCTCAACTTCAGCACCATATCCGAATGTGAGGGAAGAAAGAAGGCAATACTAGAAAACAAAACACTAGGTACAGAAAGCACAAGCAGAGGAAAAAGAGCCAGAAAAGGACCATCCCACAGAACCTCCAGTTGGCGTCGAACGGGAACCGCAAGTGGGCTCACCACTGCACACTGATCAGAATGATCAGTTGCACCAACATGAACCACCTTTTCACATGGAGGAGCTCGAGGAACCACGCACTGAAAGGCTCACACTTTTACTATCAAGTCGTGTTAGTTTACCACTCGGAGAACTATTGTGGATTGCACCACAAGCGAAAAGCCTTCTAGCTGAATGGGCCAAAGCGGATGAGGAGCCAGTAGTGCCTGAGCTCATATATTGTACGGGCTATGAAGAAACAAGTAACGTCCTCCACATTGGAGCAGCATTGGGAAGTGAGGAACACAACATCACTTTGCCAATTAAATACAAGAGATACGAGGACGAGGCAACAGAGGTAGATGGAGGATCGGATGTCAATTTGATCTCCACCACTTTGTATGAAAAATGGGGTCTACAAGGGTTGAAGCCAGCAAGATTCTTGTGATGACTTTTGATAGAGTTAGCTTTGGCTGTGTCATGATGATCATCACCCGGTTGACATATGAGCTTGGCAAGCTTGAAAGCAGTGTCATTACTGTGTCTTGATAGTCTATGACTGATCCGACAGCGAGTTCTTGAACTAGTTGATGTGATTCTACAGTGAATAACCATTTGTCATCTTGAGGGAGAAGAATCTCCATCGAAGGTGTAGCTTAGAAGCTATGTCCCGCACATTGTACAATGTGTTCAAGATGTCCCAGACTTCTTTTGAGGTTTGAGCTTCAGACACATGGCCGATTTGTGTGTCTGAGATTCGCCATCCTTCAGCTTCCATTGAGATATTGCAGCGATATTTGCTTCGGGTCTTGCCTTTGCACCTATGACAATATCATACAACTCCTTAGCCATTAGCACAATTTTCATCTTAATTTTCCACAGATGGTAGTTAGATCCATCAAGCTTGTTCACGATGTGACTGGCTTTGCTTTGACAATCCATGTGGAAGTTAGTCTAGGTGACAATAATAACTATTAGTGACTTAAAAATGAAATCTAATGCTATTTACAGAACAAGAAATCAATTATTCCATCAAGTGATAGAACCAGGTTCTGTGGGAAGCTTATCAAGCTATAATTTTCACTCTGATACCATGCTGGGAGATGGTGGTAGAAATCTCCTAAGTGCGTAGGCGAACACGTAGGCGAACACAAAGAATTTAAATACTTGCAGTTGCAGAAGCGAGAAGAGCAGACAGTCAGACAAAGTAGTAAGAGAGTCAGACAAGAAAATGAAATAGCAAAAGCAGTCAACACTGACAAAGAAGACAATAGTCGATTCAGATTGATATGTATGACAATACAAGTCAAATTGATGCTGTAAGCACAAGACAATTGTGGGCAAAACCGGATGCTCAGGAAGCTAACTCCACTCTGTAAAAGCTATGAGCTTATTCCTGACAATCAATCTGAAAAGAAAGAATCACTGCATGAAAGCATCTATAGTGTCCGTCTTTGATAATTCTCGTATTTATGTTATATGTATGTTACAATGATCATCATTTATATACAATTTACATTAGTGCAGATGCAAGCACAATACATGAAGTGGGCGTGAGAAGGCTTCGACTATTTGGAGTCGAGTGTGCTAATAGTGAATAAAGTCAAGACAACGGTCCTCGACGATAGTCGATGGAGTCGGGCTTCCTTGACAAGTTAGCCAAGTCGGTTGCCATTATGATGTTTGTCTTCAGTAATAGAGTATCTCTGCAAACTGTGCAACAATGCGTGTAAAACTGCAACAATTTGATTGGAACTAGATTAACATGGAATTTAGGAGAGTAGAGGAATAAATCCAACATGTCTCCTATTAGCCCAAACACAAATTACATATAGATATTATTCACACTCCATGGCATAATAAAAATGGGTTGAAGTATGACATGTGCAAATACTTAAGAACACTACAATTTGATCTAGTTTTGTCATTATAGTCCTCCTCCCTCCTACAAAGGGATCCCGCTGTGCCATTTTTACCACCCTTAAGAATTCATGTCTTTTACGAGGTAAGGCCTCTCATGATCGCTTCTTCGATCACCTTGTCCATTTTTATTCTTAGGCGTCACTGTCATTGTCTACGTATATTCTTAGGCGTTGGGCAATTTGTTGCTCACCCCCATTAGAGAATTTACCATTTTCAACGTATTCACTCAAGTTAAGTCTAGAATTTTAGGGCACATCGCTTGAGATGCTCAAGCATTATGCCCAAAAACAACTTTATCATAAAGAGAAAACCATCAGCTGTCTATGCTCGACAAATCACTTGGGCGCTCATGTTCGTAAAGCGTATGTTTAGGGGGCTTCATCCCTCACGAAGAGCCTTGCCTTAGATATACGTTGTGACAATAACGTATATCTTAGGGCCTCCCTAGGGAGTGACAACGCAGGATGATGCATTACAATACCTGAAGGCAGTGAAAGATAGATTTAAAGATGACAAAGACAATTATGACGATTTTTTAGAAGTCTTCCAACATTTCAAGGAACAGAGGTATCTACAGTTTCTACTCTGATGAACCCATATTTGTGATTAACTTCAACACCAAAGGCTTGTCAATTTTGCCAAATAATGTATAGCTTGTATCTTAGAATGTGCGGCTTTCAGGATCGACCCTGCAGGAGTCATTGCTAGAGTGAAAGATCTATTTAGGGGTCATCCCCGGTTAATAATAGGTTTCAACACATTTCTCCCAAAGGGCTATGAAATAACACTTCCACTCGAAGAGGAAACTCCTCCACCGCCTAAAAAGCAGCCTGTGGATTACGTGAACAAGATCAAGGTGATCAAGCCGGCATGCCTGAAAAGCTCGTGTTAGTTTGCCATTTCAGAAATTTCTAGTCTATGGTTTTGGACCATGATAACATGGGCTATCGACCCTGGACTTTTCGAAATTCAATCTTACAGTTTTCTGTGCTTCTAAGTAAGTTAGAGAAATAAGAGGATCGTTTACCTCTATGTGACTATGATTTCAGAAGCAAACAGTATGCAGAATCTAACTTTGTATTTGAAGTATTCAGAAAAGTTTGTTCTTAGATGGTGTCAATCTTTCAAATGGCAGTGCTTAGTTGAAAAGAGCACTTGAATCTTGTTAAAGTTCACTTTTTTTCATCATGAAAACTCATGGTTTTGGAATGCTGGATGGCAAAAATCTGTCTTTCTATGACAGACACGTTTTGAACATGACAAGCAATTCTACAAGGCCTTTCTGCAAATTCTCACCACGTGTTGTAGGCTTCATCTTCTGTTAGAAGAGATGATACAAGTACTGTGATGGGTTCTGCTAGACATAGCCAGAGTGAGAGAGTGGTGAAGGTATTCTTCTTCTGAATCTGATTATTTGGAGATTCTTGTTGATGTTAGCTTGGAGATATTGCCAAGCATGAAATGCTTGTCATGTGTCTTTTCTAGTTCTAATGTGTCCAGCCTCATGCAGAAAGACAAAGTTGGAGCTGTTCACATAGATTGTGATAGAGGTTTGGAACTTGCGGATGAACAAGAGATTGATCGCAGTGCTTCGAAGGTCGAGAAGGAACAGCGCAGAAAGATTGAGAAAGAGAGAGAGAAAAAAGACGAACGTGAGCACAAGGAAGTCATTGAAGGCGAAAAGGAATCAGAACTGGAAAATGACATTGATGCAATGCAACGATTGCCTCATAAACGTAAATCTGCTCGGCGCTCCGACATGTTGATCCGCAAACAATCACAAGTTGGTGAAGGTGGGGAAACATTTGCAGGACCTTCTGCTCCAGCTCCTCAGTTGGAAGACAAAACGGTGGTGAAGAGTAAGTCTGTAGATAGAAATATTGAAGAGATCAGTGCAGTCTACGTAGCTGCATTGATTTTGTTACTGTCCATGTTGGCCCATTTTGTTATGAGGTCACATGGGGTTTGATGTTCTTGAACCATTCTAGAATGCTCTTCTGATAGGATTTGCTTGTAAGCATGCGAAATGGTTGTGAGTTGGATAGAGGCTATAAGAGAACCTTTGAAGCATAATCCTGTACATTTCTGGGAATAATTTTCATTCTGTACCATTGAAATTTGAATCATCTGGTTATGTTTTAGTTTTAGGCACAATCATGCAGAAGGAGCTTGTCCTGTTTGACAAGATAAAAGGGAAATTGCGGAATCGCGATTCGTACCACGAACTTTTGAAATGTGTTTAAACCATTCTAGAATGCTCTTCTGATAGGATTTGCTTGTAAGCATGCGAAATGGTTGTAAGTTGGATAGAGGCTATAAGAGAACCTTTGAAGCATAATCCTGTACATTTCTGGGAATAATTTTCATTCTGTACCATTGAAATTTGAATCATCTGGTTATGTTTTAGTTTTAGGCACAATCATGCAGAAGGAGCTTGTTCTGTTTGACAAGATAAAAGGGAAATTGCGGAATCGCGATTCGTACCACGAACTTTTGATTAGTCAGGACATCATCAATCGTACCGAGTTGCAAGCACTGGTAGGTAGTTTCATCGAAGAAGAATATGTTTTCGATTCTAGGGCATGTTATGATTCTTAATTTGTATGTACTGAGTGAGGTTTGGCAATTTCGTTGACACGCAGGTTGAGGACATTTTGGGGAAGCATCAAGAACTTTTAGAAGGATTCATGGAGTTTCTTTTGCGCTGTGAAAGTATAGGTGAGGACCCCCCCCCAGTATGTTTGCTGCACAGCTCTCCTTTGTTCTTTCTGACTAATTTTCTTGTTCGTCTGGTAAATATGGGGTTTCAACATCTGGGAATGCCTCTGTATATCTGTCATCTTTGTGGAACAATTTACCCTACTACTTGCTTGTTTTGGTAACTTGGTTCTTAATATGTTTCAGAAGGATATCTTGCGGACGTCTTTGGAAGAAGTAAGTAGTTTCTTTGTTGAATGATTTCTGCATCTGATGTGATCAATAGTGGTCATTGTTTGTCTATGATGACATATGCAAATGTTGCAGACTGGCATAACGGGTTTTCTTTATAGATGTTGATCTCTTAATATTTTCTATGCAGGGGTTGTAGAATCTGGAGATGGGACAGTTGCTGTTGATAAGGATAAAGAGAGAGAGAGAGAGAGGAATAGAGACAGGGATAGAGAAAGAGATCGTGATAGAGAAAGACAAAGGGAGAGCGATAGGGAAAGGGAGAAAGGGAAGGACAGACAAAAGGAAAAAGAAAGAGATGAAGAAAGAGAGAGGGACAGAATCGCTTCTCATCATTTGAAAGATGGTGCAAATCACAAGATCTCCTTACTACCTCCGAAAGACAGACTCCTGAATAAGCCCATCTCAGAACTTGACCTTTCAAATTGTGAGCGCTGCACACCAAGTTATCGGCTTCTTCCAAAGAATGTGAGTAACAAATTCTCATTCATATTTTCATTGCATTTAGGTCGCACAATTTCCCCGGGGTATGCTCTTCTCTTTTTTACTTACATGTGTGTGGGATGCACATGTTCATTGTTTGTTTTACTTCTCCAGTATCTTAAGCCATTATCAAGTCACCGTACAGAAATGGGCTTTACGGTACTCAATGACAACTGGGTATCTGTTCCATCGGGTAGCGAGGACTATTCATTCGAACACATGCGGAAAAACCAATATGAAGAGAGCTCCTTTTGTTGTGAAGATGATCGGTATGGTGGTTGTTTCTTCTGCCAGTTCTTTGTGAGACCTTGCAAGTAGATTTTCTGGGCAGCACCATCAAACATTTATTATGTTGCCCTTTTCCTTACTGGGCTTACCCTTAATGAATAGGGATCCTCTATTTTTACATAGAATTCCTCGAGGACAATATCTGGTAATACCTTCCAGTTATCTTCACAGACACGAAAATTGAGGCCAATGTGTGGCAGTACCTTGCAGTTATCTTTACAGACATGAAAATTATGCTTGTTTATTTATCTCTTTTGCTTTATTTGTTTCAAGGTCATTCAAGAACTCATCTTGGATTGTTTTACCAGGTTTGCACTTGATATGCTTCTAGAATCTATTGCAATAACTGGAAAGCGTGTGGGTGAGATGATAGAAAATATTCTTGACCTAACCAGGCCAGAATCTCCGTTCTCTCTGGATGAGCATCTATCAGGTATGTGATGCTTTCCAATGAAGTATTCAAGCTGACTGCTATAACATGCTCTAATAATTGCATGTGAAGAGTTATCTAGTTTACATTAATCACTGTACAAGAACATTTTATCTTATGCTTAGCCAATGGGTTTGATGTGTTTTGAGTAACATTCTGTGTACTTGGAAATTTTGTATTCAACCTCTGATGCCCTCTTTGTTTTGATATTTGCAGCAATGAATTTAAGGTGCATTGAAATGTTATATGGAGATCATGGATTAGAGGTCATTGACTCGTTACGGAAGGCCCCCGCTGCGGCTTTGCCTGTAGTACATACTCGCCTCAGGCAGAAACACGCAGAGTGGCTGAGAAACAGAATGGACATGAACAAAGTCTGGGCTGAAATATACTCAAAAAATTATCATAAATCTCTTGACCATGGAAGCTTTTACTTCAAGCAGCAGGAACAAAAGAGTCTTAGCATGAAAGGTATGTACTTTTTGGGGAGGGTACATATTTTGCATCCGTCTTTCAATGTGCTCAAAAGCATGGTTATTGATTTGGAGGAACTATACGATCTGTAGCTTAAAGAAATTGAGGAACTATATGATCTGTAGCTTAAAGAAATTGATGTTGTTATTGACTGTGGGTAGACTTTATTAACCTAGGATTTGTTTATCTTTTCTACTTTCTTGGGTATTACCCTGGATTCAACATTGATATATCTTGCTGTCGTAAAGGTGAACATTCAGTTCTTGTCTGATATCTTTATCCAAGTTACAACCTGCTAGGTTTTGCTGATCCTTTTTGTCCTTAGACCCACCAGCCTTTTTTCTAGGTGTACTCGTGTTTTGAGAGCTGAAATGATGGATTTCATATTATTGTCTTTGCTCTTTAATGCCTGTTGTTATTTATGGCCGAGTCTCCCCTTTATTTCTGGACAGTGGAGGGCTGAGTCTGCCCTTCACCTTGGATAAGTGATGAAAACTCATCAGCATTATTCTTCTCAAAAGAATGAAGCCTGAGGTACATCGTCGCTTGACTGACTCTGTTTTGGCATTTGGATTGGAAAGACTTTGAATCTTCAAGACTTTAATGTGCAGTTGTAGTCTAGTTATTAGGAGAGTGTTGTCGAGACATTTTCAGAGGTAGTTTTCAATGGCAATGATCTTTGACTCTGGAGTAAGTTAAGCAGGATAAGTTCTTCATCTGCATGCGTGGGAAGCTTTTGTGGGTTCATCACAAGTGTTGCCTGGACATTAGAAACGAGATTCATTTTTCAGATGAGAGTTTTGTGTTTAACAGTCAATACTTGTGTCATTCCTCCTTACGAACTTGTGGAAGGTATTGAAGAGTAATTTTCTACTGCTGTTCGTCGCAGGGCTGTTGACTGAAATTAAGGAGATAAATAAGAAAAAGAGGAGACAAGACAATACAATGCTGCTGAGAGCTGTTGGCAATCGCAGGCCATTGATTCCCGATTTGAAGTTCGAGTATCTTGATCCTTCTATCCGTGCAGACCTATACCAAATTGTCAAGTATTCTTCCGTCAAATTATGCAATACTATGGAACAATACGATAAAACAATGCGGATCTGGACAACCTTTATTGAGCCAATGTTTGGGGTGCCTCCTCGTCCCCATGGAGCTGAAGATACAGAAGAAGCTGCTAAAGTAAAAGCTCCAGAGTCTAAACAAAGTAGTTCCTAGTCCTGGGGAAAGCGCAACTACCGGTGGGGCTGATGGCACAGATAAAACTGCAAATCAGCTTACAGATGGCTTGGAGCCCAGGAATACTGCAAGCCCTGCAGTTGAGGAGTTTACAACTGCCACCAGTAGAGTGAAAGGCGATAGGATAGATACACCAGCAGCATCTTTGGCAGATGGCGCTATCGCAATCACAGCTACTCCTGCAAGCAACCTCAGGGAGGATTGCAGATCTTTTGCTGTCGTAACGGCATAGTTTGAGCTGGAATAGAACAGGAAAGTTCTTGATTAGGACTGGATTTAATGTGTTGAAATGATAGCATGCTCTGGAAACCTTGAGCACACTACCAGTGACATGTAAATAATGCTAGGATTATTTCATTTTACTGGTTTTATTAAAATCACGGCATGCCAGTGTTGTCTAATCTGAGCTATCTGATGTGTTTGAGGCAGTGATTATTTCGTTCAAGCTTCTGTCATCCTGTCTAATCGTACATTAAGATTGGTTGCCTTTTAAAGATAGAAATGTGTCTAGTTTTGATATATCTTACACACAATGGTTTTTTTTTTCCCATCTTCTTTTGGCTAGCTTCCTAAGTTTTCAAAGTTGGCAGTCCACTTCTTTCGAATGCCTGGTTTGAGCAAAAAATTGTAATTCTAGCATAGATGTAGCAGTTGTGAAAAGTGATCACCTGAGATGCCTACAGGTTTGAACAAAACTGCTGTAGGGATACTTTGTAGTTTTGGCGAGTGTTCAAACTTGAAAACTACATTGAATATTGCAATTTAGGATGTTGGCCTACATGAATATGAATCGTGTATATTCAATAATATCATTTCTCCTTGTCTAGAATAGCATTACATGAATCTATTATAATTAAAATTATAGTGGGGCAACGTTTGCCCGCCCCACTTCGCTAGTACTTCATCAAAAAGATAGTCTATTTGCATATATCAATGTTGTATTATTTAATATAGAATCTAAATCCCACACTAGTCATCAACATTATTATATCATGCTCTTCCTTTATATAGCACATCTTTTTGATAATGTCTTTATGCGATAGTCGTGATCTATCTGTGTATCATGGTATGATATAATGGGTGCAAAGTTATGGCTCTCTTTTGAGAGGCAACATATACTGAGAGCTTTATCTAGTATTCTTGCAAACAGCTAATTTGGTCTTTATTTGTATATGATAGCCTTGCATACAAGTCAGACATAAAGTAAGAGTGAGATGCCAAAGGAGTATACCTTTTTACGTAGTGAGGGACAAACAAAAAAGAATGCTCAAGAACTAAGAGGCATATATTCAGCAACCCAAGAGAATGACAAATATAATAAAGGAAGCAAAATTGGCAAAGTTTGTTATATGAAAAATAAAACAATCTTGAAGAAAGTTATGTATAAGGCCTTGCATCTCTTTTAAATAATCTCAAGCTATTATTAGAAACCATGAGTAACAAGTGGTATCAACAATTGTGGTAAACCCTCGTGGTATGAAAATCGTTGTAGAAAAGACTACATTAATTATGAAATAATCCCAAGCTTTGAGCATAAACCTCGAGTATTAAGGCAATATCAACAATAAATGACTTAGAACATGCAAGTAAATTAGAAAAAGAGAATATGTGAAGTTTACACAATAGTTGAAGAACCTAATCAAGTCGTGTAGAATTCAAGTGCTAATCAAGAATGAAAGTGCACGTCTCATAATACTAAAGATCATGTGTGAGCCTTGGTCGAAATCATGATATGAAATTTTGTAACATTGTTGAAATGGTCATTATAGAAGCATGAGTGTCATGTTATCACACGCATTATGAGAGGACGAAAGTTGTTGGTGACCTCTTTGTAGGTGGTACTTTATGGGTATCATTTGGAGTGAAATGTGTCTCCTTCTAGAGATATATGCATCTATGCCTCGATTCTCTCACCCATCATTCTTTGACTTCCATGAATATTGGCATTTTGTGCTCTCTGACTATCATCAAATTTTCATTTATAGGTACTATTTATAAACAATAATAACATGGCTCTCAACTACAATAGGAATAGAATGGGCAACAAGGTAGGGATTTGAGCTATACAACACATAATCTAGCCAAAGTGGAGAAAGCTCTTTATTTTTCCATTTTGAGCAAGTTTACGGTGATTGCCTTAATATGAAGCAATAACTACTAGATTTCCTTCATTTAATGTCCCTTGCCTAGTTGGAGTCACAAAGTTTCCAAGTGTTATGCTTGATGATGATCTTTTGTACTCTAATTTGTAGTGCGACATGCTCTTAAACTACCTCAACACTCGCTTGGGCTGTCTTTTATGTTGTTGTTTAGAAACATGACATGATTGGCTCAAATTGTTATTCAACGTCTCAGAAGATGAGCATGTTATGGGGTATCAAAACTAGGGTATATAAGGGTGAGGGAAATCTATAAGATAGAATACTTTTTCGATTCTTTTATTCCATTCTTTCTTGTTGATGCTTTTTGTTTGACCAAGAATGGCAGTTCACGAAGAACAATTTTAAAAGCTAGTATTTTTTTATAATGTAGAGCATGTAGTTGGCAATATTTAGAATGTTCATTTTAAAATTAAAATTCAAACTCTTATTGTTTATATAAACTTTGTCTCAAAGGACGATAAAGTGTCCTAGAAAATAAAAAAGTTATTTTTTCTACAATTCTAGTGCTGATTTGTGTTGGAAACATATACAAAAACTATAGGCAAATTCAAGATGAGAGGGATGCAATGGAAGAGAAAGATTAGTGTGTAGTCTGATGAGGAAGTTAACTTGTTTACAGTATGTGCATGAGAGGCTGGAAATTATGGTAGTGGTTAGGTATGAGCAACAATAGGATGTCACACACTAAATTGGTGATTGTATTTTAACTACTGCTCTCTTGTCCAAGATTGATGTGCATTCCTACTCAGTGGCATGCATCAATGCTCCATTCTTAGGGTATACTTATTGCCAATAGTTGTAATATTCTAGTTCTTTTATTGCTTGTTTGAGTTATTATTGTACAATGAATATCTTGTCCAAGGTGCTCATGGTCACAACAACCAACGTTAATTGTGATGGAGAACGAAGTAGGAGGGGGAGAGAGAGAAATGGAGTGCGAAACAACTCTCCCGTTATGGGCTACTACTGACTATCAGCAAGAACAGAATCACAACTCATGCGTTCTCTAGACAGGACCGATGAAATAATTGCGTGCTCAGACATATTATGAGCACATCCACCGAAGAGGACTGATAGGGTACTGTTTATCAGTTTGAGTACGAATTTCAGTATATAATTAAAGTGATAGTGCCATATGATAGTGCTTGTTCCTCATGCGTCAAAGACAGCCATCGTCTGATCAGATTCTGAGGAGTTGGAGACGTTCGTGATCTGATCAAACTGAGTGAATGAGCTAAGACAAGTAAATCGAAGAGTGTAAACAATCACAACACACACATATCTACATTAGACACGGATAGAAGGTGTTGCTTGCATATTACACTGAATCCTTGTCAGATGAACAACACGAATGGGTATAACCAAAATAGGGACATAACTTTGAATGCTTAATCTTCCGCTTTGTTGCATCAGGAATGAATGTGGACTGGAGATGTATTTATACAGATCCTTGTTTATTATAGAAATTGTTTAGCTAATCTTATAATTACAAGACTAGTTTAATTTAAACTATGTACTTGGTCGTGAAATAATGCACAACGACACATGTACAATGTATATAATAGTCCTATGACTCGAAGTTTGTCGCATTCCTCGCATTCTTTGCAAATTTTGAAAGACTTCAGTCGCATACTTCGCATTCTTCGGGTTATGAGGTGTGGACTGGATCAAAACCATCACTCAAACATATTTGTGGGTTTGGATGCATTGCCTATGCTCAAATCCCTGACGATTTGAGAAAGAAGTTGGATGACAAAAGCAGAAAATCGATTTTCATTGGCTACTCTCCAGATCACAAGGCATACAATCTCTACAACTTGAAAAATCAAAAGGCCTTCACGAGTAGGGATGTCATATTCATGGAAGACCAATTTTTTGACCATAAGGGAAAAGCTCCAGACAAATCCGACCTAAGAATCGAACAGTCAAAATTTGATCCTAGGATCTAAAAATCAAATTTTGACAAGTATCGAAAACAACTCAGGGATTGAAAATCAGAAAATTGATATTGACTCGAAAACCGAGTCAGATCCTCAACATATCGAACAACATCAAAGGATCGAACTTCAATCCAGAAGATCGAGTCAATCCAGACAGCCTCCATCCCGATTCATGCATGATCCGGCCTGTTATTTTGTACAGTAACCAAACACAGAATGCTGACCAGTGGAAAGCAGCCATGGATGTAGAATTCGATTCTCTGATTGAGAACCAAACGTGGACTGTAATTGAGCTACTAAAGGATCGAAATCCGATCCCATGCAAGTGGTTGTTCAAAGTGAAGTATGATGCTAAGGGAGAATAAATCGATACAAAGCCAAATTGGTAGCCAAAGGCTTCTTCGAGATTCCACATTTGGATTATTCAGAAACCTTCAGTCCGGTGGTAAAGCATGCTTCAATTCGTTTACTTCTTTCCTATGCAGCTGTAGCCGACCTTGAAGTTCACCAAATGGACGTCCAAACTGCATTCCTCAATGGCACCATTGAAGAGGAGATCTACATGTCCCAGCCAGAAGCATATGAGGTAAAGGATAAGGAGCACCTAGTGTGTAGAATTCACAAAGCACAGTATGGTCTGAAATAGTCCCCAAGAGTTTGGTTTCAGAAAATTAATACATTTCTAATTGATAATGGTTTCATTCCAAACTTGGCAGACTCAAATGTTTATTTTAAGTGTTTGTCTCAGATTCCTTCATCATCATTACTTTGTATGTTGTTGATACTTTACTGTTCAGTAATAATCTGAATTTGTTGAAGGATACCAAATACATGTTAGCATAGGAATACAAGATGACAGATATGGGTCCTACTCACTAGTATCTCGGAATTCACATTTTCCGAATTTGACCCAGCAGGCAGATTTTTATCAGCCAGCAGAGATACCTCAACAATGTGTTAAAGAAATACGGAATGGCCGAGTGCAAACTGAGCCACTTCCCACTCGACCTTGGTTTGAAGCTGTTAAAGGAGCAATGTCCAAAATCCGAGTCACATAAGGAGGAAATGAAGTAGTATCCATTTCACTCCATAATCGGTTCATTGATGTATGTTATGCTCTACACTCGACCCAACCTTGCAAGTCCAATCCATTGGAAGGCTGTCATAAAAGTCATGAAGTACGTGCAAGCTACAAAATACCTCAGTATTTGCTATGGAGGTAGCCAATCTGCCAACATTCTAGAGGGCTACACAGATGCAGATTGGGCAGGAGATATCGACACAAGAAAATCAACTTGTGGATTTGTGTTCTTGTTCAATCAAGGTCCAATTTCTTGTAACAGCCGGAAACAGACCTCAATAGCATTATCCTCCACATAATTGGAATATATATCTGCCACAAATGCTACCAAGGAGGCAATTTGGTTGAGGAACCTACTTGCAAATATCAAAATTATCCAATCACACCCTCTATTGTGACAATCAAAGTGCCATTGCACTATCTTTGAATCCGAGATTCCACTCCTGGAGTAAGCATATCGAAATTCGATATCACTATCTTAGAGAGAAAGTGCAAATCAAGGAAATTTCTTTGGTTTACTGTAGGACAAAGTTACCGATTACTTCACCAAGGCTCTAACAAAGGAGCATCATCTCAAATTTGTTGAAGATCAAAATTTTCTAGGATCCACATTAACCTACTAGCTATATCATTCCTACAGTCCTCCAGAATGTAGACAGACACTGCTGACCTACATTTAGATTAATATAGCATTCAACAATACTGAACTAGTATGCAAAATAGATAAAACAAGTGAGTAAGATACACAAGCGATAGCAGACAATAATTCATTCAAGATCAGACAAAATTAAGAGTGATATGTGCATAATAGCTATAGTATCATCTACTGATCCTCTTGCTTTTCGAGTGCTGTATGATAGACCCACACAATGCGTTGGCATGAGAGAAGCGATGTTCTCCCACGAGTAATGTCTCGCTTACTAGCGGACTTCTTAGATCTCTGTGGATTCTACTCACAAAACTTGTCTCGCTCGAACGCGGACTCCTATTTTGTGTTCTGTGTATTGTCTATTTGCTACTGTATGTATCTTATACATTCAGAGTAGCACACCAGATCAAATAGACTAAACAATCTATAACTAATTATGGATTAAAAGAGAAATGGGTTAGGCACGTCCTAACACTCTTTCATTGACGTCATCATATCAGATCAGGGTTTTGTACTTCATGGTACTTGCATGATCTTCTTGATCCTTTGGAGCGTGAAGCTCAAAAAGTGTCGCAAAGATTTTCGTGTCGCTTTGAGCCGTTTGACTTTCGCGTCGTCTGACTTTCTCCTGCTATATCACGAATAATTCTCTTTCGCGAACTTTTTGCATTCGTGTCTCTTCATCACGGTGTTCATGAATATTTTTGCTTCATGTCTTCTCGTGATGTTCGTGAACCTTTTCACTTCGTGTCTTTTCGTCAGATTGAGGGCTGAAAGCTAACAGAGCTTTGGTAATAGAAATGTTATGTTTCTTCAGCTCTCTCTCAAAGCGTGGTCGAAGACTGCTCCTCTGTTTCTCGAATAGACCTTTGTCTAAGGCCTTTGTGAAAATGTTAGCCACCATCTCCCTTGTTCCAATGAAGATAGTCTGCAGCATCTTCTTCCCGATCAGATCCCTTATCAAGTGATACTTGATTGCGACGTGTTTCGTCCTTGAGTGAAACATAGGATCCTTTGTCAGATGTATCACAAATGCATTGTCCATCTGCAAAATCAGAGGCTCATTTGCTGTTTCGCCTAGTTTGTCGAGGAACTGTTTGAGCCAAATGATTTCATTAGCCATCTTTGCTGCTGCTACATACTCTGCTTCATAGGTTGACTGAGCCACAATGATCTACTTCTTGCTGACCAGAGAATTGTTTCTCCTGACGCGATGGTGCATCCTCCTAAGACACTTTTGCAGTCCTCCTTGAGAGATGCCCAGCTAGGATCACTGTAGGAAAGCGTCTAGAACCAAACCAAAATCCTTTGTTAATTGGAGGTATTGCAAAATTTGTTTCGCAATCTTCCAATGAGTTGATCCTGGATTTGTATAGAATTGGCTCATCCTGAACATGGCATAAGTGATGTCAGGATGTGTGTTATCTGCAAGGTACATCAGCGATTCGATCAGCTTCTTGTATGGTGTAAACTACATCAACTCTCTTTCTTCTTCAATCTTCGAATAGTCTTCATTCGTCAAGACTGTTCCTGCAAGCATTGGAGTATTTCCTCCTTTGAAACTCAGCATCCTTCTAGGATTTTCTGGGTATATCTGGACTAGTGAAGGTACTACTTACCTCCCTTATAGTCCTTGTCAATTTGTAAGCCAAGATAACATTTGGCTTCTCCTAGGTTTGCAATCTCGGAATGTTTCGAGATATCATACTTCACCTCAGCAATAAGCTCCTCACTCTTGCACAGTATCAGAGTGTCGTCCACATACACAGCTACAATGATGATCTGCCCATCTGTAATTCTTAATAAATATTAGAATCAACAACTAGTGGCTTGAATCTTGAAGACTTGAGGGTTTGATCCTTCTTTTTATACTATTGTCACACTAAATTCTTCAAACCGTAGATACTCCTATGCATTCTGCATGCATAAGTAGGAAGTGAGTTTGAAACGTAGTCTGGAGGTTGATCCATGTAGACTTCCTTGTCTAGCTCGCCATGCAAGGCTGGTTTACCACCAAAGATTGATCGGTATTGCAGGCAAGGGGACATGACCTCCTTAGCAGCAGTAATAGCTAGTGCCGAAAATTTCGAGACCTCAAAACTAGCACGAAAGCGACGCTCAACTAAAAGATCTCATAAGTCTAAGACTGATTCCAGTGACAACGACGATGATTCAGATTTTGACTCAAGTACCAGTTCTTCAAGCTTGGAGTCCGAAAGTAGGGATTCATCGGAATTAGAAGCTGATAAAGGAGAAAGAAAGAATAAATGATGATCCAAGCGAAAGGACGACACGAAAACCATTGAGGAAAAGTCATCAACTTCTAAAGCTGAAAAGCTTTGGAAGAGTAATATGACTGACCTTAATAAAAAGTTTAATGATTTGAAAGTGAAAATTTTTGAAGTTGCAAACAAAAGACCAAAAGCGTCTTCTTCCAACTCAAGAATGTGGTGTACGAAATGTGGAACTTCTGGACATACTAAGGAAGATTTCACCACTGTAAATGTAAAATATATTGAAGATCCTGCCCAGGAGGTACTTTTCATTTTTCAGAATGATGCGACTACTAACTATGTTCAGGGTACTGCAGCATCAGCCCAGCAAGATAGACCAAAGTTCTCACCAAGAAGACACAACCCTCCTGAATTCGTTGGACCAGCAAAGTCTCAAACTGCGACTAAACCAGTGTCGGGCAACTACTACAATTGTGGAGAGTCGGGACATTTTTCACCTGAATATCCTCAGTCGCGAAAGCCGATTGGTTATGTGCCGTTATGCTCGAACTGCAGGGAGCCTAGCCACAAGTATCCTGACTGCCCTCATCCGCAGAAGCCGTGACCCAAATATCAGTATGTAGCAACACCAGCTGCTGTCGACTCGAAAGCAAAAGCTTCGACTGATGCTGTTGTGCAAAGGATTGGTGTTATTGAAAAAAATTGGCAAAGACAGAAGACCAGTTCTGGCCAAGCGACGTGGAGCAGATATTGAAAGTCACAACGAGAAGCAAAGGCTCCTCGAAATCCGAACAAAAATCTTCAACAAAGCACAGAAAATCTTCGAAGAAGAAATCTTCTAGCAAGTCAACAAACAAATCTATCCAATGGATCCAGGCCTACATTTGTCAAAGGACCAATGTCCTCAAACCAAGCAAGAAGAGGAGCAAATGAGAGAGTATCTGTATCGATCGATACTAGGATCTCTCATGTACGCAATGGTCTGTACAAGACCAGATATCTCTTTTGTTGTTAGCTCACTCAGCCAATACATGGCCAATCCTGGCATTACCCATTGGAAGGCTCTTATTCGAATCATGAGGTATATTCGACCTACCATGGACCAGTGTATCTGCTATGGAGATGTCAACAATGACAATCTTCATCAGCTCAGTGGTTCTGATGCAAGTTGGGGAGGAGATCCAGACAATTGTAAGTCCACATCTGGATTTACATTCTTCTTCAATGGCGGTATATTCGAGCTACCATGGACCAGTGCATCTGCTATGGAGATGTTAGTAATGACAATCTTCATCAGCTCAGTGGTTATTCTGATGCAAGCTAGGGAGTAGATGTAGACAATCGTAAGTCCACATCTAGATGTACATTCTTCTTCAATGACGGTCCTAATTCGTGGAACAGTTATAAGCAAACCTCTATCGCACTTTCTTTTACTGAAGCAGAATACATTGCTGCTTCTCAATCTATTAAGGAAGCGTTTTGGTTGACAAATTTGCTGTCAGACATCAATCTGTATTAGTACAGCCCTACAATTTTGTTTTGTGATAACCAAAGTGCTACTGCGTACGCACATTGAAAGCAGATATCACTACATCAGGGGCAAGGTTCTCGATAGAGAGGTGGGCTTAACGTATTGCAGAACGCAGGACATGGTTGCAGACATCTTCACGAAAGCACTCAGTGTTAACACACACAACAAATTTTGTGCATTGCTCAATCTGAAGATATTACTTCTACTCTCCTTAAATCCCATTAGAATCTGCCTCCATTCATGCTGCATATCTACTAACATTGTTGCGCAGTCTGCATATTTACACGCAAATTTGCACAGACGAATAAAAGATGAAAGAATTACGACACTGTGTTTTTACACAGGTTATGGTGACAGGCGAAAAGGGGACACTATCCTATAGAATGTCAAAGGTTCCCTAAAAGAAAAGGCACCATGTAAATCTAATTCTAAGGCTATTCGTAAGAGTGATGCACTTTTTGCATCATCGTCACCAATGGTCACTTCAGCACTGACTGTCGTCGCACTCTTTTTACGCTCACCCCATGCAGCTGCGCTAATAGACTGGACAACGACTACAGCCACCCACATCTCTTATAGACAACACATCCACTGTACTTTCCACATCTGCACACCTGTAATATAGTGTATATATACTGGATACCATTTGCATATTCAGTTTAATAAGGTTATTTAGGTTAATGAGTTATGAGTGAAGGAGATGAAGTAGATACCTTGCGCATTGAATTCTTGATTGTCAGCAATAAGGTTGTATAAGCTGAAAAGCTTATGTTGTTCCCTATGTCCCTATTGGCAGTGGCTCAAGACTGGTTTTTCAACCTGTCAGAGGAAGAAAAATCTACCTGGGAAGTGGTTAAAGCGTCTCTCATTATGCGCTTTAAACCAAGAAAGTTTCTGGAAGACCCGTTTCTCATGCTAAGCAAAGTCAAGATGGGAAAACGACAAAGGGTCAGGGACTATATTGAACGGGTCAAATACCTACGATTTGAGTGTAGTGCAGCCCTAACTCCCGATCATGCGGTGACCATGTGGTTCCTAGTCGGACTACCACGAAGCATCAGAAGACAACTGAAACGATGGGAGCAATACGCTACTCTGTAAGCAGGTATGAAAGATGCCATCAGGGAAGAGGATGAGGGGTTTGACGATGAATATCCATCTGCCCACACTCCTACTCCCTCGTTAGCATCATCATCATCAAATGCATCTACTCTATCCACATAACTGTTGTTGGAGCAAATGAGAAAATTACACAAACAGCAGATGGCTTACAGTGCAGTTTGACTAGAAACTGAAAGTCTTATAGGCAGCTGTAGCAGTAACGCCACATCAACCGAAACCAAAATAGCTGAAGTATCCTAGACGGGAGAATGTATGGTGTTCAGTTTGCACACAGAACCATACAGCGAACGAGTGTGCAGTCCTAAAGCTAAATCCGAGACTGACACATAGATTCTGTCATTTGTGCAATGCAACATCGTACGATACGGCATTTTGCCCGTTTAACCCTCGGATTGTTCAACAGAAGAGAAGTTCTTATCAGACTTCTTATCCTTACCATCAAGGGGCAGCCAAAGCGGCACCAAGGTACAGCGCACCGAATAAACAACAGCGTATGGCCTTAACTGCACCACCAGGGCCAGCCAATCAACAAGTGGCCCATGTACACATGATAACAGCGAAACCAGAGATTATTGTCGACCCACTTCAAGACAACAAATCAGACGAAGATCTTGCTGCTACCCAGCAACAAGTCCCAGGAGCAGTTCATCAGTCGAATCCTCCTAGAATATCAAGCCGAGACAAGGTATAGTCCTGAGTCTGCCTATCTCTTAGTGCAGGAACCGACAACAGTCGAAGAGGCACTTAGCCAACCAGACTCTGATCTCTAGAGAGAAGCCATGGACAGAGAGGTGAGCTTAACGTACTGCAGAACGCAGGACATGGTTGCAGACATCTTCACAAAAGCACTCAGTGTTAATGCACACAACAAATTTTGTGCATTTCTGAGTCTGAAGATATTACTTCTACTCTCCTTAAATCCCATTAGAATCTGCCTCCATTCATGCTGCATATTTACTAACGTTGTCGCACAGCCTGCATATTTACACGCAAATTCGCACAGACGAATAAAAGATGAAAGAATCGCGACACTGTGTCTTTACATAGGTTATGGTGACAGGCAAAAAGGGGACACTATCTTACAGAATGCCAAAGGTGTCTTAAAAGCAAAGGCACCATGTAAATTTAATCCTAAGGCTATTCGTAAGAGTGAAGCACTTTTTGCACCGTCATCACCAATGGTGACTTCAGCACTGACTGACGTCGCACCTTTTTCATGCTCGTCCCATGCAGCTGCGCTAATAGACTGGACAATGACTGCAGCCACCCACGATCTCTTACAGACAACACATCCACTGTACTTTTCACATTTGCACACCTGCAATATAATGTATATATACTGGATACCATTTGCATATTCAATTTAACGAGGTTAATCAGGTTAATGAGACGAAGTAGATGCCTTGCGCATTGATTCTTGATTGTCAGCAATAAGACTTTATTCCTTTACAGATTGTATAAGCTTCGTAGCGCACGTTGTTTCGTCCGCTATTGTCTTGTGCTCTACCGCATTATTGACATGTATACATGATATACTTAATCTGATAAAGTTTTTTTGTTCTGCGTTAAGATCTATGTTAATATTGCTATGCTTATCATTCATTCTGTCTGATCTTTCTAGTTGTTCTTTTTGGTAATAGACGACTAACATTTGGTCTTGTCTTTCGCAAATCATTCGCGACTAATTATCAATCGAGCACCGTCTAGCTCTTCGCGAATCATTCACGATGAATAGTTTGTCTTACTATTCGCGACAAACCATTCTTCTGGAGTTTCATTCATTTATTAAAGTTTGGCTACGTAATCAAGAACAACTGTGATTCCCATCACTACCATTTTGTTTGTTCTGATAGCCGTAGTCATGTTTACGGAGAGAGTCGTATAGCTCGTTCCGCTGCGCATGAACATTTTTCTGTTCGAGTTCGTGTCTCGTTCGTGTTCGTCTTACATCTTTGAGCTTATTTTTTGTTTCCAACATACGAAATTTTTTCTCAACTCGTTCATCTCCCTCTCTCCAACAGTTGCTCCCGGCACCACTATGACCAGAATGCAGCCGGCGCCAAGTTCCTATGGCTGAAAATCCTTGATTGGTTCTAGCGAAGTCCATAGAGCTCAGATCGATGTGCAATCACCTCACAGGATCTAGACATGGTTAAAGGAAGCCTGGGGATCAATAAATTCTAGAGAGATAAAATCACTTTCTAGAGAGAGAGAAAATGATTTTCTAGAGAGATAAAACATGCTTTACTAGACTGGGTAGAGTACTTGGTATGAGGGGAGGTGGCAAATCCCACCAATACTATAGGAGAGTGCAAGTTGCGACTCAGGACAAGCTCCAACCAAGTCTCAGCCTGCCTTGCTGGAATGTTGTCCTGGCGGCCGCCTTGGCATGCCAGCATCCCAAAGACTAGGGTTGATGACACATTTGAAATGTAACCTTCTCAGATTTATTAATAAAGTGGGATTTTTCTCAAACTGACTTTGATTACCTTCTGGGTTTCAGTGTTCGGCAATAGCGCCAATTGTAAGGTCGCTTCAAAATTTTTGATCTGACACATAGCTGAGGGTTGTATTCCGGGACGCCATCGGTATGCCGCCGAGACCATTTGGTCCGGGATGCCAGTGGTATGCTGTCGGGACCATTCGGTCCAAGAACTGGTTGTCTTCATATCTGTTGTGGCTTGTGGTTCTGAGTGTTCTTGCATGGACATGAATGGGTTTAGCTCTTGGGGAACGGGCTCTAACCTGTCGGCTAAGTGTCAAAAATGGTGAACTCTTGCAACTTTGTCACAGCACGAACAAGACACGAAGGTCGAACAAGAACAATTCGCGACAGTCACCGTGTCTTTGACTCAAAGCACGAACGATTCGCGAATCAATTGCGAATCATAAACACACCCCTAGGACCGCAAACTGCAAAAGGGACGCAAAATGAAAACAATGAAAAGAACGAAAACAAACGAAGAGAAATCCTTCGCGCTGTCAGCTGGCAGCTCAACGGGCTTCATTCCTAGCTGAAACGAATAGCAACGATGGAGACTAACTAACTAGTTGATTAGCTTTAACTAGTCTTGTGATTCTATGTTTAGCTATCTTGTAAACTCCACACAGTGGAGGTATAAACGATCCTCTCTGGATCATAACAAAAAGAAGAGAGATAGTGAATACAGAGATCTGTAAGAAACAGAGAGACGTAGCGAATAGAGTAAGAAAGCAAAAATACCATAGCTATGCATGAAAGTCTGCCAACGAGCAGAATACAGCGAAAGAGCAGAGAGTCAATCCGCCAACGAGCGAGACACTGACAATCTCGCTCTAAAATCAAACTGACAATATAGTCGCTCTATTTCGTGTATCTCTTGGCCTTGTGCTATGTCTCTTGATTGCTAGAATAAAACATGTTCTGTGATGCGTAATCGAGTGTCTGGGATCTCGTAAGAGCTTCCGCACAAAAAGAAAATTCAAAGATAGAAAATTGTTCATGAATCAGAAGAGAGGATGAACACGAAACAAAGAAAAAAAAAAAGCACTTCCACGACATGGTATCAGAGCCAATAGGTTATCACTACTGATATCCTAGCAGTGATTCTTCCAGACAACACAATATGGCTATGACAATCCAGACAAGAGTAGCAATCAGTCTGGATGGTGCAAATTATAGAATCTGGAAATTCAAAATCAAAACACTCCTGAAGGGCGAAGGTGTCGTAGACGTTTGTGTTCTGATTAGAGTGAGTAAACAAGCGCGATCAAACAACAATAAAGTGCATTCAATCACAACAAACATTCATGTGCATTATACACAGATAAAAAAGCATGTTCCTGCTATATTACACTGAAGCACAATAAAATAGCAAATACAACCAGAATGACGGCGTAACTGGGAGGCTCAAATCATACGTCTCATGGACGAAGCATCACGTAGAGTGTGCTAGAATGATCTATTTATAGATTACATTATATGCATTAATTACAATAAATATATGTCATCTAATTAGGTAAGCCGTTATATTTGGAGGTATCTGGCTTGAGATGGCAATTGTACATTGTGTACACCGTCAAGTGACTCAAGATCACTGACGCGGACGAGGGCATTGCAAACTCTCTTGCTTCGCATTTTAGGGGAAGTGGCTTTCTCTCACTTCGCAAATTTTGGGAAGTGGCTGGGAACGTACTTCGTTTAAAATATACGACCTTCGCTTTTTCTCTCTCTTCGGGTTTTTCGCGAAAAAGCTGAAGGTGCCCTAAAACAGTTCAATTCTTGAAAGTAGATGACCTTGGGAATTTTCTCTCTCTTCGCATTTTGAAAAAAAGTTGAAGGTGCCAAAAATATTTGAACTTTGAACTATGCCTAAGTGTCGCATTTCGGGAAAATGCGAAAAAGACAAAGTTGTTGAAAAATAGTTTAAATTGTTGAACTATGCTAGTGTTGCATTTTGGGAAAATGCAAAAAATGTGACATTGTTGAAGACATAGTTCATTTTTTGCAGACTGTCGTGACACTTAGTGTATTTTTGCAGATTTGTTCTAAATGCTAATTTCGTGAAAGTCGTTGAAGATGGCCAAGTCTTCAATGACTTCAAATTATTGAAGTTAATATCTGAACTTGAAATTATGATAGGATTGGTTATTTTTTGTTGGAAATCAGCCTGAAGCCCGTTGTAGACGTTCTTCAAATAGTTTGGCTGTCCAAGGAGACAACTATGGGCTTAATTTCTAGCACTCTTGACTTGGTCAACAGAAAATTTTATTGGCCAAAACTCAAGCCATACGTCGAGTCATATGTGATTAAATACAAGCCTTGTCAACTAGCAAAGGCCGAACACCTTAAGGCTGGTGGTTTGTTGCATCCGTTGGATATCCCTGACAAGAGATGGGAAAGCATATCGATGGATTTTGTAGTTGGACTTCTGAAGACCCCACAAAAAAATGATTCTATTTGGGTTGTTGTGTATCGGTTAACTAAGTTAGCTGCGTTCAAACCAGTTAAGTCGACTATTAAGGCTTCTGATTTAGCCCAAATCTTTGTTGAAAGATTATTTCGGTTGTATGGACTACCAAGTGATATTGTTAGTGATAGAGATCCTAAGTTCACAGGTCACTTCTGTCAACAGTATTCCATAAACTAGAAACGTCCCTTAGTTTTAGTTTTTCTGATAATTTTGAATCAGATGGCTAGACAAAAAAGACTAATTGAACTATAGAAGATATGTTGAGGACATATGTTTCTCACAGGCAATCTCATTGGGAAGATTACATTCCTCTGATTGAGTTTGCATACAATAGTAGAAAGCATTCTACTACAGGTTTTAGTCCTTTTATGCTTATATATGGTTTCAACCTAGATCTCCGGTTAATGTGGAGACGAAATCTGTTGAGATCCAAAAAATTGCTGATTTCCTGCATGATATGCAAGAAATGTTGCAAGTGGCTAAGGATAGTATCCGAAGTGCTCAAGATAGAGCTAAGCACTACGCTGATCTTAAGAGATCTCCTAGAGATTTCAAGGTTGATGACTGGGTATATCTTAGGATTCCAAAAGATTCTAAGACATTATGTCCTAGAAAACATTATAAATTGTCTACCCGATATTGTGGACCGTTCAAGATTGTAGCAAAAATTGGTTCTTTAGCTTATGAACTAGATCTTAAAAAAAAATCTAATGCACACCCAGTTTTTCATGTGAGCTGATTGAAATTTAGTTTATATGAAGGTGATGAGTTTGAATGAGATGATGATCTATCCCACCTGGAAGATTTATCGTTAGTGTACCTTTGGAACCTGAGAAAGTGCTCAGAACCAGAGATAAACAATTGAGAAATCATTCTATCTTTGAGTGCTTAATTCGATGGAAAGGTCGAACTGAAGATGATGATTCATGGGAGAGAGTTGATATCCTAAAGAAGAATTTTCCTAAGTTCCGCTTCTGAGGACATGAGCAGTTCAAGGGGGGAAGAATGTTATGTCCATGACCAAAATATAGGATTCAGTATACTCCTAGTCTTGGATCCCGGGTACTCTAGTGGATCAAGTTCATTAGTTATGCCACATCAATTAGAATTTGCTTCGAATAGGAACACATATCATGCTACACAATAACACAGACAAAAAACCCCTCTCCACAGCAAGCTCACATAGCAGCTGTATTTCTCAAAATGAAACTACACTGTACATATAGTTCTTCACTTAGGCAACCCATGCATGACCCAGGTTGTCGTTGGTGGGATGCATGTCCCGTCGACTTGCCTCATGGCGAGGCCAACTGATCCTTATCGACTGATAGGACCCACAATACAGTAGCACAATGATTCTACTTAAATTCGAACTCTCCCTTAAAGTAGAGTCTACTTTTTATACAGTCATATACTTAGCTTTAAAGTCAACAAATTTTAAGTACATAAAGCTTTGATCTAAACTTATCAAACTTTTCATTAACAAGTGGCTTAGTGAAAATATCAGCTAGTTGTTCTTCCGTACCACAATGAACAACATGAATTTCATGACTCAGCAGCCTCTCACGTATAAAGTGATACTGAATCTCAATGTGTTTGGTTCTCGCATGGAACGTAGATTCTTTGCTAGCTGAATGCCACTCTGATTGTCGTTATGTATAGTCGTGAGATTTTTTTGTTTCATGCCAACTTCTTCCAAGATCTGTCTCAACCATATAGCTTCATGTGTTGCACTACACATTGCCTTATACTCTGCTTCTGTGGTGGATAAAGAAATTGTACTTTGTTTCTTACTAGACTAGGAAAAGCAACTGCCACAAAGCTGGAATACATACCCTGTGGTGGATCTACGATCATCATAGTCACCTCTCCAATCTGCATCCACATATCCACACAACTCAAAAAAACCCTCATGCTTCTTGTAAATCAAGCCATAATATGAAGTGCCTTTGACATACGCAAAATGCACTTAGCTGTCTTCCAATGCATTTCCGTAGGTGCTGCCATAAACTGACTTACAATACCAACAACATAGCATATATCTAGTCTAGTTGTGGTAAGGTAAATCAAGCTCCCTACTAACTGCCTATACAGTGTAGCATCAAATGGCCATGACTCGTCAAGCTTAGAAAGCTTTTTACCTGGTCCAATAGGAGTGTTCACTGGCTTGAAATCCTGCAACCTGAACCTGTGCAGCAACTCTTTGACATACTTCACCTGTGTGAGACCCACTTTGTGCTCTTTTTGCCACACCTCTACTCCAAGGCAATAATGCATTAGGTTGAGATCTGTCATCTCAAATTGTTCCATGAGGTATTTCTTGATCATGTCTATCATCTCTTGATTATTTCCCATAATAATCAAGTCATCAATATAAAGAGCAATCAAAGCAACTATACCATCACAGCATAAGACATACAGATTCGGATCAAAATGTGTTCTCACCATCTCCTTTGAACAAAAGTAGGCATCAATCCTGCTATACCACGCACGTGGTGCCTGCTTAAGACCATAAAGTGCCCTCTTCAAGCGACATACTTTATTCTCCTATCCTTTTGCTACAAAACCTTCAGGTTGATCCATGAACACCTCTTCTTCTAACTCACCATTTAGAAAAGTAGATTTCACATCCATCTGATGCAAAGGCCAACCAAAATGTGAAGCTAAAGTGACAAGTAGACATAGAGTATTCCACTTACATACTGGCGCAAAGGTCTCCTCATAGTCGATCCCTTTACTTTGTGCATACCCTTTGATCACCAATCTTGCTTTGTGCTTTGCTATTCTTCCATCTATATGGTACTTAGTCCTGTACACCCATTTGCAACCAATGAATTTCTTGCCAACTGGTGGTTCTACTAAGTCCCATGTGCTATGCTTAGTAATTGACTCCATGTCCTCTCCCATGGCCTTGACCCAAATGTCATCATCCTTCACTTCACCATAAGTCAAAGGTTCTTTGCTTTGAATAATGCTAGATAAGAGAGCATAATCTGCTTCGTACCTTTATGGTTGTGTCTTCTCTCTTGTTGAACTTCATAGCTCTCCCTGGCTAGATGATCCTGGAAACTCATCCATATCGCGGCTCTCCAATAATCTCTCAAACCACTTAGGGAGCTTCATGTCAGATGATCATCTTCTTGGTGAAAATGTATCCCACGATACATCTTTCTCCTTGTGTTTGTCACTTGCAACTTCAATCCTTCTTACACCAAAAGGTTTATCTCTACCTCTCCAACCTGCCTCTTGAGGTTGAGTAGTAGTAGCTTGAGATGTATCCTCATGTCCATCACTTGGAAAGTCAATAAATGGATTAGGTATTCTCACTATACCATCTTTCCCATTGGACGTGTCTATCTTTTCAGCATCCTCATCTTCATACATCTTGGATTCATCAAAGATGACATCACGTTTTACATGGATTTTGTTTTCCACTGGATCAAAACATCTATAGCCTTTCACACGATTATCATATACTAGGAATATACACTTGATAGCTTTCACATCAAATTTACGTCTCTCTTCCTTAGGAATGTGTACAAAGGCCTTACATCCAAAGATTGGCAAGTGGTTCACCTTTGGCTTTTTCTTCGTGAATGCCTCCTCAGGTGTTATCTTTGGTATGGCAATGGTAGGACTTCTATTTTGATCCCACATTGATCACAAAGATCATTGAAGTCATTAGACTTGTATTCACCTCCACTATCCGATCTTAGAACTTTGATTTTCCTACCTGTCTGATTTTTGAACAATGCTTTGAAGCTCTTGAAATTGTCAAATGCATCCGATTTCTTCTTCAAGAAGTAAATCCATATCTTACATGACATATCATCAATAAAAGTCATGATATAGAAGGCTTTACCTAAGGACATAGTCCTCATAGGCCCGCATAAATCTTTGTGGATCAAATACAGGATGTTCTTTGCCCTTGCAATACCACCCTTATTGAACTTCTCTCGATGCTGCTTCCCATACACACATGATTCGCACATCAATTTTAAGTGATCTTCTATCGTAGGCAATCCTCTCACCATTTCCAATTTTCTCATCAAACTGAGGCTTCCTAAATTCAAGTGACCAAGCCTCTTATGCCACAATTTAATTTGCGATGGAATGGACGAGACAAGTCCATGCTACCCCTTGATTGTAGCATTCAGCTATACAATTTACTATTGGGCTCCCTTATTCCATCCGCAATCACTTTGAACTTTTGGTTCACATCTTTCACAAAGCAATGATCATGGGCAAATTCTACTTTCAAACCTGGTATGTAAAGTACCTCCCTGATCATCTTGCTTTTTCCATTAGGTAGTTGGATTGAAACGGTGCCTATCCCCTTGATCTTGCACACATCATTTTCTTGTGAAACGGACGTTCCATTATCCAACACTTTCAAGCTACTGATCCAATCCTTGTTATATGTCATATGTCTTGTGGCTCCCTTGTCAATATACCATGCTTAATCATCTTGATTAGATGATAATGATGATATGAAGATACTAGAGTCTTCAATCTCACCCTCATTGACAAGGTTACCTGCTTGCTTTGGTTTTCCTTGCCTTGTTCCACCAGGAATTTCCGACATTCACTCTTCTAATGGCCCTTTTTACCACAATAAAAGCACTTGCCTTTCTTCTTGGTCTTGTTGGAAGATCCCTCATCCTCCTAAGTCTTGGCGAATTGTTGTTTAGACTTCTTCTTCCCCTTGCCCTTGCCTTGTTTTTGGCGTGTCGCAAGTGCCTGATCGTCAGTATTTTGACATCTAGCTTTCACCATTTCTTGCCATTGCTCTTCCTGCATCAAAATTCCTATGAGCTCGTCAAAGGTTGAAAATATTTCTCTTGATGCTATTTCGCTCACAAACATCTAATAGGGTTCTTTAATGCCGCACAATGCATTGTGCACCAGCTCCACATCACGTATTCTAGGCGATGGAAGCAAACATGATGTCAAAGGCATCGGCTCTCTACAACTACGGACACTGTCAGGCCAAGTAGAGCTGCCAGGAGCACTCTATGTGCCCTCACTCAGAAAGGATCTACTATCTGTCTCCAAGATGGCAAATCTAGGCATTCTAATTTTGTTTGACTACAACACTTGCCGTATGATCAAAAAGACGACAAACAAGTTGCTGACGGTCGGATGCAGAGAAGGAAATCTCTACTAGGCGAAACTAATCAGCCACTCTGAAAGCATATTAAATGCTTCAGAAAATGAAGATCAGCTCTGGCATAGAAGAGTGTATCATCTGAACATGCGGAGCTTGTATGACATGAGCATAAAGGGCATTGTCATAGGTCTCAAGATTTCAAGGCAAGAGGCTGAGTTCTGCGAAGCTTGTCAGAAGGGCTAGCAACATCGGAATCCATTCACACACGAGAAAAGAAGAGCCAAAGAAGTTCTTGAGCTCGTCCACTCTTATGTGTGTGGACCGATGAAAACATATTTGCTCTCAGGTTTGAGATATTTTTTAACGTTCGTAGATGATTACAGCCGAATGACCACGATCTACTACTTGAAGAAGAAATCTGCAGTATTTGATTCTTTCAAGAAGTTCGTGTCATTCGCAGAGCGACACACCTCAAAAAAGATACAGATCCTTAGATCTAACAATGGAGGTGAATACAAAAGCACAGAATTCTCAAGATTCTGCGAAGAATAGGGGATCGAACACCAGTGTACTCCTTCATACACACCAAAATACAATGGTGTGGCAGAAAGAAAAAATAGAACGCTAGTCGAAGGAGCCATATGCATGATGGCACAGGCTCAATTGCCAGGTCAATTTTGGGCCGAGGCAATAGCTGCAGTTGTACACCTGTAGAACAGATCTACAATGACAGCGTTGGAGAACAAAACACCATACAAAATGTGGACAGGCAAAGTCTGATCTGTCATACATACGAGTGTTTGGATGTGCAGCATACAAGCACATTCCAAAGGAAAAGAGAAGCAAGCTCGATGACAAATCCGAGCAAACAATCATGGTCGGCTACTCGAACGGAACACATGTGTACAAACTCTACAATCTAACCACGAAGAAAGTTGTTTTGAACAGAGATGTGAAGTTCGACGAGTCCACATTCCCTGGACTAAAAGACGAAAGAGGCCATGAGATCTTCACAATGTTGCCTATTCAAGAGAGAGATCGAGAACGTACATCAAATCAGATTGTAGAGCCCCAGATTCCAGAGCAGTAGGAAGCAGAGGATCGACCCCACGAACAAGAAATATCATGAAAAGAAAATTCAAAGACAGAAAATTGTTCATGAATCAGAAGAGAGGACGAACACGAAACAAAGAAAAAAAAAAAAGCACTTTCGCGACACTGAGTTGGATGGCTTGCTTGGGTGAAAGTTACCTGTTTATGGTTGTCCAGTCTGGCATGGTGTCAGGTTGGCTTCCAGCGCTCATGACAAAGCTTTGCGGCAACATGTGATCTGACTGGCCGATCAGCTATGTGGATCTCACGGAAATGGCCATTGTTTGGGGTTTATCAGGACAACTGTTATGCAAAGTGCTGCCCACAGTGTAAGCACGGGTGCGTCCATAATCAGGGTGGTTGACAGAATGGGGAACTTGATGAGTCTTTGTGGTGTCTTGAGGCTTTACTTCTGTACCTATGATAACATCCCACAACTCAATGGTGATTAGCAAGGTCCTCTCAAAAATGGTACTATGTCTATTATATCTATAATGCTATTATTTTTTCAATACATAGGTGTTTACTATATAAATTGATACTGACCAGTACCATAAGACTGCTCAGAATGGCGGAATGCCCTGATACGGTGATAATATGGGAAAGCCTAACGCTAATAATTAAATGAACATAGGAAAGATTGGACTACATTGTATTATCAAATATTTTTGAGTTGTTAAGCTACTAAACTTATTTTGGACATGGATAACAACTGACATTCAGCTTTGACACTTGTCTTCCTCATTGTGCTAACTTGTGCGGTGGGATGGTGGCAGGTACCAGCTGGATGTCTTGAAATTTGTTTCGCTATATGGTGCTTTCTTTCTTTGAAGTATTGTATGCTTTCAGCTATATTTTACCTTGTTGGATTATGAATAAAGGTTTTAAAAGGTTTGGTCTTGGTTTGGCAAGAGGAGCTATGTTTCGTTAATCTCTCTCTGTGCATCCTTGAGTTGTAAATCTGACTATTCTTTGGTCGGGATAATAACCTTTACCTTACATGGATTCATAGGCTAACAAAGGTTTTTTTCATGGTTTAGTCCTCAGGTTGGTTTCAAGATGATGTTGATCTTGGTTATAGGGAGCCCCTTCCTCCCCCTAATCGATTCATACAAACTTTGATTTGTTGTACGAAAAGAGTTGTGATCTTGCATAGTTTTATTGTTGAAACTGATTGTGCCACTTGCAGTGCTGCTGGACCAGAAGATAAAGTGCTTTGTATGACTGATCTCTTAAATACCTTACATTGGGTAAAATGTACATGGATTATGGTAAAAATTATATTGACCCTTTGGGTATTGTGGAAAATTTTGTTGCTGATCTTGCCAGTCTTATTGATATATATGAGGAGGAAGAGAGATTTGTTAACCAAAATATAAGAAAAGATTTTGATTGCCTTGAAAAAAAAAATGACTCCTTGTTTGCCGAACCAACACCTACCATTCTTGATACACCCCTCTCTCCACACCCTCTTGTTTTCTTAGATGAGTTGGATGAAGACAAAGCTTCGCAACTTGAAATCTTTTCTCAAGTTATCTGTGATATTGGAGACCAATCTACCTTTGAGTTATGCCAAGCCAAAAACTGTCAAATTCCCATGGTCCCTAGCCGTACTATTGAGTTCAAATATGCACGTACTGCTTTCACACTTTGGAGCCTACCCACTATAAACTTTCTAGCTCCCTTGCCCATTGAACTTTGGATTTTACTTGCACATCTGACCGATAAAGAAGTAGAAACTTGCAAACTTACCGCTCTAAATAAGAATACTTCACTTGAGACACCTGTCGCCTTTGACAATATCATTCGCGTGAATCTTTTTAAACCCTCTCATTGCCCTTCTGAGCAAACATGGGCTCGAGTTCATGGACACTTTGACACCGGTTTCAGTAGAATGAATATGCACTAGGCCATAATCTGGAATTGGAAGAGACCCTTTTTCAAATGTAGATGTTTCTGACCAATACTAATCATACTCGTTCAGATCCTTATATAATTGTTGGATGATCTTATGTTATTCATCACCCTGCCGATACAACATAGACAGTTTGGTAAAGAAGCAGCCATGATTGATGGAGGTTCAAGAGTTAAACTGATTTTAACCAAGCTATGTGCAGAATGGAGACTTACCAAGCTGAAGCCTGCCAGTTTTGCCATCAAGCTAGCTGATCAAACGACAGTCCATCCTAGAGGAATGGTTGAAGACATACCTATCAAAAAAGTAATATCAAAAGGTTCACCATCTCCTTGACTACTTAATTTCAGGCCTATCTCCATAGGTACAGCAACCGGCTTGCAATCTTCCATCTTGAATTGCTTCAAAATCTGCCCAATGTAGCGTTCTTGAGAGATGAAAATTCCAACCCCTTCTTGTACAAATTCAAGACCAAGATAAAAATGCAATAGGCCTAAATCTGAGGTTTCAAAAACCATACCAAGATCAAGTATTATGACATCAATCTGCTGCTCATTACTTCCTATAATAATAATATCGTCAACATAAAGCAAAATAATGATGACATAATCTGAAGTATGCTTGACATAAAGAGTAGATTTGCTAGGACTATTAGTAAACCCTCGATCACAAAAGTAGGCATGTATCTTTTGATACCACATCCTCGGAGCTTGCTTCAGTCCATAAAATGCCTTCTTGAGAAGAAAAACTTTATCTTTTTGGCCTTCAACCAAAAAACCAGCAGGTTGTTGAAGGTACACTTCCTCATTGAGAACATCATTGAGGAATGTTGTCTTTATGTCAAGTTGCCGCAAACACCAACCAAAATGGGTAGCCAAAGAGGTTACTACCCTCACAGTAGTCATCCGAGCAATAGGAGAAAAAGTCTCCTCATAATCAATCCCCTTTTATTGAGCATAGCCTTTGGCAACGAGCCTTGCCTTGTACCTTTCAATGGTACTATCTACCTTATACTCATCTTGCATCGCATCCTCCCAACATTTTACTCCCTTGGCCTGCTCATAAAAATCAGGTTCTTCCGCAATATCTCCATGAGATATAAGAGCAAAATCTAAAAAATTAGCATAGTCCACTGATTTTGTAGAGGCACATGTCTTTCCATCATAAAATGAACCTACTTTGCTTTCCCACAAAGTCGACAACAACCACCGTGAGACTGCTTTGGGCTGTGCAACAACCATGTCTCTTCTTACAATTTGTTGTCCAAGATCCTCCGACACTGCACTTGGCTGTCCAAGATCTTCCAGAACTGGTCCTTGTTGTCCAACAGTTCCTGCAGGCTGATTCCGAGCAACAACGGGCGGCTCTTGATGAACATTAGGCTCTAAACTTGATGAGGTGTTGGGCAAGTCGAAACTGGGCAAGATATGAGTTGGGGCCACATCTAATGAATTCTTTTCATCAAAATGCACATCATGACTAACAATAATCTTGTTAGTGCTCAAATTGAACAGCCTATAGCCTTTGCTTTCACTACTATAGCCAACAAAAATGCATTTAACTCATTTATCCTTAAGCTTTGTATGAACTTTATCCGAAAAAAAGCATAAGCCGTAAAACCAAAAATGCGGAAGTGCAAGATTGTAGGCTTCTTTCCATACCAAACTTCATAAGGAGTTAATACTTTCAATGCTTTAGTAGGACAATGATTGCTTACGTATGCTGCTGTTATAACTGCTTCAGTCCAAAACTTGTGAGGCAGCCCCTTTGCTTTGAGCATGCAATGGGCCATCTCCATAAGTGTGCGATTCTTTCGCTCGGCAACACCATTTTGTTGAGGTGTATAGGGAGTTATCATTTGATGTAGAATTCCCTTTTCTCGAAGAAATGCACCGAACGTATTCTTAATGCAGTGCCCTCCTCGATCGGTGCGTAGGGTCTTCAAAGAATGCCCAAACTGATTTTCAATCATTGCTAGAAAATTTTTGAAACGTTGAATAACTTCCAATTTAGCCTTCATAGGATAGGTCCATGTAAAACGGGAAAAGTCATGAATAAAAGTCACAAAATAGATGCACTTTCCAAATGGATTCGGTCCTCATTGGACCACAAAAATCACTATGAACCAAATCAAATTTATTAAGAACCCTTATAGTTCCATCAATTGGAAAAGGTTTCCTTTGAAACTTTCCAAGTATGCACCCCTCGCATACATGCCCTTCCGGCTGCTCAATAGTAAGAATGTCTTCTATCATATGAAATGTCTTCAAACTTGCAAAGTTGAGATGCCCAAACCTTGCATGCCACAATTCAGCCAACTCCAATGATTGTGATGTAGAAGCAACAAGACATGTAGAGGGAATTCGTCTCGCATAGGTATCAATAATGAACAAGCCAACGTGCATTGTTCCCGAAACAATAATAAAGAGTGAGCTTTTAGGATCCTTGACAAGACACTTATCTTCTTTGAACTCAACAACTAGTCCTTGCTTCAACATAGTTGAAACCGAAAGAAAATTTTTCTTGATTCCTGGAACATTTAGCACATTCTTAATCTACTTTTCTTTACCATTAGGCAGAATTCCAATTCCATGAATAGAATAAGATGTATCACCCGCACATTGTACCTTACTTCCATTTTGCACTTTCACTAATTTAGTGAATGCTTCTTTGCGAGAAGTCATATGACGAGTAGCACCACTATCAATCACCCATTCAATGGGCTGAAAATCAGCAACTTGCAAAACAAAACCTGAATTCCTCATAGATGTAGAAGTACTAGTAGAAGCAATATTAGACACAAAAGCATAGTCTTGGTTGAAGAGATCACCACTAGCTTCAAGCTCTTGCTGCAAAGTAGCAAGTGAATCACTAGTATCAATTCCTTTACTCTCCTCTTTCGCAAGCTTCTTCTTACAATCCTTGATGAAGTGCCCATACCTTTTGCAATAGTGGCACTTCCCTTTCTTCTTTTGAGTGTTGACATTCTGACCTCCAACGAGCTTTTGCTCATCCTTGGGACTTGCCTTTGCCCTTGCCTTTCGTGAAGAAATCTTGATCTTGTTGAGTGTCACCCGCAAAAGTTTGCTTTGTTTGCTCCTCTTGAAGAAGTAGCCCAACAAGTTCATCAAAGGAGAGTTGTTGTCCCCTAAGAGAGATACTCAAAGCTGAAACAAATGGATGATAAGATAAAGGTGATGAGTTGAGAGTAATAGAAACAAATTGAGCATCCTCAATTATCTCATCAATATTAAGAAGCTTCTCATGAAGATCCTTGATCTTCGTCAAGTGATTGGTCACTTGATCCCCTTTTTGCATCTTCACCAAAGCAAGTTGATTTCTGAGATATGCCACTCTTGCTGGATTTTTGACTCTATACATAGTATAAAGTGTATCCCATGCACTTTAAGATGTCTTAGAAGACCTAATCTGAGGTAAGATAGATCTTTTCACAACAAGAGCAACTATAGAATGTGCTTGTGCATCCCTTCTATCCCACTTCTTTTGTTCTCCCAAAGATGGAGAAGTTGATGTTGATGATGATGATCCACGAAGTGTAGGAGGTTCCAAAGATGAAGGCCTTTCCTCATCACCATTGACCAAATCCCACAGCCCATTCACTACGAGAAGATTCTTCATCATGTAACTCCACAAGGAGTAGTTTGTGCCATACAACTAATCTTCACTAAACAAAGAACCGATAGCTTCTAATTCTTTAGCCATTACCTTCAACAGAATTTCAGCTTGTAGTAGATAGGAAAGAGAGCCTTTCCACAATCAAATCTACTCAAAAAAATTTCAGCAAACAAAGAGCTAAAAGTAGGAGCACAAGATGTCTTTCAATCTACAACCAAAGAGCCCAAAAGATAATGGAAAGATGGCTGTCTTTCTGCACAAAAAAAACCAACTTCTTGAAAATTAGGTTAGCTTCGATTGAAGCCTACACCAAACCCCAATTAGGAAGCCAAATTGTATGATCAACACACACTCTAGTAGGGTTTGTTGAAAATGCCCTACTGCTTGCTGAGAATCTGCAAATTTTCAACCACAAGTTGACATAACCCTGAATAGGGTTTGCTGAATTTTGGGCGCCCTTACACAAATGCAAAATTGAAAACAAAAACAACAAGATAATGAGACACCACAACCAAGTTTGTACTAGATTTTTGGGTGCCCTCCTCCAAACAAAACTTGCTGAAACTGGTTGCATAAAAATTAGATTTGAGATTCTGATTTTTGGGTGCCACAAGTTACTCCTCCAAGATCTCTGTTGGGCGCCTTCCTTCAACCTGAAAAGAGAGACAAAAGCTTACCCAAATTGTTGGGTGTATTCCCAACAAAGTGTAAATAAATAAAATCGTCCAATAAAATGTGTTGCGAGGGCATGACATCCTGCGCGCGTAAGCCCATGGCCCAACGAGCATGCAAGCTTAAGTGTAAATAAAATAAAATAGACTTGGGACTTGGAATTAATATAAAACTAGAGGCCCAAAGTCATTTTTGAACTTAGAGATCACTTTTTAGAGTTGGGTCCAAATGGGGACTCACATGAATCTTGTGAAGTTTAATGTACTTTTTATGGACCCTTGGATCAAGTTGGGTCCAAGATGAATGGATAGGATCAATCTGATTATTAGCCAATAGGATTGAGGGGCAAGGGCCTTCCCCATTTTATAAAAAGACATCATTTGTACACTATTTTCATGCTTAATAGAGAGGAGGAGACTCTATCATTTTGAGAGCTCAAGCATCCTCATTTGCTAATCACTCTTGCTTATGCTATTGACGGGATTGCTTGTTATTTTCATTTCTTCCATGCTTTTTGTTTGTGATTAGTTAAGGTTTCTCCATAAGCAATGACATTGAGCATTTGAGCTAACCTCCATCTCATCTCTCTCTCTCTCTTTCTCTCTTCTCTTCTCTCTTCCTCTTCTTTTCTACCCCTTCCCTTCATCCAAAACCATGAAGAATGTTAGTGTAGAGTAGAGTTAAGGGAGAGTAGTGTTAGTGGTGAATAGAGTTAAGGGAGAAAGTAGGAAACTAACTAAAAATAGCATCTATGCATAGTTAGGTACCTATCCAGTGATCTAACCCTTGTTGACAGTCGGGAGGGCTATACTACGCAAGATCTTCAACCCTACAGTGGCGCTGTTGCCGGGGATAGGTTTTCACTAACTAGTTTAGCTGCATTTTAGTTATTTTCTTGCTATTTAGAGTAGTTTTAGATAGATTTTTGGGTGTTTAGAGTTAGTTTTCTGTATTTTTTTGTGTTTGGATTGTTCATAGCTAGCGGAGGAGGTGTGAGAGGGTAGAGGAGGCCCTGAACAACTTCTAAGGGCTTGAAACCCAAACCAACCAGCCAAAAAACCCAAAAAACACACCAATCTGCATTTTGGAGGGAAAAAGAGCCTAAAATCTCATCATATTTTTATATCTCTGAAATCAGTGAGAACTAACCTTTGCATGACTGGCAACAGCTCTAGGGTACTGTCCCAGACCTGCATAGAAGCCTGCGAGAGTTAGTTCCAAACAGATTGCAAAAACCATAGAAAAATCATAAAAAATTCAAAAAACCCTTAAAAAAATTCAAATTTTCATAAGAACTCTCGCAGAGCCCTCTGAAGTTCCATCTCATTGAGACCAGGACACATAGAAGCTTACGAGAGTTAGTTTGATGTCTAAGTGCCTGTGCGAGAGTTCCCAATGAAAAAAAGATGGGAAAGTACTAGTGAACCCTCGCAGACAGCAAAAATTTTTGGTTCCACTGAGCAAGAACTCTCATAGAGGATTTGGAAGTTCCATCTCAGTGAGACCAGGACACAGAAGAGCTTGCGAGAGTTAGTTTGATTCCAGTGATCAGAAAATTGGGTTTAAGTGCTAAAAAATCACTAAAAAATGAAGATCCAGCAAATCATTCCAGTAAGAACTCTCGTAGACCCTCTCAATCGATTCAAAATGTTAATTTTCATCAATGAGGAAGCCTGTGAGAGTTAGTACAGAGATTTGGTGAAGTTTAAGCCAAAATAGTGGTTTTGAACCCTCGCAGACAGTGGAATTTTCACCTCTTGTGAGAGTTAACTCTTGCAAAGAATTCTATTGTGAGATCTGACCTAGATCCAGCTACTGTGAGCCTTGCAAGAGTTACTTCCCAAATATCTGAGAGATATCATGTGTTTTATCTACAAAAACAGCTAAAGAACCCTCAATCAGATCCTTGAGATCCAGATTGCATCCTACTGTATAAGCAAGATCCAATCACTTTGGAACCCACCATCGGATGAATCCGAGATCGAGACAATCAATAGCACGAAGGATAGCAAATCAAGCACCACACCTTCCCAGATTAGCAGCTATGCAAAAAGAGACAGAACCGGAACCAGCACCAATGGATCCAATGGGCCAACCCGTACCTGTCGCTACCTTGCAAGCAGTCCAGAGAGCACCATAGATGGAAATACCAAAATACGATGGATCATCAAATCTCATCCAATTCCTCCAGATCTATGAGCAAGCTTGTGAAATCTATGACGAACGGACACCTGCGGAAAAGCTGATGTTGTTCCCTATGTCCCTATTGGCAGTGGCTCGGGATTGGTTTTCAACCTGTCAGAGAAAGAAAAATCTACCTGGGAAGCAGTTAAAGCGGCTCTTATTACGCGCTTTAAACCAAGAAAGTTCCTGGAAGACCCATTTCTCATGCTGAGCAAAGTCAAGATGGGAAGCCGAGAAAGGGTCAGAGACTATATTGAACGGGTCAAATAGCTACGATCCGAGTGCAGTGCAGCCCTAACTCCCGATCATGCGGTGATCATGTGGTTCCTATCTGGACTACCACGAAGCATCAGAAGAGAACTGAAATGATGGGAGTAGTATGCTACTCTGCAAGAAGCTATGGAAGATGCCATCAGGGAAGAGGATGAGAGATCTGACGACGAATATACATCCACCCACACTCCTACTCCCTCCTTAGCATCATCATTATCAAACGCATATGTTCTATCCACAAAACTGTTGTTGGAGCAAATGGCAAAATTACACAAACAGCAAATGGAACAACTTAAGACGTAGTTTGACCAGAAACTGAAAGCCTTACAGGGACCTGTAACAGTAATGCCACATCAACCGGAACCAAACCAGCTGCAGTATCCTAGACGGAAAATGTATGGGGTTCAGTGTGCACGCAGAGCCATACAAAGAACGAGTGTCCAATCCTAAAACAAAATCTGACACTGACACATAGACTCTGTCATCTGTGCAATGCAACATCACACGATACGACATTTTGCCTATTTAACCCCCGGATTGTTCAACAGAAGAGAAGTCCTTATCAGACTTCTTATCCTTACCATCAAGGGGCACCCAACGCGGCACCAAGGTACGGTGCACCGAATCAACAACATCATATGGCCTTACCTGCACCACTAGGGCCAGCCAATCAACAAGTGGCCCATGTAAACCTGACAGCAGCGGGACCAGAGATGCAAATGCCACCTCAACCTGAGCAGCAGCAATGGTACGAACCAGATGAACCATTTATGGATCCTACCATAAATGAATATGTTGCGACCATGTGTTAGCTGTTATGCGACCACAGAAGAGGAAGGAAGTGGCTCCCTCACCACCACCCTCGGTCACTAACAACCAACCCTCAACTTCAGTGCCATATTTGAATGTGAGAGAAGAAAGAAGGCAATACCAGAAAACAAGACACTAGGTACAGAAAGCACAAGTGGAGGAAAAAGAGCCAGAAATGGACCATCCCACAGAACCTCCAGTTGGCGTCGAACGGGAACCGCAAGTGGGCTCACCACTGCGCACTGATCAGAATGATCGGTTGCACCAACATGAACCACCTTTTCACATGGTGGAGCCCGAAGAACCATGCACTGAAAGGCTCACACTTTTACTATCAAGCCGTGATAGTTTACCACTCGGAGAACTATTGCGGATTGCACCACAAGCGCAAAGCCTTCTAGCTGAATGGGCCAAATCGGATGAGGAGCCAGTAGCGCTTGCCCATATATTGTACGGGCTATGAAGAAACAAGTAACGTCCTCCACATCAGAGCAGCATGGAAAAGTAAGGAACACAACATCACTTTGCCAATCAAACACAAGAGATATGAGGACGAGACAACAGTGGTAGATGGAGGATCGGGTGTCAATTTGATCTCCACCACTTTAAATGGGGTTTGCAAGGGTTGAAGCCAACAAGATTCTTGTGATGGCTCTTGATAGAGTTAGCTTTGGGTGTGTCGTGATGATCATCACCCGGTTGTCATATGAGCTTGGCAAGCTTGAAAGCAGTGTCATTACTGTGTCTTGATAGTCTATGACTGATCCGACAATGGCCATCTATTGCGACAAGTTCTTGAACTGGTTGATGTGATTCTGAAGTGAATCACCATTTGTCATCTTGAGGGAGAAGAATCTCCATCTGAGGTGTAGCTTAGAAGCTATATCCCGCACATTGTACAATGTGTTCAAGATGTCCCAGACTTCTTTTGAGGTTTGAGCTTCAGACACATGGCCGATTTGTGTGTCTGAGATTCGCCATCCTTCAGCTTCCATTGAGATATTGCAGCGATATTTGCTTCGGGTCTTGCCTTTGCACCTATGACAATATCATACAACTCCTTAGCCATTAGCACAATTTTCATCTTAATTTTCCACAGATGGTAGTTAGATCCATCAAGCTTGTTCACGATGTGACTGGCTTTGCTTTGACAATCCATGTGGAAGTTAGTCTAGGTGACAATAATAACTATTAGAGACTTAAAAATGAAATGTAATGCTATTTACAGAACAAGAAATCAATTATTCCATCAGGTGATAGAACCAGGTTCTGTGGGAAGCTTATCAAGCTATAATTTTCACTCTGATACCATGCTGGGAGATGGTGGTAGAAATCTCCTAAGTGCGTAGGCGAACACGTAGGCGAACACAAAGAATTTAATGACTTGCAGTTGCAGAAGCGAGAAGAGCAAACAGTCAGACAAAGTAGTAAGAGAGTCAGACAAAAAAATGAAATAGAAAAAGCAGTCAACACTGACAACGAAGACAATAGTCAATTTAGATTGATACATTAGAGGAGTTCTAAATCCAAAATAGACCCTTTGTAAAGATTCTTTTTATATTTTTTCTCAAATGTTTCTTACACATGGACCAATCAAAACACTCAAATTTGAATTCTACGTAACGTAACTTTTTGAGTCCACGTTTTGATTCCATACTAAAGATGGCATAACTTTTTAGTGGTAAGTCCAAATTTAGCGGAGTTTGGTGCATTGGAAATGGAGTTGAAAGGATGTTGCTTGCTATCTCAATCTAGGATCTAACGGAGATGTTGATCCACCCTATGAAATCTATCTTGAATTTGGATCTTGCTGGATAAAGATATCAGACAAGAACTGAATGTTCACCTTTACGACAGCAAGATATATCAATGTTGAATCCACGGTAATACCCAAGAAATTAGAAAAGGTAAACAAATCCTTACGTTAATAAAGTCTACCCACAGTCAATAACAACATCAATTTTTTTAAGCTACAGATCATATAGTTCCTCAATTTCTTTAAGCTACAAATCGTATAGTTCCTCTAAATCAGTTACCATGCTTTTGAGCACATTGAACGACGGATGTAAAATATGTACCCTCCCCAAAAAGAACATACCTTTCATGCTAAGACTCTTTTGTTCCTGCTGCTTGAAGTAAATGCTTCCACAAGAGATTTATGATAATGTTTTGAGTATATTTCAGCCCAGACTTTGTTCATGTCCATTCTGTTTCTCAGCCACTGCGTGTTTCTGCCTGACGCGAGTATGTACTACAGGCAAAGCCGCAACGGGGGCCTTCCGTAACGAGTCAATGACCTCTAATCCATGATCTCCATATAACATTTCAATGCACCTTAAATTCATTGCTGCAAATATCAAAACAAAGAGGGCATAGGTTGAATACAAAATTTCCAAGTACACAGAATGTTACTCAAAACACATTAAACCCATTGGCTAAGCATAAGATAAAAAGTTCTTGTACAGTGATTAATGTAAACTAGATAGCTCTTCACATGCAATTATTAGAGCATGTTATAGCAGTCAGCTTGAATACTTCATTGGAAAGCATCACATACCTGATAGATGCTCATCCAGATAGAACTGAGATTCTGGCCTGGTTAGGTCAAGAATATTTTCTATCATCTCACCCACACGCTGTCCAGTTATTGCAATAGATTCTAGAAGCATATCAACGATGGAACAATACCCAGTTGTCATTGAGTACCGTAAAGCCCATTTCTGTACGGTGACTTGATAATGGCTTAGGATACTGGAGAAGTAGAACAAACAATGAACATGTGCATCACACACACATGTAAGTAAAAAAGAGAAGAGCATACCCCGGGGAAATTGTGCGACCTAAATGCAATGAAAATATGAATGGGAATTTGTTACTCACATTCTTTGGAAGAAGCCGATAACTTGGTGTGCAGCGCTCACAATTTGAAAGGTCAAGTTCTGAGATGGGCTTATTCATGAGTCTCTCTTTCGGAGGTAGTAAAGAGATCTTGTGATTTGCACCATCTTTCAAATGATGAGAAGCAACTCTGTCCCTCTCTCTTTCTTCATCTCTTTCTTTTTCCTTTTGTCTGTCCTTCCCTTTCTCCCCTTCCCTATCGCTCTCCCTTTGTCTTTCTCTATCACGATCTCTTTCTCTATCCCTGTCTCTATTCCTCTCTCTCTCTCTCTCTCTTTATCCTTATCAACAGCAACTGTCCCATCTCCAGATTCTACAACCCCTGCATAGACAATGTTAAGAGATCAACATCTATAAAGAAAACCCGTTATGCCAGTCTGCAACATTTGCATATGTCATCATAGACAAACAATGACCACTATTGATCACATCAGATGCAGAAATCATTCAACGAAGAAACTACTTACTTCTTCCAACCTCACGGTGAACTGCACTTATAGACTTGTTTCCTTTACGACACGTGGTGAGAATTTCCAGAAAGGCCTTGTAGACTTGCTCGTCATGTTCAAAACGTCTGTCATAGAAAGAACAGATTTTTGCCATCCAGCATGTCAAAACCATGAGTTTTCATGATGAAAAAAAGTGAAATTTTACAAGATTCAAGTGCTCTAAAGATAATAAACGTCTGCCAAAAGAAAACTCTTTTCAACTAAGCACTGCCATTTGAAAGATTGACACCATCTAAAAACAAACTTTTCTGAATACTTCATATACAAAGTTAGATTCTGCATACTATTTGCTTCTGAAATCATAGTCACATAGGGGTAAACGATCCTCTTATTTCTCTAACTTACTTAGAAGCACAGAAAACTGTAAGATTGAATTTCGAAAAGTCCAGGGTATATAGCCCATGTTATCAGGGGCCAAAACCATAGACTAGAAATTTCTGAAATGGCAAACTAACACGAGCTTTTCAGGCATGCCGGATTGATCAACTTGATCTTGTTCACGTAATCCACAGGCTGCTTATTAGGCGGTGGAAGAGTTTCCTCTTCTAGTGGAAGTGTTATTTCATAGCCCTTTGGGAGAAATGTGTTGAAACCTATTATTAACCGGGGATGACCCCTAAATAGATCTTTCACTCTAGCAATGAGTCCTGCAGGGTCGATCCTGAAAGCCGCACACTAGCCTACTTAAGATACAAGCTATACATTATTTGGCAAAATTGACAAGCCTTTGGTGTTGAAGTTAATCACAAATATGGGTTCATCAGAGTAGAAACTGTAGATACCTCTGTTCCTTGAAATGTTGGAAGACTTCTAAAAAATCGTCATGATTGTCTTTGTCATCTTTAAATCTATCTTTCACTGCCTTCAGGTCCCGCGTTGTCACTCCCTGGGATCCAGCAGCTGTCTGCACAGGTTCACTTCTGCTCCCAGAAGAAGGTACCAAACAGCAAATGATCAACAAAGAAATACAAATGAGGAATTTGATGTCAAAACAAAATCTTGAATGGAACTTAATATCCCTATATCGTGCCGTAAGTCGAGAAATTTGAACAAAGAAAATGAGAGCAAAAAACAATATACAAAGAGGCAATGTAAAAGCTTACGATTCTCCTGAAGCACTTACAGGTCGTTTCAGATGTGGACCGAATGAGCTATCATGATCTCTATGGCGCTTCATGCTGCTGCTATTCATCAACAGATTGAGATGATGTGTTTTTTGATCCTTTGTTGTAATACGCCTTCTTAGGATTGATCACATGCCAACACCACATAATAGTAACTCCCCATGAAACAGCAGCAACGATCCACTACTAAGCAAACATCACAGAGCCATAAAGGCTTGATCCACAGGAAACACGCATACGTGAAAGAGGTCCGCCGATAAGCAGCCAGCTAAGAAACAACACAATATTCTACACAAGCACACAAAGCATGAAAAGCCAGCACAATAAACAGCAAGCACTGAAGCAAAAAGAAAGAAAAATTTACCTGTGAAGCAAAAACGAAGCGATGCAAGGGCAATTAGATGCGATATGCCAAGGGATAATGTGAGCGGATTTGTGAAGCCACGTCCTGGTTGAAGATCGAAAACGAGACGACCAAATAAATCGCAGCCGAGAGCAGCCTGCCTCCCTGACACAGCCAGCAGCAGCAGCAGCAGCAAAAGCGAGCGAGCAGCGACGATCAATAACGACGACGACGATGGAAGAAAAGAAAGAGAGAAGCCAAGCAACGAACGCGAGAAAACTTGAAGCAAAGCGCGCGAGAGAGGGGAGAGGCCTTTGAGGACTTTGTATTTATAGTGTGATTTTTCTGTCGTAAAATCCGACCGCCGGTAAGGCTAGCGGCGATTTGGCCAAATACGGCGACAAGGCTAGCCTGGAATTCAAATGACACGCGCGCTCTTACTTCCCTCGTCGTTCGATTCTCCCACGCATTTTTTATCTTGCCACGTCTCATAAGATCCGAATGAAGGGCCGAATGGCCTGTCCCGGCCGAATTTGGCCGCGACTACTTTTGGAGGAATCTCCATCTAGACCAACCACTATATCTTAGCTCATACCCCTTTTTTTTAAGAGAAAAATAGGCGTTCCACTCTTGAGGCCCCCCAAATTGACCCTTTGGCACCGGCAAATAGACCAAAGTGGAAGGCCCTTCAATCGCCTAAGGCTCTCTTTTGCGAAATTGGGATCGAGATCTTTTAGTTTCTCATAACCGCTTTTGATAGTTGGTACATTGCGTTATCTTTTGTCCAAGGTTGGAACTAAACAATTGCACTAATACAAGATCAAAGGCACTAATCTCACAACATATATCTAAGGCAAGGCTCTTCGTGAGGGATAAGGCCCCCTACACATATGCTTGACGAACATGAGCGCCCAAGTGATTTGTCGAGCATAGACAGTTGATGGATTTCTCTTTAAACATGTTATGATGAAGTTGTTTTTGGGCATAATGCTTGAGCATCTCAAGCGATGTGCCCTAAAATTCTAGACTTAATAAAAAATTGGAGCATGAGTGAATACGTTGAAACTGCTAAATTTTCTAATGGGGGTGAGCAACAAATTGCCCAACGCCTAAGAATATACGTGGACAATGACAGTGAAGCCTAAGAATAAAAATGGACAAGGTGATCGAAGAAGCGATCATGAGAGGCCTTACCTCGTAAAAGACATGAATTCTTAAGGGTGGTAAGGATTAATATGACCAAATGAAAAGTGAGAGCTAAAAATGGCATAGTGGGATCCCTTTGTAGGAGGGAGGAGGACTATAATGACAAAACTAGATAAAATTGTAGTGTTCTTAAGTATTTGCACATGTCATACTTCAACTCATTTTTATTATGCCATGGAGTTGAATAATATCTATATGTAATTTGTGTTTGGGCTAATAGGAGACATGTTGGATTTATTCCTCTACTCTCCTAAATTCCATGTTAATCTAGTTCCATTCATATTGCTGCAGTTTTACACGCATTGTTGCACAGTCTGCAGAGATACTCTATTACTGAAGACAAACATCATAATGGCAACTGACTTGGCTAACTTGTCAAGGAAGCCCGACTCCATCGACTATCGTCGAGGACCGTTGTCTCGACTTTATTCACTATTAGCACACTCGACTCCAAATAGTCGAAGCCTTCTCACGCCCACTTCTTGTATTGTGCTTGCATCTGCACTAATGTAAATTGTATATAGATGATGATCATTGTAACATACATATAACATAAATACGAGGATTATCAAAGACGGACACTATAGATGCTTTCATGCATTGATTCTTTCTTTTCAAATTGATTGTCTCATAGCTTTTACAGAGTGGAGTTAGCTTCTTGAGCATCCGGTTTTGCCCGCAATTGTCTTGTGCTCACAACATCAATTTGACTTGTATTTTCATACACATTAGAGGAGTTTTGATTTCCAAAAAGACCCTTTGGCTGTGATATTGTTGTTTTGGTTGCGAAGCTGCTGGCTGTTCTGCCTTTGTCTTCTTGTCCTTTAAGTCTTTCTTCTTCTTGGACTGCTGCTTGGTTGAGTAGAGTGCCATGGATTTGGTACTCGTTGACGTGGACAAGCTTTTCCTCCTTACTTCTTCCTGCAACATGTGAAGTTTTTAGCACGTGTGAACTTCACCACACACCCTACAGGATCTTACTGAGGTGTTGTGATTGCGCAAGATTGATCAAAGAACAGTATGATTGAAAAATCTAAGGGAAGAGAACAATGGCATACATCTGATGAAAAAAATCTAACTCTTCACTATGAGAAATGAATGTCAGAAATAATTCTAAGTGTTCAGTATGGGAAAAAGAGGCTGCTCTCGGGTAAAGAGAGAAAATCATACATAGAAAACTCAGATAGAGAGAGAATGAGTCCAAAACACCAAAATCTCAATACTCACAATATGGCTAAACATGCCCAGCTTTTCCTACATGAGAGAGACTCTAATTCCTACAGTGGAGTTGCATGGAAAGTCCACTTAACTGAACTAATTCACCTACCAGAGATCCACATATGTAACTGCATGCATGTATGGTGCATGTACTGCATGTCAACTCATAAAATTGCCTAAACATGTGTAGATCACATAAACTACTTTGCATGTTGCATGCACTGATTGCATGTGGCTTGCATGCATACAGTAAGACTTTGCATGCTATCAAAACATCTACATGTCATCATAATTGAACCTATCTAACTCACTTCTTAAAGCTTTTATCTTGAAAGAAAACTGCTTCTCTACGTAAGCTTTAAAAGTAAGAAAAACATCATAAACCATGGCTTTTGAAGACAGCATAAAGATCCAAGAATGTCTTGTATAATCATCTACAAAAGAGACAAAGCAGTTGGCTCCTCCTTTGCTCTTAGTTGATGAGAAATGAACATCTGAGTGTACAAGTTCAAATGGTTGTTTTGTCTTGATACTTGATCTAGGAAAAGGCCTTCTGTGTGACTTTGCCAACACACAAGCTTCACAAGGTAGAAGCTCCTTCGATAGTGTCTTTGGTAGACCAACAACTTTTCCTTCTTTGACCATAGATTGCATGGCTTTGAAATTGGGATGACCCAATCTCTTATGCCACAGATCCTCCTGTAGAACCTTGGCCTCGTAAGCAATATCTGAAATGTTAGCACTCTCCCTAGAATCTAGTTTGTACAACTTACCAATTCTAGATCCTCTAGCAATAACTTCATTTTCTCTTGAGATTATACACTTGTGAACTTGAAACTTGACATCCAATCCACTATCAAACAACTATCCTACACTAATGAGATTCTTAGTCAATCTAGGTACATACAGTACATCATGTAAGCAAAAAATTTTTGATGATGATGCATGTAATGGAATGCTACCTATTCCTTCAATCCTACACTCTACATCATTAGCAGTATAGATTGACCTTCCTAGAACTAGACATGTGGGAACTAGCCCCACTATCTATCCACCAGACTTCTTCATTCTTAAAAGGAAAAGATGAAAAAGTAGACATCATTGATGAATCCTCTCTTTCGCTCTCTACACCCTCACACTCATCCTCATTAGTAAGGTTAGCTTGCTTAGATTGGTTCTTCTTCTTGAAACAGTTTGATGCATAATGTCCTTTCTTTCCACAGAAAAAACACTTGATCTTTGACAACTTCTTCTTGCCACTGGATGTTGCACCTTGTGAGGACTGATCCTCACCACCTTCTTTGGCTTTGTCCTTCTATGTTGTTGTCCTTTGCCCTTGCCTCTTGACTTGTCTCTAATGAAGAGTGTTTTGTCATCTCCACCATCTTTCAATGAAAGTCTATTGATCCTCAGTATCTTGTTCTCTTGCCTACTTTCCTCAGCAATGAGAACACCTTGCAGTGTCTCCAAGGATGGAAGATCCTCTCTAACAACACAAGTCTGCACAATATTGCCATACTCATCTCTAAGTCCATTTAGGAGTACTTAAACAAGTTAAGTGTTCTTAAGAGCATCACTAATACCAGCTAACTCTTGATGAAGATCCTTAACTCTCATGACATATGATGCAGCACTCTCATCTACTCTCTGATAACTTAGAAATATTTGGTTTCTAAGTGTAAGCAATCTAGAAGTATTTTTGAAGTATTATTGGCAGTGGTCCATGTACTGATCTCTCTTAACACTTCATTGGTAACATTCATTTTTATAAAATGAAGGGCAATTCTGGTTCTTTTGTGGAATGTTGCAGCTTCATTACAGGCAGCAGGTTCTTCTTCAGCTCCTATTACATCATGTAGAATCAACGTCCAGGACCAAGCTATTTTGCAGGTACTGCAAAAAAAACCAACCATGATATCAAAGACTGTCGCATCCTGAAGCATAATGAAGCCAGAAAGAAGATGCAGCAGCAGCAACAAACAACTCTGACATAGTCAGAGACTCGCAAGAAGATGAGAGAGCGCTGATGGTACAAGATCAATCCAACAAAGATGCCCATCAATGGTATCTCGATTCAGGTGCCTCTCAGCACAACACAGCTATAGAATCAAAGTACATCTTCTTTGGTGACTCCAGTTCACATCAAGTCGAAGGCCAAGGCTCTATTCGACTACAATTCTTTGATGGCATCACTAGACAGCTTAATGGTGTACTTTATGTACCCAAATTAACAAAGAACTTATTGTCTATTAGCAAGATCACTGATCAAGGCTATAGAGCTTTGTTTATTGCTAGGCAATGTACTATATTAGATGAGAATTCAAAAGAAATCCTCTCTGTTTACAGAGAAGAAAATTCGTATATACTGAGTCACGATATTGCACTTTTTGTGAGTTGTTCAGATGCTAATTTATGGCATCAAAGATTAGGACATCTAAACATGCGTTCAATCTTGTATATGCATCATAAAAAAATGGTCAAGGACATGAATATAAATGTTGTTGCTACAGCTAATCAATCTATTTGTGAAAGTTGCTTACTAGGCAAGCAACCTAGAACCAGATTTCCAAGAGGACATGCCAGCAGAGCCAAGTTCAAGTTTAAGCACGTGTGAACTTCACCACACACCTTACAGGATCTTAATGAGGTGTTGTGATTGCACAAGATTGATCAATGAATAGATTACTTGAAAAATCTAAGGCAAGAGCACAATGGATGTATATAAAAATAATTCTAAGTGCTTACTATTGGAAAAATAGCCTGCTCTTGGGTAGAGAGAGAAAATCAAGTCATAAAACTCAGGTAGAGAGAGAATGAGCCCAAAACACCAAAATCTCAATATTCACAATATGGCAAAACATGCCAACGTTTCCCTACATCAAAGAGGCTCGAATTCCTATAGTGGAGTTGCATGGAAAGTCCATTTACTTAGTTAACTCAACTAACAAGGATCCACATGTTCAACCCTAGATCCAAGCACACAAGCATCAAGGAGATGAAGTTAGTCGTCACGCGAAGGTTCAATCCCATGAGAGCGATAGCATAAAACAAATCCAACATGCAAGGATGATTCACAATTAGCTCTAAGATCCATTAAACTAAGCATTAACCCTACATCCATTAACACTAAATCCACAATGATGATAGCTTACTCTTTCTCTCTCTTCCCTTCTCTCTCACAAAAAGCATAAGAAATAGCAACTCCAATAAACTTCAAATCCAACAATTAGCAAATACAAAGAAAATATGTGAGATGGAGAAAAAGTGATAAAGAGCAAGGACATTTACAAATACATTCCATAAAAGAGCCAATCTGCTTGTATTGAAATAAAGAGAAAACATGTACAATCATTCAAAATTGTTACTTATATAAGAAATTGAGGAGATGGGCGTCCCAATTCCTATTGGCTAATTCCTACCTCCTAACTATTCAAATTTAAAAAAGAGTGGGAACCCATTCAATAATTGGAGGGAACCAATTTGAAATTGAAATGTGGTGGGAACCCCAATATTATTTACTAACTTGACATTTAGACCTGCGACATTAAAAGTCCCGCAAAAAGGCCTAAACTCTTTTTATTAACTTGTAACTAATCAAATAACTATGTGATGATCGGGTTGGACTTACACACACAGGGTGCCAAATCCCTCTGACTTATTAACTAGAGTTAGGGTTGTCTTGGCAAACCCTTCAATAGTATCTCCCACCAAAACTGGTGGCGGTCCCACAACACCTCAGGATATTTATTCACTTCGAACTTTGATTAACCTTGTGTCATACTTTGACTAGGTGGTACTGCACCTTCGGCATGAACTCAAGGTAGACAATATTAACATTATATTGTGCGGTAGGAAGCAGTTATTTGCACCGGCCAGCCACATTGACGTAGTCCATGTTGTAAATGATTCCCATGAACCAGCCATCATCACAGCACGATAGTACAACCTTGCTATTGGTAGCTGATCTTGGGCGCTGTCGGATGCCATCGGTTTATTAGGATCGAAAGCCAAAGTAGACAAGCAATCATCCTATCATGTAGTGATCGATGCCAATATTTTCATGATTTTTGCAAACAGCACAAATTGCCTAACTGTTGGATCTAGTGAGAACATATATTCCTATTGATAAGCTTGTAAGGCACGGTGAAAATCAACTAAATATGTCAAATTGTAACGCTGGTGGATTATGGGCCAATTTGGAGTATGGATATTGATTTTGTCCATTGGCACACCCAAATTTTTCCATTTGTTACAACATGGCATCGGCATATAATATGGATCCACTCGTAGTTGGTAAGGGCTGGCAACATAACTCCTTATAGAATCAAGATTTTTTTCAAAAACTATTGTTCTCCAAGCTGGCTAGTAACTTATCCAACTCTTTGCCTTCCTCTATCTCAGAGGTCTTAAGTAATCATCCATCGCATCCTATTATTCTTTTGTTTGGTGCCCCAGTGAGAATTGTGGCATTACCAAAAAAATAATCTGGGGATTCGACTCCAAGATTTGAGCGGATGCCACTTTTCGTAATCTTTGATGATTGTTTTAGCCTTGGCCAGCTCGGTCAATGTCGTATGTTTTAACTTGTCAAATCTTTCTTGAAACCCTACACATGAAGTTCGATAGGTTTCAACCTTCTTGAACAGGTATCGGATCTCATTTGGTGTGACTGGACGATCAGATACTTGTGTCGCATTCAAGGGTGGTTGCATCCAATTCATCTTGAAGGCGTTCTCATTCAAGCGCAGCCATATCCAATTGCCCTCGGATCAGCAACACCTATTGTTTGGCATCTTGGATGGCTTTGTCCACTTGATCTTGCATTGTCGTCAATGTATTCTTAAGAGTCTCCACATAGCCTTCTAGAGCGTCGGTTGTTTGTTGGGCTTTCTTCATCTCGGCCTCAAACTTTGACTCATGTTGTTTGGCGACCTTAAGCTCTCGATTCAGCTGTATCACTTTCTGGCTGATCAAGGTATTCTTTGATCCCAATTCCGAGATATGCTTGTCCATTGCTGTTTTTCATCTTGTATGGTCTGGATCACTCGCGCAAGGTTAGTAACTAAACTCATAGTGTCACCATAGAGCCTTACCCAAGGAAGGTACGTTCATAGGACCACATAAGTCATTGTGTATCAATGACAGAAGGAGCTACGCAAATGGAGGGAGAAGAATGACAAGGCAGTAGTCATGTTATCTTCATCCATCAAGGATAGTCTCTGGCTACAATCTCTAAAGCAAAGGAGCTGTGGGATACTGTCATACTATACCAACAAGGTTAATATAGATTTTGCAGTAAATAATGTCGTTCCCACAGAGGACAGCGTTAGAAAGTTATGTATTTGATACAATTATGACAAGTGGTTTCGAGTGTTATTCTAGTTGTCAACAGACATTAGAAAGTAACCAGTAGTACTTGTGTTTGGGGTGTGTAATGTTAATAATTTCAGAACAACAATCTGGCCTCTATCAAATCGAATGAAATGCGTTCTACAGATGAGATGTTATCAGAGTAGTACGATAGTACTACACTCCGGATGATTAAGGTGTCAACAAAGAGTCGAGAAATGTTTGATGTATTTGTGGTTGTGCAGACAATTACTTAATCGCGTTCGCGAACTGTTCATTTCTAGACAGAAGTCCTCAATAACTTAAGTCCAAGGTTATGGTTAAAGAACAAAAACAGTTCTAGAGCACGTTAGAACTTATGTCAGTTACAATAAGGAGCACATATCAAAGAATCAATTCTTCAGACAAGGACTGTCATCTCATATGTATACATACAATTTTATTCAATGATTATGCTAAATTGTACCAAAGGTAGACGTTATTCGAGTGCTAAAAAGAAAGTATTCGCAACAGACAAATAAGATAATTTTAAGATAGTTCTTTACAGCATGTTTTACGGATACACAACAAACGACTATAATGCGCTAGAGAGTCTATCTGATCAGAGAGTAATTCATGTAATGCGTTAGAGATTGCTAGTAGACTCAGGATCACTCACACTCAACAGTGTGGAGAACAGAGATAAGAGAAAATAACTCTCAACACTCTATTCACTTCTTCAACCTCTTACATATGCGTAAACTCTTCTCTCTTGATGCTCGAGACTGAAGTGTGAGATCAATATATGTTCTATGGGGCAAACAAACACACCTCTAAAACAACACGTGCATCGCTCCCACGGAAAGGTGTAGTTAACAATTAGATTGAGTATCTGTTCAATTATATCATAAGAGGTATATTTAACTAAGAGTTAAAATTACTCTAGTTTAGCATGTCTTCTCATATCTAGTCGTTTCACGTGGACGACCTAGTAAAGGCTATCCAAGGCAACGTCTTTTCCTTTTAAAGGTCTTGTCCTTAATTACAAGGCAAGTACTTAGGAGATATATTCTCGAAAAATGTCTTAGGCCTCTTCATGGTTTATGTTTATCCGGCTCATATCTTCATTTTCGAGTATATCATGCCATATTTATGTTGATATTCAATATTTAACAATTTCATGGCATCACATACCCCCTTCCTCAAATGTGAAACGTCCTTGTGAACATATGATCGTTATTTCGAGGATCATTCATGAAACATCATGTTCTTCAGATTTTCATTATGGCGAAAAGATATTTTTTTCATATGTTTCTCCCTTTAGATTTTTCTTCGTCTTAGAGAATATGTGTTTTTGTTGTTTTTTTAAATAGGCTGATTTGAGTTGATCTTTGAATTTGTTGATGAAAACTGGAATCAAACTTCAAAACATCTTCAAAACTTCAAAGATCTGGATTCAGCATCACATAGAAACCTTTCAAAAATGCCTTGTAAGCGATAACACCGAAGCAAACAGGATTACCAGCTAGCACGTCCAATATATATCCAAAATTTTGCACAGAAATGGTTGCATCCGCATCCGCCAAAAATATTGCTTGATTGGCGTATTTACAAAACAGCTTAAAGGTGGTATTCTTTATCATTGAAATTTTGTACCCCTTCGTGGGTATGAAGTAGTTACTCAGAAAATGGGCAGCTTCATCCACTAAAACTTTCTTTGTAGAAACAAGTTTACCATCCAATGGTAATCCCAGCACTATGCAGAACACTTCTTTAGAGATAGTGAAAAATTTGCCTCGCACATGGACTTTGAAATCCACCTCAGAAACTGCGTGGACGGTGTTCACAAATTCAATACTGACTTCAGACAAAATGACTGAAGGATCCACTTTCAAATTTCCCAACCCGCATTGATCCAAAAAGGATTGGATTGATGCCAGACGGATTCATGTGCGTGCTTTCCAGGTAATTGAGGAGCTAGAACTCGATCCAGAAGCCATTGTATTGAATTTTTCACGAAAGCTCCGTAGATCGACAGATCATAAGAGAGTGCTTGATCACAAAAATTTTGAGTGCAGGAAAGCATGAAAACGCAAGAAGAAAGTGTGAAGAAGAAAAATAGAAAATAACTTGTGATATGTAGAAGCGGTGTGGAGAGGATGATGACGTGTCATTGCTGACATGACATCTATCATTTCCATTATTAAGGACGTGCATAGTTCAGAGTTTCAAACTATGATTTGATAGATAAATCTTAATGACAGAAGACTGTTTGTGAAAAGAAAAGAAATAAATAAATAAGAAACAATATCTGTTTTGATGTGTGGGCGTACACACGTGTGCATAATGTTCACGTGGCCAACATTTTTAATGGAGGAATACAAAAGGCAGGTCAAGAGATTCTCGAGAGATTCTCAAAAATATGCTAGAAAGATTCTAGAAAATTTTGCGAAACCTTCTCGCAAGATCCTAGAAAATGTCACGAAATTAACGAAAAGTTCTCAAAAATTTCTAGTATGATACTAGAAAATTTCTCGAAAAATGAATAAAATTATAAAAATCACTCAAAAGGATGCTAGAAAAATTCTCAAAAAATTGGAGAAAAAAAAATGGTCTGTGAAAATTAAAACAAGTTGATTACAATTTGAGTGTCGCGAAAAATTCTCAAAAAGATTCTTGAAAAATTTCGAAGAATGATTTTGGAAGAATGCCAGAAAGTGGAAGAAAATTTCACGAAAATTTCTAGAAAAGATAGGAGAAAATTCGCGATCAATTCCATAAAAAATGAAAGAAAATTCGCGATAAATTCCAGAAAAATACTAGAAAAATATAAGAATAAAAAAAAATTCTGATTAGAGGTAGTATTTCTTGAGTTTGGACCCATTAATACGTGTAGGCCATAGTTCGTCTTCAAGTGATTGGAGTTGTACAGAATCATTCTCAAACACCTCTATGACTTTATAGGGTCCAAGGCATCTCATATGAAGTTTTCTGGGGAACTTTTGATGTCGACTATTGTAAATCAACACAAAGTCATCAGCTTTAAAATCACATTTTTTGATACGACTGTCATACTTTTTCTTCCTTTGATTTCCTCTGTTAATTTTTGTGAATTTGCACGAGCTTTAGCTAGTTCTTCAATATTGGTCAACCTTTCGTTAGTACATTTTTCATCTGTTCGTTGAACTTGAATATGAAAAGTTGTCACCTCAAATTCAATAGGCAAAATAGGATGCATACCATACGTATCTTTTGAAAATTATTTTGCAGCATCACATTCATAGTCTGGGTCATCTTTAAGATCTTCTTTAGTGGTGAGTGAGCTAATTTACAATTCATCAAATTGTATCTGTTAAGAACATTATGAAGATACCTTTGTTGAGTGATGTAAATCCGTCGATTTGCTCTATCTTTGTGGATTTGAATTCCCAGACAGAAGTGAGTTTTGCCCAGATCAGTCATGTCAAATTCTGAGAACAACATCTATTTTGAATCCTAAACCATATTGGTATCGTTGCTAAAAAGCAACGTATCATCCACGTAGAAGGTGATGATAATGAAGGATTGTTGCACTGACTTCGAATAAACGTTGCAATCAATAGTGCTTGGTTTGAATCCTTGTTCAATGAGGAATATGTTGATCCTCTGAAACCAAGCCCTGGCAGACTGTTTCAAGCCATACAATGCTTTGTGGATTTTACAGACATGATTCTTTATGCCTTCCAGAACGTATCCTTTAGGCTAGATCATGTAGATATTTTCTTGTATAACTCCATTCAGGTAGGCTGTTTGTACATCAAGTTGATGTACTTTGAGGTCGGGAGCTGCAACATAAGACAAGAGCATTCGGATTGACGAATGTTTGACGATCGGACTAAAAGTCTCACTGTAGTCGACATTCGAGATCTGGGTGAATCCTTGTGCTACCAGTCTAGCCTTCCTTCAATCAATTGTTCCGTTGGCATTATATTTGATCTTAAAAATCCATTTGCAATCAATGATATTGTAGCCAATAGGAGCTTTGACTAATGACCATGTTTGATTCTTGATTAGAGAGGAATACTCTTTGTCCATGGCTTCTCTCTAGAGATCAGAGTCTGGTGGGCTAAGTGCCTCTTCGACTGTCGTCGGTTCCTGCATTAAGAGACAGGCAGACTCAAGAGTATACCTTGTGGGCTCTGTGCACACTTGGCTTGATCTTCTGGGAGGATTCGACTGATGAACCGCTCCTAGGACTTGTTGCTGGGTAGCAGCAACATCTTCGTCTGATTCGCTATCTCGAAGTGGGTCGACAATACATACGCCTAAGCCAGAAGCTCGGACTGTCGTGTCAACGGCAGGTGATGAAGGTTCTTCTTGAGCAATATCCTTGCCTTTGAGGTCAACAAACTGATCCTCAATAAAGACTATATCTCGACTATACAACATTTGATGGGTATCCGGATCGTACAGCTTGTAAGTGTTATCAGACGAAGTATATCCGATCAGGATGGTCTTGAGACCTTGAAAGTCCAATTTCTTCCTTGTGTCCTTTGGGATCTGCGCGTAGGTAATGAACCCAAATACACTTAGGTTCTTTAAAGAATGGTTAGAGCCCGTCCACACCTCGTGGGGTGTCTTATCTGAGAGGGCCTTGGTCGAACATTTGTTCTGGACGTAAGCTGTAGTGGAGACAACTTCAGCCCAGAATCTCTTGGGCAACGATGCATGCGATAGCATACATTTAGCAGATTCGACCAGAGTACAGTTCTTCCTCTCAGCTAAGCCATTAGACTGAAGACTGTAAGGAGTGATGAATTGCTGCTCAATGCCTTGGCTTTGGAAGTACTCCTTAAACTTGACAGAGATATATTCCCCAACGTTGTCTGACCTTAGGGCCTTGATCGTCCTTCCAGTCTCCTTTTCTGCATGCTCCTTGAAGATTCTGAAGTAGTTGAGGCTTCTGATTTTTTCTTTATGAAGTACACCATAGCCTTTTTGGAGAATTCGTCAACAAAGGTTGCGTCTTTCAGCGAAGGATTTTTCATCGGGCCACAAATATCTGAATGTACAATATCTAGAAATCCTCTAGCAACATGCTAATGGCTTGACTTAAATGGTCCCCTAGTCTGTTTACCAACTAAACAGTCTTGACAGGCAGATAACTCAACCTTTTTGCGAGGATAGTCGAGATCAAGAACAATAGATTGTCTAGACATTCATTGTATAGCAGCATGATTTAAATGAGCAAGTCTATAATGCCGAAGTATGTCTTTATTTGAATGAATTGAAGTACTGAGAGTCTGACTAAAGGTAGAAAAACAAGGACTCAACTTATACAAGTACCCATGCCTCTTTTTGAGTGCTAGGATCTTGCCTGTCCTATCAACTACTTTACACTGATCACATTCAAACTCTACTCTATGTCCTAGATATGTGATTCTGCTTATAGAGAGAAAATTTGTAGATAACTTTGGTACATACAGGACTTTAGAGAGTAGCTTAGACTAATCATTTGCAAAGCATAATCTTACAGTACCTTCACCTTTAATAACTTGTGTGCTACTGTCGCCAAGGTGAACGAATTTTTGAGTACTGTAAGATGTATAGGACTCGAAACAGCCAATGAGACTAGTCATGTGATGAGTGGCTCTGGAATCCAGGAACCAAGAACTATCGCCAGATGCTCCTTGATGATTGGTCATGAAGGCATCATGATTTGCTTCTTGAATAGGCTGTGGAGCTTCTGCAGCTGCATTTGCCACTTGATTCGACTGCCCTTTGTTGTTGTTCTTTGCTTGAAGTATTTGGCAGTCTTGTATTTCATGGTTGTTTTGTTTCTAGTATCTGTAGAAAAGCTTCTTCTTTGTCTACGGATTCGACTGTTCCTTGTGCTAAGCTGGTTTCTAGTCTGGATTTGATTGCTTTGGGCCTTTCTTCTTCTTCTGCTTTGTCGTGCTCTTGTTGGTGTACAAGGCGTGAGAATCAACTAAGGAACTCAAGGCTTCGTTCCTCCTCGTGTCTTCCTGCAACAACATAGTAATGACTCTCGAAAGAGTCAATTCTGGATGAGCCATAATGATCATCACCCAGCTATCGTAAGAACTTGACAAGCTTGTAAGCAGTTGCATCACATTGTCTTGATCATCTATGACAGATCCGACAGTGGCCATTTGTCTTAGTAGGTTCTTGAATTGATTAATGTGATTCTGCAAAGAACCACCATTTGTCATCTTGAGGGAGTAGAATTTCTTCCTGAGATATAGCTTGGAAGCTATATCTAGCACTTCGTATAGTGTGCTCAAGATATCCCAGACTTCTTTCGATGTCTGAGCCTCGGATACATGGCCGATCTGGGTATTCATGATATTGAGGATGATCAGCGCGAAAGCTTTCCTTTAGCTTCCATCTGGCGACTGTCGTGTCTCCCGCTTTGGGTTTCCCTTTTGCACCTGTAACAACGTCATACAATTATTTTGCCATTAGCATAGTTTTCATCTTAAATTTCCACAGATGGTAATTGGCTCCATCAAGCTTGTCCATGATAGGACTGGCTTTCCCTTGGGAATCCATGTGAAAAAGTTAGTCTAAGTGATAGGAGAATCTATTAGTTACTTAAGTATAAAAATCTGATACTGAAAAATACAGAACAAGAAAACAATTATTCTATCGGCTAGTAGAGTCTTGTACTATGGAAGCTTATCAAGCTATGAACCTGGCTCTGATACCATGTTCGAGAGAGGGAGATGAACGAGTTGAGAAAAGGTGTCATATGTTAGAAATGAAAAATAAGCTCAAAGATGTAAGACGAACACGAACGAGACACGAACTCGAACAAGAAACGAACGAGAAATGAACTCGAACAGAAAAATATTCGTGCGCAGCAGAACGAGCTATACGACTCTCTCCGTAAACATGACTACGCCTATCAAAACAAACAAAACGGTAGTGATGGGAATCACAGTCATTCTTGATTACGTAGCCAAACTTTAATAAATGAATGAAACTCCAGAAGAATGGTTTGTCGCGAATAGAAAGACAAATTACTATTCGTCATGAATGATTTGCGAAGAGCTAGATAGTGCTCAACTGATAATTAGTCGCAAATGATTTGCGAAAGACAAGACCAAATGTTAGTCGTCTATTACTAGAAAGAACAACTAGAAAGATTAGACAGAATGAATGATAAGCATAGCATTATTAACATAGATCTGAATGCAGAAAAAAGAACTATATCAGATTAAGTATATCACGTATACATGTCAATAATGCGGTAGAGCACAAGACAATAGCGGACAAAACCGCGTGCCCTACGAAGCTTATACAATCTGTAAAGGAATAAAACCTTATTGCTGACAATCAAGAATCAATGAGCAAGGCATCTACTTCGTCTCATTCACTCATAACTCATTAATCTAAATAACCTCGTTAAATTGAATACGCAAATGGTATCCAGCATATATACATTATATTACAGGTGTGCAGATGTGGAAAGTACAGATGTGCTATCTGTAAGAGATCGTGGGTGGCTGCAGTCGTTGTCCAGTCTATTAGCGCAGCTGCATGGGGCGAGCATGAAAAGGGTGCGACGTCAGTCAGTGCTGAAGTCACCATTGGTGATGACGATGCAAAAAGTGCATCACTCTTACGAATAGCCTTAGGATTAGATTTACAGGGTGCCTTTGCTTTTAGGGCACCTTTGGCATTCTGTAGAATAGTGTCCCCTTTTCGCCCGTCACCATAACCTATGTAAAAACACAGTGTTGCAATTCTTTCGCCTTTTATTCGTCTGTGCGAATTTGCGTGTAAATATGTAGGCTGCGCGACGTTAGTAAATATGCAGCATGAATGGAGGCAGATTAAAATGGGATTTAAGGAGAGTAGAAGTAATAAATCCAACAGCAACAGTGGTGCCGGGGACAATGTTGGCGCCAGTGGCGCCGGAAATAAAGCTTGTAAAGGTAGTTTTACAACATCTATCCAATTCCTTTAGGATCATGTTTTAGCATTGCATCTGGCTATGCTGGTCTGAAGATTTTGTCATGTTGTAGGATGGTCACTTTATTGTTCAATCCAAGTGCTTTGATAATAACCATAAATTTTGCATTTGAATTGTTAAGATCTCACATTAGAGAATTATTGTCATGACCAATTTCCAATTTAGGGACTAATGTGCTTTGCTTGATCATTTCTAGAAATAACAAATGATTTTCTAGATGGACATTCATTTCCAAAAATATCGAGTGAATGAGATGCTTGCAGAGAGTGGTGATATCTCTTTTACTCAAAGTCTCTATGAAAAAGCTTCCGTGGATTACATCATCATGTTCAAAAATATTGATAACTCCAATATTTTGAACCACAAACTGGAAACTTTGATATAGTCGATCTTTGATTATTTGTCCCATCTCATATCTAGGACAATTTCCAGCTTGTATATTACTAGTTTCATCACATTCTGTTGTGCACTCTATATTGAATGTGAAACATTCACATAAATCAATTTTATTCTTGTCTATTAATTCCATTTCACAAGAAGTATTAGACAAGTCTTCTGGTTGAACGTGATGCAACAGTTCTTGTGATCTCAAGGGAGATGAGGTCCTTGAGTGAATTGCCTCATTGATAACTTCATTGCTTGAATTGGCCTTTGTACTGCTCAATTGAAAATCAATATTGAAAACAAAAATATTGTCCTCATAATCCTCCACATCGCGCTCGTTGTCCTCAATTGATTTTCGGTGTTCTTGCATAGACATGGTGCTCGCAATTGGAATTGTTTTGTTCAATTCAAATCGAGAATTACATTTATGTTGCCGATCCTATGTAAATTCCATAGCACTACATAAATGTTGATTGGCCATCTCTTGTGAATTCAAGGGAAAATCAAAAACTGCTGACGAAGTCGTCCAGTCTATTTGGTGAACAAGCTTTTCCATTGTTGATAATTGTTCTTCTTCATCATGTTCCACTTTCAATTCATTCACTGATGATGTTGACGATGATTCACTACAATCATTTGGCCTATCATTTTTCTGGATTCCTGGATTGACAATTTTTCTCGATTGTACCTTAGGCACTTTGTCCTGATCCTTCATCTTTAGTAATTGTCCTATCGTTTTGTCAATATTTAATATTCTGCATATCTTCAAAGTGTGCTCTAGTGGTGTGAAGTATTCTATCGTAGCTTCACCACTTTGACCCTTGTTCAGTTCATATTCTATGGTGTGAGCATGTGATCTTATATTAGATAATGACATTATCCAAGTCTCTTGATATATATCCTAAGATAAACAAGCTCTTATCTCAGGCTTCAAGCCTAATATAAAGTGCATTGTACTGAATTCCTCCACTGAGTAACCATATTTGTCCATTATCTGATGGAAGTCATTGAAGTAGACGTAAAGTGAATATATAACTCAGAATCGTCTATTGTGATGAAACCTTTACGGAATTCTCGCAGGAATTCAGTCCAAATTACCAGTTTTATGGGTAGTTCCCTCCACCAAGAGGAGGCCTTGCCCTCATGAAACAACAAGACTAACGATATCTGCTTTTTTTTTTTTGGCACGTTGTGCAAGCTGAAATAGCTCATCCAACAATTTACCCAGTCCTCCTCAACTTCCAGGCGGTTAAACTTTTTATTGCCAAATTTTTTTTCGGTTGATAGCCCAAGTTGTGTGAATTAATAGCTGGTAACTGATTAAAAAGATTTTGCATTTGGTTATCATGCTATTTATTGCTTTGATGCAGTTCCGGAACCGCCTTGCCTTTGCAATAACTTATCGAAATCGAGGGAATTTTTGTGAATTTCCCATCACTACCGGGTGGTGCTGGGTGAATTTTTGTGTCCCCCCCCCCCCCAACTGAAAAATATTTGCCAGTGAAAACTGAAAATTTAAAAAATCTACGTTCAGTTATTATCATGACAGATATAATTGTTTGTTAATAAAGTAATGTCCAAAAAAACACAGTTTTTAAAAGACCAACATGCTTAAAATGTTATACTAATGAATTTTGCAAATGGATTGTAAACACTAAAATGCCCAAAAAACCATATCGATGCATAGAAATCTAGTTTACACAGTTATGTGAAGAACAAGAAGCCTTAAGGGAAAAAAAACTAGCACAACCTCTTATTGATACCGTTGCTTTCACAAAAGTGCTTCCAATGAAGTAATCGACGACACAAGTGAATTGAAAACCAGAATTTACTTTCTAAAAACCAATATGAGGTGCTTTAAAAATTGAACCGATTGTATACCTGGTAGTGACCTGATGCCATCTGGGGTGGTGAGATCAGTCCAATCTATCTATGGTACGAAAACTATTTAGACAAATGCATCATCAGGCAACAGTTGGTTGCCCTCGGCAACCTTTGTTGACGAAGCAGGTGGGGTTTGAGAAGCAACTGTGGAAATGGGGGTGAGGATGGCTTGTCCAAATGAGATAATGGGAGGAATAGAGGGGAACTGAAGGGTGGTGTGGAGTATGGAAGAAGGCAAAGATGGAGCAAAAAGGGTCTGGCGTGGGGGTGAAAAATTGATGACTTGCATCCATGCCAGAGTGCTGGGAGACAATTGAGAATCAAAAGAATTGAATGGAATGGAAGCAACGGTGGCAGGAGTGATGGAGGATGCGATGGTGATGGACGGAGTAGTGGATAATGGAACAGAGATAGGAGTGGTATCAACAGAGGAAGCGAGAATGGTAGTGACAATAGAGACGGAAGGGGATGGTTGCACGGAAGAAGAAGTGGCGGTGGTTGATGGAGTGGTTAGTGCGGTAGTGGAGGCACGTCATCGGGTAGTAGGTGGAGATGAAGATGTAGAGGCAGCACCACGCATTCGTTTGCTGGCCATTGTGTTAGTAACTGCAGGTTGGGAGGAGATGGATGCTTGAGATGGCGGATAAAGGTTAGTGTGTGGCACGAGGGTAGACAAAAGGGATGAGCATTGGAAACTGCGCACTTTTGCCTCGAGAAGTTACACAACAGGGGGCCCTATGCGATACGCTCACAGTTGTTGGGTTTGATGGATTTGGTTAGTTCATGAATAAGGAAGCTATGCCAGTCGTATGGCACAACTGAGGGGCCAGGGAGTTCCAGAAAGGATTCAACTATCTGATTCAGCAGCTTAGACTGGATTCTGTCCTTGCGAAATGTTGAAATAACCAGAAAGTTATTCAACAAATGTGCAACCGTCTGAATGAAGAGTTCCGTGATAACATCTATCAGGTAACCATTGTTAGTCTGGATTGGGATTTTTGGTGCAGTTTGGGTGACAAAAATTTTGACCAGAGTTTTGGCATGGTGATGGGAGATGGGCTGACAGACATAATGCCAATAATGACCATCGAGTCTATGTTAATCCTGACCTTGTATGTGGTACCTTGGTACAGGAAGTGAAAACATGTCTTTTGCTCATCCCAGGTGGCGTAAGCATGAAGGATGAGGCCCATGTTAATCTCAAAATCAAAAAGCGCCGAGTAAATGCCTCTAAAAGTGGACCGGCTGTATGTAGCCATGGTTGGATTAGAGCGTTAGAGGGTAAGGGCCAAATATGTGTGGCCTCGGGGATTTCACGTTGGATCACCTGTTTGGTGCCAGAGTCTTCAGAGGGTGAGGAGGCCATGTTAGCGGTGATGATTAAAGGACAAAAAAGTAGAAAAAATGGTGAAAAGGGTAAAAAGGTATGAAAACGACAGAAAACTGTGAATAACAAGTGTTGGATGACAAAAAGTGTAGTCTAGAGCGCAGATCAGTGTTCAGTATGAGCAGATGATAGTTGGTAGGAAGTTTGGTCACAAACGGATAACTTGGTAATTTCAGTGTAAATTTTGGCAGAGCTTCGCTAGCAAAGGTGACAAATGACTCAAATTTAGCCCTTATATAGCGGAATTTAGAGTGCGTATTAGATGAAATCAACTTTCCCTTGCTCAGTTCCACCCAAATTTTGGCAGGCACCTCTTCACAAAATTCTAAGACCTCAAGGGAATCTACAAGAGTTCAGAAGGTGATTTGACTGCTATGCGAAGGTTCTGCGAGGGTTCAGACTGTTTGCGAGGGTTCAACTCTTGTAGAAAGTGATCTCTCGCACAATTTGCTCCTATGATCGGATTTTCAAGATCAGACCATGTAGACAGGCTAATCACTATTCTAATTCCATTTAGGCACCTTGCGAGGGTTGGTAAGATGATCTTGATGCTCTACGAGGGTTCTGAAAATCAGCTTCTGGGAACTCTCGCACACACTAAAAAATGATGCATCCTCCATTAGAACTCTCGCAGAGAATTTCTTGGATGCATCTGGGTCAGATCTGGTGACTGTCCAAGTTTCAAGAGCTATCTCCCAGGGATCTCCAAAAATCATGAAAAAAGTGCTCTTTTAGAGTGTTTTTTGATGAGATCTCGAGATTTTCTAATTTTTAACTTTTGTAAACTGGTAATCAGCTTCATCTAGGCTTGATCTAACTGTTGGTAGTTCTCTGAAAGTTCTGATGGATAGTTGGTAAGAGATCCGTCAGTCTTTGGTAAATTTTGCCCTTTAATTTGCCATAGTTACTGAGATCGAGGTCTCTTTTCTGCAAATTTAGAGGACTTATTGGCATAATCTGATGATCTGCTTTCTTTTTTATCCCATCTAGATCTGGATCCTTCTTGGATTCTGCTATATTTTCTCGATCTTGCCAAATCTGGCCGAATCTTGATGGATCTAGCTTGATTTGGCTTAGATCTAATGGTGATGGTTTAGCAGATTAGCTTTTTGTAACGTGCCCTCACCAAACTGGATCTAGCTCACTGTGGTGGCCAGTACTTGTGCAACTGGCTACTGTTGATGGGTGTATCAAATGGTGTCCCATCTAGCTTTTTCAAATTCATGGCTCCATGATTAAGAATTTCCTTGATCTAATAAGGACCTTCGCATGTGAATTTTAACTTTCCCTTGATCGCCTTGGTTTTGTACATCAGGACCAGATCTCCGAAGCGAAGATCCTTCTTTTGTAACCTGCGATCATATCATGCCTTGTGTCTTTCCTTTTCAGCTGCCAGTGCATGAACAACTAGTAAGTGTGTTTCACAGAGATTATGCAGAGCTTCGTGGCATAGTTGTAGAGATTTGGACTCATTAAGACGTTGTGTGGTAGAAATCGTTAATGAAGGAACTAGAAACTCTACTTGCATTACAGCATCCTGACCATATACCAATTGGAAGGGTGTTTGATCAGTGCTTTATTTATATGTTGTCTTGAATGCCCATAGAGCAGCATGCAACTTATGTTCCCAATCTGATCTGCTAGCTTCAACAATTTTCGTGAGCACGCTACACAGGATCTTATTGGATGATTCTGCTTGCCCATTACCATGAGGACAATAAGACATACTAGTTCTGTGGATCACGAAGAATTCCTCCAACAGGACCTTGATGGTCTCATTGATGAAATGGCTTTCGCGATCACTAACTAGCTCCACCGGGCATCCAAAGTGCACAATGATATTTCATAGAGGAACTTGGCAGTGGTCCTAGCATCAGCTACTCTTACTACCTTGGCTTTGACCCACTTGGTGAGGTAGTCTGTGGCTACGATTATGTATCGAGCCTGGGAACTCCTTGCTGTAGGGTGAATTGGACCAATGTAATCCAATCCCTACTTTTTGGATGCTCCTTGGGCTAAGACCGGGTGCAGTAGGTCATAATTCAATCTCGTTGGTCCCCTTGCCCTTTGGCACACATCGCACTTTTTCAGGTTATTCCTCCGTATCCTTATGAATCGCTGGCCACCAACATCCTGATTGCAGGATCTTGCGAACTGTAATGTCAGATGCAAAATGGCCTCCACCCATGACTTCATGTGAAAGCGAAATGAACTGGCTGGCCTCATGAGGAAGAATACACAGCCGAAGAATTCCGTCTGGTCCTCTTCGATACAACTGGCCGACAATCAGCTGATAAGGTCTAGCCTTCAAAATCAATTTCCACTACCACATAAAATAAGACAGCATCTGCCAACTCATTGTCGGGTTGGGTTGCAATCTGCGTCCCCTTGATTCGTGACACATGATCTACCATGTAGTGTTGTTTTCCCTTGTGAACTACTATCCGAAAATCAAATTTCAACAAAATAAGTAGCCATCTGGTGATTCTTCCAGTGTTGCAAGTTTTATTAATGAGATAAAGCAAGGGTTGATGGTCCGTATAAAAAGCAAAATGTGTGGCCATCAGGTAGTGACGAAATTTCTTAGCCGCATAGATCATTGTCAGTGCTTCCCGCTCTGTGGTCAAATAATTGATTTCGGTATCATTGAACTGTCGTCTTGCAAATCGGGTTGGAAAATCCGTTTTGTGTTCACCTGGCTGGGTTAAGACTGCTTCAACTGCATACTTTGATGCGTCCGTATGCACGTGAAACTCAATAAACCAATTGGGTAGGCATAAGATTGGTGCTAAAACCAATGCATCCTTAAGCTTTTGGAAGGACTTTAGGGCTTACTCGTTCCAATGTGGATCCGTTGTGAGTTTGTAAATTGGTCGGGCTAACTCCGCAAAATCAAGAATGAAGATCCTATAATAGTTACCATGACCCATGAAGATGTAGACTTTGCGGATCGTTCCCGGTGGTGGTAGATCAACAATGATCCTGATCTTTGATAGATCTGTGGCGATTCCGTGTCTTGACACTATATGGCTGAGAATCAGGTCATGTGTCACCTAGAATTGACATTTTTCTGGATTCAGGGAGATCTGGTAGTCACGGCATGTCTGTAACACTTTCTCCAAATTGGATAACTGTTCCGAGTCTGGTCTATGCACGCACAGATTGTCCAAGAAAATTTCCAGAAATTTTTGAAGATTATCTTTGAATGTTGCCTACATGACTCGCTGGAAGGTGCTTGGGGCATTGCAAAGTCCGAAGCATCCAAAGTGGACACTTATATCCATAAGCAAGTAGTTAGCCTTATTGAGATAAAAATGCCTTTTGATTTCAATATTAGAAAAATTATGCCAAGTTGTGGTGATTTTTGGACTTATGTTTCTAGCATAAGTAATTTTGATGATCATAGGAAGTGCATATTGTGTGGTCATAGTTGTTGTGATCATTATGAGACATGGAGGTCTCGGATTTCCATCAAGAAGAGGATATTAAAGAATCATCTCAAGGTTCGAGTGTGCCAAAGATTGAGGAGGAGAGACCTTCTCAAGTTGTGATTCCAAAAGAAACTCAAGAAATATGGTTGATTCCATGTGGCTCACATTTGAAGGGAAAGAGGAGCATATCTCATGTGGTATACATCTGATACTTACTTCTCTTATGTCATTTGATAAATCAATTTGCTTTAGTGAGATCATTGCATCTCAAAATTGGAGTAAAGCCATACTAGTTGAGTATGAAGTCTCTCTTGAGAACATAGATGATGAGACCTCAAGGAAGTCTACGAGAGTTCAGAAGGTGATTTGACTGCTATACAAAGGTTCTGCAAGGGTTCAGATTGTTTGCGATGGTTCAACTCTCGTAGGAAGTGATCTCTGGCACAACTTGCTCGTGTGATTGGATTTTCAAGATCAGATTATGTAGACAGGCTAATTTCACTGTTCTGATTTCATTTAGGCACCTTGCAAGAGTTGGTAAAATGATCTTGATGCTCTACGAGGGTTCTGAAAATTTGGCTTCTGGGAACCCTTGCACATACTAAAAAATGATGATTCCTCTATCAGGAATCCTCGTAGAGATTTTCATGGATGCATTTAGGTCAGATCTGGTGACTGTCTAAGTGTCAAAGATTATCTCCTAGGGGATCTCCAAAAATCATGAAAAAAGTGCTCTTTTAGAGTGTTTTTTGACGAGATCTCGAGGTTTTCTGATTTTCAACTTTTGTAAACTGGTAATCAGCTTCATCCAGGCTTGATCTGACTGTTGGTAGTTCTCTTGAAGCTCTGATGGATAGTTGGTAACAGATCTGTCAGTCTTTGGTGAATTTTTCCCTTTAATTTGCCATAGTTACTGAGATCGAGGTCTCTGATCTACAAATTTAGAGGACTTATTGGCATAATTTGATCATCTGCTTCCTTTTTTATCCTATCTGGATCTGGACCTTCTTGAACTCTGCTAGATTTTTTCGATCTTGCCAGATCTGGCCGAATCTTGATGGATCTAGCTTGATTTGGCTTGATCTTCCTAGATCTAGTGGTGATGGTTCAGTAGATTAGCTTTTTGTAACGTGCCCTCACCAATCTGGATCTATCTCACTATTGTGGCCAATACTTGTGCAACTGGCTACCGTTGATGGGTGTATCGAATGGTGTCCCATCGAGCTTTTTCAAATTCACGGCTCCATGATTAAGAATTTTCTTGATCCAATAAGGACCTTCACCTGTTTTATACATCAAGACCAGATCTCCAGAGTGAAGATCCTTCTTTTGTAACCTGCGATCATGCCATGACAGATATTGTTTTCAGCTCAGACAATAAAGGGCAAAGAATTGCAAGCATTACTCACCCTCCAACCACAACTAGAGTGGCGTCAACAATTGTTTGAAAGAGACCATGTGGCCATCAGGGCCTATGTGACGAATCCGCAACAATTACAGGTGAATGCGCACTTCCTACCATGTACATGACGATCCAAATGGGTGGAATGAGGCACCCCTCAGGACAAACTCACAATTTAAAATTTCAATTGGTCGATCATTCATTCAGAATATGGTTGGACTACGGATGTGGATGCCAGAGGGGCTCTCACCACATTCGCGAATCACTATGTCAATTGTCCTAATCCAACAATCCGCACGACAACCACTTACGCCTGGGACTTAGAACATCTAATGGGGATCAAAACTAAATGGGACAATTTTCTCTCCCCCATATTCTTTGACATTACTAAGGCGCTACCTTCAGACAAAGTCGAAGATCAGCTGCCAATCGCTCGTGTGTATTATCGAGCTGCAGTTCTGGGCGATCCATGGACGCAGATTCCAAGCATGGGTCGACCAAGATTGGCTGAGAGGAGTCCACAAGTCCCTTCACACGCCCAAGGACTTGAAGAAATTGGACCGTCTCAATTTTATGGAGGACGTCACGACCTACTTGATCCATCAAAGATGGGTGAAGAAAAATCTTTACTAAACCGACAGTGCCGAGGGACCGGCACTACTTCAGGTCATGGGTCCTATTGGGGGTATTCCCAACAAAGTGTAAATAAATAAAATCGTCCAATAAAATGTGTTGTGAGGGCATGGCATCCTGCGCGCGTAAGTCCATGGCCCAATGTACATGCAAGCTTAAGTGTAATAAAATAAAATAGACTTGGGCCTTGGAATTAAAATAAAACTAGAGGCCCAAAAGTCATTTTTAAACTTAGAGATCACTTTTTAGAGTTGGGACCAAATGGGGACTCACATGAATCTTGTGAAGTTTAATGTACTTTTTATGGACCCTTGGATCAAGTTGGGTCCAAGATGAATGGATAGGATCAATGTGATTATTAGACAATAATGAATGAGGGGCAAGGGCCTTCTCCATTTTATAAAAAGGCACCATTTATCAGGATCTAACTTCCTGGCATGGAAGGTTAAGACCTCGCTAATACTAAAGGGAAAAAAATTATTTCCCTAGGTAGATGGCACCGAGGAGATGCCTACAACAACAGACTAGGAGCTACGTGAATGGAGGGAGAAGAATGACAAGGCAGTAGTCATGTTATCTTCATCCATCGAGGATAGTCTCTGGCTACAATCTCTAAAGCAAAGGTGCTGTGGGATAATGTCGTACTATACCAACAAGGTTAATATAGATTTAGTAAATAATGTCGTTCCCACAGAGGACAGCGTTAGAAAGTTATGTATTTGATACAATTATGACAAGTGATTTCAAGTGTTATTCTGGTTGTCAATAGACATTAGAAAGTAACCAGTATTACTTGTGTTTGGGGTGTGTAATGTTAATAATTTCAGAACAACAATCCGGCCAAATCGAATGAAATGCATTCTACAGATGAGATGTTATCAGAGTAGTACGGTAGTACTACACTCTGGATGATTAAGGTGTCAACAGAGAGTCGAGAAATATTCGATGTATTCGTGGTTGTGCAGACAATTAATTAATCACGTTAGTCCTCAACAACTTAAGTCCAAGGTTATGGTTAAATAACACAAATAGTTCTAGAGCACATTAGAAACTTATGTCAGCTACAATCAGGAACATAGATCAAAGACTAAATTCTTCAGACAGGGACTGTCATCTCACATGTATACATACAGTTTTATTCAATGATCATGCTAAATTGTACCAAAGGTAGACATTATTCGAGTGCTGAAAAGAAAGTATTTGCGACAAATGAATAAGATGATTTTAAGACAGTTCTTTAGAGCATGTTTTACGGATACACAACAAACGACTGTAATGCGCTAGAGAGTCTATCTGATCAGAGAGTAATTCATGTAATGCGTTAGAGATTGCTAGTAGACTCAGGATCGCTGACACTCAACAGTGAGGAGAACGGAGATAAGCGAGAATAACTCTCAGCACTCTATTCACTTCTTCAACCTCTTACATATGCATAAACTCTTCTCTCTTGATGCTCAAGACTGAAGTGTAAGATCAATATATGTTCTACAAGGCGAACAGACACACCTCTAAAACAACAGGTGCATCGCTCCCGCGAAAAGGTCTAGTTAACAATTAGATTGAGTATACGTTCAATTATACCATAAGAGGTATATTTAACTAAGAGTTAAAATTACTCTAGTTTAGCATGTCTTTTTATATCTAGTAATTTCGTGTGGACGACCTAGTAAAGGCTATCCAAGGCAATGTCTTTTCCTTTTAAAGGTCTTGCCCTTAATTACAAGACAAGTACTTAGGAGATATATTCTCGAAAAATGTCTTAGGCCTCTTCATGATTTATGTTTATCCAGCTCATATCTTCATTTTCGAGTATATCATGCCATATTTATGCTGATATTCAATATTTAGCAATTTCATGGCATCACATATCCCCTTCCTCAAATGTGAAACGTCCTCGTGAACATATCATCGTTATTTCGAGGATCATTCACGAAACATCCTGTCCTTCAGATTTTTGTTAAAGCAAAAAGATATTTTTTCATATGTTTTTCCTTTAGATATTTCTTTGTCTTAGAGAATATCTGTCTTTGTTGTTTCTTTAAATAGGTTGATTTGAGTTGATCTTTGAATTGTTGATGAACACTGGAATCAAACTTCAAAACATTTTCAAAACTTCAAAGATCTGGATTCAGCATCACATAGAAACATCACCACGACATAGGCAAGAATGAATATTTACAAAGGATTCAATTCTTCATGTAGTTTCTGGCAAACTCCAAATTTGTTGAGCCTCAATCAACATAAAGTCTTCTTTGGATTTCGTATAATGACCAACTAGTAGGTTGCTGAATTCTTGAAGCTTAACGGGGAGCAATGTTGCATTGAACAACTCCTAAATTAACTTTTTGTCTACATCTGAATCACTACGTAGTGTGATTTCTTTACAATAGTGAGCTGAAAATCTTATGAAAGAGCTTTTAACATAAAGATTCTGAATGAAAAACAACGTCTTTGTCGCAAAGGTGCCAAGCTGCCAAAATGAATATGTACAGAATTGTTTATAACGTACTGACTTCCTTCTGTCTTGCAAATTGTGTCAAATCTCCGCAAAATAATCTGCAAGGTTTTGCTCCCAATCCATCTAAAGATTGAAAAGTTCAGGATAGGCCATATTTACATTAATCAGCAATCCTACATCGTTGAAAGCGCCTAGATTTGCAACAATTTGTGGTTTGTACAGTTGAAACTACGACTTTCGCTTCCAAAAATGTCACTTATTGTCTTCATTTCGCAAAAATTGGAATTATTTGATTCGAATGTATTCGAGAGCATAATAGCAGAAGAGCCTATGTATAACTCTGCTGAACCAAAAGGCACGACCTGGAATTTACCCTAAATTATGCCCCAGCAGAAACATCTTTCTTGCTTGATAGATAGTTGGGCCCATAACCAGAGAAAGTCGTCCTTGTCCCAAGGTTGCGTCCAATCGTCGAAGGCGATGCCTACTGCGCCTGGTAGCATCATGTAATCCGCATGCCATTGTAATTCAATGTTAAATGCATGGGGACACCACTTCCAGAATCATTCAGCAAATGCATGAAATCTTTCAGCACATACCTTCGACTAATTTCGTCGTGTTCGCTTTGCATGAGTAGTTACTGTGGCCAAGCCTTGAGTTTGCAACTCAGCAGCTAACTTCTGGTCTTCTAGCTGCTGCTTGAGATCTGACAACTCCTGTTCGAGCTTCTCGATCTTCATGACTGTCTCCAAATACTCTGGATGGTCAGTAATTCCCGAGCAGACAGGCACAACGTGAATTTGTTGCGTCAGATCATCAATGTGAAGCAGGGCCTGAAGGTATTCTTCGTGAGAGTCTGGCACGCTGCAAGTTGGGGTGTCATCACTAGATAGCTCCTTCAACTCAGCCAACTCTTCCTCGACAAGTGCCTTCGCATCCTCGAGCGGTTGCAAGAACTCGACTCAAAAATTTTTGAGCATCTGGTCTTGGAGCTGGTTCAGTTTCGTGAGGTCTACTATGATCGAGCTTGCATTGCTGCACAGAGTAAGAGTAGCTTCTATCTTTATTCGAGTCATTCGCTCCTCTTGTAAATGTTTTTGGAGAGCTACATTGTGTTGATTTGCAGCCAGCAGCTATTGTTTCGAAGAATCATTTTGAGTCTGAAAAGCTACAGACTTGGCCTCAATCATCTTATTGGACTGCTTCAAAGAATGAGCTTTGTTTATTGTAGTCTGAAGCTGTGTTTCGAGAGAATGATTTCGTTCAATCAGTTGCGTGTTGTCTGATTTGAGCGAATCGATCTTCTCGAAAGACTCATTAAGAGAGTCTTGGAATTTCCTCTCTAAGTTGACAAACTCCATGGTGAGCTTCTGGTGATACTTGTCAAACTCATAAACCTCAGCCACTAAATTTCTGGCTCATTCTAACATGGTGCGGAAGCATTGGGGCTGGTTAGCTAGTTCGTCCTCTTGGTCGTTTGTTGCCTCAGTGTCACCTAATGGTGCTGCTCGTCCACTATCTTAAGTGTCAGACTAAGTGGCATCGTTGTCTGAGGAGCTTAAACTTTTCTTCTGCTTCTCTGAGGTTGAAGCAGAGATTGGCTTTGATAAATCAGCATTAGCGGCTCCATCCGTATCCATGGTCGTAATAGCAGGTGCATCAATTTGAGAAGCACCAACATCTGTTGTGGTAGCTATGGATAAAACAGTCAGGAGGCTAGAAAGGTCAATGGGTTTTGGAGGCAATAGCCGTCCCATCAGCATGGTTTTCTCTTGATCGTTTAACACTCCAAAATGTTCGCATAGTCGCGAAACGTGTGCTCTGACTCCAATTTTTTTTTGGTGTTTAATCCACCTCAAAAATGCCTTGTAAGCGATAACACCGAAGCAAACATGATTACTAGCTAGCGCGTCCAATATATATCCAAAATTTTGCACATAAATGGTTGCAGCCGCATCTACCAAAAATATTGCTTGATTGGCGTATTTACAAAACAGCTTAAAGGTGGTATTCTTTATCATCAAAATTTTGTATCCCTTCATGGGTATGAAGCAGTTACTCAGAAAATGGGCAGCTTCATCCACTGAATTTTTGTTTGTAGAAACAAGTTTATCATCCAATGGTAATCCCAGCGCTGTGCTGAACACTTCTTCAGAGATAGTGAAAAATTTGCCTCGCACATGGACTTTGAAATTCACCTCAGAAACTGCGTGGATGGAATTCACAAATTCAGTACTGACTTCAGACAAAATGACTAAAGGATCCACTTTCAAATCTCCCAACCTACATTGATCCAAAAAGGACTGGATTGATGCCAGGCGGATTCCTGCGCATGCTTTCCAAGTAATTGAGGAGCTAGAACTCGATCCAAAAGCCATTGTATCGAATAATTCACGAAAGCTCCATAGATCGCGACAGATCGTAAGAGAGTGCTTGATCGCAAAAATTTTGAACACAGGAAAGCATGAAAACGCAAGAAGAAAGTGTGAAGAAGAAAAATAGAAAATAACTTGTGATATGCAGAAGCGGTGTGGAGAGGATGATGATGTGTCATTGGTGACATGACATCTGTCATTTTAAGGACGTGCATGTCTCAGAGTTTCAAACTATGATTTGACAGATCAATCTTAATGACAGAAGACCATTTGTGAAAAGAAAATAAATAAATAAATAAGAAACAATATCCGTTTTGATATGTGGGTGTGCGTACACATGTGTGAATAATGTTCACGTGGCCATCATTTTTAATGGAGGAATACAAAAGGTAGGTCGAGAGATTCTCAAAAATATGCTAGAAAGATTTCAGAAAATTTTACGAAACCTTCTCGCAAGATCCTAGAAAATGTGACAGAAACTAACAAAAAGTTCTCGAAAATTTTTAGTATGATACTAGAAAAATTTTCGAAAAATGAATAAAATTATAGAAATCACTCGAAAGAATGCTAGAAAATTTCTCAAAAAATTGGAGAAAAAAAAACGGTCTGTGAAAATTGAAACAAGTTGATTACAATTCGAGTGTCGCATAAAATTCTCGAAAAGATTCTTGAAAATTTTTGAAGAATGCTAGAAAGTGGAAGAAAATTTCACAAAAATTTCTAGAAAAGATTGGAGAAAAGTTGCGATCAATTCCAGAAAAGATGAAAGAAAATTCACGATAAATTCCAGAAAAATACTAGAAAAATATAAGAATTTTTTATTTATTTATTAAAGGTAATATTTCTTGGGTCTGGACCCATTAATACGTGTAGGTAACAGTTCGCCTTCAAGTGATTGGAGTTGTACAAAACCATTCTCAAACACCTCTATGACTTTATAGGGTCCAAGCCATCTCATATGGAGTTTTTCGGAGAACTTTTGATGTCGGCTATCGTAAATCAATGCAAAGTCATCAGCTTTAAGATCACATTTCCTGATACGACTGTCATATTTTTTCTTCCTTTGCTCCTGGATTTCCTCTATTAATTTTTGTGAATTCGCGCGAGCGTCAGCTAGTTCTTCAATATTGGTCAACCTTCATTAATACATTCTTCATCTGTTCGTTGAGCTTGAATACGAAAAGACAGTCATCTCAAATTAAATAGACAAAATAGGATGCATACCATACGTAAGAGAATATGGTGTCTATTTTGTCGTGATTAAAACGGTCTCTTAAAATTAAAACAAGTTGATTACAATTTGAGTGTCGCAAAAAATTCTCGAAATTTTTTGAAGAATGCTAGAAAGTGGAATAAATTTCACAAAAATTTCTAGAAAAGATTGGAGAAAAGTGTCGATCAATTCCAGAAAACATGAAAGAAAATTCACGATAACTTCTAGAAAAATACTAGAAAAATATAAGAATTTTTATTTATTTATTAAAGGTAATATTTCTTGAGTCTGGACCCATTTATACGTGTAGGTAATAGTTCGCCTTCAAGTGATTGGAGTTGTACAGAACCATTCTCAAACACCTCTATGACTTTATAGGGTCCAAGCCATCTCATATGGAGTTTTCCGGGTAACTTTTGATGTCGACTATCGTAAATCAATGCAAAGTCATCAGCTTTAAGATCACATTTCCTGTCGTAGATTTGTTGTTCGTTGACTTGCTAGAAGATTTCTTCTTCAAAGATTTTCTATGCTTTGTTGAAGATTTCTGTTCGGGTTTCGAGGAGCCTTTGGTTCTCGTTGTGGATTTGAATATATTCTCCACGTCACTTGGCCAGGACTGGTCTTTTGTCTTTGACAATTTTCCTTCAATAACATCAATCCTTTGCACAACAACATCAGTCGAAGCTTTTGCTTTCAAGTCAGCAGCAACTGGTGTTGCTACATACTGATAGTTAGGTCGCGGCTTCTGCGGATGAGGGTAGTCAGGATACTTGTGGCCAAGCTCCCTGCAGTTCGAGCATAATGACACATAACCAATCGGCTTTCGCAACTGAGGATAGTCACGTGAAAAATGTCCAGGCTCTCCATAGTTGTAGCAGTTGCCCGACACTGGTTTAGTTGTAGTTTGAGACTTTGCTAGTCCAACGAATTCAGGAGGGTTGTGTCTTCTTGGTGCGAACTTTGGTCTATCCTACTGGGCTGATGCTGCAGTACCTTGGACATAGTTAGTAGTCGCATCATTTTGAAAAATAAAAAATACTTCATGGGCAGGATTTTCAATATATTTTACATTTACAATGGTGCAGTCTTCCTTAGTATGTCCAGAAGTTCCAAATCTTTTGTTTGCAACTTCAAAGATCTTCACTTTCAAATCATTAAACTTTGTATTAAGGTCAGCCATATTACTCTTCCAAAGCTTTTCAACTTTAGAAGTTACGACTTCTCCTCGATGGTTTTCGTGTCGTCCTTTCGCTTGGATCATCGTTTATTCTTTCTTTCTCCTTTATCAGCTTCTGATTCCGATGAATCGCTGCTTTCGGACTCCGAGCTTGAAAAACTGGTACTTGAGTCAGAATCTGAATCATCATCGTTGTCACTGGAATCAGTCTTAGACTTACAAGATCTTTTAGTTGAGCGTCGCTTTAGTGCTAGTTTCGAGGTCTCAAAATTTTTGGCACTAGCTATTACTGCTGCTAAGGAGGTCATGTCCCCTTGTCTGCAATACCGATCAATCTTTGGTGGTAAACCAACCAAAAACCATTCGATCTGCATGTCAACGAGATATACACCGATTAGTTTTCCTATAAGATTTTTAACCCTTCGTGTATATTTTTGAAGGGATTCTTTAGTCTTCTTCTAAACATTGTTCAGACGTCCGAGAATTCAAGATTTGTAACCGATTTCTCTGAACTGTTTCAGAAACGCATCTTTCAGCAATAACTAGGTTCCTACACGGCCTGGTTCAACTTGACTGTACCATATGCATGCCTACTTTCTCAACAGACCAGGGAATATTCACAGTTTATCTACATCAGTTCGTTCATAATTTGCATTAGCAATTGACTCAAATTGCGAGACATAGCTATTTGCATCATCGGAAGTAGTTCCTTTAAAATAATCGTACTTATTTTTTGAGATAGAAGTGGAACGTGCAACAAGACCCTCCATAGCGAAGCTAATTAGGAATTCAAGTAACTGGGCAGTGATTTCGTCGAGATTTCTTCGACTCTCTCTTTCACTCTGTCTTCGTAAAAATTTCTCTCTAGGCTTACGATATCGTTCTAATTGGGATTCTCTATTTGACATACATGGATGTGTTAGATTTCTTATAACTTTCCTAAGCTATCCCCGACAATGACGCCAAAAATTGGTATATGTCATACTATACCAACAAGGTTGATATAGATTTTGTAGTAAATAATGTCGTTCCCATAGAGGATAGCGTTAGAAAGTTATGTATTTGATACAATTATGACAAGTGGTTTCGAGTGTTATTCTGGTTGTCAACAGACATTAGAAAGTAACCAATATTACTTGTGTTTGGGGTGTGTAATGTTAATAATTTCAAGCAACAATCTAGTCTCTATTAAATCGAATGAAACGCGTTCTACAGACGAGATGTTATCAGAGTAGTACGGCAGTACTACACTCCAGCTGATTAAGGTGTCAACAGAGAGTCGAGAAATGTTCGATGTATTTGTGGTTGTGCAGACAATTAATTTATTGCATTCGCGAACTGTTCGTTTCTAGATAGAAGTTCTCAACAACTTAAGTCCAAGGTTATGGTTAAAGAACACAAATAGTTCTAGAGCACGTTAGAAACTTATGTCAGTTACAATCAGGAACACAGATCAAAGACTCAATTCTTTAAACAGGGACTATCATCTCATATGTATACATACAGTTTTATTCAATGATCGTGCTAAGTTGTATTAAATATAAATGTTATTCGAGTGCCGAAAATATTGTATTCACGACAGATGAATAAGATGATTTTAAGACAGTTCTTTAGAGCATGTTTTACGGATACACAACAAACGACTGTAATGTGCTAGAGAGTCTATCTGATCAGAGAGTAATTCATGTAATGCGTTAGAGATTGCTAGTAGACTCAGGATCACTGACACTCAACAGTGCGGAGAACAGAGATAAGCGAGAATAACTCTCAGCACTCTATTCACTTCTTCAACCTCTTACATATGCATAAACTCTTCTCTCTCAATGCTCGAGACTGAAGTGTGAGATCAATATATGTTCTACGGGGCGAACAAACACACCTCTAAAACAACAGGTGCGTCGCTCCCGGGAAAAGGTCTAGTTAACAATTAGATTGAGTATACGTTCAATTATACCATAAAAGGTGTATTTAACTAAGAGTTAAAATTACTCTAGTTTAGCATGTTTTTTTATATCTAGTCATTTCGCGTGGACGACTATCCAAGGCAATGTCTTTTCCTTTTAAAGGTCTTGCCCTTAATTAAAAGACAAGTACTTAGAAAATATATTCTCAAAAAATGTATTAGGCCTCTTCATGATTTATGTTTATCCGGCTCATATCCTGACCAAGCCCATCCCAAAACTTGACCTTTCAAATTGTGAGCGCTGCACACAAGTTATCGGCTTCTTCCAAAGAATGTGAGTAACAAATTCGCATTCATATTTTCATTGCATTTAGGTCGCACAATTTCCCCGGGGTATGCTCTTCTCTTTTTTACTTAGATGTGTGTGTGATGCAGATGTTCATTGTTTGTTTTACTTCTCCAGTATCCTAAGCCATTATCAAGTCACCGTACAGAAATGGGCTTTACGGTACTCAATGACAACTGGGTATCTGTTCCATCGGGTAGCGAGGAGTATTCATTCGGGTAGCGAGGAGTATTCATTCGAACAGATGCGGAAAAACCGATATGAAGAGAGCTTCTTTTGTTGTGAAGATGATCGGTATGGTGGTTCTTTCTTCTGCCAGTTCCTTGTGACCTTGCAAGTAGATTTTCTGGGCAGCACCATCAAACATTTATTATGTTGCCCTTTTCCTTACTCATCATCTATTTTTACATAGAATTCCTCGAGGACAATATCTGGTAGTACCTTCCAGTTATCTTCACAGACACGAAAATTGAGGCCAATGTGTGGCAGTACCTTGCAGTTATCTTTACAGACATGAAAATTATGCTTGTTTATTTATCTCTTTTGCTTTATTTGTTTCAAGGTCATTCAAGAACTCATCTTGGATTGTTTTACCAGGTTTGCACTTGATATGCTTCTAGAATCTATTGCAATAACTGGAAAGCGTGTGGGTGAGATGATAGAAAATATTCTTGACCTAACCAGGCCAGAATCTCAGTTCTCTCTGGATGAGCATCTATCAGGTATGTGATGCTTTCCAATGAAGTATTCAAGCTGACTGCTATAACATGCTCTAATAATTGCGTGTGAAGAGTTATCTAGTTTACATCAATCACTGTACAAGAACTTTTTATCTTATGCTTAGCCAATGGGTTTAATGTGTTTTGAGTAACATTCTGTGTACTTGGAAATTTTGTATTCAACCTTTGATGCCCTCTTTGTTTTGATATTTGCAGCAATGAATTTAAGGTGCATTGAAATGTTATATGGAGATCATGGATTAGAGGTCATACTCGCCTCAGTCAGAAACACGCAGAGTGGCTGAGAAACAGAGTGGACATGAACAAAGTCTGGGCTGAAATATACTCAAAAAATTATCATAAATCTCTTGACCATGGAAGCTTTTACTTCAAGCAGCAGGAACAAAAGAGTCTTAGCATGAAAGGTATGTACTTGTTGGGGAGGGTACATATTTTGCATCCGTCTTTCAATGTGCTCAAAAGCATGGTTATTGATTTGGAGGAACTATATGATCTGTAGCTTAAAGAAATTGAGGAACTATATGATCTGTAGCTTAAAGAAATTGATGTTGTTATTGACTGTGGGTAGACTTTATTAACCTAGGATTTGTTTATTTTTTCTACTTTCTTGGGTATTACCCTGGATTCAACATTGATATATCTTGCTGTGATAAAGGTGAACATTCAGTTCTTGTCTGATATCTTTATCCAAGTTGCAACCTGCTAGGTTTTGCTGATCCTTTTTGTCCTTAGACCCACCAGCCTTTTTTCTAGGTGTACTCGTGTTTTGAGAGCTGAAATGATGGATTTCATATTATTGTCTTTGCTCTTTAATGCCTGTTGTTATTTATGGCCGAGTCTCCCCTTTATTTCTGGACAGTGGAGGGCTGAGTCTGCCCTTCACCTTGGATAAGTGATGAAAACTCATCAGCATTATTCTTCTCAAAAGAATGAAACCTGAGGTACATCGTCGCTTGACTGACTCTGTTTTGGCATTTGGATTGGAAAGACTTTGAATCTTCAAGACTTTAATGTGCAGTTGTCTAGTTATTAGGAGAGTGTTGTCGAGACATTTTCAGAGGTAGTTTTCAATGGCAATGATATTTGACTCTGGAGTAAGTTAAGCAGGATAAGTTCTTCATCTGCATGCGTGTGGGTTTGTGGAGAATGGACTCGCAGATACATCATCACAAGTGTTGCCTGGACATTAGAAACGAGATTCATTTTTCAGATGAGAGTTTTGTGTTTAACAGTCAATACTTGTGTCATTCCTCCTTAAGAACTTGTGGAAGGTATTGAAGAGTAATTTTCTACTGCTGTTCGTCGCAGGGCTGTTGACTGAAATTAAGGACATAAATAAGAAAAAGAGGAGACAAGACAATACAATGCTGCTGAGAGCTGTTGGCAATCGCAGGCCATTGATTCCCGATTTGAAGTTCGAGTATCTTGATCCTTCTATCCGTGCAGACCTATACCAAATTGTCAAGTATTCTTCCGACAAAGTCGTACTATACCAACAAGGTTAATATAGATTTTGTAGTAAATAATGTCGTTCCCACAGAGGACAGTGTTAGAAAGTTATGTATTTGATACAATTATGACAAGTGGTTTCGAGTGTTATTCTGGTTGTCAACAGACATTAGAATGTGACCAGTATTACTTGTGTTTGGGGAGTGTAATGTTAATAATTTTAGAACAACAATCCGGCCTCTATTAAATCGAATGAAACGCGTTCTACAGACGAGATGTTATCAGAGTAGTACGGCAGTACTACACTCCAGCTGATTAAGGTGTCAACAGAGAGTCGAGAAATGTTCGATGTATTTGTGGTTGTGCAGACAATTAATTAATCGCATTCGTGAACTGTTTGTTTCTAGACAGAAGTCCTCAACAACTTAAGTCCAAGGTTATGGTTAAAGAACACAAATAGTTCTAGAGCACGTTAGAAACTTATGTTAGTTACAATCATATCAAAGACTCAATTCCTCAGACAGGGACTATCATTTCATATGTATACATACAATTTTATTCAATGATCGTGCTAAATTGTACCAAATATAGATGTTATTTGAGTGCCAAAAAGATTGTATTCGTGACAGATGAATCAGATGATTTTAAGACAGTTCTTTAAAGCATGTTTTACGGATACACATCAAACGACTGTAATGTGCTAGAGAGTCTATCTGATCAGAGAGTAATTCATGTAATGCGTTAGAGATTGCTAGTAGACTCAGGTTCACTCACACTCAACAGTGCGGATAACGAAGATAAGCGAGAATAACTCTCAGCACTCTATTCACTTCTTCAACCTCTTACATATGCATAAACTCTTCTCTCTTGATGCTCGAGACTGAACTGTGAGATCAATATATGTTCTACGGGGTGAACAAACACACTCTAAAACAATAGGTGCATTGCTCCCACGAAAAGGTCTAGTTAACAATTAGATTGAATATACGTTCAATTATAACATAAGAGGTATATTTAACTAAGAGTTAAAATTACTCTAGTTTAGCATGTCTTTTCATATCTAGTCGTTTTGCGTGGACGACCTAGTAAAGGCTATCCAAAGCAATGTCTTTTCCTTTTAAAGGTCTTGTCCGTAATTACAAGGCAAGTACTTAGGAGATATATTCTCGAAAAATGTCTTAGGCCTCTTCATGATTTATGTTTATCCGGCTCATATCTTCATTTTCGAGTATATCATGCCATATTTATGCTGATATTCAATATTTAACAATTTCATGGCATCACATATCCCCTTCCTCAAATGTGAAACATCCTCGTGAACATATCATCGTTATTTCGAGGATCATTCATGAAACATCCTGTTCTTCAAATTTTTGTTAAGACGAAAAGATATTTTTTTCATATGTTTTTTCCTTTAGATATTTCTTCATCTTAGAGAATATATGTGTTTGTTGTTTCTTTAAATAAATTGATTTGAGTTGATCTTTGAATTGTTGATGAAAACTGGAATCAAACTTCAAAACATTTTCAAAACTTCAAAGATCTGGATTCAGCATCACATAGAAACATCACCATGACATAGGCAAGAATGAATATTTACGAAGGATTCAATTCTTCATGTAGTTTCTGGGCGAACTCCAAATTTGTTGAGCCTCAATCAACATCAAGTCTTCTTTGGATTTTGTATAACGACCAACTGGTAGGTTGCTGAATTCTTGAAGCTTAACGGGGAGCAATGTTCCATCGAACAGCTCCTAAATTAACTTTCTGTCTACATCTGAATTACTACGTAGTGTGATTTCTTTCCAATAGCGAGCTGAAAATCTTATGAAAGAGCTTTTAACATAAAGATTCTGAATGAAAAACAATGTCTTTGCTGCAAAGGTGCCAAACTGCCAAAATGAATATGTACAGAATTGTTTATAACATATTGACTTCCTTCTGTCTTGCAAATTGTATCAAATGTTCACAAAATAATCTGCAAGGTTTTGCTCCCAATCCATCTAAAGACTGAAAAGTTTAGGATAGGCCATATTTACATTAATCAGCAATCCTGCATCGTCGAAGGTGCCTAGATCTACAACAACTTGTGGTTTGTATAGTTGACACTGTGACTTTCGCTTCCAGAAATGTTGCTTGTTGTCTTCGTTTCGCAAAAATTGGAATCATTTGGTTCGAATGTATTCAAGAGCATACATAGCAGAAGAGCCTATGTATAACTCTGCTGAACCAAAAGGCACGACCTGGAATTTACCCTGAATTATGCCCCAGCAGAAACATCTTTCCTGCTTGATAGATAGTTGGGCCCATAACCAAAGAAAGTCGTCCTTGTCCCAAGGTTGCGTCCAATCGTCGAAGGCGATGCCTACTGCGCCTGGTAGCATCATGTAATTTGCACGGTTAAATGCATGGGGACACCACTTCTAGAATCGTTCAGCAAATGCATGGAATCTTTTAACACATACCTTTGACTGCTTTCGCCATGTTCGCTTTGCATGAGTAGTTACTGTGGCCAAGTCTTGAGTTTGCAACTCAGCAGCTAACTTTTGGTCTTCTAGCTACTGCTTGAGATCTGACAACTCCTGTTCGCACTTGTCGATCTTCGCGACTGCCTTTAAATGCTCTGGATGGTTAGTAACTCCCGAGCAGACATGCACAACGTGAATTTGTTGCGTCAGATCATCAATGCGAAGCAGGGCCTGAAGATATTCTTCGTGAGAGTCTGGCCTGCTACAAGTTGGGGTGTCATCACTAGATAGCTCCTTCAACTCAGCCAACTCTTCCTCGACAAGTGCCTTCGCATCCTCGAGCGGTTGCAAGAACTCGACTCAAAAATTTTCAAGCATCTGGTCTTGGAGATGGTTCAGTTTCATGAGGTCTACTATGATCGAGCTTGCATTGCTGCACAGAGTAAGAGTAGCTTTCTGTCTTTATTCGAGTCATTCGCTCCTCTTGTAAATGTTTCTAGAGAGTGACATGGTATTGATTTGCAGCCAGCAGTTGTTGTTTCAAAGAATCATTTCGAGTCTGAAAAGCTACAAACTTGGCCTCAATCGTCTTATTGGACTGCTTCAAAGAATGAGGTTTGTTTATTGCAGTCTGAAGCTGTGTTTTGAGAGAATGATTTCATTCAATCCGTTGCGTGTTGTCTGATTCGAGCGAATCGATCTTCTCAAAAGACTCATTAAGAGAGCCTTGGCATTTCCTCTCTGAGTTGACAAACTCCATGGTGAGCTTCTGGTGATACTTGTCAAACTCATAAACCTCAGCCACTAAATTTCTGGCTCATTCTAACATGGTGCGGAGGCACTGGGGCTGGTTAGCTGGTTCGTCCTCTTGGTCGTCTGCTACCTCAGTGTCACCTAATGGTGATGCTCGTCCACTGTCTTAAGTGTCGGACTGAGTGGCATCGTCGTCCGAAGAGCTTAAACTCTTCTTCTGCTTCTCTAAGGTTGAAGCAGAGATTGGCTTTGATAAATCAGCATTAGCGGCTCCATCCGTATCCATGGTCGTAATAGCAGGTGCATCAGTTTGAGAAGCACCAACATTTGTTGTGGTAGCTATTGTTAAAACAGTCAGGAGGCTAGAAAGGTCAATGGGTTTTGGAGGCAATAGCCATCCCATCAGCATGGTTTTCTCTTGATCGTTTAGCACTCCAAAATGTTTACATAGTCGCGAAACGTGTGCTCCGACTCCAAAAAATTTGGTGTTTAATCCACTTAAAAAATGCCTTGTAAGCGATAACACCGAAGCAAACAAATCCAGTCCACACCTCATAACCCGAAGAATGCGAAGTATGCGACTAAAGTCTTTCAAAATTTGCAAAGAATGCAAGGAATGCGACAAACTTCACCATTTGAACGACTTCGAGTCATAGGACTGTTATATACATTGTACACATGTCGTTGTACATTAGTTTAAATTAAACTAGTCTTGTAGTTATAAGATTAGCTGAACGATTTCTGTAATAAACAAGGATCTGTATAAATACATATCCAGTCCACATTCATTCACGATGCAACAAAGCGGAAGATTAAGCATCCAAAGTTACGTCCCTATTTTGGCTATAGCCATTCGTGTTGTTCATCTGACAAGGATTCAGTGTAATATGCAAGAAACACCTTCCATCTGTGCCTAACATAGATATGTGTGTGTTGTGATTGTTTACACTCTTCGATTTACTTGTCTTAGCTCATTCACTCAGTCTGATCAGATCATGAACGTCTCTGACTCCTCAGAATTTGCACATAATCTGTCTGAGCACGCAATTATTTCATTGATCCTGTCTAGAGAACGCATGAGCTGTGATTCTGTTTGGCATTAACAATCTCTTGAGACTATTCTTGCTGATAGTCAGTAGCAACCCATAACGGGAGAGTTGTTTCGCACTCCATTTCTCTCTCTCCCCTCCTACTTTGTTCTCCATCACAATTAACGTTGGTTGTTGTGACCATGAGCACCTAGGACAAGATATTCATTGTATAATAATAGCTCAAACAAACAATAAAAGAACTAGAATGTTACAACTATTGGCAATAAGTATGCCCTAATAATGGAGCATTGATGCATGCCATTGAATAGGAATGCACAAAAATCTTGGACAAGAGAGCAGTAGTTAAAATACAATCACCAATTTAGTGTGTGACATCCTATTGTTGCTCATACCTAACCACTACCATAATTTCCAACCTCTCATGCACATACTGTAAACAAGTTAACTTCCTCATCAGACTACACACTAATCTTTCTCTTCCATTGCATCCCTCTCATCTTGAATTTGCCTATAGTTTTTGTATACGTTTCCAACAAAAATCAACACTAGAATTGTAGAAAAAGTAATTTTTTTATTTTCTAGGACACTTTATCGTCCTTTGAGACAAAGTTTATATAAACAATAAGAGTTTGAATTTTAATTTTAAAATGAACATTCCAAATATTGCCAACTACATGCTCTACATTATAAAAAAATACTAGCTTTTAAAATTGTTCTGGGTGAACTGCCATTCTTGGTCAAACAAAAAGCATCAACAAGAAAAAATGGAATAAAAGAATCAAAAAAGTATTCTATCTTATAGATTTCAATCACCCTTATATACCCTAGTTTTGATACCCCATAACATGCTCATCTTGTGAGAAGTTGAATAACAATTTGAGCCAAATGTCATGTTTCTAAACAACAATATAAAAGACAGCCCAAGCGAGTGTTGAGGTAGTTTAAGAGCATGTCGCACTACAAATTAGAGTACAAAAGATCATCATCAAGCATAACACTTGGAAACTTTGTGACTCCAACTAGGCAAGGGACATTAAATGAAGGAAATCTAGTAGTTATTGCTTCATATTAAAGCAATCATCGTAAACTTGCTCATAATGGAAAAATAAAGAGCTTCCTCCACTTTGGCTAGATTATGAAATCCCTACCTTGTTGCCCATTCTATTCCTATTGTAGTTGAGAGCTATGTTATTATTGTTTATAAATAGTATCTATAAATGAAAATTTGATGATAGTCAGAGAGCACAAAATGCCAATATTCATGGAAGTCAAAGAATGATGGGTGAGAGAATCGAGGCATAGATATATATCTCTAGAAGGAGACACATTTCACTCCAAATGATACCCATAAAGTACCACCTACAAAGAGGTCACCAACAACTTTCATCCTCTCATAATGTGTGTGATAACATGACACTCATGCTTCTATAATGACCATTTCAACAATGTTAAAAAATTTCATATCATGATTTCGACCAAGGCTATCTTTTCACACATGATCTTTAGTATTATGAGACGTGCACTTTCAATCTTGATTAGCACTTGGATTCTACACGACTTGATTAGGTTCTTCAACTATTGTGTAAACTTCACATATTCTCTTTTTCTAATTTAATTGCATGTTCTAAGTCATTTATTGTTGATATTGCCTTAATACTCGAGGTTTATGCTCACAGCTTGGGATTATTTCATAATTAATGTAGTCTTTTCTACAACAATTTTCATACCACGAGGGTTTACCACAATTGTTGATACCACTTGTTACTCATGGTTTCTAATAATAGCTTGAGATTATTTAAAAGAGATGCAAGGCCTTATACATAATTCTTCAAGATTGTTTTATTTTTCATATAACAAACTTTGCCAATTTTGCTTCCTTTATTATATTTGTCATTCTCTTGGGTTGCTGAAAATATGCCTCTTAGTTCTTGAGCATTCTTTTTTGTTTGTCCCTCACTACGTAAAAAGGTATACTCCTTTGGCATCTCACTCTTACTTTATGTCTGACTTGTATGCAAGGCTGTCATATACAAATAAAGACCAAATTAGCTGTCTGCAAGAATACTACATAAAGCTCTCAATATATGTTGCATCTCAAAAGAGAGCCATAACTCTGCACCCATTATATCATACCATGATACACAAATAGATCACGACTATCGCATAAAGACATTATCAAAAAGATGTGCTATATAAAGGAAGAGCATGATATAATAATGTTGATGACTAGTGTGGGATTTAGATTCTATATTAAATAATACAACATTGATATATGCAAATAGACTATCTTTTTGATGAAGTACTAGCGAAGTGGGGCGGGCAAACGTTGCCCCACTATAATTTTAATTATAATAGATTCATGTAATGCTATTCTAGACAAGGAGAAATGATATTATTGAATATACACGATTCATATTCATGTAGGCCAACATCCTAAATTGCAATATTCAATGTAGTTTTCAAGTTTGAACACTCGCCAAAACTACAAAGTATCCCTACAGCAGTTTTGTTCAAACCTGTAGGCATCTCAGGTGATCACTTTTCACAACTGCTACATCTATGCTAGAATTACAATTTTTTGCTCAAACCAGGCATTCGAAAGAAGTGGACTGCCAACTTTGAAAACTTAGGAAGCTAGCCAAAAGAAGATGGGAAAAAAAAAACCATTGTGTGTAAGATATATCAAAACTAGACACATTTCTATCTTTAAAAGGCAACCAATCTTAATGTACGATTAGACAGGATGACAGAAGCTTGAACGAAATAATCACTGCCTCAAACACATCAGATAGCTCAGATTAGACAACACTGGCATGCCGTGATTTTAATAAAACCAGTAAAATGAAATAATCCTAGCATTATTTACATGTCACTGGTAGTGTGCTCAAGGTTTCCAGAGCATGCTATCATTTCAACACATTTAATCCAGTCCTAATCAAGAACTTTCCTGTTCTATTCCAGCTCAAACTATGCCGTTACGACAGCAAAAGATCTGTAATCCTCCCTGAGGTTGCTTGCAGGAGTAGCTGTGATTGCGATAGCGCCATCTGCCAAAGATGCTGCTGGTGTATCTATCCTATCGCCTTTCACTCTACTGGTGGCAGTTGTAAACTCCTCAACTGCAGGGCTTGCAGTATTCCTAGGCTCCAAGCCATCTGTAAGCTGATTTGCAGTTTTATCTGTGCCATCAGCCCCACCGGTAGTTGCGCTTTCCCCAGGACTAGGAACTACTTTGTTTAGACTCTGGAGCTTTTACTTTAGCAGCTTCTTCTGTATCTTCAGCTCCATGGGGACGAGGAGGCACCCCAAACATTGGCTCAATAAAGGTTGTCCAGATCCGCATTGTTTTATCGTATTGTTCCATAGTATTGCATATTGATAACCTACGCGCCCTTAAGGTACATGGATTTGAACAAGGGATCGCCACATTTGTAGGGATTGGTATGGCACGGATCTGCCCTAAGCCTATTATAAATGTTAGGGTAAAGTACTTGGCCAAAACACGTACTGGTAATAATACAATGGACATTATCAGAATTTTAAAGTCTTACTAAATTGAACAATAGCTGGCATACTCTTGGAAAGCATGGAAGTGTTGCCCTCAAGGTGTAAGCATGGTCAGTTCCCGCGGTTCGAGCCTGGCATTGTCTGCACATAGGACAGATGAGGCAAAGTGCTGCCTAGGTTGGTGAAAGCATGATCTGTGCCTTGTGGGGGGCGGGGCGATATATTTGAACTATACGGGTTAACCATTGATACAGAGATGCTGCTCGAATTCGAGTGTAAAGCACGGGTGGTTAGCTGCCGGTGCGGGATAGTTGCCGATCGTTTAGCTATAAGGGCTATCGACTTGGTGGGACATGATTGAGGCAATGTGCTGCTTAATGGTGAAAGCATTGTGAAGCTTTAAGCACGTGTGAACTTTCCCACATACCTTACATGATCTTAATGAGGTGTTGTGATTGCACAAGATTGATCAATGAATAGATTACTTGAAAAATCTAAGGCAAGAGCACAATGGCATACATCAGACTAAAAAAACTAACTTCTTACTATAAGAAATAAATATCAAAAATAATTCTAAGTGCTCACTATGGGAAAAATAGCCTGCTCTTGGGTAGAGAGAGAAAATCAAGTCATAAAACTCGGGTAGAGAGAGAATGAGCCCAAAACACCAAAATCTCAATATTCACAATATGGCAAAATATGCCAACGTTTCCCTACATCAAAGAGGCTCGAATTCCTATAGTGGAGTTGCATGGAAAGTCCACTTTACTTAGTTAACTTAACTAACAAGGATCCACATGTTCAACCCTAGATCCAAGCACACAAGCATCAAGGAAATGAAGTTAGTCATCACGCGGAGGTTCGATCCCATGAGAGCGATAGCATAAAACAAATCCAACATGCGAGGATGATTCACAATTAGTTCTAAGATCCATTAGCACTAAGCATTAACCCTACATCCATTAACACTAAATCCACAATGATGATAACTTACTCTTTCTGTCTCTTCCCTTCTCTCTCACAAAAAAGCATAAGAAATAGCCATTCCAATAAACTTTAAATCCAGCACTTAGCAGATACAAAGAAAATATGTGAGATGGAGAGAAAGTGATAAAGAGCAAGGACATTCACAAATCCGATCCATAAGAGAGCCAATTTGCTTGTATTGAAATAAAGAGAGAACATGTACAATCATTCAAAATTGTTACTTATATAAGAAATTTAGGAGATGGGTGCCCCAATTCCTATTGGCTAACTCCTACCTCCCTAACTATTCAAATTTTAAAAAAGAGTGGGAACCCATTCAATAATTGGAGGGAACCAATTTGAAATTGAAATCTGGTGGGAACCCCAACTTTATTCACTAACTTCACATTTAGACCTGCGACATTAAAAGTCCCGCAAAAAGGCCTAAAGTCCTTTTATTATCTTGTAACTAATCAAATAGCTATGTGATCATCGGGTTGGACTTACACACACAGGGTGCCAAATCCCTCTCACTTATTAGCTAGAGTTAGGCTTGTCTTGGCAAACCTTCAACAATATTCTCCACCAAAATTGGTGGCGGTTCCATGACACCTCAGGAGATTTATTCACTTCGTGCTTTGATTAACCTCGCGTCGTACTTTGATTAGATGGTACTGCACCTTCTGCATGAACTCAAGGTGGACAATATTAAAATCAATATTGTGTGGTAGGAAGCACTTATTTGCACCAGCCAGTCACATTGACATAGTCCATGATGTAAATGATTCCCATGAACCACCCATCATTGCAACACGATAGTACAACCTTGCTATTGGCAGCTGATCTTGGACGCTGTCGGATGCCATTGATTTATTAGGATCGAAAGCCAAAGTAGAATAGCAATCATCCTATCATGTAGCGACCAACGCCAACATTGTCATGATTTTTGTGAACAACATGAATTGCCTAATTGTTGGATCTAGTGAGAACATATATTCCTATTGATAAGCTTGTAAGGCATGGTGGAAATCACCTAAAATTGTCGAATTGTAATGCTGGTGGATTATGGGCCAATTTGGAGTATGGGTATTGATTTTGTCCATTGGCACACCGTGGCATCAACATATAATATGGATCCACTCGTAGTTGGTAAGGGTTGGCAATATAACTCCTTATAGAATCAAGAGTTTTTTCAAAAACTATTGTTCTCCAAGCTAGCTGCTCCCCCAAGGCTGGTAACTTATCCAGCTCTTTGCCTTCCTCTATCTCAGAGGCCTTAAGTAATCATCCATCGCATCTTGTTATTCTTCTGTTTGGTGCCCCAGTCAGAATTGTGCCATTACCAGAACAAAAATTTGGGGATTCGACTCCAAGATCTGAGCGGCTGCGGCTTTTTGTAATCTTTGATGATTGTTTTAGCCTTGGTCAGCTTGATCGATGTCGTACGTTTTAACTTGTCAAATCTCTCTTGAAACCCTACACATGAAGTTCGATAGGTTTCAACCTTCCTGAACAGGTATCAGATCTCATTTGGTGTGACTGGACGATCAGATACTTGTGTCGCGTTCAAGGGTGATTGCATCCAATTCATCTTGAAGGCACTCTCATTCAAGCGCAGCCATATCCAATTGCCCTTAGAGCAGCAACACCTATTGTTTGGCATCTTGGATGGCTTTGTCCACTTGATCTTGCGTTGTCAACATATTCTTAAGAGTCTCCACATAGCCTTCTAGAGCGTCGGTTGTTTGTTGGGCTTTCTTCATGTCGGCCTCAAACTTTGACTTATGTTGTTTGGCGACCTTAAGCTCTCGATTCAGTTGTATCACTTTCTGGCTGATCAAGGTATTCTTTGATCCCAATTCCAAGATATGCTTGTCCATTGTGGTTTTTTCATCTTGTATGGTCTGGATCACTCACGCAATGTTAGTAACTAAACTCATAGTGTCACTAGTATCCATAGTTGGTGTTGTAGCAATAGTAGCAGCAGGTAATCCAGATCCAGAAGCTTGACTTGGGTTGCCTTGAGGTTTCAGTTGTATATCTTCTTCCTCAAATACATCCTCTTCTTCATAACCATCTGGTATAGTAGCATCAAACTGCTTTGGTGACGGAACTGCATGGGCGACCCTGATGGTATCTTGTGCTACTTAGGCTTGATCTTGTTGATATGTCTGAAAGGATGAATAAAAAATTATAGAACTATCATGGAACTGTTCAAATTATGTTCCAGGGAATATATGGATTCGATCAAATAGCCGTGATTGGTCTAGTACAACTCATCAGTGGTATCAATAAACGGCTTGAAGATACTCTTAGCATGCTTATGATCTGGGGAGGGCTGTCTTCCAGAAGTGATTTCTATGGCTGCAAGAGCGGTCTCAATCACTTGCACCTTGTGGGTAGCAGTCTAGTAGGTGATATAAAATTTGGACTTGCCCTCAGTCCCAGGTGCTAAAAGCCATGGTTATAAAATCCATATTGATTCTTCTAGAAAAGGCATGCTCGTGGATCCCCATTGTGGTGAGTAGAGGCCCAACAAAGTATCGACATTATGGACTCCAAGATCATCCAAGTAGATTTCAAAGAATTTCTGCAAGTAGTCTTTGAAGGCAAACTGCATGACTCTTTGAAATGAACTAGGTGCATTGCAAATTCCAAATGACATAACTTTAGAGACATAAGTTTCTCATTATGTTGAAAATGTTGTTTTATGGTGATCTGCAAGTGCGATCTTAACTTGGTTGTAACCACTAAATCCATCCAAAAAACTGTATGCTTTGGCTCCAGCAAGTCAGTCCAATATGCTTTCAGAAAAGGGTAATGGAAAGTGATCCTTTTTCTTCACTTTGTTCAAAGCCTTGAGATCCATACAAATTTGCATCTTCCCATTCTTCTTAGGAACAACGACAATTGGAGAAATCCATTTTGCATATTTGATATCGTAAATATTGTCGGCTTCAAGTAATCTCTGTATAAGATCCGTAATATTCGGATTACAACGATAAAATGTTGTGACCATTGGAATTGCATCAGGCATCAGGGTATTGTATGCTCAATAACTGAGGTAGGAATTCCTTTGAGATCCTTGTATGTCCAAGCAAAACAATCTTGGTACTTGATCAATAACTTTTGTAACGCTTGAAATTGCCAATCTGTTGCAAATGTTGTTTTATGGGGATCCGCAAGTGTGATCTTAACTTGGTTGTAACCACTAAATCCATCCAAAAAAATTGTATGCTTCAGCTCCAACAAGTCGGTCCAATATGCTTTCAGTAAAGGGTACGGAAAGTGATCATTTTTCTTCACTTTGTTCAAAGCCTTGAGATTCACACAAATTTGCATCTTCCCATTCTTCTTAGAAACAACGACAATTGGAGAAATCCATTTTGCATGTTCAATTTCATAAATAAAGTCGGCCTCAAGTAATCTTTGTAGCGTTTTCTTTATAAGATCCGTAATATTCGGATTATAACGATAAAATTTTGTGACCATTGGAATTGCATCTTGGTACTTGATCAATAACTTCTATAATGCTTGAAATTGCTCGGGAGTAAGTTGTGCTCCAACTTGAACAATTTTTTTGAGTTCTCCTAGTTTAGCAAGATTCATTGGTTGTGAGTCCTGGCTGGTCCATCATAAACATCTTCCATGTCTGGCTCTTGCTCTTCTGGTTCACGATGAGCTTTTGGGAACATAATCAAGACATCATCCAAAGTATAGTGTTTGAAATGCTCTGGCATATAATGCTGGACTTCTTCTGATTGTTCTTTTTCATAAGGATTGATCTTTGATCTTTGTTTAGCTTTCTTGGTAGGAATCGATCGTAAAGTGGTGACTTCCTAAAAGATGTGCTCTTCTATGAAAGTGATGACTTCCTTGATGGTAATTTCTTGTGAGAACTCCATCTTGAAAAATCATCCTTGATTTTCCCCTTTCCTTTATCCAATAAAGGTGGTACATTCTTAGAATCAACTTTTTTAAAGGATTTTTCCCATTTCAGGACCGTATTATTGTGTTGCTCTGCTTGTTTCTTTGTCATTGGTCTTGGAGCTTTTCCTTCCTTCAATATACCTGTTTTTGGCGGTTTTATTGTCGGGTCATCCAGAATATTTTGAACTCCAAATCTTGTAGGATCCACATGATTGAGGATCTACTCATCCGTAAGTTCTGCATCTCCATCATAAGTCAAGGCATGACAAACATGTATTAGATCATCTTCAATCAAATCTAGAATTGGATCAGTTGATATCCAAGATAAGTTCATCATATTCAATGGAAAAGTGATCAGTGTATCCAAAAAATTTTGCTCAATTCAGATTGATTATCTCATTGGCACATATAACTTGTTGTACAATCCACTGTTGCAAGAGTTTGATTCCAATTGACTGTTGGAATATCAATCCACACTCTAGAGAGAACTATCAAACAGGACGAATAGCGCAGTGATAGAGCATCCCATCTGGTATGAGAGAGATCCTGGGTTCAGATTCTAGTCTGTACATCCATATTATGATTTAGGGATTTCTAACATGGTATCAGAACTACCAGATCTGTAGCAAGCTTGTATGTAGGCACCCTACCAAAAGAGAAGCTTCTATACTTTTTGTTGTGAAATTTGAGCATCCTGCTGATCTTTCCAAGTGGAGTTTGTGTAGGGTCGAAGATCTTGCATAGTATAGCCCTCTCGCATGTCAACAAGGGTTAGATCACTGGATAGGTACCTAACTATGCATATATGTTATTTTTAGTTAGTTTTCTACTTTCTCCTAGTAACTCTATTCACCACTAACACTAGTCTCCCTTAACTCTACTCCTCTACACTAATATTCTTCATGGTTTTGGGTGAAGGGAAGGGGTAGAAAAGAAGAGGAAGAGAGAAGAGAAGAGAGAAAGAGAGAGAGATGAGATGGAGGTTAGCTCAAATGCTCAATGATTGCTTATGGAGAAAGCTTAACTAATCACAAACAAAAAGCATGGAAGAAATGGAAATAACAAGCAATCCAACAATAGCATAAGCAAGAGTGATTAGCAAATGAGAATGCTTGAGCTCTCAAAATGATAGAGTCTCCTCCTCTCTATTAAGCATGAAAATAGTGTACAAATGGTGCCTTTTTATAAAATGGGGAAGGCCCTTGTTTCTCAATCATTATTGTATAATAATCACATTGATCCTATCCATTCATCTTGGACCCAACTTGATCCAAGGGTCCATAAAAAGTACATTAAACTTCACAAGATTCATGTGAGTCCCCATTTGGACCCAACTCTAAAAAGTGATCTCTAAGTTTAAAAATGACTTTTGGGCCTCTAGTTTTATTTTGATTCCAAGACCCAAGTCAATTTTATTTAATTTACACTTAAGCTTGCGTGCTCATTGGGCCATGGGCTTACGCGCACAAGATGCCATGCCCTCGCAACACATTTTATTGGACGATTTTATTTATTTACACTTTGTTGGGAATACCCCCAACAGGACCCACGACCTTAAGTAGTGCCAGTCCCTCGGCACTCTACCGGTTTAGTAAAGAGTTTTCTTCCCCCGCCTTTGCTGGATCAGGTAGGTCGTGACGTCCTCCATAAAGTTGAGGCAGTCCAATTTCTTCAAGTCCTTGTGCGTGTGAAGGGACTTGTGGACTCCTCTCAGCCAATCTTAGTCGACCCATGCTTGGAATTTGCGTGTCGATGGATCACCCATAAGTGCAGCTCGGTAATACACACGAGCAATTGGCAACTAATCTTCGACTTTGTCTGAAGGTAGCGCCTTATTAATGTCAAAGAATATGGGGGAGAGAAAATTGTCCCATTTGGTTTCGATCCTCATTAGATGTTCTAAGTCCCAAGCATAAGTGGCTGCCGTGCAGACTGTTGGATTAGGACAGTTGACATAGTGATTTGCGAATGTGGTAAGAGCCCTTCTGGCATCCACATCCGTAGTCCAACCGTATTCTGAATGAATGCTCGGCCAATTGAAGTTTTAAATTGCGAGTTTGTCTAGAGGGGTGTCGCATTCCGCCCATGTGGATCGCCATGTACAGGGTAGGAAGTGCGCATTCACCTATAATTGTTGTGGACTCGTCACGTAGGCCCTGATGGCCACAGGGTCTCTTTCGAACAATTGCTGACGCCACTCTAGTTGTAGTTGGAGGGCGAGTAATGCTTGCAATTCTTTGCCCTTTATTGTTAGAGCTGAAAACGATATCTGCCAGCTGTCTCTTGATGACTCGTGGGGATACTTTGATAGGAATTTGTTTATTTTCTCCTCCACGAACTTTGGTCTTCAGAAGGCTCTGCTAGAAGATATCGTGCGTGAACCTCTGAATGATGTGGCTTGGCTTTGGCTGGTATCTACGCCTTGGCCTGGTCTCGTGTCTCAGCAGCCGTATCCGTTTGTCCTTGGTCATGGCCTTCGAACCCTAGATCTTTGTTATATCCCCATGCTGCCTGTTGGCTTTGGTCTTGGCTTGTACTGGCCTGTGCAGCGTCAAAAATAGGTGGCAGTAGAATTACCAGGGGGGTTGGGCCTTCATTTCCATGAATTTTCGGCAAGCCTTGAGGGCTTGATTGGCCTGGGCGAGCTCGTGAGTTGTGCTTGTCCGATATTTATTGAACTTTGTCGGGTAGCTATTTAAGTTTTGGCTATAAACCTGCACCTGACGTCGAAGAAGATTCATTTATGATTGAGAGAGCGGCCTTGAGTTTGGTGCAGGTTGAGCTAACCAGACAAGCTTTTCATCTTGTAGGGCTTTGACCTCCATCTCCAGGAGCGTATTGTCTGCTTCCAAAAGGTTTAATTGCGCCTGGATGGGAACATGCCGTTGGGACACTTTGGATTGAAGCTCCCGCACCTTCGTGGAGGCCTCTGTCAGCGCTTTGGAGAGGCTTTGAATATAATTATTGAGGCCCTCCTCCTTCTGCTGCAGCTTGGCGATCTCCTGGTGCCCTACTTCTTCATGTTGCTGAGCCAAAATCAGCTCGTGCTGCAGCTTGGTGAGTTCTGCTTGTAGCTGTGTGTTATTTGTTTCCAAGTGTAGTACCCTACTTTCCAAGATAGCTTTGGCCGCTACCGCATCCAAGATGTATTTGCCCAGAGTCTAGTACACTGTCGTTAAGTCTGTGAGAGCAGCCGGTATGGTGGCACTGATAGGGTCTTGTGTTGTATCGACCCCGACGACTTGTGGAGTTCCGTCGTCATCATCTTCTATCAGGTTCGTCATCAGACAACGGTTGGTTGCCCTCGACAACCTTTGTTGGCAAAGCAGGTGGGGTTTGAGAAGCAACAGTGGAAATGTGGGTGAGGACGACTTGTCCGAACGAGAGAATGGGAGGAACAGAGGGGAACTGAAGGGTGGTGTGGAGTATGGAAGAAGACAAAGATGGAGCAGAAAGGGTCTGGCGTGGGGGTGAAAAATTGATGACTTGCATCCATGCCAGAGTGTCAGGAGACAATTGAGAATCAGAAGGATTGAATGGAATGGAAGCAACGGTGGCGGCAGGAGTGATGGAGGATGTGATGGTGATGGACATAGTAGTGGATAATGGAACAGAGATAGGAGTGGTATCAACAGAGGAAGCGGAAATGGTAATGACAATAGAGATGGAAGGGGATGATTGCACGGAAGAAGAAGTGGTGGGGGTTAGTGTGGTAGTGGAGGCGCGTCGTCAGGTAGCAGGTGGAGATGAAGATATAGAGGCAGCGCCACGCATTCGTTTGCTGGCCGTTGTGCTAGTAACTGTAGGTTGGGAGGAGGTGGATGCTTGAGATGGCGGATAAAGATTAGTGTGTGGCACGAGGGTAGACAAAAGGGATGAGCGTTGAAAACTGCGCACTTTCGTCTCGAGAAGTGCACAGACAAACTTACACAATAGGGCTATTCATGAATAAGGGAAAAAAAAGTAGAAAAAACGGTGAAAAGAATAAAAAGGTGTGAAAATGACAGAAAATTGTGAATAACGAGTGTTGGATGACAAGAAGTGTAGTTTAGAGCGTAGATCGGTGTTTAGTATGAGCAGATGATAGCTGGTTGGAAGTTTGGTTAGAAACGGAGAACTTGGTAATTTTAGTGTAAATTTTGGCAGAGCTTTGTTAGCAAAGGTGACAAATGACTCAAATTCAACCCTTATATAGTGGTATTTAGAGTGCGTATTAGGTGAAATCCACTTTCCCTTGTTCAGTTCTACCCACATTCTGGCAGGCACCTTCTTCACAAAATTCTAAGACCTCAGGGAAGTCTGTGAGAGTTCAGAAGGTGATTTCACTGCTATGCGAAGGTTCTGCGAGGGTTCAGACTGTCTGCGAGGGTTCAACTCTTGTAGGAAGTGATCTCTTGCACAACTTGCTCCTATGATCGGATTTTCAAGATTAGACCATGTAGATAGGCTAATCACTACTCTAATTCCATTTAGGCACCTTGCGAGGGTTGGTAAGATGATCTTGATGCTCTACGAGGGTTCTAAAAATTCAGCTTCTGGGAACCCTCGCACACACTAAAAAATGATGATTCCTCCATTAGAACTCTCGCAGAGAATTTCTTGGATGCATCTAGGTCAGATCTGGTGACTGTCCAAGTTTCAAGAGCTCTCTCCCAGGGGATCTCCAAAAATCATGAAAAAAGTGCTCTTTTAGAGTGTTTTTTGATGAGATCTCGAGATTTTCTAATTTTTAACTTTTGTAGACTGGTAATCAGCTTCATCCAAGCTTGATCTGACTGTTGGTAGTTCTCTGGAAGTTCTGATGGATAGTTGGTAATAGATCCGTCAGTCTTTGGTGAATTTTGCCCATTAATTTGCCATAGTTACTGAGATCGAGGTCTCTGATCTACAAATTTAGAGGACTTATTGGCATAATTTGATCATCTGCTTCCTTTTTGATCCCGTCTGGATCTGGATCCTTCTTGTATTCTGCTAGATTTCTCCGATCTTGCCAAATCTGGCTGAATCTTGATGGATCTAGCTTGATTTGGCTTGATATTTCTAGATCTAGTGGTGATGGTTTAGCATATTAGCTTTTTGTAACGTGCCCTCACCAATCTGGATCTATCTCACTGTGGTGGCTAGTACTTGTGCAACTTGCTACCGTTGATGGGTGTATCGAATGGTGTCCCATCGAGCTTTTTCAAATTCACGGCTCCATGATTAAGAATTTCATTGATCCGATAAGGACCTTCGCCTGTGAATTTTAACTTTCCCTTGATCTCCTTGGTTTTATACATCAGGACCAGATCTCCAGAGCGAAGATCCTTCTTTTGCAACCTGCGATCATGCCATGCCTTGCATCTTTTCTTTTCAGCTGCCAGTGCATGCACAACTAGTAAGCGTGTTTCACAGAGTTTATGCAGAGCTTCGTGATGTAGTTGTAGAGATTTGGACTCATTAAGATGTTGCGTGGTAGCAATCCTTAATGAAGGAACTAGAAACTCTACTCGCATTACAGCATCCTAACCATATACCAATTGGAAGGGTGTTTGATCAGTGCTTCTTTTATATGCTATCTTGAATGCCCACAGAGCAGCATGCAACTTATGTTCCCAATCTGATCTGCTAGCTTCAACAGTTTTCGTGAGCATGCTACACAGGATCTTATTGGATGATTCTGCTTGCCCATTACCACAAGGATAATAAGGCGTACTGGTTCTGTGGATCACGAAGAATTCCTCCAATAGGACCTTGATGGTCTCATTGATGAAATGGCTTCCGCGATCGCTAACTAGCTCCACCGGGCATCCAAAGTGCACAATGATATTTTCATAAAGGAACTTGGCAGTGGTCCTAGCATCAGCTACTCTTACTGCCTTGGCTTCGACCCACTTGGTGAGGTAGTCTGTGGCTACGATCATGTATTGAGCTTGGGAACTCCTTGCTGTAGGTGAATTGGACCAATGTAATTCAATCCCCACTTTTTGAATGGTGCTTGGGCTAAGACCGGGTGCAGTAGGTCATAATTCAATCTCGTTGGTCTCCTTGCCCTTTGGCACACATCGCACTTTTTCAAGTATTCCTCCGTATCCTTATGAATCATTGGCCACCAACATCCTGATTGCAGGATATTGTGAACTGTAGTGTCGGATGCAAAATGGCCTCCACCCATGCCTTCATGTGAATGCGAAATGATCTGGGTGGCCTCATGAGGAAGAATACACTGCCGAAGAATTCTGTCTGGTCCTCTTCGATACAAGTGGCCGACAATCAGCTGATAAGGTCTAGCCTTCAAGATCAATTTCCACTACCACGTAAAATAAGACAGCATCTGCCAGCTCATCGTCGGGTTGGGTTGCAATCTCCTTCCCCTTGATTCGTGACACATGATCTACCATGTAGTGTTGTTTTCCCTTGCGAACTACTATCCCAAAATCATATTCCAACAACAGAAGTAGCCATCTGGTGATTCTTCCTGTGTTGCAAGTTTTATTAACGAGATAGAGCAAGGGTTGATGGTCCGTATAAAAAGAAAAAATGTGTGGCCATCAGGTAGTGACGAAATTTCTTAACTGCATAGATCATTGTCAGTGCTTCCCGCTCTGTGGTTGAATAATTCATTTTGGTATCACTGAACTGTCGGCATGCAAATTGGATTGAAAACTTTTTTTTGTGTTCACCTGGTTGGGTTAAGACTGTTCCAACTGCATACTTTGATGTGTCTATATGCACGTAAAACTCAATAGACCAATTGGGTGGGCGTAAGATTGGTGCTAAAACCAATGCATCCTTAAGCTTTTGGAAGGCCTTTAGGGCTTCTTCATTCCAATGTGGATCTGTTGTGAGTTTGTAAATTGGTCGGGCTAACTCCACAAAATCAAGAATGAAGATCCTATAATAGTTAGCATGACCCATGAAGATGTAGACTTTGCGGATCGTTTTTGGTGGTGGTAGATCAACAATGATCCTGATCATTGATAGATCTATGGCGATCTCATGTCTTGATACTATATGGTCAAGAATCAAGCCATGTGTCACCCAGAATTGAGATTTTTTTGGATTCAAGGAGATCTGGTAGTCACGACATTTCTATAATACTTTCTCCAAATTGGATAAGTGTTCTGAGTCTGGTCTATGCATGCACAGATTGTCCAAGAAAATTTCTAGAAATTTTTGCAGATAATCTTTGAATGCTGCCTACATGACTCGCTGGAAGGTTCTTGGGGCATTGCAAAGTCCGAATGGCATCACTTTATAGGCATAGGTTTCTCATTTCGTGGCAAATGTTGTCTTGTGCTGGTCCTGGGGGGGCTATCTTCACCTGGTTGTAGCCACTGAAACCATCTAGAAAACTATAGGCTTCAGTGCCAGCTACTCTGTCGAGGACACTTTTCGTAAATGGTAAAGAAAAATGATCTTTTTTGGTGACTACATTTAGCACCTTCAGATTCACACAAATTCACATTTTTCCATTCTTCTTGGGTACTATAACTATCGGTGATATCCATTCCATATGTTCAATTTCATAGATGAAATCTACATCCATTAGCTTCTACAACTCCTGTTTGATCAGCTTAGTATAATTCGGGTTGCATCGGTAATAATGGCTTACCTTGGGGACTGCTCTGTCCACCAAGGGTATGGTGTGTTGGACTATTGTTGGTGGAATGCCCTTCAGGTCACTATAACTCCAGGCAAAACAAGTCTTTATATTTCACCAACAATGATCGTAGTCTCTTGAGCTGTGTGGGTGTTAACTGCTCTCCCACATGCACTATCTTCTCTTCTTCACCTGGCTCGGCAAGATTCATCGGCTATATTCGCGCAGGTCCCTCGAGGACTTGTTTCGCTGGTGTCTGACTTTGATCAGGTTCTCTTTGGGCTTGCGGCATCATGATTATCATGTCGTCCAAGGTCTAAATCTTGAAAGTCTCAGGCATCTCGTGAATTGGCGCTCGTTAAGATTTCTCCTTCAGCATATTGATCTTAGCTTGACTGGTCATTTTCTGATTTTATGTCACCTGTGTAGAAGATGACGTTGTATCTGAGTCTATCTTGATTGACTTCAAGGAATCCAACACCTTCTTTTTGCTCTTTTGTTGTCATTTTGGTGGGTTCATCCTTGTTGTCTCTCATCGGGAATGCCATAACATTCGCCTCATGGTTGCGAATATCAATATCCACTGTAGCTATCGCCTCTTTGGGTAGATCACTCCATCGGATCACCTAGTTGTAGCGTTGCTTCAACTGATTCTTCTTATTCGTAGGTGCCTTGGGTGGATCGATCCTTGAGACTTTCGCCATAGCAGACTTTTGTGGTAGTTGAGCTGCTACTTTCTTGGTTCCGTATCGATCTGGGTCCATGTGGTGTAGGACCTGCTCATCAGTCAACTCAATTTCCTTATTATAAGTTAGAGCATTTTGCCAAGGGACTAGATCATTGTCCACTAGGTTCTCAATAGGTTCCGTTGACAGCCATGCTACGTTTATCATATTCACCCCAAATGTGATTGGTGTGTCCATAGTGTAACATTTGGGTGAAGATGTACTGGCTTCCAGATCTGATTCATATTGACATGTTCGGCAGTTTCTATACTCTTACAATCTAACATATTGAACTTTTTTAACATTGAAAGAGCATACTTGGATTGACATACAAAAGCTTTATCTTTAAGAAATTCAATCTCTAATCCTAGTTTGTAGTGAATTTTTCCAAGATCTTGCATCTTGAACTCTTTTCCAATTGCAATCTTGGTTTCCTCAACTAACTTGAGACAACTTCTTGTCAGAATGATATCATCAACATAAATAAGAAGGATGACAATATCTTTATCAAAAAACTTGACATATAAGGAAGGATCATAGTTACTAAGATTAAATCCTAGTGACTCAAGAAAGGTGTTAAGTCGAGAATACCATGACCTTGGAGCTTGCTTTAGTCCATATAAACTTTTGAAGAGCAAGCAAACTTTGTCTTTGTCATGGATGAACACAATAGGCTGATCCATATAAATTTCTTCTTCTAGATATCCAGTTAGAAATGCATTAGAGACATCTAGTTGAAGAACTTGCCAATTGAAAAAACAAGCAACAGAAATTATGATTCTAATTGATACCATCTTTGCAACTGGAGCAAAAGTCTCCTCATAATCAAGTCCATAAACTTGAGCAAAACCATTAGAAAAAAGTCTAGCCTTGTACTTGTTGATTGTGCCATCTTGATTATACTTGACTCGAAAAACCCACTTGCAACCAATGGGGTGCTTGTTGGATGGAAGATCCACAAGCTCCCATGTCTTGTGGGCCCTTATTTCCAAGGTCACATAAACAAAGCAAGCACAACCAAAAACTCTAAGGTGATCTACCTTAGATTTCTTCTTAAACAAGACTTCAAAAGGTGATTTTCCAGCGAGTGCATTGTGAGGTAATCTATTGCACAATTTATAGCTTCTCCCTACTATTCAATAGGAAAAGAAGCTTCAACTCGAATTGCTTTACTACATTCACATAAAAATTGGTTTTCTTTTCTCAACAACTCCATTTTGAGATGGAGAATAAGCACAAGAAAACTCTCTCTTTATTCCTTCACCTTCACAGTATTCATGAAACTTGTTGGAGATGTATTCACCTCCTCTATCACATCTTAAAGCTTTAACTTTGAAGGAAAACTATTTCTCAACATAAGCTTTGAAGAATAGAAAGTGATCAACTATCATAGCTTTTGAAGAAAGTAGATACAACCAAGTATATCTAGTAAAGTAATCAATAAAGGTGACAAAACATGTTGCACCACCAATATTTTTAGAAGAGGAAAAATGTACATCCAAGTGTATAAGCTCCAAAGGATGAGTAGTCTTGATAAAAGACTTCTGATATGGCTTTCAATGTGATTTTGCAATAGCACAAGCCTCACAAGGCTTGAAATCTTTGGAAAGAGATTTTGGAAGACCAATAGCCTTCACTCTCTTGACCATAGAAGACATAGATTTAAAGTTAGGATGCCCAACCTTCTATGCCACAACTCCCCCTTAGATAACAAAGCAACTTCACAAAGATTTGCATTCTCATAAGAATTCAACTGAAAAATTCCACCACATCTAGTTCCATCAGCAAGGATCTCATCTTTTCTCTTGATAGAACAAGTATTGGAGGTGAACTTTATATTACAACCATTATCAAGCAACTTTTCCACACTAATCAAGTTCTTTTAACTGCTCTCCCACATGCACTATCTTTTCTTCTTCACCTGGCTCGGCAAGATTCATCGACTATGTTCGTGCAGGTCCCTCGAAGACTTGTTCTACTGGTGCCTGACTTTGATCAGGTTATCTCTGGGCTTGCGACATCATGATTATCATGTCATCCAAGGTATAAATCTTGAAAGTATCAGGCATCTTGTGAACTGGTGCTCGTTAAGATTCCTCCTTCATCATATTGATCTTAGCCCGACTGGTCATTTTCTAATTTTCGATCACCTATGTAGAAGATGGCGTTGTATCTGAGTCTATCTTGATTGACTTCAAGGAATCCAACACCTTCTTTTTGCCTTGCTCTTTTTTTGTCATTTTGGTGGGTTCATTCTTGTTTTCTCTCATCGGGACTGTTATGACATTCACCTCATGGTTGTGAATATCAATATCCACTGTAGCTAACGCCTCTTCGGGTAGATCACTCCATCGGATCACCTGGTTGTAGCGTTGGTATAACTAATTCTTCTTATTCGCAGGTGCCTTGGGTGGATCGATCCTTGGGACTTTTGCCATAACATACTTTTGCGGTGGTTGAGCTACTACTTTCTTGGTTCCATATTGATCTGGGTCCATGTGGTGTAGGACCTGCTCATCAGTCAGCTCAATTTCCTTATTATAAGTTAGAGCATGTTGCCAAGGGACTAGATCATCATCCATTGGATTCTCAATAGGTTCCGTTGATAGCCATGCTACGTTTATCATATTCACCCCAAATGTGATTGGTGTGTCCATAGTGTAACATTTGGGTGAAGATGTACTGGCTTCCAGATCTGATTCATATTGACATGTTCGGCAGTCAATAGTTGCTAATGCATCCATCCATCTTACAACATCCATCTCTGTATCATAGTGACCTCCCTTGGCTGGCCTTGTGCGATAAATCGTGTGATCTGTCGTAGATGATCTGTCATCAGCCTTGGGTGCAATAAGTTTCACCGCCCATGTGGTTGGATCAACCTTTACAGCCTATTCTCTATTCCTGAAGGTGAGTTTTCCCGTACCCCAGTTGTGTACTACTTGCGCAGTCCTCAACCATGGTCTTCCCAGTAAAACATGGTATGCAGATGGAGATTCAGGTATATCCATGACTACAAAAGTAATCACAAACTACATGCTTGCTATTTTTACAGGGATATTGACAACTCCACCTTTTGGTTTCACACAGTATTGATCTCCTAGCTTGATGGCGAATCTTGCTGGCTTCAACCCTTGCACACCCCATTTTTCATACAAAGTGGTGGAGATCAAATTGACACCCGATTCTCCATCTACCACTGTTGCCTCGTCCTTGTATCTCTTGTGTTTGATTGGCAAAGTGACGTTGTGTTCCTCACTTTCTCATGCTGCTCTGATGTGGAGGACGTTACTTGTTCCTTCATAGCCCATACAATATATGGGCTCAGGCGCTACTGGCGCCTCATTCGCTTTGGCCCATTCAGCTAGAAGACTTTTCGCTTGTGGTACAATCCGCAACAGTTCTTCGAGTGGTAAACTAAGACGACTTGATAGTAAAAGTGTGAGATTTTCAGTGCATGGTTCCTCGAGCTCCACCATGTGAAAAGGTGGTTCATGTTGGTGCAACCGATTATTCTGATCAGTGCGCAGTGGTGACCCACTTGCAGTTCTCATTCGACGCCAACTGGAGGTTCCATGGGATGGTCCTTTTCTGGCTCTTTTTCCTCCGCTTGTGCTTTCTATACCTAGTGTCTTATTTTTTGGTACTGCCTTCTTTCTTCCACCACATTCGGATATGGTGCTGAAGTTGAGGGTTGGTCGTCAGTGACCGAGGGTGGTGGTGAGGGAGCCACTTCCTTCCTCTTCTTTGCTCACGTAACAGCTAACACAGGAGCGTGGAATTGGTGTCCCTCCGATGGCATCCCTGTTGGAACTGCTGGTTGCTGTATTGCAATGAAGTTAAGAGGTGCACTGGTTCCAATTTAAATGGACAATTCTTGTGACAGTGTCCATAACCACATTCTCGACAGAAAGATGTGTATTGTCCCTTGTAGGGACATTCCGCAATTTTGTGTCCTTCGTCGCATCTGTAGAAGCCCTAATTTCTTAGAAATGGACACTGTTATAAAGAATTTACTGCAACACTCAAACCACCACCGATTATTGTTCCAGTGAATATGATTACAATCAAGAAAAGACCAGTAGTTTAACTTGAACCAACTGCACATTTGATGGTTGTTACCATAGCTCAGAAACAGAAAGAACTTCTAGTTGATCCAATACCTACTAAATATGCACCAACTACAAACATACCTACTGCATTAGGGGTGTATCTGAATCTCAAAGAAGAAAAGAAAAGATATCAAGATATGAGACAGTGGAGTAAGTAGTTGCAAGAAGAAGAAGCCCAAAAAGCCGTTAAAGTAGCAACCAAAGTCCATTCTCCATCTATGCCACAAGCAAATCCAAGAACAAATGCTAATACATAGTTGCACCATCATGAAGAACCTTTCAAGATGACGGAACCTAAAGCACCGCAAACAGGAATGATTGTAAATATGTCTAGTAAGATGGATATTACACGGGAAGAATTTCTTAAGCTGGTACCTAAAGCAAAAGAAGTATTAGCAGAAATATTGACTCAAATGGAACCACAAGTTCATCAGAAGCCACTTTTTTGTGTCAGGTTTGAAGACACGAACGAAGTACTCAATGTAGGGATAGCCTGAAAAAGTGAGCAAAAAAACATCACCCTGCCGATACAACATAGACAGTTTGGTAAAGAAGCAACCATGATTGATGGAGGTTCAAGAGTTAAACTGATTTCAACCAAGCTATGTGCAAAATGGAGACTTAACAAGCTAAAGCCTGTCGCTTTTGCCATCAACCTAGCTGATCAAACGAGAGTCCATCCTAGAGAAATTGTTGAAGACATACCTATCAAAAAAGTAGGATCAAATGGTTCACTATCATCTTGAGTACTTAATTTCAGGCCTGTCTCCATAAGTATAGCAACCGGCTTGCAATCTTCCATCTTGAATCACTTCAAAATCTGCCCAATGTAGCGTTCTTGAGAGATGAAAATTCCAACCCCTTCTTGTGCAAATTCAAGACCAAGATAAAAATGCAATAGGCCTAAATTTGAGGTTTCAAAAACCATACCAAGATAAAGTATTACAACATCAATCTGCTACTCATTACTTCCCGTAATAATAATATCATCAACATAAAGCAAAATAATGATGATCTAAAGGTCTCAATGTAGTCTATCCCATATACTTGTTCAAAGCCTTTTACCACCAATCTAGCTTTCCATTTGGATATGGATCCATCTAGCTTAAGCTTCAGCTTAAAGATCCACTTGGAGTCAATTGGTTCTACACCAGTAGGAGGATTTACAAGACTCCAGGTCTTGTTCTTCATTAGAGACTAATACTTAGCATCCATAGTAGCCTTCCAATTGTCTGCATTGGGCATTGACAGAGCTTCTCGAACTGTGGCAGGTTCATCGTGGCTGATGAACTTCTGAGGGACAAAACGATCAGGTTGTTGTCGTTGTCTTGCAGACCTTCGAACTGCAGGTGCTTCAGTGGATAATTCTCCTTGGTGAATGACTAGGATCGTAGCATCTTGTGGCTAAATAGTCGTGGGTCTGGGCCCATCGATGGTAAGCGGAGCTATTGGGACAAACTCCTTTATTTGAACAGTCATAGGTCATTGCCTAACGATGGATAGTGGAGCTGTTGTGGCGTACTCTTGCATCGACTGCTTCTGCTTAAAATCGTGATACTTGTCTTCAAGAAACACAATATCATGGCTGATTGAGATCTGACCTGAATCAACATCATAGACGCGATATGCTTTATGCAACGTCGAGTAGTTGATGAAGATCTTCTTACAACTTACTAGGTCCAACTTCTTCCTCATTGATGTGGACAAGCTCTTCCTCCTTACTTCTTACTGCAACAGACTTGCTGTCAATTTTTGTAGAGACATCGCAGGAGTGTTGCTAAGAAGCAACACTAAATTGTCATAGGAGGATGGAAGACTGGCTAGAAAAGACATGGTAGAGTCTTCTTCTGATATAGGTGATCCTATTGCAGCCAGTTGGTTTAGCAACTATTTGAACTCATTCAGATGGTCTCTTACTAAGGTGCCTTCATCATTCTGAGTGTCAGCATCTTCTTCCTCAAGAATAGACGAGTGGACACATCTGAGGTCTCGTAGATGCTTGTAAGGATACCCCACGCTTCTATGGAGGTGGTGTTGTTGGACATGTGAGCAATCTGAGTGTCTTTCAGATTCAGGGATACAATGACAAGTGTTTGCCATCCTTTGTTTCCCATGCTGGAAGCAATTCAGGTCCATCTGGCTTGGGTATTGAATCATTTATGTACCCCCATAGCTCTTTTTCGATCATGATCATTCTCATCTTGAACTTCCACATGTGGAAGTCATCTTCGTTGAATTTCTTGATCAAGCAGATTTCTAAGTTTGAACCTTCCATAGTGATCGTGTAGCAAAGATGAGACACAAACAGAAAGAACAGTTCTATAGGGTTAGAATAAGTCCTAGACTCTAGTAATCCAATGAACCTTGGCTCTGATACCACTTCTGTGGTGGCAGGAAGCACTGACATCACTCTATGGTCAAAAATATATATCAGCACTAATACCACTGCTAGAAGAAAAAAAACAAATTGTTATAACCAGGATCGTGGATTACTGGGAGAATGGAGTTACAAGCAGTTCTTTATGTGTGAAATCAGATTATTAGTGTAGGAGTCATAGACTGCCGTGAGAGAAAGATTGCAAAAACAATTAGGCATCTGAGACAGCCATGCAATTCTCTAATATTGATAACCTGATATTAAGAGAATGTAAAATCAATTTAGGCGTCATAGACAGCCATACAATTTTCTGATAATGGTGTTTGTGTAAAAGGGAGTGAGAGTTATCATTCAACAAGAATGCAAAGAAGTAGAACAAGTTGTATAATGAAAGGTTGTAAAAACAACAATCGGACCACAATACAATTGTGTTGATAAGCGCGTAATCCTACTTACAGATCCAAGAATAATTGCTAAAGTTCTGAATTCTCTCTCTCTCTCTCTCTCTATAATCACTAACTCTAAGGAGTCAACTACTGGTAAGATTGCAATCTATGCTATCTGACCTGACTTGCTACCTTATCTCACCTATTTCAATCGCTCAATTACATGTATATATATATTAGCTGAAAATTTTGTACTAACTTAACTTTACAATTACAAGATTGATAACAGCTATCAAAGTGATCAGGGAATTGGATCGTTGATCAAGCGTGAAGGTTTTCTGGTCTGATAGTAAAATGGAGCGTGAATTTCTACAAACTAGAAATACGACACCCTTTGGCCTTTTGGCCTTTGCCTTTACTTGAGAGCAGCCTCCGAGATTTGTAAGACACATTCGGCGACACCTTCAAGATTCTGTCTTTACTTGTAGGACACCTTCGGCTTTTGTAGGACAAGTTTCACAGTTTTCGCCCTAATTGTCGCCTGTCAAAAATCCCATGTAAAAACACAGTGTCGGATTTTTTGCATTCCTTTTTTTTCTGGCTGGGAAAAAAAAACAGACTGTAGTGACAAAAAATGCAAACTGTTTACTACAGGTTACATTTGAGAGAGTAAATCTTTGGAAAACGAAGGAGGGCTGTTGGGATGAGTAGGAGTTAGATTAAATTCCAACACTTGATTTGTATATGACAGCCTTGCATACAAGTCAGACATAAAGTAAGAGTGAGATGCCAAAGGAGTATACCTTTTTACGTGTAGAGGGACAAACAAAAAAGAATGCTCAAGAAATAAGAGGCATATTTTCAGCAACCCAAGAGAATGACAAATATAACAAAGGAAGCAAAATTGGAAAAGTTTGCTATATGAAAAATAAAACAATCTTGAAGAAAGTTATGTATAAGGCCTTGTATCTCTTTTAAATAATCTCAAGTTATTATTAGAAACCATGAGTAACAAGTGGTATCAACAATTGTGGTAAACCCTCGTGGTATGAAAATTGTTGTAGAAGACTACATTAATAATGAAATAATCCCAAGCTATGAGCAGAGACCTCGAGTATTAAGGCAATATCAACAATAAATGGCTTAGAACATGCAAGTAAATTAGAAAAAGAGAATATGTGAAGTTTACACAATAGTTGAAGAACCTAATCAAGTCGTGTAGAATCCAAGTGCTAATCAAGAATGAAAGTGCACGTCTCATAATACTAAAGATCATGTGTGAAAAGATAGCCTTGGTCGAAATCATGATATAAAATTTTGTAACATTGTTGAAATGGTCATTATAGAAGCATGAGTGTCATGTTATCACACGCATTATGAGAGGATGAAAGTTGTTGGTGACCTCTTTGTAGGTGGTACTTTATGGGTATCATTTGGAGTGAAATGTGTCTCCTTCTAGAGATATATATCTATGCCTCGATTCTCTCACCCATCATTCTTTGACTTCCATGAATATTGGCATTTTGTGCTCTCTGACTATCATCAAATTTTTCAATTATAGGTACTATTTATAAACAATAATAACATGGCTCTCAACTACAATAGGAATAGAATGGGCAACAGGTTAGGGATTTGAGCTATACAACACATAATCTAGCCAAAGTGAAGAAAGCTCTTTATTTTTCCATTATGAGCAAGTTTATGATGATTGCTTTAATATGAAACAATAACTACTAGATTTCCTTCATTTAATGTCCCTTGCCTAGTTGGAGTCACAAAGTTTCCAAGTGTTATGCTCTTAAACTACCTCAACAGTCGCTTGGGTTGTCTTTTATGTTGTTGTTTAGAAACATGACATGATTGGCTCAAATTGTTATTCAACGTCTCACAAGATGAGCATGTTATGGGGTGTCGAAACTAGGGTATATAAGGGTGAGGGAAATCTATAATGAATACTTTTTCGATTATTTTATTCCATTTTTCCTTGTTGATGTTTTTTGTTTGACCAAGAATGACAGTTCACCAAGAACAGTTTTAAAAAAACATATTTTTTTATAATGTAGAGCATGCAGTTGGCAATATTCAGAATGTTCATTTTTAAATTAAAAATCAAACTCTTATTGTTTATATAACATTAGAAAAAAACTTTGTCTCAAAGGATGATAAATTGTCCTAGAAAATAAAAATTTCAACTACTGCTCTCTTGCCCAAGATTGATGTGCATTTCTATTTAGTGGCATGCATCAATCCTCCATTATATTTGTGTGTTTGAGCTATTATTGTACAATGAGTATCTTGTCCTAGTAGGTGCTCATGGTCACAACAACCAACGTTAATTGTGATGGAGAACAAAGTAGGAGGGGGAGAGAGAGAAATGGAGTATGATTCAACTCTCCCGTGATGGGCTGCTACTGACTATCAACAAGAACAGTCTCAAGAGATTGTTAATGCCAAATAGAATCACAGCTCATCCTCTCTGGACAGGACCGATGAAATAATTGTGTGCACAGATAAATTATGAGCACGTCCACCGAAGAGGATTGATAGGGTGCGGAATTACTTTTTATCAGTTTGAGTATGAATTTCAGTATATAAAAGTGATAGTGCCATATGATAGTGCTTGTTCTTCATGCATCAAAGACAGCCGTCGTTTGATCAGATTCTGAGGAGTCAGAGACGTTCATGATCTGATCAGACTGAGTGAATGAGCTAAGACAAGTAAATCGAAGAGTGTAAACAATCACAACACACACATATCTATGTTAGGCACAGATGGAAGGTGTTTCTTGCATATTACACTGAATCCTTGTCAGATGAACAACACGAATGGCTATAGCCAAAATAGGGACATAACTTTGGATGCTTAATCTTCCGCTTTGTTGCATCGTGAATGAATGTGGACTGGATATGTATTTATATAGATCCTTGTTTATTACAGAAATCATTTAGCTAATCTTATAACTACAAGACTAGTTTAATTTAAACTATGTACCTGGTGGTGAAATAATGTACAACGACATGTGTACAATGTATATAACAGTCCTATGACTCGAAGTCGTGTAAATGGTGAAGTTTAACACATTCCTTGCATTCTTTGCAAATTTTGAAAGACGTCAGTTGCATACTTTGCATTCTTCGGGTTTTGAGGTGTGGACTGGATCAAAACCATCACTCAAACATATTCGTGTGTTTGGATGCATTGCCTATGCTCAGATCCCTGAAGGTCTGAGAAAGAAGTTGGATGACAAAAACAAAAAATTGATTTTGATTGGGTACTCTCCAGATCACAAGGCATACAATTTCTACAACTTTAAAAATCAAAAGGTCTTCACGAGTAGGGATGTCATATTCATGGAAGACCAATTTTTTGACCATAAGGGAAAAGCTCTAGAGAAATTCAACCTAAGGATCAAACATTCAAAATTTGATCCTAGGATCGAAAAATCAATTCTGATAAGTATCGAAAACAGCTCAGGGATTGAAAATAAAAAAATCGATACTGACTCTGAAAATCAGTCAAAGCCTCAACATATTGAACATCAAAGGATCAAACTTCAATCCATAATATTGAGTCCATCCAGACAGCCTCCATCCCGATTCATGGATGATCCGGCCTGTTATTTTGTACAGGAACCAAATACAGATCATGAGGCAATGTCAACCCCTGATGCTGACCAATAGAAAGTAGCCATGGATGCAGAATTCGATTATCTGATTGAGAACCAAACATGGACTGTAACTAAGCTACCAAAGGATCAAAATCCGATTTCATGCAAGTGGTTGTTCAAAGTGAAGTATGATGTTGAAGGGAAAATAAATCGATACACAACCAGATTGTTAGCCAAAGGCTTCTCCGAGATTCCACATTTGGATTATTCATAAACCTTCAGTCTGGTGGTTAAGCATGTTTCAATTCGTATACTTCTTTCCTATGCAGCTGTAGCCGACCTCGAAGTTCCACCAAATGGACGTCCAAACTGCATTTCTCAATGGCACCATTGAAGAGGAGATCTACATGTCCCAGCCAGAAGAATATGAGCTAAAGGGTAAAGAGCACCTAGTGCGTAGAATTCACAAAGCTCTATATGGTCTGAAATAGTCTCCAAGAGTCTAGTTTCATGAAATTAATACATTTATAATTGAGAATGGTTTCATTCCAAACTCGGCAGACTCAAATGTTTATTTTAAGTCTATCTCAAATTCTTTCATCATTATTACTTTGTATGTTGATGATACTTTACTGTTCAGTAATAATCTGAATTTGTTGAAGGATACCAAATACATGTTAGCATAGGAATACAAGATGACATATATGGGTCCTACTCACTATTGTCTCGAAATTCACATTTTTTGAATTCGATCCAGCAGGCAAATTTTCATCAGCCAGCAGAGATACGTCACTAATGTGTTGAAGAAATATGGAATGGCCGAGTGCAAAATGACCCACTTCCCACTCAACCTTGGTTTGAAGCTGTCAAAGAAGTCAGAGAAGGAAGAAATGAAGTAGTACCCATTTTACTCCATAATCGATTCATTGATGTATGTTATGCTCTACACTCGATCCGACCTTGTATACCCAATCAGCTCTCTCAACCAATTTAAGTTTCAAATCCAGGTCCAGTCCATTGGAAGGCTCTCATGAAAGTCATGAAGTATGTGTTGACTCAAAAAAATCCTGAGATTTTTTGATATCCAAAAGTTAGAATTTTTTTATACTGTATCGACTCGAAAAATCTGAGATTTTTTTATATCCAAAAGTTAAAATTTTCAATATTGTATCGACTCGAAAAATCTGAGATTTTTCGATACCCAAAAATCAGAATTTTTTGATATGGGATCGATTAGGAAAATCCGTAATTTTTTGAGTCATTATAATTTTCAAGTCAGTGTATATTTTTGAGTCTTTGTATATTTTCTCGAGTCCTTGTAAATTTCGATACAGTCCGACCACCCACTTGTACATGCATTAACTCAAATGAGGCGGTTGTAATATAACTGCAATAGAAGGTAGTTGTAGATATTTTGTAAGATATTATCCTAGAATCTTCATAAAAAATCTACTTCTAATTATTCGAGTTTAGATTATTATCAACTAACTTAGCTGAAGATGTTTTTGCATGACCTATTAATTTGCACCAACTTGAAGCTCTTGTACTCACGTTTTAAACAATTATCAAAGTGCAAGTTTAGTCCACGGTTGTTGTTCAATTGAGCATTGTAATATTCAATTCATTTTGAATTCTAGCTAGTAACTGTTGCATTTTTTATCCACACACACACTACACCACGTACTCACCACTTCCACTGCAAATATTGATTTCTCTTCTGATTTACGATAGTCTGGTTCGTCAAAAGTGAGTTGTACTCACTTTCCATTGCTTCTTTCCACTTCACAACATCCTTAGAGTTAATAGCTTCAGCTAGGGTTTCTGGATCTTCAGATGACGTCTAGAAAGATTGAGGTGTGTACCTCTCAAGACCTTTTTGGAATCATGAGGATCTTTGACCAGATTGGAATGGTGTCTCTTCTTGAATTTCTCCATATCCGTTCTTGGTCTGGTCTGGTGATAGGTGATATCGGCTGCTCGGCTTCTATAGTTGTACCTGTAGGTTCTGTAGAAGAAATATCACGAGTGAAAGATTCTATGTTGTGTAGAATAGGATGAAATGACACAAAATCATTGATTGGTGGTTGTTTCAAGTCCTAGAATGTATCTTTTTGGAAGATTACATTCCTAGAAACAAATGCTACATTGGTGGAAGCTTAATGTGCTATTTTATATCACCTTTTTAATGAGTAAGAATATTGTTGCAAGACAAAAGTATGATATTCCTTATAATCAAACCTATGTCACTGGGGACAAAATTCTGCATGTTCACTTTTTCTAGCAACACAAAATATTATTTGCAATCACAACAACATGATATTGTTTAGTTTGATACATATAAGGTTATAACCGTTAAATCCAAACAAAATAGAGATGTTTTAAGAGAAACTACAAGAAAATCTCAAAAGCCTGTCTGATTTTTTATTAGAAATGCTTTTACTAAAATTGTTGCAAAGGAGTTTCTAAAGAAACTAGTAGCTTTGAATGCACTTTGTGAATTGTCAATCTAACATATAGAATTTATGGATATCAAGATTGTGCATTAAGGAAATTTTCTCACTTAGTCTCTCATGACAAAATTTCCAGAATTCACACCTGTGGGGAATGTCCACAAGTATGATGGATCTAATTAAGCTTTATGATTAGCACAGTAACCTGATTCTAGATTGATTAGCAAGATCTAGTACAGAAGTTATGGCTTAACCACAATCTAGCATGCTAAGCATCAGAATATGATGGCAATGAATCAATAATGAGAAAACTACAAGATTTTAGTGTATTAGCATTAGCCTCAACACGAGTTAGAGAGAGAAAGATAGAGAGATAACAAGCAAAAATTGTTTGGATCCAAAATGGCATGAGATAGCTACAAAGCTTTGGTTCTTCATCATTAATTATGAGGAGAGATACACATATTTATGGAGTTTGAGGTAGAATCACATCCATCCATCATTAAATGACATCTAAAGTGACATCTAGAGTCTATGTGACATTTGTCACTTCTCATGCATGAAACTCTACCAGCTTTTTCCAAGTGTCCTAGTTCTAACTAGAAATGTACAGATCATCATGCATGTGTCCATTACACTTTGTGCATGCCTTGCATGTCACTATGGATCACTTACAATTAATGCATGTGAATTGCCACGAGTTTCTACAAGCATAACTTTGCTAATTCTATTTCTACAAACTATATGCAAGTTGTACTCATCATTCTAGATATGACATATCTATGTAGCTGGAGTTCTATCTAGGCCAAACTTGGCATTTTGCATTTATAAACAACATACTTGCTGTGAAAAACTCAGATCCAAAAGATGCTAAAGTTTCATAAAGATCTTGGCCATGGAAGTTATGCACATCTAGATTGAAAAAATGATAGAAATTGTGATGTTAAGCATACTAAACATCAACTAAACATCAAAATCTGATCATAAGCTTCCACAAACAGAAACTTGCTGTCCCTGTCCGTACTTCAGAGCCTACAACCTGCATTTCACACGTGTGAAGCCATAGCAACAAAGAAATCACAATTCTAGTGGCTAGAATGCAAGATATGAACAAAAAAGTGAGAGAGAAGAAGATGGACCTTCAAAGAGCATAACATTCATTCAATAGAATGAAAATGAGATGTGTACATACTCGTGGAGATGGCTATTTATAGCAGCCATAGTGCCTCTTGGCCACTTGTCTTATGATAGGCTAAAATTGGGGTCCAATAGGATTCACCCATATACCTAGAAATTTGGTCAAATAGGAATGCACCAAATTATGAGCCAATAGAAGAGCTCCACACTCGACCTCCTCTAATTAATGTGACCTCAAAAGTAGTGTACACATACTTTGGGCCTCTACATACATGTATGAACCTATCTCTAACTTTTATTTGGCCATAGGCCTACAAAATCTCAAGTTAGGAAAATACTACTAGTTGACAATTTTTCACACTCCCTCTTCAACTAGTTTTAGCATAGATTTAGAAAGTACACCAAGACTTGTTCTATGCTTGAAAAATAAGTCCTTTCCCAATGCTTTGGTAAAGATATCAGCCACACATTCCTTTGATGGGACATGTTCAAGCTTGATCTCTTTTGCCAACACTTGTTCTCTCACAAAATGGTAAGCCACCTCGATATGTTTGCTCCTTGCATGGAAAACCGGATTGCTTGCTAGACTTTGGGCTGAAAGGTTGTCACAAAAGATGATTGGACTCTCTGAAAAATCCAGCAAATGAAGCTCCATAATCATCCTCTTGATCCACACCATCTCCTTTGTGCATGATGTCAAAGCTTTGTACTCGGCCTCACTAGAAGAAAGTGATATAGTTGCTTGTTTCTTCGACATCCATGAGATAGCTCCATCACCTATGAAAATAGCATGTGCATTTATGGATTTTCTATCCATAAGGTCTCCTGCAAAATCTGAATCTGAAAAACCAAATAAGTTAGGTGATGAGCCTCTATAAACAATGCCAAAATCTTTTGTTCCCGAGATGTATCTCAAGATCCTCTTTCCTAGTTTCCAATGTTCTATGCTAGGATCTTGCATGAATTGGCTTAATCTACCAACACAATAAGATAAATCAGGTCTTGTGATGGTTAGATATATAAGAGAACCTATTAGCTTCCTATAGAGAGTAATGTCCTCGAAGGATCTTTCATTACCTCTTATAGTTAGCTTTACATGTGATTCCATAGGTGTATCAATAGGATTTGCATCTACCATATGAAATCTATTGAGAATAGAAATAGCATACTTCTCTTGTGAAATAAAAGTGATTTGAGAAGTTCTAATTACTTCTATTCCTAAGATATAGCTCAAAAGACCAAGATCATGCACTTCAAATTCCTTTTTTAGTGCTTTCTTGATATCTTCTATATCTTCCTTGTTCCCTCCACTTAAAATAATGTCATCCACATAAATTAGAAGGATTGTAACATCATTAGCACTAATTCTAAAGTAAAGTGAATGATCATACTCACTCATAGTGAAGTTTTGAGAAAGTAGAAAAGAGTTAAGCCTAGCATACCAACTCCTTGGTGCTTGCTTAAGACCATACAAACTTTTTTGTAGAAAACACACATGATTAGGCTTGCTATGAGAAACATAGCTCTCGGGTTGCTCCATGTAGACTTCCTCTTCAAGATCACCATTCAAGAAAGCATTAGAAATGTCTAATTGCCAAAGATCCCATCCATAAAGAGTTGCAAGGGAAATGATTACTCTTATGCTCACCATCTTTGCCACGGGTGCAAAGGTTTCCTCATAGTCAATGCCATGCTCTTGAGCATAACCTTTAGCCACCAACCTTGCCTTCAACTTGTTGATAGATCCATCTTGATTTGTCTTTACCTTGAAGATCCATTTGCATCCAATTGCACTTTTGCCCTTTGGAAGCTCCACCAATCTCCATGTGTTGTTCTTCATAAGTGCTTCAAACTCAAGATCCATTGCTTGGATCCATTCCTCTTCTTGCCTTGCTTCATCTACACATGAAGGTACATCAAAAGAAGTTAGGAAAGCATAGTTGGATCCATCCACCACTTGCTTACCTTTGCCATCATAAGTGAGCCTTGAGGGTTTCACTTTATGCCTTGGAGTTCTCCTTGGAATTTGACTTGAAGAGGCTTCTTCAACATCCACATCCAATGTGTCATCAACTCCATTGTCATCAAGCACATTAGTTGCAACAACACCATCATCACTTGAAACAACTTTTGGAATGTTACCTTCATCAAAAATGACATCCCTACTTGTGAACACTTTCTTGATTGAAGGAACATAAATCCTATATGCTTTGCTTACTTCACTATAACCAACAAAAATGCCCTTTCTTGAAGATGGATCCTCCTTAGTTCTATCATCAAGAGTAATGTTGAAGTAGCAAATGCATCCAAAAGTTCTTAGAAACTTGACATTAGGCTTCGTACCAAACAAAGCTTCAAAAGGGGTTTTTCCTTCCAATACAACACTTGGCCATCTATTGCATAGGAAATTTGCACACAACAAAGCATCACTCCAAAAAGGTTTAGGAAGATTAGCATTCAATCTCATTGCCTTTGCACTCTCACACAAGGTTCTATTCTTCCTCTCGGCCACTCCATTTTGTTGTGGTGTTCTTGGACATGTGTACTCCCTCTTGATCCCATGCTCATCGCAAAAGGCTTTGAATTTGTTAGAAATGTATTCACCACCATTGTCGCTCCTCAAGCATTTGATTTTGGTTGTAAATTGAGTCTCAATAGCAACTTTGAACTTGACAAACACATCAAACACCTCATCCTTGCTCTTTAGTAGATAAACCCAACAAAATCTACTAAAATCATCAATGAAAGTTACATACATCTTAGCACCTCCATTGCTAATTGTAGTAACACCATGAATATCCAAATGCAAGAGAGAAAAAGGCATCTTAGATCTAGATATAGATCTAGTATATGGCAATCTATGTGATTTAGACAAAGCACATTCTTCACAAACATGATTCAAGCAAGTAAGAGACTTGGGAAGTCCCCTTACTACCTCCTTTTTGGCTATTACCTCCAAGGCCTTGTAGTTGAGATGTCCCATCCTTTTATGCCATACCTCTTGAATTGACATTTGTTCATTTGCCATGCATCCAACTTGGTTAGCAACAACACATGCATCAAGCTTGAACAATTTCCCTTGCCTTTTCCCTTTTGCAATGATACTACACCCCTTTTTGATCAAGCAAGCATCACCATCAAACTCAACTTTGAATCCTTTGTCAAGCATTTGGCTTACACTAAGTAAGTTCTTGGTAATGGATGGAATGAGCAAAACATCTTTCAATTCTATATTCCTATTTGTAGAAAGTGAAATAGGAATTGTGCCAATCCCCTTGATTGCACACTCACCATCATTTGCGGTATAGATTACCTTCCTATCACCATCAAATGCCATTAAAGATGAAAAATACTCTTTATGATATGTCATATGAGAAGTGGCTCCACTATCAATCCACCAAGGATCAATGTCTCCATGATTAGCCAACAAGCAAGATGACATAACAAAAGCATCATTTGAAAGAAGCTCATCCCCACCCTCATCAATAGTTAGATTGGTTTGCTTTTCCCCTTGATCCCTCTTTTTCTTAAAACAATCACTAGCAAAATGCCCTTTGACTCCACAATAGAAACATTTTAGCTTAGATCTATCCTTCTTTTTGCCAAAAGTAGAGTGCTCACCTTGGTCTTGCCCTTTAGACCAATTGCTTTTACCTTTGCCCTTGAACTTGCCTTTAGAGAACATTGCCTCCTCTTCTCCTCCTTGAGATGTAGAAGATGCTCCCACTCTTGCTTGCAACCTGAATTCTTCAGCCAACAAGACCTCTTGCAAGTCTCCAACACTTGGTAAACATTTTTGGATAGCATAACTTTGAACAAGATTAGCATGATCATCCAACAAGCCATTGAGAATCACTTGAACAAGCTCCTCATTATTTATGCCATCATTAATGCATGCTAACTCATCATTCAATGCTTTAACTCTCAAAACAAAAGCATGTCCATTCTCACTCTTCTTTTGCATACAAGAAAAGATTTGCCTTCTTAAAGTCAACACTCTAGAAGTAGACTTGGATTCATAAACCTTCTTCAAGGCTTCCCAAGCTTCACTAGATGATGTGCACTTACCAACCTCTTTGATAAGCTCATTTGTCACATTCATCTTGATCATGTGAAGGGCTTTCTTTGCCCTCTTGTCATACCTCAATTGTTCTTGAGGTGCCAAAGGTCTCTCCTCCACACCTACAACAATATCCATCAACTCATTCATCTCAAGCAAAGACTCCATCCTTACTTTCCAAGTAGAATAGTTGAGGGAGGTAAGCCTATCATTGCTTTCCAACATGTAGCCTCCATTTGTAGCCATGTTGCAATGATTGATCTCTGATCTTTGACCTGTTCCAATGCACTAAGCACTCTCTTGAATCAACAAATGAAACACAAGAAGAAATCACAAAGATTTGGAACCTAAAACCTTACTTTTTCTCTCTTTTCCTCACTTTTTCCTTAATTTTAGCCACTAGTTTTATGATTTCTTGATCAAACCAAGACCAAACCTCAATATACTTGCTTTTCCCTCACTCCTAAGATTGAAATACACTCTTGAATCATTCAGCAAACTGAAAATCAGAGGGTTACATCAATTTTGAAGTTTTTGACATGAAGAAGCAAGAAATTGAATCAAAAAACTATATGCTAGAATGGAAAACTAATAGGATCTTGTTGGATCTTGCATCTCCCTCTTTCCAAAACAATTTTTGTCTCCTTATTCTGATAAGTACAGAGGGAATTCGCCCTACTTCAATTGAAATGCATACAAATGATGTTTTGATCACAAAGATCCAATTTCTACACATAAATCAACAAGATTTTTAGCTAGAAACTTGATTGGAATGCTACAAAAGCAAACTCGCCCACAAATCTCTTCTAAATCTGGCAAAACCTGCACATTTGGCCGCCTAATGCTCTGATACCATGTGAAAAACTCAGATCCAAAAGATGCTAAAGTTTCATAAAGATCTTGGCCATGGAAGTTATGCACATCTAGATTGAAAAAATGATAGAAATTGTGATGTTAAGCATACTAAACATCAACTAAACATCAAAATCTGATCATAAGCTTCCACAAACAGAAACTTGCTGTCCCTGTCCGTACTTCAGAGCCTACAACCTGCATTTCACACGTGTGAAGCCATAGCAACAAAGAAATCACAATTCTAGTGGCTAGAATGCAAGATATGAACAAAAAAGTGAGAGAGAAGAAGATGGACCTTCAAAGAGCATAACATTCATTCAATAGAATGAAAATGAGATGTGTACATACTCGTGGAGATGGCTATTTATAGCAGCCATAGTGCCTCTTGGCCACTTGTCTTATGATAGGCTAAAATTGGGGTCCAATAGGATTCACCCATATACCTAGAAATTTGGTCAAATAGGAATGCACCAAATTATGAGCCAATAGAAGAGCTCCACACTCGACCTCCTCTAATTAATGTGACCTCAAAAGTAGTGTACACATACTTTGGGCCTCTACATACATGTATGAACCTATCTCTAACTTTTATTTGGCCATAGGCCTACAAAATCTCAAGTTAGGAAAATACTACTAGTTGACAATTTTTCACCATACTTGCATGGTGTAGCAAGCCTAAAGTCAAGATGGATTATTTCTCCATTTTAACACTCCTAAAAACAATCTATATTGACTTGAACATGGATCTTGGTATTACTCCAAGATTGGCTCTATGCTTGATGAAGGAACTTTTGCTCAAAGGTTTGGTGAGCATATCAATAATACAAGATGATGTGTCGATGTGCTCCAATGAGCTTCTCTCTCACGAAGTGATGTGCAACATCGATATGCTTGCTCCTTGCATGGATTATCGGGTTGTTGACAAGGGCTTGAGCTGAAATGTTGTCACACATGATCATAGGTAGGTCCTCTTCCATAATTATCTTTAGCTCGATTAGTAACCTCTTGATCCAAAACACTTCCTTTGTTGTTGTACTGAGTGCCTTGTACTTAGCTTCACATGATGAGAGTGATACAGTATCTTGCTTTTTGGAAAGCCAAGATATCAAGTTTCCTCCAAGATATATGACATAAGCACTTGTAGATTTTTGATCTGCTCTATCACTTGCAAAATCCGAGCAGAATAACCAACAATAGAAAGATCTTCACTTTTATACAATAAACCAAAATCAAAAGCTGAGATATATATCTAAGCACTCTCTTGGCCATTTTCCAATGATAAATAGTAGGATTTTGCATAGCTTGGCTCAATTTATGAACACTAAAGCTTATGTCAGGTCTAGTTATTGTGAGCCAAATTAAGGAGCCTATAAGGCTTCTAAAAAGTGTGATGTCCACAAAGGATCTTTCATCACCTTTGTTAGGGTCTTTTACATTATGCTCCATAGGAGTTTCTATACTCTTACAATCTAACATATTGAACTTTTTTAACATTGAAAGAGCATACTTGGATTGACATACAAAAGCTTTATCTTTAAGAAATTCAATCTCTAATCCTAGTTTGTAGTGAATTTTTCCAAGATCTTGCATCTTGAACTCTTTTCCAATTGCAATCTTGGTTTCCTCAACTAACTTGAGACAACTTCCTGTCAGAATGATATCATCAACATAAATAAGAAGGATGACAATATCTTTATCAAAAAACTTGACATATAAGGAAGGATCATAGTTACTAAGATTAAATCCTAGTGACTCAAGAAAGGTGTTAAGTCGAGAATACCATGACCTTGGAGCTTGCTTTAGTCCATATAAACTTTTGAAGAGCAAGCAAACTTTGTCTTTGTCATGGATGAACACAATAGGCTGATCCATATAAATTTCTTCTTCTAGATATCCAGTTAGAAATGCATTAGAGACATCTAGTTGAAGAACTTGCCAATTGAAAAAACAAGCAACAGAAATTATGATTCTAATTGATACCATCTTTGCAACTGGAGCAAAAGTCTCCTCATAATCAAGTCCATAAACTTGAGAAAAACTATTAGAAAAAAGTCTAGCCTTGTACTTGTTGATTGTGCCATCTTGATTATACTTGACTCGAAAAACCCACTTGCAACCAATGGGGTGCTTGTTGGATGGAAGATCCACAAGCTCCCATGTCTTGTGGGCCCTTATTTCCAAGGTCACATAAACAAAGCAAGCACATCCCTACTATTCAATAGGAAAAGAAGCTTCAACTCGAATTGCTTTACTACATTCACATAAAAATTGGTCTTCTTTTCTCAACAACTCCATTTTGAGATGGAGAATAAGCACAAGAAAACTCTCTCTTTATTCCTTCACCTTCACAGTATTCATGAAACTTGTTGGAGATGTATTCACCTCCTCTATCACATCTTAAAGCTTTAACTTTGAAGGAAAACTATTTCTCAACATAAGCTTTGAAGAATAGAAAGTGATCAACTATCATAGCTTTTGAAGAAAGTAGATACAACCAAGTATATCTAGTAAAGTAATCAATAAAGGTGACAAAACATGTTGCACCACCAATATTTTTAGAAGAGGAAAAATGTACATCCAAGTGTATAAGCTCCAAAGGATGAGTAGTCTTGATAAAAGACTTCTGATATGGCTTTCAGTGTGATTTTGCAATAGCACAAGCCTCACAAGGCTTGAAATCTTTGGAAAGAGATTTTGGAAGACCAATAGCCTTCACTCTCTTGACCATAGAAGACATAGATTTAAAGTTAGGATGCCCAACCTTCTATGCCACAACTCCCCCTTAGATAACAAAGCAACTTCACAAAGATTTGCATTCTCATAAGAATTCAACTGAAAAATTCCACCACATCTAGTTCCATCAGCAAGGATCTCATCTTTTCTCTTGATAGAACAAGTATTGGAGGTGAACTTTATATTACAACCATTATCAAGCAACTTTTCCACACTAATCAAGTTCTTTTAACTGCTCTCCCACATGCACTATCTTTTCTTCTTCACCTGGCTCGGCAAGATTCATCGACTATGTTCGTGCAGGTCCCTCGAAGACTTGTTCTACTGGTGCCTGACTTTGATCAGGTTATCTCTGGGCTTGCGACATCATGATTATCATGTCATCCAAGGTATAAATCTTGAAAGTATCAGGCATCTTGTGAACTGGTGCTCGTTAAGATTCCTCCTTCATCATATTGATCTTAGCCCGACTGGTCATTTTCTGATTTTCGATCACCTATGTAGAAGATGGCATTGTATCTGAGTCTATCTTGATTGACTTCAAGGAATCCAACACCTTCTTTTTGCCTTGCTCTTTTTTTGTCATTTTGGTGGGTTCATTCTTGTTTTCTCTCATCGGGACTGTTATGACATTCACCTCATGGTTGTGAATATCAATATCCACTGTAGCTAAAGCCTCTTCGGGTAGATCACTCCATCGGATCACCTGGTTGTAGCGTTGGTATAACTAATTCTTCTTATTCGCAGGTGCCTTGGGTGGATCGATCCTTGGGACTTTTGCCATAACATACTTTTGCGGTGGTTGAGCTACTACTTTCTTGGTTCCATATTGATCTGGGTCCATGTGGTGTAGGACCTGCTCATCAGTCAGCTCAATTTCCTTATTATAAGTTAGAGCATGTTGCCAAGGGACTAGATCATCATCCATTGGATTCTCAATAGGTTCCGTTGATAGCCATGCTACGTTTATCATATTCACCCCAAATGTGATTGGTGTGTCCATAGTGTAACATTTGGGTGAAGATGTACTGGCTTCCAGATCTGATTCATATTGACATGTTCGGCAGTCAATAGTTGCTAATGCATCCATCCATCTTACAACATCCATCTCTGTATCATAGTGACCTCCCTTGGCTGGCCTTGTGCGATAAATCATGTGATCTGTCATAGATGATCCGTCATCAGCCTTGGGTGCAATAAGTTTCACCGCCCATGTGGTTGGATCAACCTTTACAGCCTGTTCTCTATTCCTGAAGGTGAGTTTTCCCGTACCCCAGTTGTGTACTACTTGTGCAGTCCTCAACCATGGTCTTCCCAATAAAACATGGTATGCAGATGGAGATTCAGGTATATCCATGACTACAAAAGTAATCACAAACTACATGCTTGCTATTTTTACAAGGATATTGACAACTCCACCTTTTGGTTTCACACAGTATTGATCTCCTAGCTTGATGGCGAATCTTGCTAGCTTCAACCCTTGCACACCCCATTTTTCATACAAAGTGGTGGAGATCAAATTGACACCCGATTCTCCATCTACCACTGTTGCCTCGTCCTTGTATCTCTTGTGTTTGATTGGCAAAGTGACGTTGTGTTCCTCACTTTCCCATGCTGCTCTGATGTGGAGGACGTTACTTGTTCCTTCATAGCCCATACAATATATGGGCTCAGGTGCTACTGGCGCCTCATTCGCTTTGGCCCATTCAGCTAGAAGACTTTTCGCTTGTGGTACAATCCACAACAGTTCTTCGAGTGGTAAACTAAGACGACTTGATAGTAAAAGTGTGAGCTTTTCAGTGCATGGTTCCTCGAACTCCACCATGTGAAAAGGTGGTTCATGTTGGTGCAACCGATTATTCTGATCAGTGCGCAGTGGTGACCCACTTGCAGTTCTCATTCGACGCCAACTGGAGGTTCCATGGGATGGTCCTTTTCTGGCTCTTTTTCCTCCGCTTGTGCTTTCTATACCTAGTGTCTTATTTTTTGGTACTGCCTTCTTTCTTCCACCACATTCGGATATGGTGCTGAAGTTGAGGTTTGGTCGTCAGTGACCGAGGGTGGTGGTGAGGGAGCCACTTCCTTCCTCTTCTTTGCTCACGTAACAGCTAACACGGGAGCGTGGAATTGGTGTCCCTCCGATGGCATCCCTGTTGGAACTGCTGGTTGCTGTATTGCAATGAAGTTAAGAGGTGCACTGGTTCCAATTTAAATGGACAATTCTTGTGACAGTGTCCATAACCACATTATCGACAGAAAAATGTGTATTGTCCCTTGTAGGGACATTCCGCAATTTTGTGTCCTTCGTCGCATCTGTAGAAGCCCTAATTTCTTCTGCCTTGACGCTAAGTTTAAGCTGCATAGGCCGCAACATATTCATTTATGGCAAGATCAATAAATGGTTCATCTGGTCCGCACCATTGATGCTGCTTAGGTTGAGGTTGCATTTGCATCTCTGGTTCTACTGCTGTCAGGTTCACGTGGGTCACTTGTTGATTGGCTGGCCCTGGTGGTGCAGGTAAGGCCATACTCTGTTATTGATTCGGTGCAACGTACCTTGGTGCCGCGTTGGGTGCCTCTTGATGGTAAGGATAAGAATTCTGATAAGGACTTCTCTTCTGTTGAACAATTTGGGGGTTAAATAGGCAAAATGCCGTATCATGCGATGTTGCATTGCACAGATGACAAAATCTATGTGTCAGTCTCAGATTTTGCTTTAGGACTAGACACTCGTTCGTTGTATGGTTTTGCATCCACACTGAATACCATACATTCTCCCGTCTAGGATACTGTAGCTGGTTTGGTTTCGGTTGATGTGGCGTTATTGCTACAGCTCCTTGTAAGACTTTCAGTTTCTGGTCAAACTACGCCTTAAGTTGCTCTATCTGAATCGATTGAGAGGGTCTACGAGATTCTTACTGAAATGATTTGCTGGATCTTCACTTTTTAGTGATTTTTTAGCACTTAAACCCAATTTTTTGATCACTAGAATCAAACTAACTCTTGCAAGCTCTTCTGTGTCCTGGTCTCACTGAGATGGAACTTCAGAATCCTCTGCGGGAGTTCTTGGTCACTGGAAACTGAAAATTTTGTTGCCTGCGAGGGTTCACTGGTACTTTTCCACCTTCTTTTCACTGGGAACTCTCGCACAAACACTTAGACATCAAACTAACTCTCACAAGCTTCTCTGTGTCCTAGTCTTAATGAGATTGAACTTTAGAGGGCTCTGCGAGAGTTCTTATGAAGATTTGAATTTTTTTGGATTTTTTGAAGAGTTTTCTGAAATTTTTATGATTTTTCTCTGATTTTTGCAATCTGCTTGAAACTAACTCTCACAAACTTCTATGCAGGTCTAGCACAGTAGCTTGGAGCTGCTGCCAGTCATGCAAGAATTAATTCTCACTGATTCTGGAGATATAAAAATCTGATGAGATTTTAGGCTCTTTTCCCTCCAAAATGCAGATTGTTTGGATTTTTTGGCTAGTTGGTTTGGGTTTCAAGCCCTTAGAGGCTGTTCAGGGCCTCCTCTACCCTCTCACACCTCCTCTGCTAGCTGTGAATAGTCCAAACATAGAAACATACAGAAAACTAACTCTAAACACCCAAAAATCTACCTAAAACTACTCTAAATAGCAAGAAAATAGCTAAAATGCAGCTAAACTAGTTAGTCAAAACCTATCCCCAGCAACGGCACCACTGTAGGGTCGAAGATTTTGCGTAGTATAGCCCTCCCGCATGTCAACAAGGGTTAGATCATTGAAAAGGTACCTAACTATGCATAGATGGTATTTTTAGTTAGTTTCCTACTTTCTCCCTTAACTTTATTCACCACTAACACTACTCTCCCTTAACTCTACTCCTCTACACTAACATTCTTCATGGTTTTGGGTCAAGGTAAGGGGTAGAAAAGAAGAGGAAGAGAGAAGAGAAGAGAGAAAGAGAGAGAGAGACGAGATGGAGGTTAGCTCAAATGCTCAATGTCATTGCTTATGGAGAAACCTTAACTAATCACAAACAAAAAGCATGGAAGAAATCGAAATAACAAGCAATCCCAACAATAGCATAAGCAAGAGTGATTAGCAAATGAGGATGCTTGAGCTCTCAAAATGATAGAGTCTTCTCCTCTCTATTAAGCATGAAAATAGTGTACAAATGGTGTCTTTTTATAAAATAGGAAAGGCCCTTGCCCCTCATTCCTATTGGCTACTAGTCACATTGATCCTATCCATTGATCCTATCCAAGGGTCCATAAAAAGTACATTAAACTTCACAAGATTCATGTGAGTCCCCATTTGGACCCAACTCTAAAAAGTGATCTCTAAGTTTAAAAATGACTTTGGGCCTCTAGTTTTATTTTAATTCCAAGGTCCAAGTCAATTTTGTTTTATTTACACTTAAGCTTGCGTATTCATTGGGCATGGGCTTATGCGCGTAGGATGCCATGCCCTCGCAACACATTTTATTGGACGATTTTATTTATGTACACTTTGTTGGGAATACCCCCAACAGTTTGGATAAGCTTTTGTCTCTCTTTTCAGGTTGAAGGAAGGCGCCCAACAGAGATCTTGAAGGAGTAATTTGTGGCACCCAAAAATCAGAATCTCAAATCTAATTTTTATGCAACCAGTTTCAGCAAGTTTTGTTTGGAGGAGGGCGGCCCAAAAATCTGCTACTGATTTTTGGTTGTGGTGTCTCATTATCTTGTTGTTTTTGGTTTCAATGTTGCATTTGTGTAGGAAGGTGCCCAAAATTCAGCAAACCCTATTCAGGGTTAGCTCAACTTGTGGTTGAAAATTTGCAGATTCTCAGCAAGCAGTAGGGCATTTTCAACAACCCTACTAGAGTGTGTGTTGATCATACTATTTGACTTCCTAATTGGATTTTGGTGTAGGCTTCAATCGAAGCTAACCTAATTTTCAAGAAGTTGGTTTTTTTTGTGCAGAAAGACAACCATCTTTCCATTATCTTTTGGGATCTTTGGTTGTAGATTGAAAGACATCTTGTGCTCCTACTTTTAGCTCTTTGTTTGCTGAAATTTTTTTGAGTAGATTTGGTTGTGGAAAGGCTCTCTTTCATATCTACTACAAGCTGAAATTCTGTTGAAGGTAATGGCTAAAGAATTAGAAGCTATCGGTTCTTTGTTTAGTGAAGATTAGTTGTATGGCATAAACTACTCCTTGTGGAGTTACATGATGAAGAATCTTCTCGTAGTGAATGGGCTGTGGGATTTGGTCAATGGTGATGAGGAAAGGCCTTCATCTTTGGAACCTCCTACACTTCGTGGATCATCATCATCAACATCAACTTCTCCATCTTTGGAAGAACAAAAGAAGTGGGATAGAAGGGATGCACAAGCACATTCTATAGTTGCTCTTGTTGTGAAAAGATCTATCTTACCTCAGATTAGGTCTTGTAAGACATCTTAAAGTGCATGGGATACACTTTATACTATGTATAGAGTCAAAAATCCAGCAAGAGTGGCGTATCTCAGAAGTCAACTTGCTTTGGTGAAGATGCAAAAAGGGGATCAAGTGACCAATCACTTGACGAAGATCAAGGATCTTCATGAGAAGCTTCTTAATATTGATGAGATAATTGAGGATGCTCAATTTGTTTCTGTTACTCTCAACTTGCCCCACAGATTACGTTTTGTGAGGCATCACCATTTCCATTGGAAAAAATTAAAAACTGATGTCACGAACGCATTTTTTTTTTTTAGGCTTAATTGCACTAACATATATTCACAAATATATAAGTACAGAACATGGCATCCATGGCCGAAAACATCTTATCTTCCATTTGTTTCAGCTTTGAGTATCTCTCTTAGGGGACAACAACTCTCATTTGATGAACTTGTTGGGCTACTTCTTCAAGAGGAGCAAAACAAAGCAAACTTTTGCGGGTGACACTCAACAAGATCAAGATTTCTTCACGAAAGGCAAGGGGAAAGGCAAGTCAAAAGGAAAAAGGAAGCCTCCTTCCAAGGATGAGCAAAAGCTCGTTGGAGGTCAGAATGTCAACACTCAAAAGAAGAAAGGGAAGTGCCACTATTGCAAAAGGTATGGGCACTTCATCAAGGATTGTAAGAAGAAGCTTGTGAAAGAGGAGAGTAGAGGAATTGATACTAGTGATTCACTTGCTACTTTGCAGCAAGAGCTTGAAGCTAGTGGTGATCTCTTCAACCAAGACTATGTTGTTGTGTCTAATATTGTTTCTACTAGTACTTCTACATCTATGAGGAATTCAGGTACTATTTTGCAAGTTGCTGATTTTTAGCCCATTGAATGGGTGATTGATAGTGGTGCTACTCGTCATATGACTTCTCGCAAAGAAGCATTCACTAAATTAGTGAAAGTGCAAAATGGAAGTAAGGTACAATGTGCGGGTGATACATCTTATTCTATTCATGGAATTGGAATTGTAGCCATCATTCTGCCTAATGGTGAAGAAAAGTAGATTAAGAATGTGCTTTATGTTCCAGAAATCAAGAAGAATTTTCTTTCGATTTCAACTATGTTGAAGCAATGACTAGTTGTTGAGTTCAAAGAAGATAAGTGTCTTGTCAAGGATCCTAAAAGTTCACTCTTCATTATTGTTTCGGGAACAATGCACGTTGGCTTATTTATAATGGATACCTATGAGGGACGAATTACTTCTACATGTCTTGTTGCTTCTACAACACAATAATTGGAGTTGGCTGAATTGTGGCACGCAAGGTTTGGGCATCTCAACTTTGCAAGTTTGAAGAAGCTGAAGACATTTAATATGATAGAAGACATTCCTACTATTGAGCAGCCGGAAGGGCATGTATGTAAGGGGTGCATACTTGGAAAGTTTCAAGGAAAACCTTTTCCAATTAATGGAACTATAAGGGTTCTTCATAAATTTGATTTGGTTCATAGTGATTTTTGTGGTCCAATGAGGACCGAATCCATTTCGAAAGTGCATCTATTTTGTGACTTTTATTGATAACTTTTCCCATTTTACATGGATCTATCCTATGAAGTCTAAATCGGAAGTTTTCAACATTTCAAAAAATGGTGGAAAATCAGTTTGGGCATTCTTTGAAGACCCTACGCACCGATTGAGGAGGGGAATACATTAAGAATACGTTTGGTGTATCTTCGAAAAAAGGGAATTCTACATCAAATGACAACTTCCTATATTCCTCAACAAAATGGTGTTGTCGAGTGAAAGAATCGCACACTTATGGAGATGGCCCGTTGCATGCTCAAAGCAAAGGGGCTGCCTCACAAGTTTTGGGTTGAAGCAGTTATAACAGCAGCATACATAAGCAATCGTTGTCCTACTAAAGCATTGAAAGTATTAACTCCTTATGAAGTTTGGTATGGAAAGAAGCCTACAATCTCGCACTTCCACATTTTTGGTTGTACGGCTTATGCTTTTGTTCCAGATAAACTTCATACAAAGTTCAAGGATAAAGGAGTTAAATGTATTTTTGTTGGCTATAGTAGTGAAAGCAAAGGCTATAGGCTATCCAATTTGAGCACTAACAAGATTATTGTTGGTCGTGATGTGCATTTTGATGAAAAGAATTCATTAGATGTAGCCCCAACTCATATCTTGAAGGGGGACAGCCCACATAGTGTGAATGTTGAAGTGTTTTCCATATTTGGTACCATCCTCTATTGCTGGAGATAAGGGACAACAATCAACAAGTTTTGACTTGCCCAACACCTCATCAAGTTTAGAGCCTAATGTTCATCAGGAACCGCCCGTTGTTGCTCAAAATCAGCCTGCAGGAACTGTTTGACAGCAAGGACTAGTTTTGGAAGATCTTGGACAACCAAGTGCGGCGTCGGAGAATCTTGGACAACAAATTGTAAGAAGAGACATGGTTGTTGGACAACCCAGAATAGTCTCACGGTGGTTGTTGTTGACTTTGTGGGAAAGCAAAGTAAGCAAAGCAAGACATGTGCCTCTACAAAATCAGTGGACTATGCTGATTTTTTAGATTTTGCTCTTACATCTCATGGAGATATTGTGAAAGAACTGATTATTATGAGCAGGCCAAGGGAGTAAAATGTTGGGACGATGCGATGCAAGATGAGTATAAGGTAGATGGTACCATTGAAAGGTACAAGGCAAGGCTCATTGCCAAAGGCTATGCTCAACAAAAGAGAACTGATTATGAGAAGACTTTTTCTCCTATTGCTCGGATGACTACCGCGAGGGTACTAACCTCTCTGGCTACCCATTTTGGTTGACGTTTGTGTCAACTTGACATAAAGACAACATTCCTCAATGTTGTTCTCAATGAGGAAGTGTACCTTTAACAACCTGTTGGTTTTTTGGTTGAAGGCCAAGAAGATAAAGTTTTTCTTCTCAAGAAGGCACTTTATGGACTAAAGCAAGCTCCAAGGATGTGGTATCAAAAGATACATGCCTACTTTTGTGATCGAGGGTTTACTAATAGTCCTAGCAAATATACTCTTTATGTCAAGCATACTTCAGACTACATCATCATTATTTTGCTTTATGTTGATGATATTATTATTATGGGGTAATGAGCAGCAGATTGATGTCGTAATACTTGATCTTGGTATGGTTTTTGAAACCTCAGATTTAGGCCTATTGCATTTTTATCTTGGTCTTGAATTTGTACAAGAAGGGGTTGGAATTTTCATCTCTCAAGAACGCTACATTGGGCAGATTTTGAAGCGATTCAAGATGGAAGATTGCAAGCCGGTTGCTGTACCTATGGAGACAGGCCTGAAATTAAGTAGTCAAGGTGATGGTGAACCATTTGATACTACTTTTTTGACATGTATGTCTTCAACAATTCCTCTAGGATGGACTGTCATTTGATCAGCTAGCTTGATGGCAAAAGTGGCAGGCTTTAGATTGGTAAGTCTCCATTTTGCACATAGCTTGGTTGAAATCAGTTTAACTCCTGAACCTCCATCAATCATGACTGCTTCTTTACCAAACTGTCTATGTTGTATTGACAGGGTGATGTTTTTTTGCTCACTTTTTTAGGCTATCCCCACATTGAGTACTTCGTTCGTGTCTTCAAACCTGGCTTCTGATGAACTCGTGGTTCCATTTGAGTCAATATTTTTGCTAATACTTTTTTTGCTTTAGGTACCAGCTTAAGAAATTCTTCCCGTGTAATATCCACCTTACTAAGCAGAATATTTACAATCATTTCTGTTTGCGGTGCTTCAGGTTCCGTCATCTTGAAAGGTTCTTCATGATGGTGCAACTATGTATTAGCATCTGTTCTTGGATTTGCTTGTGGCATAGATGGAGAATGGACTTTGGCTGCTACTTTAGCAGCTTCTTGGGCTTCTTCTTCCTGCAACTACTTACTCCACTACCTCATATCTTGATATCTTTTCTTTTTTGCTTTGAGATTCAGATACACCCCTAATGCAGTAGGTATGTTTGTAGTTGGTGCATATTTAGTAGGTACTGGATCAACTATAAGTTCTTTCTGTTTCTGAGCTATGGTAACAACCATCAAATGTGCAGTTGGTTCAGGTTAAACTACTGGTCTTTTCTTGATTGTAATCGTATTCACTGGAGTAACACCGGTGGTGGTTTGAGTCTTGTAGGAAATTCTTTATAATAGTGTTATAGCCACATTCTCTATAAAATGGTATAAACTTGTCTTTATTTGGACATTTAGCAACTCTGTGACATCCAAGTGGCACTCTGGTCCATTGTCTAGCTGCTTGTTGTTGCACGAAAGCACATATAGCATACTGCTCTAAAGGACCACTCTCGTGATCATTGTTATAGTTCCATTGCTCATTACCATGATAAGGTTCTGGTTCTATTAGATTAGCAGGAGGAGCACTCTGTCCGGTTGGAGCTGGCAGAGCTAGTCGTTCTGGAAATCCAAGGGCAAAATTGAAAGGCTTTCCATTAGGACATTTTGAATAAGTAGGTTCTCGATACTAAAGCTTAGCATACCTTTGTTGGATAATCCAAGGATTAAACAAGCAAAAGGTTGTTTCATGTCCCATAGAGTTACACAGATGACAAATAGTATTCATCATTCGTTGTTTCAACATTGGACATTCATTCATAATATGATTGCCTACACAAATTGAACACCAGACAATTTCCCAGCTAGGAAAAGTCTTTGCAGACTTTTCAGGTTCTTTGATTGCTTTACCATGGAATTCTTCCAAGGCTTTAATCTTTTTATCGAGTTGAGACTACATCTTTTCCAGCTACATCTGCTGCTTTGACCAAGTTTCTCGAACTCATCGATCATCTTCTCTATAGTAGCCTTGATATTTGTTGATGCAATGGCAGTAGAAATTGTCATGGTTTGCCTTGCCGTATAAGGCAACATTCCAACATTTGGTTCGTCGTCAGAATCTTCATCCTCCTCACGAATTGCATCGGCCATAGCGTTTTGTATCATAGCATATTGATTATGGCATTTCAGCTTGCGTCTAATCCATTTAGGTAGACCTGCTAAAAACCATATAATCAAAGCATTGTCATTGATCAGATTTGAGGTGTTTAACCCATTAATATAATCTCGTACTTCCTCTCTCTTTCCCATTTTAATTTTACTTTAAAGGAGAAAGAGATCTTCCATAAATTTTCTGGGCTTAAATCTTGTAATGAGAGCGGCTTTAACCACTTCCCAATCCGTGTGTTCTGCTTCTTCTTGGTTATAAAACCAATCTTGAGTAGCTCCAATTAAGGCCATATAGAATAACTAAAGTTTATCGTGTGGAAAGACTTCGCCATAAATCCTACATGATTCAGAAAAGATCTGAAAAAATCTGATCGGATCAAATAACCCAGTGTATTTTGGTATATCTAAACGAGGAGACCTTCTAACAACAATTGGTGGTGGGTTCGTTGGCTCTCCTTCAGCCATAATTCCAAATTATGTCAATCAGATAATGAGATTGGATCTAGATTTTTCAAAAAAAAAATCCTATCTCAAATCAGATCAGATCTTTCTCTATCACTTAAAATTATCAGATTTCTGATTTTTGGAAAAATAGATCTTGATCAAGCGATTGTCACTTAAATGAAGATTTTTTCAGAATCACTATCAAATTATAACAGAATTACTCAAAAATTTGATAGAGGCTAGATCTGGTATATCAGTACCTAGAAATAGTATAGGCGAAAGTTTACTCGGCGAGGGTTGACTCCGACCACAAGTCAACGCTTACAGTCAACATGCAGTTGTGACGACACCATGAAATCATGCTTCCGCTCACATACGATGGAAATTGCGATTGCAGCTTCATGCTCCTATAGTCACTTGCGAAGGAGATTTTGTTGTCTACGTATTCATGCTCCACTAAACGTTCTGTTAATTAAGTACAGAACTATTAATGATCTTGTAATTGTAACTAGAATAACATAAGATCATCCAACAATTATATAAGGATCTGACCGAGTGTGATTAGTATTGGTCAGAAATCAGACAAAGATCAAACGACCAAAATTGGCTTTTAGTATGCGACTCCTCAGAGTTAGAGATAATATTGAGAGAGTAAAAAGTATTCAGAACTATAGCAATTACTTGTTTCTATAAGTAGAATCACGCGCTCAGCGCGATTGTTTTGTGATCTGATAGTTGTTACTACAACATTTATAATACATAATCGCTATTGTTCTACCACATTGCATTCATGTTGAATGTTTAATTAGCTCTCACTCTTCTTCCTCTATTGTCAGTATCAATAACGAACAAATGCATATGTTTCAAAAGCCTAATTATCTAGCATTTATTTATGGTTGTCTACGACACCTACTCTGATATTCAATAACATCACACTCAGAACTGTATTATCATTCCATTCTCTAAGTAATCGAGATCCTATCCTATTATCAATTTTTACTACCTCATTGTTTTTCTCTTGTTGGGGTGACGACCTCCGTTTTTGCTACGGCCTATTCATTTCTGTCGTCCCCAAGCTTCGTCATGAGTGCTAGAAGCCAACCTAGGACCACGCCAGACTGGACAACCATAAACAAGTAGCTTCCACCCAAGCAAGCCATCCAACTCAGCTGACAGGTTAGAGCCCGTTCCCCAAGAGCTAAACCCATTCATGTTCATGCAAGAACACTAAGAACCACAAGCCGCAACAGATATGAAGACAACCAGTTCTTGGACCGAATGGTCCCAACAACATACTACTGCCATCCCGGACCGAATGGCCCTGGCGGCATACTGCTGGCGTCTCAAAATACAACCCTTAGCTATATGCCAGGTCAAAAAGTTTGAAGCGACCTTACAATTGGCGCTATTGCCGAACACTGAAACCCAGAAGGTAATCAAAGTCAGTTTGAGAAAAATCCCACTTTATTAATAAATTTGAGAAGGTTACATTTCAAATGTGTGATCGACCCTAGTCTTCGGGGCATTGGCATGCCAAGTGGGCGCCAGGACAACATTCCAGCAAGGGAGGCTGAGACTTGGTTGGAGCTCGTCCTGAGTCGCAACTCGCACTCTCCTATAGTATTGGTGGGATTTGCCACCTCCCCTCATACCAAGTCCTCTACCCAGTCTGGTAAAGCACATTTTCTCTCTCTAGCAAGTCATTTTCTCTGTCTATAATTGATCCCTAGGCTTCCTTTAATCATGCCTAGATCGTGTGAGGTGATTGCACATCGATCTGAGCTCTATGGACTTCGCTAGAACCGATCAAAGATTATCAGCCATAGGAACTTGGCGTCGGCTGCATTCTGATCACAGTGGTGCCGGGAGCAACTGTTGGAGAGAGGGAGATGAACGAGTTGAGAAAAGGTGTCGTATGTTAAAAACAAAAAATAAGCTCAAAGATGTAAGACGAACACGAGCGAGACATGAACTCGAACAAGAAACGAACTCGAACAGAAAAATGTTCGTGCGCAGCGGAACGAGCTATACGACTCTCTTCGTAAGCATGACTATGCCTATTAGAATGAACAAAATGGTAGTGATGGGAATCACAATCATTCTTGATTACGTAGCCAAACTTTAATAAATGAATGAAACTCCAGAAGAATGGTTTGTCGTGAATAGTAAGACAAACTATTCATCGCGAATGATTCGCGAAGAGCTAGACGGTGCTCGACTGATAATTAGTCGCAAATGATTTGCAAAAGACAACACCAAATGTTAGTCGTCTATTACCAGAAAGAACAACTAGAAAGATCAGACTGAATGAATGATAAGCATAGCAATATTAACATAGATCTGAACGCAGAACAAAGAACTGTATCAGATTAAGTATAACACGTATACATGTCAATAATGCGGTAGAGCACAAGACAATAGTGGATGAAACCACGTGCCCTACGAAGCTTATACAATCTGTAAAGGAATAAAGCCTTATTGCTGACAATCAAGAATCAATGCGCAAGGCATCTACTTCGTCTCATTCACTCATAACTCATTAACCTGAATAACCTCGTTAAACTGAATACGCAAATGGTATCTAGTATATATACATTATATTACAGGTGTGCAGATGTGGAAAGTACAGTGGATGTGTTGTCTGTAAGAGATCGTGGGTGGCTGTAGTCATTGTCCAGTCTATTAGCGTAGCTGCATGGGGTGAGCGTGAAAAGGGTGCGACGTCAGTCAATGCTGAAGTGAGCATTGGTGATGATGATGCAAAAGGTGTGTCACTCTTATGAATAGCCTTAGGATTAGATTTATAGGGTGCCTTTGCTTTTAGGGCACCTTTGGCATTCTGTAGGATAGTGTCTCCTTTTTGCCTATCCTGTCCTATCAACTACTTTACACTGATCACATTCAAACTCTACTCTATGTCCTAGATCTGTGATTCTGCTTACAGAGAGCAGATTCGTAGATAACTTTGGTACATACAGGACTTTAGAGAGTAGCTTAGACTGACCATTTGCAAAGCATTATCTTATAGTACCTTCACCTTTAATAGCTTGTGTGCTATTGTCGCCAAGGTGAATGAATTTCTGAGTACTATAAGGTGTATAGGACTCTAAACAGCCAATGAGGCTAGTCATGTGCTGAGTGACTCCGGAATCCAGGAACCAAGAACTGTCGCCAGATGCTTCTTGATGATTGGTCATGAAGGCATCATGATCCGCTTCTTGAATAGGCTGTGGAGCTTCTGCAGCTGCATTTGCCACTTGATTTGATTGCCCTTTGTTGTTGTTCTTCGCTTGAGGTATTCGATAGTCTTGTATTTCATGGTTGTTTCGTTTGTAGTATCTGCAGAACAACTTCTTCTTTGTCTGCGGATTCGACTGTTCCTTGTGCTGAACTGGTTTTTTCCATCCTTCAGCTTTCATCTAGCAACTGTCGTGTCATCCGCTTTGGGTTTTCCTTCTGCACCTATAACAACGTCATACAATTTTTTTGTCATTAGCATAGTTTTCATCTTAAATTTCCACAGATGGTAATTGGCTCCATCAAGCTTGTCCATGATAGGACTGGCTTTCCCTTGGGAATGCATGTGGAAGAGTTAGTCTAAGTGATAGGAGAAACTATCAGTGACTTAAGTATGAAAATCTGATACTGAAAAATACAAAACAAGGAAACAATTACTCTATCGGCTAGTAGATTCTTGTACTATAAAAGCTTGTCAAGCTATGAACCTGGCTCTAATACCGTGTTCGAGAGAGGGAGATGAACGAGTTGAGAAAAGGTGTCGTATGTTAGAAACAAAAAATAAGCTCAAAGATGTAAGACGAACACAAACGAGACACGAACTCAAACAAGAAACAAACGAGAAACGAACTCGAATAGAAAAATATTCATGCACAGCGGAACGAGCTATACAACTCTCTTTGTAAGCATGACTACGCCTATCAGAATGAACAAAATGGTAGTGATGGGAATCACAGTCGTTCTTGATTATGTAGCCAAACTTTAATAAATGAATGAAACTCCAGAAGAATGGTTTGTCGCAAATAGTAAGACAACCTATTCGTTGTGAACGATTCGCGAAGAGCTAGATGGTGCTCGACTGATAATTAGTCACGAATGATTCGCAAAAGATAAGACCAAATGTTAGTCGTCTATTACTAGAAAGAACAACTAGAAAGATTTGACAGAATGAATGATAAGCATAGCAATATTAACATAGATCTGAATGCAGAACAAAGAACTATATCAGATTAAGTATATCACGTATACATGTAAATAATGCGGTAGAGCACAAGACAGTAGCGGACAAAACTGCGTGTCCTACTAAGCTTATACAATCTGTAAAGGAATAAAATCTTATTGCTGACAATCAAGAATCAATGCGCAAGGCATCTACTTCATCTCATTCACTCATAACTCATTAACCTGAATAACCTCGTTAAACTAAATACGCAAATGGTATCCAGTATATATACATTATATTACATGTGTGCAGATGTGGAAAGTACAAATGTGCTGTCTATAAGAGATCGTGGGTGGCTGCAGTCATTGTCCAGTCTATTAGCGCTATGAATCACTTACAATTAATACATGTGAATTTCCATGAGTTTCTACAAGCATAATTTTGCTAATTCTATGTCTACAAACTATATGCAAGTTGTACTCATCAATCTAGATATGACATATCCATGTAGCTCAAGTTCTATCTAGGCCAAACTTGGCATTTTGCATTTATGAACAACATACTTGCATGGTACAATATTTGTAGCAAGCCTAAAGTCAAGATGGATTATTTTTCCATTTCAACACAATTCTCGGTTGCCCATTTTACAGTTAATAAAGCGAATATATAACTCAGAATCATCTATTGTGACGAAACCTTTACGAAATTCTTGCAGGAATTTATTCCAAATTACCAGTTTTATGGGTAGTTCCCTCCACCATGAGGAGGCCTTGCCCTCAAGAAACAACAAGACTGACGATATTTGCTTTTTTTTTTTGGCACATTGTGCAAGCTGGAATAGCTCATCCAACGATTTACCCAGTCCTCCTCAACTTCCAGGCGTTTAAACTTTTTATTGCCAATTTTTTTTTTCGGTTGATAGCCCAAGTTGTGTGAATTAATAGCTTGTAATTGATTAAAAAGATTTTGCATTTGGTTATCATGCTATTTATTGCTTTGATGCAGTTCCAGAACCGCCTTGCCCAAAGTTTGCAATAGCTTATCAGAATCAAGGGAGCCATCACTATCTGGTGATGCTGGATGAATTTCAGTGTTCCCCCCCATCACTACCGGGTAGTGCTGGGTGAATTTTTGTGCCTCCCCAAGCAGGCAGCAGGAGGATTCAACCAAGATCAAGGGTCCAAAGGCCAAGACCAAGGACAAATGAATACGACTGCTGAGATGCGAGACCAGGGCCATAGGGCAGATACTAGCCAAAGCCAAGCCACATCATCCAGAGGTTCAGGCACGATATCTGCCAGTCGGGCCTTCCGAAGACCAAAGACCATGGAGGAGAAAATAAACGAATTCCTATCAAAATATCCCCACGAGTCATCAAGAGGCGGCTGACATATATCGTTTTCAGCTCAGACAATAAAGGACAAAGAACTACAAGCATTACCCACCCTCCAACCACAACTAGAGTGGCATCAGCAGTTGTTCGAAAGAGACTCTGCGGCCATCAGGGCCTACGTAACGAGTCCGCAAAAATTACGGGTGAACGCGCACTTCCTGCCATGTACACGACGATCCAAATGGCCGGAATGCGACACCCCCCACGCAGATTCCAAGCATGGGTCGACCAAGATTGGCTGAGAGGTGGTCCACAAGTCCCTTCACACACCCAAGGACTTGAAGAAACTAGACCACCTCAACTTTATGGAGGACATCACGACCTACCTGATCCAGCAAAGGCGGGGGAAGAAAACTCTTTACTAAACCGGTAGAGTGCCGAGGGACTGGCACTACTTAAGGCCGTGGGTCCTGTTGGGGGTATTCCCAACAAAGTGTAAATAAATAAAATCGTCCAATAAAATGTGTTGCGAGGGCATGGCATCTTGTGCGTGTAAGCCCATGGCCCAATGAGCACGCAAGCTTAAGTGTAAATAAAACAAAATTTACTTGGGCCTTGGAATCAAAATAAAACTAGAGGCCCAAAGTCATTTTTAAGCTTAGAGATCACTTTTTAGAGTTGGATCCAAATGGGGACTCACATGAATCTTGTGAAGTTTAATGTACTTTTTATGGACCCTTGGATCAAGTTGGGTCCAAGATGAATGGATAGGATCAATGTGATTATTAGCCAATAGGATTGAGGGGCAAGGGCTTTCCCCATTTTATAAAAAGGCACCATTTGTACACTATTTTCATGCTTAATAGAGAGGAGGAGACTCTATCATTTTGAGAGCTCAAGCATCCTCATTTGCTAATTACTCTTGCTTATGCTATTGTTGAGATTGCTTGTTATTTCGATTTCTTCCATGCTTTTTGTTTGTGATTAGTTAAGGTTTCTCCATAAGCAATGACATTGAGCATTTGAGCTAACCTCCATCTCATCTCTCTCTCTTTATCTCTTCTCTTCTCTCTTCCTCTTCTTTTCTACCCCTTCCCTTCACCCAAAACCATGAAGAATGTTAGTGTAGAGGAGTAGAGTTAAGGGAGAGTAGTGTTAGTGCTGAATAGAGTTAAGGGAGAAAGTAGGAAACTAACTAAAAATAGCATCCATGCATAGTTAGGTAACTATCCAGTGATCTAACCCTTGTTGACAGGGGGGAGGGCTATACTACGCAAGATCTTTGACCCTACACAAACTCCACTTGGAAAGTTCAGCAGGATGTTGAAATTTCACAGCAAAAAATAGAGAAGCTTCTCTTTTGGTAGGGTGCCAACATACAGCTTGCTACATATCCGGTAGTTCTGATACCATGTTAGAAATCCATAAATCATAATATGGATGTACAGACTAGGATTTGAACCCAGGATCTCCCTCATACTGGATGGGATGCTCTACCACTGAGCTATCCGTCCTATCTGATAGTTCTCTCTAGAGTGTGAATTGATATTCCAACAGTCAATTGGAATCAAGCTCTTGCAATAGTGGATTGTACAACAAGCTATATGTGTCAACGAGATAATCAATCCGAATTTAGCAAAATTCTCTTACTTGATCAAACTTTGGATACACTGATTACTTTTCCATTGAATATGATGAACTTATCTTGGATATCAACTGATCCAATTCTAAATTTGATTGAAGATGATCTAATACATGTTAGTCATGCCTTGACTTATGATGGAGATGCAGAACTTACAGATGAGTAGATCCTCAATCATATGGATCCTACAAGATTTGGAGTTCGAGATATTCTGGATGAATCGACAATAAAACCGCCAAAAACAGGCATATTGAAGGAAGGAAAAGCTCCAAGACCAATGACAAAGAAACAAGCTAAGCAACACAATAATACAGTCCTGAAATGGGAAAAATCCTCTCAAAAAATTGATTCTAAGAATGTACCACCTTTATTGGATAAAGGAAAGGAGAAAATCAAGGATGATTTTTCAAGATGGAGATCTCACAAGAAACTACCATTAACGAAGTCATCACTTTCATAGAAGAGCACATCTTCTAGGAAGTCATCACCTCCACGATCGATTCCTACCAAGAAAGCTAAACAAAGATCAAAGATCAATCCTTATGAAAAGGAACAATCAGAAGAAGTCAATCATTATGTGCCCGAGCATTTCAAACACTATACTTTGGATGATGTCTTGATTATGTTCCCAAAAGCTCATCGTGAACCAGAAGAACAAGAGCCAGACATGGAAGATGTTTATGATGGACCAGCCAAGACTCACAACCAATGAATCTTGCTAAACTAGGAGAACTCAAAAAAATTGTTCAAGTTGGAGCACAACTTACTCTCGAGCAATGTCAAGCATTACAGAAGTTATTGATCAGGTACCAAAATTGCTTTGCTTGGACGTACAAGGATCTGAAAGGAATTCTACCTTGGTTATTGAGCATACAATACCCTGATGCCTAATGCAATTCCAATGGTCACAAAATTTTATCATTGTAATCCAAATATTACGGATCTTATAAAGAAAAAGCTACAAAGATTAATTGAAGATTAATTTATTTATGATATCGAATATGCGAAATGGATTTCTCCAATTGTCGTTGTTCCTAAGAAGAATGGGAAGATGCAAATTTGTATGAATCTCAAGGCTTTGAACAAAGTGAAGAAAAAGGATCACTTTCCATTATGCTTTTTTGAAAGCATATTGGACTGACTTGCTGGAGCCGAAGCATACAATTTGTTGATGGATTTAGTGGCTACAACCAAGTTAAGATTGCACTTGCAGAGCACCATAAAACAACATTTGCAACAGAATGGAAAACTTATGTCTCTAAATTATGCCATTTGGACTTTGCAATGCAGCTAGTTCATTTCAAAGAGTCATGCAGTTTGCCTTCAAAGACTACTTGCAGAAATTCCTTGAAATCTACTTGGATGATCTCGGAGTCCATAATGTTGATACCTTGTTGGGCCTCTACTCACCACAATGGGGATCTACGAGCACGCCTTTTCTAGAAGAATCAATATGGATTTTATAACCATGGCTTTTGGCACCTGGGACTAAGGGCAAGTCCAAATTTTATATCACCTACCAGACTGCTACCCACAAGGTGCACGTGACTGAGACCGCTCTTGCAGCCATAGGAATCACTTCTGGCAAACAGCCCTCCCCAAATCATAAGCACGCTAAGAGTATCTTTAAGACCTTTATTGATACCACTGCTGAGTTGTACTAGGCCAATGACAACTATTTGATCGAATCCATCTATTCCCTGGAACATAATTCGAATAGTTCCATGATAGTTCTACAATTTTTGATTCATCCTTTCAGACAGATCAACAAAATCAAGCCGAAGTAGCACAAGATACCATCAGGATCACCCATGCAGTTCCGTCACCAAAGCAGTTCGATGCTACTATACCAGATGGTTATGAAGAAGAGGATGTATTTGAGGAAGAAAATATATAGCTGAAACCTCAAGGCAACCCAAGTCAGGCTTCTAGATCAGGATTACCTACTGCTGCTCCTGCTACAGCAACAACTATTACATTCATTGATGACTACTCCTGATTTACCATAGTTATGTTCATTAAGAACAAGTCAGAAGCATTCAATTGCTTCAAGGAATTCAAGCAATATTCAGAGTTTGAGATGACTAATTTAGGCCCCGTCCATTACCTTCTTGGTATGGAGATCAGCAGAGATCGCCCAGGCAGAAGGATAACTATAAGCCAAGAATCTTACTTGACTAATGTACTTCGCAGATATGGCATGGACGACTGCAGGCCCATAGACACACCTATGGTTCCAGGAGCTAAGCTGTCCAAAGACATGTGCCCCAAAACTCAAGCAGATCAGCAAGAAATGTGTAGGCATTGTTATCAGTCTGCCATAGGATCAATTATGTATTGTATGATCTGCACACGACCTGATCTAGCATATGTAGTAAGCACACTGTCTCAGTACATGTCCAATCCAAGCCTATAGCACTGGAAAGCTCTGCAAAGAATAATGAGGTACATTCAAGCTACAAAGCACTATGCTTTGAGCTATAATGGCAATATAGAAGCTGCACTCACATTGACCACTTATTTAGATTCAGATTGGACAGGAGACGTGGATACCAGAAAATCCACATCGGGCTACATTTGTTTGCTTGCAGGAGGACCCATCTCATGGAACAGTAGAAAGCAAAAATGCATTTTTCTGTCCTCCACAGAATTTGAATATGTTGCAGCTACATCAACAATGAAGGAGATAATTTGGCTAAGAAGGCTGCTGCAGGATCTACAATGTCAAATTTATTAAAAAAATCTATCTAATGCTGTAAGTAAGGGTCCTAAAAATGCCAAAGATGAATTGAGCTCTTTTGGCTTAGTAAAGACCCATCTTAGAATAAAATATCCAAGGTAGGTAGAAGTAGAAACTCGAGCTACCATAGGAATTGCCATTTGTACTTTGCATGCCACATTTAATGCATGAAAAGACTAGGTGGCACAATTAGACATATTGAGGTGGCTTGAATAAGTCTAGATAGCTTGAGAGGTGGATTCATAACTCCAATTCAACTCAAAGTAGGAGAAGAGTCCATGGATCTATATATATGTGATGTACTCTCATTGAGAAAATGATGAAATTTGTGTGTAATGCAAATTTGGAGACTAAGCTTTTTGTGACCTCTCTCTCTACTCAAGTTTGTACTTTCATTTTCTCTCTCTAGCCGAGTTGAGGCATTTATTATGCCTAGTTTCATGTTTTGTTGACATATCTTGCTTGTAACACAATAATATTTCTTGTATGACCAGCTTTCCTATTGTCAACCAATGCTAGTCTGATCTTTATGGTATTATTGGGCTTAAGAGATCAAAAGTACATGTGTAGGGCGTCCCACACATGTGAATTCAACATGGTATCAGAGCCTACCTAAGATTTAGAAGAAAATCTAATAAAAAAGTTTGCAAATTTGATCAGATTTCAAGCTAGGAATTGTCTAGATTCTATTTTCTAGCTAGTTTGCAGTTTTCTAATGATTTAGAGCTTCAAACCACTTTGAATGGTCCAGATTAGGTACTATACGGAATTTCAAGTGCTGGCACATGTGAAATCTGCCCATTTTCAGTTTGGTGATTCTCTCTCACCTTAGATCCAAATTTCATGCAAATTAGCCCACTAGAAAGCTAGAAATGGTAGAATCTCATGCAATTTGAATCGTGACAGTTGGATAAGCCAATCAGAAGTTATAAGCTTTTGAAGAGTCATAGGTAGGGCGCCTAGACCTATGGCAAATCGTGAGTACATGTCATTTATTACTTGAATGATCACAAAAGTCATCCAGAAGTTGACCAATCCCATCTACATGTGATTTAGACAAAATTTATAGGTTCTAGACAAATCGTTTCATACAAATAGATTGTATTTGAGTCAATTTGACATTTTTGGAATATTTCACATGTGTGAAATTCAGAGAACCATAACTTTTGCCATACTTCATATTTTTTGATGATTCAAATCTTGTTTTAGAGAGATTGTCAAGCTAGTGAGATCTATCTCACAATTTTTTTGCTTTGTCTTAGATAGTATTTGGTTTTCTGCTCTTGATTGGTTCCTATAGTGAGAAGATAAGCAATTTTTTCATCCATCTTTTTTGATCTTTATCATTATTTATGACTTCAATGGGTGTCCTTATATTAGAAGGAAGTGAAAGATTGTCAACCTCCAATTACTCAATTTGGAAGGTTAGGATGGAATCTGTCTTAATACTACAAGATGTGATGGATATTGTACTTGGTATTGAAGAAGAACCACAAATTCCTCAAGAAATTCCAAAGTACAAAAAGAGAGCTAGGATGGCTCTGCATTATATTAAGATGAATGTCTCAAATGACATCTTAAGAGAAATTGGTGCACAATCCAGAAGACCGAGTTGATCCAAACAGCCTCCATCCTGATTCATGGATGATCCGGTCTGTTATTTTGTACACGAACCAAACACAGATCATGAGGCAATGTCAACCCCTAATGTTGACCAATGGAAAGCAGCCATGGATGTAGAATTTGATTTTCTGATTGAGAACCATACGTGGACTGTAACTGAGCTACCAAATGATCAAAATCTGATCCCATGCAAGTGGTTGTTCAAAGTGAAGTATGATGCTAAAGGGAGAATAAATCGATAAAAAGCCAGATTGGTAGCCAAAAGCTTCTTCAAGATTCCACATTTGGATTATTCAGAAACCTTCAGTCCGGTGGTAAAGCATGCTTCAAATCGTTTACTTCTTTCCTATGCAGTTGTAGCCAACCTCGAAGTTCACCAAATGGACATCCAAACTGCATTCCTCAATGGCACCATTGAAGAGGAGATCTACATGTCCCAGCCACAAGCATATGAGCTAAAGGATAAGGAGCACCTAGTGTGTAGAATTCACAAAGCTTTGTATGGTTTGAAACAGTCTCCAAGAGTCTGGTTTCAGAAAATTAATACATTTCTAATCGAGAATGGTTTCATTCCAAACTTGGCAGACTCAAATGTTTATTTTAAGTCTGTCTCAGATTCCTTCATTATCATTACTCTGTATGTTGTCGATACTTTACTGTTCAGTAATAATCTGAATTTTTTGAAGGATATCAAATACATGTTAGCATAGGAATACAAGATGACAGATATGGGTCCTACTCGCTATTGTCTCGAAATTCAGATTTTTCGAATTCGATCCAGCAGGCAGATTTTCATCAGCCAGCAGAGGTACCTCACCAATGTGTTGAAGAAATATGGAATGGCCGAGTGCAAACCGAGCCACTTCCCACTCGACCTTGGTTTGAAGCTGTTAAAAGAGCAATGTCCAAAATCCGAGTCAGAGAAGGAGTAAATGAAGTAGTATCCATTTCACTCCATAATCGGTTCATTGATGTATGTTATGCTCTACACTCGACCCAACCTTGTATACCCAATCAGCTCTCTCAGCCAATTTCTTTCAAATCCAAGTCCAGTCCATTGGAAGGCTCTCATAAAAGTCATGAAGTATGTGCAAGCTACAAAACACCTCAATATTTGCTATGGAGGTAGCCAATCTACCAACATTCTAGAGGGCTACACATATGCAGATTGGGCAGGAGATATCGACACAAGAAAATCGACCTTTGGATTTGTGTTCTTGTTCAATCAAGGTCCAATTCTTGTAACAGCCGGAAATAGACCTCAGTACATTATCCTCCACATAATCCGAATACATATCTGCCACAAATGCTACCAAGGAGGCAATTTGGTTGAGGAACCTACTTGCAGAAATCAAAATTATCCAATCACATCCAACGACCCTCTATTGTGACAATCAAAGTGCCATTGCACTATCTCTGAATCCGAGATTCCACTCCTTACTGTAGAACAAAGCTACAGATTACTTCACCAAGGCTCTAACAAAGGAACATCATCTCAGATTTATTTGAAGATCAAAATTTTCCAGGATCCACATTAAGGGGGAGTGTTGGAATTCATGCTCAAGCCCAATTCCATCAGGTAATGAGCATTTGGCAAATCCCATGTTTATACCTATCTTTAAAACAAAAAAAACCACAAAGAAAGGAAGGCTCAAAAAATTATTATAGCAAAAACTCGACTCGCATTTTGCAGAATTTTTCGATAGTGTATTGACTCAAAAAAATCCTGAGATTTTTTGATATCCAAAAATTAGAATTTTTTGGGCTTGAGTGGTGTACGTTATGTAGCAAATATGGAATGAAATCGCATGCTGAGAGGGCGCTGACAGCACGCTGTTTTTCTATGCAACATATCGCATATGTGGCTTGATTGATATGCATTTGGGATAATGAGCAAACTCGTTGGGGCAGTGATTGCCTTACTATCATTACACATGAGTCATGGAACCTCTGTTTATGTAGCTATGAGGCCACTCCATCGCTGATAGGGCAGTGATGACCACACTATTGTTTATACATGTGCCTGCCTTTCCAATGATTGAATGGATGCATGTTTGAATGCTAGTGAGCTACCATATTTTGTATGGTTCTATGATTACCACATGAGATGTGATTTATGGTAAATGATATGCAATAGTAAGCAAATGCTATATGTCTCTTGCTTTGCACAGATATTCCTACTACACGGTTGCATCCCGATTCCATTATTGGATTCGAAGTATGCTATTATACAGGTATGCTTTCTGAAAATCACCTTCGCAGAGTTCATGTATGGGTTTTGTTCATTCACTCTTTACTTAAACATAAGCAGAGTATTCATTTCATAATATAAGTATTGTGTGATTAGCAAAGCTTTTTATGTTATTACTAGTGTGGCAAAAACTAGACTCGAAAAACTTTTATTACCAGTCTCCAAAGGAAGTTTCATTTGTAAGCAAATATGGCGTCTTCGCAAGATTTTCATGCAACATCTATTTAGGTTAGTATAACAGTGTTTCACTTTGTGTATTAATCTACAAAAATGATACAAAGAATGACCTGAAAAACGTGAACTATAGATATCAATTAGACTCTGAAATGAAACGAAACGAAACGAAACTGGACAAAATGAAACGAAACGAGACGAAACTTGAACGAGTTTTGATATTGACATTGCTAAAGCGAAATGAAGAACAATTCGGATGGATCTTAGATATGATTGCTGGTCACTATCGGCTATATCATTCCTACAATTCTCCAGAATGTAGACAGACACTACTAACCTACATTTTAGATTAATATAGCATTCAAAAATACTGAACTAGTGTGCAGAATAGATAAAACAAGTGAGTAAGATACACAAGCGATAGCAGACAATAATTCATTCAAGATCAGACAAAATTAAGAGTGATTTGTGCGTAATAGCTATAGTATCATCTATTGATCCTCTTGCTTTTCGAGCGCTGTATGATAGACCCACACAACGCGTTGGCGTAAGAGAAGCGATGTTCTCCCACGAGTAATGTCTCGCTTACTAGCGGACTTCTTAGATCTCTGTGGATCCTACTCACAAAACTTGTCTCGCTCGAACGCGGACTCCTATTCTGTGTTCTGTGTATTGTCTATTTGCTATTGTATGTATCTTATACATTCGGAGTAGCACACCAGATTAGATAGACTAAACAATCTATAACTAATCATGGATTAAAAGAGAAATGGGTTAGGCACGTCCTAACACTCTTTCACTGACATCATCATATCATATCAGGGTTTTGTACTTCATGGTAGTTTCACGATCTTCTTGATCCTTTGGAGCATGAAGGTCAAAAAGTGTTGCGAAGATTTCGTGTCACTTTGAGCCGTTTGACTTTCTCGTTGTCTGACTTTCTCCTACTGTATCACGAATAATTTTTTTTCACGAACTTTTCACGTTCATGTCCCTTCGTCAGGGTGTTCGCAAATATTTTTGCTTCATGTCTTCTCATGATGTTCGCGAACTTTTTCACTTCGTGTCTTTTTGTCAGACTGAGGGCTAAAAGCTAACAAAGCTTTGGTAATAGAAACGTTATGTTTCTTCAGCTCCCTCTCAAAGCGTGGTAGCTTGATAACTCCAAGACTGCTCCTCTGTTTCTCGAACAGACCTTTGTCTAAGGCCTTTGTGAAAATGTTAGCCACCATCTCCTTTGTTCCAATGAAGATAGTCTGCAACATCTTCTTCCCGATCAGATCCCTTATCAAGTGATACTTGATTGTGATGTGTTTCGTCCTTGAGTGAAACACATGATCCTTTGTCAGAGGTATCGCAAATGTATTGTCCATTTGCAAAATCAGAGGCTCATTTGCTGTTTCGCCTAGTTTATTGAGGAACTGTTTAAGCCAAATAATTTCATTAGCCATCTTTGCTGCTATTACATACTCTGCTTCATAAGATGATTGAGCCACACTGGTCTACTTCTTGCTGACCCAGAGAATTGTTGCTCCTGACGCGATGGTGCATCCTCCTGAGACACTTTTGCAGTCGTCCTTGAGAGATGCCCAGCTAGCATTACTGTAGGAAAGCGTCTAGAACCCTACATCACAAGAATAACACAAACCAAAATCCTTTGTTAACTTGGAGGTATTGCAAAATTCATTTAGCAATCTTCCAATGAGTTGATCCTAGATTTGTATAGAATTGGCTCATCCTGAACACGACATAAGTGATGTCGGGACGTGTGTTATCTTCAAGGTACATCAGCGATTCGATCAGCTTCTTGTATGGTGTAAACTACATCAACTCTTGTTTTTCTTTAGTCTTCGAACAGTCTTCATTTGTCATGATTGTTCTTGCAAGCATTAGAGTATTTCCTCCTTTGCAAGTGAACGTCCTGAAATCTTCTAGTTTTTTTTGGGTATATCTAAACTAGTGAAGGTACAACTTACCTCCCTTATAGTCCTTGTCAATCTGTAAGCCAAGATAACATTTGGCTTCTCCCAGGTTTGCAATCTCAGAATGTTTTGAGATATCATACTTCACCTCAGCATAATAGAATCAACAACTAGTGGCTTGAATCTTGAAGACTTGAGGGCTTGATCTTTCTTTTTATACTATTGTCACGCTGAATGCTTCAGACCGTAGATACTCCTATGCATTCTGCATGCATAAGTAGGAAGTGAATTTGAAACGTAGCGCTTGGAGGTTGATCCATGTAGACTTCCTTGTCTAGTTCGCCATGCAAATAAGTAAATGTTTAGTAAGCTATTTCTCTGTTATCAGGCCATACAGTAGCTGTACTTCACACGTGTGAAGCCGTGGGTCATCATTTTTTTATTGTTCTTGCTTGGAAACACAAAGATTGTCAAGTAGAAGCTAGATTTGGAAGCTAGTCTTGATATAGATCAAGATCCCAAGCTAACAATCACTCTTTGTGATCATTTGTAGATCAAATTCAGTCCTTTACTCTGAAATTTGACAAGTCTCCTATGCCATAGAGTATCTAGTGAATCATCATGAGTCTGATGTACTTGATCTGTAGGTAGGCGTACCTTCAAGTGATATAGGTTGTCTTTTTTTCTTCCTTGAGTGATGAGCGTATTGGTACTTGCATCAACAACGTTGCATGTTTCATTTGAGAACATCACATGCATCCCTATGTCTTGCCACTGATAGCAAGTATTGTTGTAGTATAGGCACGAACAGAACATCTGCGAGTCATCTGTCACTGTCTTTTGTGTTGAGCCATAGTGAACCAATACCATTCACTTGATGATTTGATCCATCTCCAAGAACCATAAATCTTGATGGATCTACACTTCAAAAATCTGACATTATCCATCTTGATGTAACGAAGTGCGAGTTAGATCCTGAATCAAGAATTACCTCTTGTGTGTCAGGCGTTGATACTGCACACATGTCTGCACAGATGTAGGCAGTCGAATTCCTGTGATTTGATCTTTCTTCGCCCATTTTTGAGCTCTCTAGCTCCTTGACATAGGATGAACTATTATTGTTCTCCTGTCTGCTTTGAGTTGATTTGTTTCTTGGGTTCTGGCGGTAGTCTATGGTTGCATGGCCTTTCTTATGACAATGGATATACTCAATTTTCGGATTAAGCCAACATGAATCGATATTATGTCTGGCTCCTTCTGCTTGTTGATCTCGATTCTGCCTTTGATCTAACTCCCTTTTAGGCTTGAATTGCTTCTTTAATTTCTCCTTGTTGTTGTAGAGAGCTTGGTCAGAAGCATCCTTGTGATCAAGGTGATCTCGAGCTTCGACAGCTTCTCGAATCTCGACAATAGCCTTTTTGAGTGTCATTGTAGGATCTTTTGCTAGCAATGATCTGGTTGTCTGTAAGGATCTTGGTAAGGCTCTCGACAGATATGTAAGCTGCTTCTTTGCCGACACTGTATTTTCTGCTCCAGAATTGTGTAGTGAAAGGAATAGATCCTTCATCTTCCTAATAAAGGAAGTGAGGTCTTTGCCATCCCACTGCAGGTTTTTCAGCCGATCTTCGAGCACCATGATCTGACTACGTGATTTCGTTTGAAATCTTGTGAGTAATGTATTTGTGATGCCACAAAATTGTTAAATATTGAATATCAGCATAAATATGGCATGATAAACTCGAAAATCAAGATATGAGCCGGATAAACCAGCTTTACATCAGAAGAATCTGCGTATGCCTTGAATATTTTTCCCAATGGATCTGATATTGAAGTGCAGTACTTTGAATGTTATGAGAATGTTGATGACGAAGAATTCTTCGATGCCTATGATGCTGAAGCGGATGATTCATATGAATAAATTAACATTGCAGACACAAACTCGAAAGAGTCTAACGATTCGAGTGACGAATCTGAACATGCATTTGGTAACAAGAACCAGGTTGACGACAAGAAAACGTCTGTGGAGTCAACCATGCGTGAAATTCATGGCCATACCAAGGCCAATATGACAGAAGGTATCATTTTACCAGATTCTACTAAACTGATTGAATTTGCACCTGGCAGATTTCTGTATGTTTCGAAGTCACTTGGAGAATCAGAGTTAGTGGAATTCACTGAACTATTGAAGGAGTATCAAGACATTTTTGTCTGGTCGCTCGACAATTTGAAGGGTATACCTGCAGAATTCAGAGAGCACCGGACTCATCTTAAGGAAGATGTTGTACCTATTCGACATAGACAATATCGTCTCAATCCTAAGTACTCTCTCATGGTTAAGGACGAACTTAACAAGCACCTTAAGGCATGTATAATCTATTCCATCTTAAGTAGTGAATGGGTGGGTTTCACCCATTGTTGTCATCCCAAAGAAGAAGACTGGCAAAATACGAATATGCCAGTATTTTCGCAAACTCAATGCTGCCACAAGGAAGGACCATCATCCTCTGCCTTTCACTGATTCTATCCTAGATCAGGTTGCTGGTCAAGAGCGTTATAGTTTATGTGATGGATTTTCTAGATATAATCAGGTTAGAGTGCGAAAGGAGGATCGTTCAAAGACCACATTCACTACGGATTGGGGCACTTATGCCTACAACAAAATGCCTTTTGGTCTTTGTAACGCTCCAACGATTTTTCAGCGAATTATGATGTTAATTTTCACTGCCTTCCCGAGAACTTTTCTCGAAATATTTATTGATGATTTTTATGTATATAGTGATATAAAGACACACCTGCAGAAGCTAAAATTAACATTGCAACGGTGTCGAGATACTTGTTTATCTCTTCATCAAGAGAAATGTTTTTTTGGTATGAAAGAAGGAATATTGCTCGGACACAGAATATCTAACAGAAGAATAGAAGTCGACACAAATAAAGTCGAGCTTATAAAGAATCTCCAAATAACAACAAATTTACGTGAACTAAGAGCTTTCTTAGGACATGTTGGCTATTACAGGAGATTTATTCAAAATCATGCTTCTATTGCTGCCTCTCTTACACATCTACTGAAGAAACAAGTAGAATACTTGTGGATGAATGAATAGTAGAAAGCATTCGAAGATCTTAAGCAAAGGTTGATTAATGCTCCTATTCTGAGACCACCCAACTGGGCTATTTTATTTCATAGTTATGTGCATGTTTCTGCATTTGCTATTGGTGTCTGTCTAAGCCAGAAGGACAACCAGAAGAAGGATCATCCCATCTACTATGTGAGTCGACAGCTTAGTGCATTAGAGAAGAATTATTTGGCTATAGAAAGGGAAGCACTTGGCATGATTTTCACTGGTAAAAAATTTCGACATTATTTGCTGGGATATGCATTTATTTTTCATGTGGATCATTATGCTCTTAAGTATCTTGTAAATAAACCAGATCTATCAGGACGAATATCTCGATGGGTTCTACTTCTGCAAGAATTTACCTATCAAGTAGAGCTTCGTCAAGGAAAATATCATACAAATGTTGATTATTTATCGCGACTCAACACTGGAAAAATTGAAGAACCTATCAATGATGATTTTCCAGACAAACATTTATTTGAGATTTCATCTACAAATTTGTTATATTCTGATATTACTACTTATCTTAAGGATCAGATATATCCCAATGGTTACAATTTGGAGCAAAAGACAGTTTTTCAATATAAGGTAGCATCTTATACAATTATCAACAATGTTTTGTACAAGCTTGGTGCTGACCATCAACTACGAAGATGTCTCAAAACTGAAGACATTAAAAAGGTCGTTAAAGCCTTACACTCAGAATATGCAAGTGGACATTTTGCTTTGAAGAATACAATTAATAAGATATTGACTGGCAAGTATTGGTGGCCAACAATGTTCAAGGATGTATCAAATTTTATTCGTTCATGTGATCCATGCTAGAGATCTGGTAAGCCTACAAAAGCAATGAATTGGTCGTTGACACCAATCCTGCCTCTTGCACCATTCAAGAAGTGGGGGATTGACTTTGTCGGTCCAATCAAACCTGTTATCCGACATACGAAATGTCGTTATGTTCTAGTTGCCACGGATTACACTACCAAGAACGTTGAAACAGAGGCAACGAAACAAAACGATGCAAAAACTGTCGCGACGTTCTTATTCAAAAGTATAATCACAAGATATGGTTGTCCACTCGAACTAGGAAGTGACCAAGGAACACATTTTCTAAATGATACGATACGGTTGCTGACAACCTATTTCTTGATCAAACAAAGAAAAACTACACCACATAATCCAAAAGCAAACGGGTTGACAGAAAGAGCTAATGGAATCTTATGTAAGATCCTGACTAAAATTACTATTGCACATGCAATGGATTGGAATCAGAAACTATCATCAGTTCTCTGGGCTTATCGCAACACAGAGAAAATCACGACAAAACAGACACCATATTTCCTTACATATGGTATGCATCCTATCTTGCCAATTGAATTCGAGGTGAAAACCTTTTGTATTTAAGCTTAACGAATAGATGCAGAATTAATAAACGAAAGGTTGACTAATATTGAAGAACTAGCTGAAGCTCGAGAGACTTCACAAAAATTAATGGAGAAAATCCAAAAACAAAGAAAGAAGAAATATGACAATCATATAAAAAAATGTGATCTTAAAGCTGATGATTATGCGCTGATATATGACAGTCGCCATCAAAAGTTCCTTGGAAAACTCCATATGCGATGGCTTGGACCATATAAAGTCATAGAGGTGTTTGACAATGGTTCTGTGCAACTTCAATCACTTGAAGGTGAACCATTACCGACACGTATTAACGGGTCCAGACTGAAGAAATACTACTTTTGACCAGAATTTTGTTTTATTCTTACTATTTTCTAGTATTTTTTTGAAAACAATCGTGAATTTTCTTTTATCTTGTCTAAATTTTTTCGTAACATTCCTTTTATTTTTTTCTTTCTAGAAAATTTCTAGAAATTTTTGAGCAATTTTCGAGAATTTTCGAGAATTTTTCTTGACTTCTCTCAATCTTTCAATATCATTTTAAAAGTATTTTCGAGAACTTTTCGAGATTTTTTTCGCGACACTAAAATTGTTAATCAAATTTTCATAAATCGTTTTTGAGAATTTTTCTAGCATTATCTCCAGTTTTTTGAGAAATTTTCTAGTATGTTGTTAAATTCTTCGAGAAATTTTCGTGAGTTTCTGTAACATTTTTCAAGATCCTTCGAGAAAGTTTCGCGAAACTTTCTAGAATCTTTCTAGCATATTTTCAAAAATCTTTCGAGAATATCTTGACCTACTTTTTGTATCCCTCCATTAAAGATGATGGCCACGTGATCATCATTATTCACATGTGTGTACGCTCACAAATATTGATTTATTTTTTCTTTTCACAAACGATTTTCCGTCATTAAAGATCGATCTAGCAAATTATAGTTTCAAACACTGCGCCATGCATGTCCTCCATAAATGGAAGTGACAGATGTCATGTCACCATGCCACATCATCACCCCTTCCACACCGCTACTGCTTATCAGAGTTATTTTTCATTTTTTTTATTTACACTTTCTACCTGCAAAGTTTATGCTTTCCTGCGCTCACTCTTTGCGATCAAAGCACTCTTTTACGAACTATTGCGATCTACAAAGATATCATTAAACATTTGAACAATGGCTTCCGGATTAGGTTCGAGTTCTAATATCATTTGGAAAGCATGCGCAAGAATCTGCCTTGGCATCCATCCATTCCTTTTTGGATCGATGCAGGTTGGGTGATTTGAAAGTGGACCCCTCCATCATCCTCTCTGAAGTCAGTAATGAATTCGTGAACTCCATCCATTCAATTTCGGAGGTAGACTTCAAAGTTCATGTATGAGGCCAATTCTTCACTATCACTGAAGACCTGTTCTGCACAGCTCTCGGATTACCTCTGGATGAGAAGCTACTTTCAACTAACAAAGATTCGGTGGATGAAACTGCCCACTTCTTAAGCAATTGTTTCGTACCCACAAAGGGGTACAAAATCTCTATGATCCGAGATACAACATTCAAGTTGTTTTGTAAATATGCAAGCCAAGCAATCTTTTTGAAGGATGTGGATGCCACCATTTCAGTTCAAAATTTTGGGTATATATTAGATGCTCTTGCGGGTAATCTAGTGTGCTTCGGCGTTATCACATACAAAGCCTTTTTGCGCTGGATTAAGCACCAAAAGTTTTCTGGAGTTGGAGCCCATGTATCTTGACTCTGTGCTTATTTTGACATATTGAACGATCAAGAGAAAACCAATCTGACAGGAAGATTGTTGGTTCCCAATCCAATAGATCTTTTCAGCATCCTTTCTGTACCTATTCTAGTTCCACTTGATGCTGCACCAACAGTCAAAGTAGCAGCCACCACTGCTATGGAGAGTGAAGCTCTGGCAATAAAAACCAATGGAGCTGCTGCTGCTACGGATTCTTCAAAGCTAGCATCTGCTTCCACATCTCAGAAGCAGCCAAGCGCATCCACCTCTGAGGATGATACAACCCAGTCCGATACATCAGACAAGGGACGCATAGCTGTTGAAGGCGACACCGGGGCAACTATGGCAGATGACAAAGAACCAGACGACCAGCCCCAGTGGTTTCGATCCATGACATAGAAAGCCAAGGACCTTGTGGCTGAAGTATATGAGTTCGACAAGTACCACCGTCAATTCACGATGCAACTTATCACCTCAGAGAAAAAATCTCTAGACTCTTTGAAGGATTCCTTCGAGAAGATCGATTCGCTCGAATCAAACAACACGAAGCTAATCGAACAACATCATCCTCTCGAAACACAGCTTCAGACTTTAATAAAGGAATCTGATTCTTTGAAGCAAACCAATAAGGCGATTCAAGCCAAGTCTGACAATTTTCAGACTCAAAATGATTCTTTGAAGTAGCAACTTTTGGTTGCAAATCAACATAATGTCGCGCTCCAGAGACATCTACAAGAGGAGCGAATGACAAGATTAAAGGCAGAACCTGCTTTGTCCCTGAGCACCACTGCAGGGTCAATATATGTATGCTCTCGAATATATCCGTATCAAAGAACTTCCAGTTTGCAAAACGAAGATAATAAGCGACATTTTTGGAAGCGAAAGCCGCAGTTTCAGCTATACAAACCACAAGCGGTTGCAGATTCAGGCGCATTCGACGATGCAGGTCTGCTGATAAATATCAATATGGCTTATCCGAAATTATTCAGTCTATATGTGGATTGGGAGCAAAACCTTGTAGAATATTTTGCAGAGATTCGCCATAATTCGCAAGATAGAAGGAAGTCATTTCGTTATAAGCAATTTTGTACATATACATTTTGGCAGTTTGGTACCTTTGCAGCGAAGACATTATTTTTTGTTCAGAACCTTTATGCTAAAAGCAATTTCATTAGATTTTAGTCTCGTTACTATAAAGAAATCACTCTACGAAGTGATTCAGATGAGGATACCAAGTTAACCCAGGAGCTGTTTGATGGAACATTACTCCCGGTTAAGTTAGAAGAATTCGACAACTTACCAGTTGGCCGCTATACCAAATCGAAAGAAGACTTGCTCTTGATCTAAGCTCAACAGAACTTGGATCTTGCTCCAAAGTTATATGAAGAACTGAATCATTCTTGAATATTCATTCGTGTCTTTGTCGTGGTGATGTTTCTATGGGATGCTGAATTTTTGAAGCTTAAAGATGTTTTGAAGTTTGATTTCAGTTGTCATCAACAATTCAAAGATCAACTCAAAACAACCTATTCAATTAAAAAAACAGCAAGACACATATTCTCTAAGTTGAAGAAATATCTAAAGGACGAAATACACGAAGAAATATCTTTTCGCCTCAACGAAAATCTGACAAACAAAAATGTTTCTTGAATACTCCTCGAAATAAAGATGATATGTTCACGAGGACGTTTCACATTTGAGGAAGGGGATATGTGATGCCACGAAAATGTTAAATATTGAATATCAACATAAATATGGCATGATATACTCGAAAATGAAGATATGAGCTGGTTAATTATAAATCATGAAGAGGCCTAAGTCATTTTTCAGGAATATATCTCCTAAGTACTTGCTTTGTAATTAAGGGCAAGACCTTTTAAAGGAAAAGACATTGTCTTGGACAACCTTTACTAGGTCGTCCATACGAAATGACTAGATACAAAAAGTCATGATAAACTAGAGTAACTTTAACTCATAGTTAAGTATACCTCCTATGGTATAGGTGAACATATTTTCAGATTCATCCAATGGTGGGTTCCAAAGTGATTGGATCTTGCTTATACAGTAGGATGCAGTCTGGATCTCAAGGATCTAATCGATCTGATTGGCCGAAAGTGAATTTTAGGCCTTTTGTGGTGGTTTTTTTTTTATAACTTTTCACTCCTTGCACTGATTGACCTGAGATTTTGAGAGTAGCTGGATCTGATGCAGATCTTTCTACTGATCTGGTCAGCGAGGGTTCCCTTGTGCGAGGGTTGGTTGTGCGAGGGTTTTTTAGGTATTTTTGCAAATAAAAAAAATAATATCTCTCAGATCTATGGGAAGTAACTCTCGCAAGGTTCACAGTAGCTGGATTTGGGTCAGATCTCACTATAAAATTCTCTGCGAGAGTTAACTCTCGCAAGAAGTGAAAATTTCATTGTCTGCGAGGTTTAAAACCACTATTTTGGCTTAATCTTCACCAAATCTTTGTACTAACTCTCACAGGCTTCCTCACTGATGGAAATTAACATTCTAAATCAATTGAGAGGGTCTACGAGATTCTTACTGGGATGATTTATTGGATCTTCACTTTTTAGTGATTTTTTAGCACTTAGCCCAATTTCTTGATCACTGAAATCAAACTAACTCTCGCAAGCTCTTCTGTGTCCTGGTCTCACTGAGATGAAACTTCAAAATCCTCTGCAAGAGTTCTTGCTCACTGAAACTGAAAATTTTGTTGCCTGTGAGGGTTCATTGGTACTTTCTCACCTTTTTTTCATTGGGAACTCTCGCACATGTACTTAGACATCAAACTAACTCTCGCAAGCTTCTATGTGTCCTGGTCTCAATGAGATGGAACTTTAGAGGGCTCTGCGAGAGTTCTTATGAAGATTTGAATTTTTTTGGATTTTTTCAAGAGTTTTTTGAATTTTTTATGATTTTTCTCTGATTTTTTCAATCTGCTTGGAACTAACTCTCGCAAACTTCTATGCAAATCTAGGACAATACCCTGGAGCTCCTTCCAATCATGCAAGAATTAATTCTCACTGATTCTGGAGATATAAAAATTTGATGAGATTTTAGGCTCTGTTTTTCTCCAAAATGTAGATTGGTGTGTTTTTTGAATTTTTTGGCTGGTTGGTTTGGGTTTCAAGCCCTTAGAGGCTATTCAGGGCATCCTCTATCCTCTCACACCTCGTCTACAAGCTGTGAATAGTCCAAACACAGAAAAATACAGAAAAGTAACTCTAAACACCCAAAAATCTATCTAAAACTACTCTAAATAGCAAGAAAATAGCTAAAATATAGCTAAACTAGTTAGTGGAAACCTATCCCCGGCAACAGCGCCACTATAGGGTCGAAGATCTTCGGTAGTATAGCCCTCCCACCAGTCAACAAGGGTTAGATCACTGAATAGGTACCTAACTGTGCATAGATGCTATTTTTAGTTAGTTTCCTACTTTCTCCCTTAGCTCTATTCACCACTAACACTACTCTCCCTTAACTCTACTCCTCTACACTAAAATTCTTCATGGTTTTGGGTGAAGAGAAGGGGTAGAAAAGAAGAGCAAGAGAGAAGAGAAGAGAGAAAGAGAGAGAGAGAGAGATGAGATGGTGGTTAGCTGAAATGCTCAATATCATTGCTTATAGAAAAACCTTAACTAATTACAAACAAAAAGCATGGAAGAAATGGAAAGAACAAGCAATCCCAACGATAGCATAAGCAAGAGTGATTAGCAAATGAGGATGCTTGAGCTCTCAAAATGATAGAGTCTCCTCTCTCTATTAAGCATGAAAATAGTGTACAAATGGTGCCTTTTTATAAAATGGGGAAGGCCCTTGCCCCTCAATCCTATTGGCTACTAGTCACATTGATCCTATCCATTTATCTTGGACCCAACTTGATCCAAGGGTCCATAAAAAGTACATTAAACTTCGCAAGATTCATGTGAGTCCCCATTTGGACCCAATTCTAAAAAGTGATCTCTAAGTTTAAAAATGACTTTGGGCCTCTAGTTTTATTTTAATTCCAAGGCCCAAGTCAATTTTGTTTTATTTACACTTAAGCTTGCGTATTCATTGGGCATGGGCTTATGCGCGTAGGATGCCATGCCCTCGCAACACATTTTATTGGACGATTTTATTTATGTACACTTTGTTGGGAATACCCCCAACAGTTTGGATAAGCTTTTGTCTCTCTTTTCAGGTTGAAGGAAGGCGCCCAACAGAGATCTTGGAGTAATTTGTGGCACCCAAAAATCAGAATCTCAAATCTAATTTTTATGCAACCAGTTTCAGCAAGTTTTGTTTGGAGGAGGGAGCCCAAAAATCTGCTACTAATTTTTGGTTGTGGTGTCTCATTATCTTGTTGTTTTTGTTTTCAATTTTGCATTTGTGTAGGAGGGTGCCCAAAATTCAGCAAACCTTATTCAGGGTTAGGTCAACTTGTGGTTGAAAATTTGCAGATTCTTAGCAAGCAGTAGGGCATTTTTAGCAGCCCTACTAGAGTGTGTGTTGATCATACAATTTGGCTTCCTAATTGGGTTTTGTTGTAGGCTTCAATCGAAGCTAACCTAATTGTCAAGAAGTTGGTTTTTTAATGCAGAAAGACAGCCATATTTCCATTATCTTTTGGGCTCTTTGGTTGTAGATTGAAAGACATCTTGTGCTCTTACTTTTAGCTCTTTGTTTGCTGAAATTTTTTTGGGTAGATTTGGTTGTGGAAAGGCTCTCTTTCCTATCTACTACAAGCTAAAATTCTGTTGGAGGAAATGGCTAAAGAATTAGAAGCTATTGGTTCTTTGTTTAGTGAAGATCAGTTGGATGGCACATGATAAATTTTACAGTTTTTAGGACAATAATGATTGTACTTTACAATCATAGAGAGTTATTGGTTGCTTAATCAATGAATCTATCAAGTTCTACACATTAGATCTTGATCTAGATTCACTACACTTGGATTTAAGCAAGAGCAATGGATCAACACATCATTTTTTAGTGAGAGCGGCTTCACACGTGTGGAGTACTGTCCACTGTACGGACTGCACCTGAAACAACAAGTACAATGATACTAGATAGCAATCATGCATAAAAATCACAAGACAAATGACTAGAAATCTCACAAAAGTGTAGAGTGCAAAAGTTTCATCAATTTTCTTAGCAAAATGATGATCCTTTTATGGATCAAGTACATCCATGAGTCTGGTACAGTCCAGCAGGCCTTCACACGTGTGAAGAGTGCCACATCACTCATATCTATCCATTTGATCCATCCTTGATCCTTATCCAATAGTTGACCTTCTAGAATATGACTAAAATCCAAAAAGCTAGTCTCCTAGAATATAGGAATATTCCCTACAAAATAGGATCTAAGGAAAATGGTCAACTCTTATCTTCTAGTACTCTATACACACATGTGAACATCCACTTGCCATGTGGGAGCATTTACTCATGCACATGCAAGGAAAAGCTAATTTGTAGGTGACTAGTCAACTTGACTAAAAACTAGTCATTTCATGTTCACACTAACTAGAATGATACAAAATCAATTTGGATATATACAAACATGAAAAGTACATCCTTTCACACATGGGAACATGCTCCACACGTGTGAAATCATATCATCAACATATTCTAATGTTTGATCAATATTTACATGAACCAATGTCAAGTGAGAAGTGACAATTTTCAACACTCCTCCTCACTTCTAACTTGGCAAATCTAGTGTACATCTATCTACAATTCCAAGAGCATATCTTAACTTAAAAAATGGATCTTTGGACAATGGTTTGGTTAAGATATCAGCTATGCATTCGGATGATGGTACATGATGTAGTTGCACTTCCTTGGATTGTACCTTCTCCCTCACAAAGTGGTGAGCTATCTCAATATGCTTTGTTCTAGCATGGAAGATAGGATTTGAAGCAATTTGTTGAGAAGCTTGATTGTCACAAAATATGTAAGGGATCTCCTCGGCCTCTAGCACATGTAGTTCCATCAAGAGTCTTCTTAGCCATAAGAGCTCTTTGGTTGTTGAAGTCAATGCCTTGTACTCGGCTTCACAAGAAGATAGTGAGATTGTATCTTGCTTTTTGGAAAGCCAAGATATCACTCCTCCACAAAGAAATGTTGCAAATGCACTAATGGACTTCCTATCCATCTTGTCACCTGCAAAATCTGAATTCGAGTAGGCTCTCAAGTGCAAGTTAGATCCTTCATAAAGTATACCAAAAAATCTAGTACTAGAAACATATCTAAGTACTCTCTTGGCACTTTTCCAATGATGAATTAAAGGAGCTTGCATACTTTGACTCAACTTGCTTACACAAAAACTTAAGTCAGGTCTAGTGATGGTTAAATAGATTAGAGAGCCTATAAGCTTCCTAAAGAGAGTGATGTCCTCAAAGGATGCTTCATCACCTTCATTAGTTGCTTTCACAACATGCTCCATAGGGGTGTCAATCCCCTTACAATCTTTCATACCAAATCTTTCAAGAATGGAAGTAGCATACTTAGATTGACTTATGAAAGTACAATTGCTACTTCTAGACACTTCTATCCCAAGTATAAACTTTAGGAAGCCTAGATCTACCATCTTGAACTCACTAGATAAGTCAACTTTTACTTTGCCTATGCCATCATCATCATTTCCTGTCATAATGATGTCATCAACATAAAGAACCAAAATGATGATCTTTCCTTCATTACATTTGAAATATAAAGAAGGTTCATAAGCACTTAGTACAAAGCCAAGGGAATAGAGAAAATCATGCAACCTAGAGTACCAAGCTCTAGGTGCTTGCTTCAAGCCATATAGGCTCTTCCTTAAGTAGCACACCTTTTGCTCCTCACCAATCTTGATGAAGCCCTCGGGTTGCATCATGTAGATTTCCTCTTCTAAGAAGCCATTCAAGAAGGCATTTGTCACATCCATTTGGTAGAGATCCCATTTGAACAAAGTAGCAATGCAAATGATTAATCTAATAGTTACAAGCTTAGCTACAGGTGCAAATGTTTCTTCATAATCCAATCCTTTTATTTGAAGAAATCCCTTAGCAACAAGCCTAGCTTTGTATTTACTAATAGATCCATCTTGATTGTACTTAATTCTATAAATCCACTTACATGCAAGTGGTTTCTTTCCTCTTGGAAGATTTACAAGATTCCAAGTATGATTTTCTTCTAATGCATCATACTCTACTTGCATTGCATCTCTCCAAACTTTAGATTTACATGCTTCTTCAAAAGATGATGGTTCTTCAATCAATGTAGCTAAAAAAGAGTAAGAGGTAGAAGATGTAGAGCCTTCCTTTTGCTTTCCCTTGTCCACATAGGTAAGCCTTGAGGGCTCGGCCTTGCTCCTTGATGATCTTCTTGGCCCCTTTTGACTTGGATCCAAATCTCCATCCTCGGGTTTGTCATGATCCTCCTCGGGTTTGTCAAGATCCTCCTCGGATTTGTCAAGATCTTCAATGCACAATGGGTTAGATCCATTTGACAAGCTCTTAGCAAATTGTGACTCATCAAAAAGTACATCCTTGCTTACCTTTACTTTCTTGGATGTAGGATCATATATCCTATATCCCTTGCTATTTTCTCCATAGCCAACAAAGATTCCTTTGAAGGAGGTAGCATCTTCTTTCCTTCTAGTCTCCAAAGGAATGTGTACATAACAAGTACATCCAAAGATCTTAAAATATTTTACATTGGGTTTCTTATCAAACAAGGCTTGATAAGGTGAGATCCCATCTATAGCACTACTAGGAAGTCTATTACACAAATAATTAGCACATGTTATGGCTTCTCCCCAAAATGAGATGGGAAGTGATGCATCAAGCCTCAAGGACTTTGCACACTCACATAGACTCCTATTTTTCCTCTCGGCCACCCCATTTTGTTGAGGGGTGTAGGAACAAGTGTATTGTAACTTAATACCATTGATCTCACAAAAGTCTTTCATTTTATTGGAGGTGTACTCTCCTCCATTATCACATCTTAGTGCTTTGATAGAAGTACTAAGTTGTTTCTCTACTAGAGACTTGAACTTAATGAAAGCTTCATAAACAAGATTTTTCTTTGATAGTAACTCAATCCATGTGAATCTAGTACAATCATCTATAAAAGTTACATACATCAAGGCACCTCCATTACTTGCATGTGAAAAACTATGTACATCAGAATGTATGAGATCCAAGGGAGAGAGAGATCTTGATGAAGATTTCTTGTAAGAAGATTTGTGTGACTTTGCAAGGCCACATGCCTCACACATTTTTCCACACTTCTTGAAAGCTCTTGGTAGGCCGAGAGCTAGTTCCTTGCTTGCCATTGACTCCATAGATTGAAGATTAGGATGGCCTAATCTCTTATGCCAAAGCTCCACTTGAGTTAGCTCCTCCCTAGCCAAGTTCACACTTTCACTTGCAACATTAGCATCCAACTTGAAAAGTCTACCTTGCTTAATGCCACTAGCTATGCACTTATCATTTTTCAAGATGGAACAAACTCCATTCTTGAAATGTACATCTAGTCCATTGTCCATTAATTGTCCTACACTAAGCAAGTTTCTTGAAATGGTAGGAACATACAAAACATTATCTAGATCTATCCTTTTAGATGTGCCTAAACAAAGAGGTATAGATCCTATGCCATCTATCTTGCATGCTTGATCACTAGCAGTGTATATTGACTTCTTAGAGTCATTACAAGATAGAAGAGTAGAAAAATAATGCTTGTTAAAGGACATGTGGGAACTAGCCCCACTATCTATCCACCATGTGTCTTGACTTGAAGTTGGTGTAGATGCAACCATTAAGGATGTGTTGAATCCATCCTCATATTCTTCCTCTTGAGCAATGTTCCCTTGATCTCCTTTGGCTTGTTGATTCTTCTTCAAGTAGCATTCTGAGGCAAAGTGTCCTTTCTTTCCACAAAAGAAACACTTTAGTTTTGCCTTGTTCTTCACTTTGCCTTTGGAGGTAGATCCTCCATTCTTCATCTCGGCCTCCTTGCCTTGATTTTTCTTGAATGGATTTTGCTTTTTCTTGCCTTTAGATGTAAAGTTAGCTTTCTCCTCTCCTCCATTAAGTGACATGCTATCCATTCTTGTCTTGAGGTGTAGAAGCCTACTCTCCTCGGCCACAAGAACATTGTGCAACTTTTCAATGGATGGAAGAGAGTCTTGAATGGCAAATGATTGGACTAAGTTGGTAAACTCATCACTTAGACCATTCAAAATGATTTGTACTAGTTCTTGATCTTGGATCTTCTCTCCTATTGCACTTAACTCCTTGTTAAGAGATTTGATCCTAAGAACATACTCTTGTCCACTCTCTCCACTTCCTTTCATGCTTTGGAAAACTTGATTTCTTAGCATGAGGATTCTTGAAGTATTGTTGGATTCATAAATGCTCTTTAATGAATCCCAAGCCTCTTTGGATGAGGTACAAGAAGACACCTCTTTCAAGAGGTCATTGCATACATTTAACTTTATGCAATGTAGAGCTAATCTTGCTCTCTTCTTGTATTTGGCTTGTTCTTGGGGAGTTTGAGGCTCTTCCTCTACTCCTTGAACTATGTCATATAGATCATGGATCACTAGGAGTGATTCCATTCTCACTTTCCAAATGGAATAATTTGTGGAAGTGAGTCTCTCACTTGATTCCATCAAATATCCACCCATGGATGACATTTTAGAATGAATGCTCTTTTGAAAATCACAAAGATTTTTGAATTTTAAAAGATCTATGAAGTGGCCTAAAGCTTACTAGAATTCCTATAGGCTTGTCTCTATCAAACTAACACACAAGCTTGAATGATACTCAAAGATCTTACCAAAAATTTCTAGCTTTCACTCTCACAAAAAAAAATTGCTTTACACTTTTCTTAGAGATTTCACTTCAACTAAGGATCTGAACAAATCAGCCTCTTAGATCTGATCTTAGACTCTAAAAAGAAATGCTTCAATGATCCAAAACACTATTTGGTCATAGGCATTAGTTAGAATGAATCTAGATCAATACTATGCTTCAAAAAGCACCAAAAATGAACTAGTATTGTGATTTTGGGACCAAAAAACACAAAGTAACTTGAATTGAAAGTTGTTGTACGGTTTCACACGTGTGAAAAGTACATACACAGCCTCCAAGTCGTTTTGATCCAAATGATTACAAGCTGTCACTCTAGAAGAACTCGCCCTCACTAGTATTGGCCAAAAAACAAATTTTGCCAATGATCTTTACAAGATTTATGATTCAATGATCACTCTCTTACTTAGCTCTGATACCATGATAAATTTTACAGTTTTTAGGACAATAATGATTGTACTTTACAATCATAGAGAGTTATTGGTTGCTTAATCAATGAATCTATCAAGTTCTACACATTAGATCTTGATCTAGATTCACTACACTTGGATTTAAGCAAGAGCAATGGATCAACACATCATTTTTTAGTGAGAGCGGCTTCACACGTGTGGAGTACTGTCCACTGTACGGACTGCACCTGAAACAACAAGTACAATGATACTAGATAGCAATCATGCATAAAAATCACAAGACAAATGACTAGAAATCTCACAAAAGTGTAGAGTGCAAAAGTTTCATCAATTTTCTTAGCAAAATGATGATCCTTTTATGGATCAAGTACATCCATGAGTCTGGTACAGTCCAGCAGGCCTTCACACGTGTGAAGAGTGCCACATCACTCATATCTATCCATTTGATCCATCCTTGATCCTTATCCAATAGTTGACCTTCTAGAATATGACTAAAATCCAAAAAGCTAGTCTCCTAGAATATAGGAATATTCCCTACAAAATAGGATCTAAGGAAAATGGTCAACTCTTATCTTCTAGTACTCTATACACACATGTGAACATCCACTTGCCATGTGGGAGCATTTACTCATGCACATGCAAGGAAAAGCTAATTTGTAGGTGACTAGTCAACTTGACTAAAAACTAGTCATTTCATGTTCACACTAACTAGAATGATACAAAATCAATTTGGATATATACAAACATGAAAAGTACATCCTTTCACACATGGGAACATGCTCCACACGTGTGAAATCATATCATCAACATATTCTAATGTTTGATCAATATTTACATGAACCAATGTCAAGTGAGAAGTGACAATTTTCAACAACAAACTACTCCTTGTGGAGTTACATGATAAAGAATCTTCTCGTAGTGAACGGGCTGTGGGATTCGGTCAATGGTGATGAGGAAAATCCTTCGTCTTTGGCACCTCCTACACTTCGTGGATCATCATCATCAACATCAGCTTCTCCATCTTCGGAAGAACAAAAGAAGTGGGATAGAAGGGTTGCACAAGCACATTCTATAGTTGCTCTTGTTGTGAGAGATCTATCTTACCTCATATTAGGTCTTGTAAGACATCTAAAAGTGCATGGGATACACTTTATGTGAGAGATTTCAACTAGTTTAGTCTAGTTTAGTCACATTTTGGTAAATTGTCAATAAGAGGCCAAAACTCATTTTAGGCTTAGAGATAAACTTTTTGAAGTTATATTAGTTTAAAATACATTCAATAAACACTTTTGGAAAGTGTGGAAAAGTTGGTAGTCAAGTTTGAGAGAGATTCAAATATGAATTTTGGGTACATTGAATCTAGACCCAAAAATAGTAGGGTTTACATTTTGGAGGGAAAGCCAAGTGGCCAAATAGGGTTTGGAAACTCTATAAAAGGATGTAACTCGTGGAGAGACACATCTTCTCTCTTCTCTCTCTCATTTCATCATTATACATGGTTCTCTTTGGGTTCTACTACTCATTGGTGCACTATCTTGGTGTTATCTTGCAATTCTATGTGTAGAATGATCATTTATTGTTATTTTCGGTTCCACACGTGTAAAATATAGTAGGGTACTGTAATTGTACGGACATCACACATATTTTATGTTTTGGTTCATGTTTGATCAATATCTCTTAGAGTTTGCATCTCATTTTGTATGTAGATGCTGATTTTTCTACATTGGCAGGATTGTTGATTTGCTCGTTATTGTAACCAAATATTTGGGATTTGGATTGGATCTTGAATGATCTGAAATCCTTCACATGGTATCAGAACTCTTGTGTTTCAAGTTATGAAAGGATCAGCCATCTTTAGCAAGGATTTGGAGGAGTTACCAATGCTAGAGCATGCTAGATTGATTTCTACTCAAAAATCAGCATTTTTGCATGTGTAGAATTAATCTTTTGTAGGTCAAAACTCAATATAGGACTATATACTTGATCAATTCAGATTTCACACTTGGTTTACTGGAATTAGATTATTTTTGGTGCATTAGGAAGGTCTCATTGGAGTCTACAAGAAGATATACCAAGTTTCTAGAAATTGCATGTAGAATTTGAGATATTCAATTTTTTGTTATTTTGTCAAAACCCTAATTTTGATTGGATCTCTAGTTTGTGAGGTTACTGAACTTCATTTGAGTGTGTTTCAACCTTAGGAAGTGGCAAGAATCATTATATTGAGGATAGAACATAGGTTGATCAAGATTTCACTATTCTATGTGTTGATTTTCTAGTTAGAAGTGCTAGAAGAGATTTGAGAGGTTCCATATCTTTGTGATTTCTTCTTGAGTTCATTTGTTGACATTCAAGAGAGTGCTTTGTGCATTGGAACAGGTTGAAAGAAGAAGATCAGGTCACTTCAACATGGCTACAAGTGGTGGATTTATGTTGGAGAGCAATGATAGGCTTACCTCAATCAACTATTCTACTTGGAAGGTGAGGATGGAGTCCTTATTGGAGATGAATGAGTTGATGGAGATTGTTGCAGGTGTCGAGGAGAGACCTCAAGCACCTCAAGATCAAGTGAGGTATGACAAGAGAGCAAAGAAAGCTCTACACATGACTAAGATAAATGTTACCAATGAACTTCTCAAGGAAGTTGGTAAGTGCACATCATCTTTGGAGGCTTGGGAAGCTTTGAAGAAGCTTTATGAATCCAAGTCTACATCAAGAGTGCTTACTCTTAGGAGGCAAATCTTTCAAAGTTTGCAAAAGAAGGAAGAGAGTACTCATGCTTTTGTTTTGAGGGTTAAGACATTCAATGATGAGTTAGCATGTATTGATGAAAGCATTAAGGAGGTAGAGCTTGTTCAAGTTATACTTAATGGCTTGTTGGATGATCATGCTAATCTTGTTCAAAGTTTTGCTATTCAAAAGACTTTGCCAAGTATTGTGGATTTGCAAGATATCTTGGTGAATGAGGAGTATAGGCTTCAATCAAGAGGAGGTGGATCTACATCGACATCTCATTATGAAGAGGATGCTATGTTCATCAAAGGCAAGTTCAAGTGCAAAGGCAAAGGCAAGTGGTCTAAAGGGCAAGATCAAGGTGAGACTTCTTCTTTTGGCAAAAAGAAATATAGGTCTAAGTTGAAATGCTTTTATTGTGGAATCAAAGTGAAGGGAAGAGCAATGGAAGATTGGTTCTTGGGAAGCTCCAAGGCATGGATCTCACATCTCTTCATCAACTCAAAGGATTCTATGATTGTGAATTGATCACTCATGATCGAGATGGCAAAAGGTTGGTTGGAGAAGACTACATGGAACAAATCGAGAGGCAATTTCTTCAAGACAAGGGAGATCTCATTGGTGAGCTTATTGAGGTTTGTTATGGGTTCAAGAGGGCTGGATTTATTAGGTTTGATACTCATATTCACCTACTCTACTTCATGTTGGATGGAAAAATTGGAATCTATCTTTTGATTTATGATGGTGACATTGGTGACATTATTTTCACTAACCTTTGTGGAAATTCGAGATCAAGCATTGATGAGTTCTTGCTGGATATTGATCATATGTTTGAGAGGGAGTATTTCCAGAGGTTCAGGTATGAAGATATTCATATCTTGATGATCAAGAGAAAGGTAAGCAAGTGGAAGCGACTCACTTTGCTTTACTCACATGTTTTGGAGAATTTTCTTGTGTAGATGATGCTATGCAAGTAGATATTGGTTCTCATGGTTTTCATACTAGAAAAGCAAGTAATGGATCTGAAAAACAAAGTTCATTCAATGACTTTGATGGTCAAGAGGAAGATCAAGAGGTTGGTCTCAAAGAGCTTCAACAACACAAAGCTAGTCAAGAGCATCAAAGGAAGGTTTTTTGGAAAAGTTGTTATGGATCTGTTTTTGCAGCTTATTGAAGACTCAAGTAAGGTAAAAGGAGTAGCAAGGAAATGCTGTTCAAGTTTACTTTACTTGTTCTATCTCATGTTTGAGTTATTTCATGTGAATGTGTGCAAATTGTCAAGATATGGATAGACTAGCTACATTGTCTTGCAATATCTTATTGTTGAAGTTGTACTAGCATTCTTGGCTGGTTTTGCTGATGGAAATGAAGCTATTGGAGGTTCATTATGTCACTCATCCATGATCAAGTTCTCAAGTGTTGAGCTACTTGATGCCAATGTTTGGAGATTGTCAATTTTTGGTGAATTCATGGTCATTTTCTTGTGTCAAGTAGATCTTGAAGATGGACTAGTGAAAATTACTTGGTTTATGGAGTCATGTGGTGCTAGATTTGCATCATTTATGTACTCACCTACTCATGGATTTCCAAGGTTTGATGGTTTCTTGTGGCAAGATGGAGATGGAGGCTCATTCATGGAGTTTTATGGTGAAGACATATCAAGAAAGGACAAAGTTGGAGGAGACAAACAAGCAAATGGTCATCACTCACATTTATTGTTTGGTTGCTATAATTTTCCAGAGAGTTCAAAGTTTCAAACATGGAGGAATCATTTCATTCACATTCTATTTGGTTCTTCATGTTCTAGTTATATCTTGATGTGTAAAATTGATGTAAGAAATAGTGAAGCATCCAATTTGAACACTATTCTCTATATCAATTATGAAAGATACTTTAGAACCTTAGAAAGAAGATCTATACTTAGTATGGAGATCATTCTAAAGTTGGATCAAAGTTCTATTGTCAAAACTATGCCAAAACTAGTTGAAGAGGGAGTGTGAGAGATTTCAACTAGTTTAGTCTAGTTTAGTCACATTTTGGTAAATTGTCAATAAGAGGCCAAAACTCATTTTAGCCTTAGAGATAAACTTTTTGAAGTTATATTAGCTTAAAATACATTCAATAAACACTTTTGGAAAGTGTGGGAAAATTGGTAGTCAAGTTTGAGAGAGATTCAAATTTGAATTTTGGGTACATTGAATCTAGACCCAAAAATAGTAGGGTTTACATTTTGGAGGGAAAGCCAAGTGGCAAAATAGGGTTTGGAAACTCTATAGAAGGATGTAACTCGTGGAGAGACACATCTTCTCTCTTCTCTCTCTCATTTCATCATTATACATGGTTCTCTTTGGGCTCTACTACTCATTGGTGCACTATCTTGGTGTTATCTTGCAATTCTATGTGTAGAATGATCATTTATTGCTATTTTTGGTTCCACACGTGTGAAATACAGTAGGGTACTGTAATTGTACGGAAAACAAACATATTTTATGTTTTGGTTCATGTTTGATCAATATCTCTTAGAGTTTGCATCTCATTTTGTATGTAGATGCTGATTTTCTACATTGGCAGGATTGTTGATTTGCTCGTTATTGTAACCAAAGATTTGGGATTTGGATTGGATCTTGAATGATCTGAAATCCTTCACACTTTATACTATGTATAGAGTCAAAAATCTAGCAAGAGTGGTGTATCTCAGAAATCAACTTTCTTTGTTGAAGATGCAAAAAGAGGATCAAGTGACCAATCACTTGATGAAGATCAAGGATCTTTATGAGGATCTTCTTAATATTGATGAGATAATTGAGGATCCTCAATTTGTTTCCGTTACTCTCAACTCATTACCTTCATTTTATCTTCCATTTGTTTCATCTTTGAGTATCTCTCTTAGGGGACAACAACTCTCCTTTGATGAACTTGTTGGGCTACTTCTTCAAGAGGAGCAAACAAGGCAAACTTTTGCGGGTGATACTCAACAAGATCAAGCTTTCTTCACGAAAGGCAAGGGCAAAGGCAAGTCAAAAGAAAAGGGGAAGCCTCCTTCCAAGAATGAGCAAAAGCTCATCAAAGTTCAGAATGTGAATACTCAAAAGAAGAAAGGGAAGTGCCACTATTGCAAAAGGTATGGGCACTTCATCAAGGATTGTAAAAAGAAACTTGCGAAAGAGGAGAGTAAAGGAATTGATACTAGTGATTCACTTGTTACTTTGGAGCAAGAGCTTGAAGCTAGTGGTGATCTCTTCAACCAAGACTATGCTTTTGTATCTAATATTGCTTCTACTAGTACTTCTACAAGCTGCTGATTCTCAGCCCATTGAATGGGTGATTGATAGCGGTGCTACTCGTCATATGACTTCTCGCAAAGAAATATTTACTAAATTAGTGAAAGTGCAAAATGGAAGTAAGGTACAATGTGCGGGTGATACATCTTATTCTATTCATGGAATTGGAATTGTAGCCATCATTCTGCCTAATGGTGAAGAAAAGTAGATTAAGAATGTGCTTTATGTTCCAAGAATCAAGAAGAATTTTCTTTTGATTTCAACTATGTTGAAGCAAGGACTAGTTGTTGAGTTCAAAGAAGATAAGTGTCTTGTCAAGGATCCTAAAAGTTCACTCTTGATTATTGTTGCGGGAATAAACGTTGGCTTATTTATTATGGATACCTATGAGGGACGAATTCCCTCTACATGTCTTGTTGCTTCTACAACACAATAATTGGAGTTGGCTGAATTGTGGCACACAAGGTTTGGGCATCTCAACTTTGCAAGTTTGAAGAAGCTGAAGACATTTAATATGATAGAAGACATTCCTACTGTTGAGCAGCTGGAAGGGCATGTATGTGAGGGGTGCATACTTGGAAAGTTTCAAAGAAAACCTTTTCCAATTGATGGAACTATAAGGGTTCTTGATAAATTTGATTTGGTTCATAGTGATTTTTTGGTCCAATGAGGACCGAATCCATTTGGAAAGTGCATCTATTTTGTGACTTTTATTGATAACTTTTCCCATTTTACATGGATCTATCCTATGAAGTCTAAATCGGAGGTTTTCAACGTATCAAATATTTTCTAGCAATGGTGGAAAATCAGTTTGGGCATTCTTTGAAGACCCTACACACCAATCGAGGAGGGGAATACATTTAGAATACGTTCGGTGCATTTCTTCGAGAAAAGAGAATTCTACATCAAATGACGACTCCCTATACGCCTCAACAAAATGGTGTTGTCGAGTGAAAGATTTGCACACTTATGGAGATGGCCCGTTGCATGCTCAAAGCAAAGGTGTTGCCTCACAAGTTTTGGCTGAAGCAGTTATAATAGCAGCATACATAAACAAACGTTGTCCTACTAAAGCATTGAAAGTATTAACTCCTTATGAAGTTTGGTATGGAAAGAAGCCTACAATCTTGCACTTTCGCACTTTTGGTTGTACGGCTTATGCTTTTGTTCTGGATAAACTTCATACAAAGCTCAAGGATAAAGGAGTTAAATGCATTTTTGTTAGCTATAGTAGTGAAAGCAAAGGCTATAGGTTGTTCAATTTGAGCACTAACAAGATTATTGTTAGTCGTGATATGCATTTTGATGAAAATAATTCATTAGATGTGGCCCCAACTCATATCTTGAAGGGGGACAGCCCACATAGTGTGAATGTTGAAGTTTTTTTAGATTTGGTACCATCTTCTATTGATGGAGATAAGGGACAACAATCCACCAATTTTGACTTGCCCAACACCTCATCAAGTTTAGAGCCTAATGTTCATCAAGAACTGCCCGTTGTTGCTCAAAATCAGCCTGCAGGAACTGCTGGACAACAAGGACCAGTTTTGAAAGATCTTGGACAACTAAGTGCAGTGTCGAAGGATCTTGGACAACAAATTGTAAGAAGAGACATGGTTGTTGGACAGCCCAAAACAGTCTCAGGATGGTTGTTGTTGACTTTGTGGGAAAGCAAAGTAAGCAAAGTAAGACATGTGCCTCTACAAAATCAGTGGACTATGCTGATTTTTTAGATTTTGTTCTTACATCTCATGGAGATATTGTGGAAGAATCTGATTTTTATGAGCAGGACAAGGGAGTAAAATGTTGGGACGATGTGATGCAAGATAAGTATAAGGTAGATGGTACCATTGAAAGGTACAAGGCAAGATTCGTTGCCAAAGGCTATGCTCAGCAAAAGGGAACTGATTATGAGGAGACTTTTGTGAAAGATTCAACTAGTTTCATCACATTTTGCAATATTTTCATATTTGGCATATTGAAGCCAAAACTTGTTTTAGACTTAGAGGTTGACTTTTCAAAGTTCATTAGTCTAAATTTCATTTGAATAAACACTTTTTGAAAGTGTGGGAAAGATAGAATGCGAGTTTGAGTAGATTCAATTTGAATAAGTTGGGTACATTGAATCTAGACCCAAAATTGGTAGGGTTAGCATTTTGGTGGGAAAGCCAAGTGGCCAAATAGGGTTTGGACCTATTATAAAAGGATGTAACTCATGGAGAGAGTCATCTTCTCTCTTCTCTATCTCATTTCATGCTTATACATGGTTCTCTTGGATTCTACTATCCATTGGTGCACTATCTTGGTGATTGCTTGCAATTCTATGTGTAGAATGATCTATATTTGTTATTTTTAGATCCACACGTGTGAAATACAGTAGCTTGCTGGGGATAGCAACAGTACATAATCATTTCATTCAAGTTTGATCAAGTTCTATTAGTGTTTGCATCTCAAATTGTGTGTAGATGCTGATTTTTCTACATTGGTGAAATTGGTAGTGTATTTCTCTTTCTAACCAAAGATCATTCAAGTAGATTGGATCTTAAGGATCTGAAATCTTTCACATGGTATCAGAGCTTGTGTTTCAGGTTATGAAGGAGTAAATCAGATCTATCAATGATTTGGTGAAGATATCAAGTCTAGAGCATGCTAGAGAGGATTCTACACCAAAATTGGATTTTTTGCTTTTGTAGATTGGATCTTTTGTAGATCAAAACACTAAATAGGTCAATTTACCTGTTCAATTCTGTTTTTTAAATACACATGCTGGATTTGGCCGATTTTTGGATCATTGATTCAGCCTAAGTGGTGGCTTATAGATTGCATATCAAATTTTCAGCATTTGCATGTAGATTTGGAATAGTCAATTTTTTGTGATTTTGTCAAAACCCTAATTTTGATTGGATCTTTAGATAGTGAGGTTGCTGGACTTCATTTGAGTGTATTTCAATCTTAGGAAGTGGCAAAAGTCATTAGATTGAGGATAGATCATAGGTTGATCAAGATTTCATGATTCTATGTGTTGATTTGCTTGGATAAGTGCTAGAAGAGAATTTGTGAGATAGTTTCAAATCTTGGTGATTTCTTTTGAAAGCATTTGTTGTTGTTCAAAGGAGTGCTTTGTGCATTGAAACAGGTTGAAAGAGAAGATCAGGTCATTGCTACATGACAACCTCAATTGGAGTCATGTTGGAAGCCAATGATAGGCTTACCTCAAGTAACTATTCATTATGGAAAGTGAGGATGGAGTCACTTCTTGAGATGAATGATGTTTTGGATATTGTTGTAGGTTTGGAGGAGAGACCAGCAACACAACAAGATCAATTGAGGTATGACAAGAGGGCCAAAACTCTTGATGAGGATGGATTGGATGTTCAAAACTCAAATGATGATGTTTTTGTGATGTCTTCATGTATGCTTGCTAATGATGGATATCTAGATCCTTGGTGGATTGATAGTGGAGCAAGTTCACACATGACCTTTCACAAAGAGTACTTCACTTCTTTGTTGGCATATGGAGATGACAAGAGGGTGATCTACACGGCCAATGATGGTGAGTGTGCAATCAAAGGGATTGGCACAATTCTTATTTCTCTCTCTACAAATAGGAATGTTCATTTGGAGGATGTCTTATTTATTCCATCTATTACCAAGAATTTGCTTTGTGTGAGTCAAATGCTAAGTAAGGGCCTCAAGGTGGAGTTTGATGGAGATGCTTGTTTGATCAAAAGGAAGGATGTCTTGATTGGAAAAGGTAAAAGGCAAGGGAAGTTGTTCAAAATTGATGCTTGTGTTATTGCTAACCAAGTTGGATGTGTTGCAAGGGAGCAAATTTCTATTCAAGAGGTTTGGCACAAAAGGATGGGACACCTCAACTTCAAGTCATTGGAGGTAATGGCAAGGAAGAAGGTTGTGATTGGTATTCCAAGTTCCTTAAGTACTGACAAGCATGTTTGTGAGTCTTGTGCTTTGTCTAAGTCACATAGACTACCTTATACTAGATCTATTTCTAGATCTACAAAGCCTTTTCAACTTGTACATTCGGATGTTCATGGATTTACTACAATTAGCAATAGTAGAACTAAGATGTATGTAACATTCATTGATGATTTTAGTAGATTTTGTTGGATCTATCTACTAAAGAGCAAGGATGAAGTGTATGATGTCTGTGTCAAGTTCAAGAATGCAAGGGAGAACCAATTTTCCACAAAGATCAAGTGCTTGAGAGGTGACAGTGGTGGTGAGTACATGTCTAACAAGTTCAAGGCCTTTTGTGATGAGCATGGGATCAAGAGGGTTTATACAGCATCAAGGACCCCACAACAAAATGGAGTGGCTAAAAGGAAGAATAGGACTTTATGTGAAAGTGCTAAAGCTATGAGGTTAAGTGCTAATCTTGACAAACCATTTTGGGATCAAGCTTTGTTGTGTGCCAATTTCTTGTGCAATAGGTGGCCGAGTGCTATTTTGGATGGAAGGACACCTTTCGAGATGCTATTCAAGATGAGGCCGAGTGTCAACTTTCTAAGAACCTTTGGATTCACATGCTATTTCAACATTACTCTTGATGATAGGACCAAAGAGGATCCATCTTCTAGAAGAGGTATTTTTGCTGGATATAGTGAGGTGAGTAAAGCCTACAAGGTTTACATTTCTTCTACTAACAAAGTGATTGTTGGTAGAGATGTCATTTTTTATGAGGGAAACATTCCAAAGGTGTCTTCAAGCATGATTGATGGTAGAGTGTATGGATCTAACATTCTTGATGTTGATGAGAAGGATCTTACTTTGGATGGTGGTGATGATGGACCTTCATCAAGTCAAAAGCCAAGGAGAACATCAAGAGAAAGACAAGTACCTTCAAGGCTCACATATGATCAAAAGAGTAAGCAAGTAGTTTCTGGAAATTATGTTGCTTTCCTAACCTCTTTGGATGAGCCTACAAGTGTAGATCAAGCAAGGAAAGAAGAGGAGTGGATCCAACCAATGGATCTTGAGTATCAATCTCTTATGAAGAGTGGAACATCTTTTGGAGGATCTTCTTGTGTACATGGAGCTATGCAAGTGGATGGATGTTATCTTGCTGTAAAATCAAGTAATGGATCTGGAAAACAAAGTTTGTTCAATGACTTTGATGGTCAAGTTTAAGATCAAGAAATTGATCTCAAAGCGCTTCAACTAGTCAAAAGGGAAGTTGGCAATTTGGAGCTAGTCAAGAACATCAAAGGAGAGGTAATTGGCAAAGGTGTTATGGATCTATGTGTAGAATGATCTATATTTGCTATTTTTAGATCCACACATGTGAAATACAGTAGCTTGCTGGTTTTGTACGGACAGCAACAGTACATAATCATTTCATTCAAGTTTGATCAAGTTCTATTAGTGTTTGCATCTCAAATTGTGTGTAGATGCTGATTTTTCTACATTGGTGAAATTGGTAGTGTATTTCTCTTTCTAACCAAAGATCATTCAAGTAGATTGGATCTTAAGGATCTGAAATCTTTCACAACTTTTTCTCCTATTGCTGGATGACTACCATGAGGGTAGTAACCTCTTTGGCTACCAATTTTGGTTGACGTTTGCGTCAACTTGACATAAAGACAACATTCCTCAATGTTGTTCTCAATGAGGAAGTGTACCTTTAACAACCTGCTAGTTTTTTGGTTGAAGGCCAAGAAGATAAAGTTTTTCTTCTCAAGAAGGCACTTTATGGACTAAAGCAAGCTCCAAGGATGTGGTATCAAAAAGATACATGTCTACTTTTGTGATCAAGGGTTTACTAATAGTCCTAGCAAATATACTCTTTATGTCAAGCATACTTCAGATTATATCATCATTATTTTGCTTTATGTTGATGATATTATTATTACGGGAAGTAATGAGTAGCAGATTGATGTCGTAATACTTTATCTTGGTATGGTTTTTGAAACCTCAAATTTAGGCCTATTGCATTTTTATCTTGGTCTTGAATTTGTACAAGAAGGGATTGGAATTTTCATCTCTCAAGAACGCTACATTGGGCAGATTTTGAAGTGATTCAAGATGGAAGATTGCAAGCCAGTTGCTGTACCTATGGAGACAGGCCTGAAATTAAGTAGTCAAGGTGATGGTGAACCATTTGATACTACTTTTTTGATAGATATGTCTTCAACAATTCCTCTAGGATGGACTATCGTTTGATCAGCTAGCTTGATGGCAAAAGCGACAGGCTTTAGCTTGGCAAGTCTCCATTTTGCACATAGTTTGGTTGAAATCAGTTTAACTCCTGAACCTCCATCAATCACGGGTGCTTCTTTACCAAACTGTCTATGTTGTATTGGCAGGGGATGTTTTTTTGCTCACTTTTTCAGGCTGTCCCCACATTGAGTACTTCATTCGTGTCTTCAAACCTGACACAAAAAAGTGGCTTCTGATGAACTCATGGTTCCATTTGAGTCAATATTTTTGCTAACACTTCTTTTGCTTTAGGTACCAGCTTAAGAAATTTTTTCCGTGTAATATCCATCTAACTAGATAGAATATTTACAATCATTTTTGTTTGCCGTGCTTCAGGTTCCGTCATCTTGAAAAGTTTTTCATGATGGTGCAACTATGTATTAGCATTTGTTCTTGGATTTGCTTGTGGCATAGATGGAGAATGGACTTTGGCTGCTACTTTAGTGGCTTTTTGGGCTTCATCTTCTTGCAACTACTTACTCCATTGTCTCATATCTTGATATCTTTTCTTTTCTGCTTTGAAATTCAGATACACCCCTAATGCAGTAGGTATGTTTGTAGTTGGTGCATATTTAGTAGGTACCGAATCAACTAGAAGTTCTTTCTGTTTCTGAGCTATGGTAACAACCATCAAATGTGCAGTTGGTTCAGGTTAAACTACGGGTCTTTTCTTGATTGTAATCATATTCACTGGAACAATAATCGGTGGTGGTTTGAGTCTTGCAGTAAATTCTTTATAACAGTGTCCATAGCCACATTCTCTAAAAAATGGTATAAACTTGTCTTTATTTGGACATTTAGCAACTCTGTGAGATCCAAGTGGCAGTCTGGTCCATTGTCTAGCTGCTTGTTGTTGTATGAAAGCACATATAGCATACTGCTCTAAAGGACCACTCTCGTGATCATTGTTATAGTTCCATTGCTCATTACCAGGATAAGGTTCTGGTTCCATTAGATTAGCAGGAGGAGCACTCTGTCCGGTTGGAGCTAGCAGAGCTAGTCATTCTGGAAATCCAAGGGCAAAATTGAAAGGCTTTCCATTAGGACATTTTGAATAAGTAGGTTCTCGATACTAAAGCTTAGCATACCTTTGTTGGATAATCCAAGGATTAAACAAGCAAAAGGTTGTTTCATGTCCCATAGAGTTACACAGATGACAAATAGTATTCGTCATTCGTTGTTTCAACGTTGGACATTCATTCATAATGTGATTGCCTACACAAATTGAACACCAGACAATTTCCCAGCTAGGAAAAGTCTTTGTAAACTTTTCAGGTTCTTTGATCGCTTTACCATGGAATTCTTCCAAGGCTCTAATCTTTTTATCGAGTTGAGACTGCATCTTTTCCAGCTGCATCTGCTGCTTTGACCAAGTTTCTCGAACTCGTCGATCATCTTCTCTATAGTAGCATTGATATTTGTTGATGCAATGGCGGTAGAAATTGTCATGGTTTGCCCTGTCGTATAAGGCAACATTCCAACATTTGGTTTGTCGTTAGAATCTTCATCCTCCTCATGAATTGCATCGGCCATAGCATTTTGTATCGTAGCATATTGATTATGGCATTTCAGCTCGCATCTAATCCGTTTAGGTAGACCTGCTAAAAACCACATAATTAAAGCATCATCATTGATCAGATCTGAGGTGTTTAACCCATTAATATAATCTCGTACTTCCTCTCTCTTTCCCATTTTAATTTTACTTAAAAGGAGAAAGAGATATTCCATAAATTTTCTGCGCTTAAATCCTGTAATGAGAGCGGCTTTAACCACTTCCGAATCCGTGTCTTCTGCTTTTTCTTGGTTATAAAACCAATCTTGAGCGGCTCCAATTAAGGCCATAGAGAATAACTAAAGTTTATCGTGTGGAAAGACTTCGCCATAAATCCTACATGATTCAGAAAAGATCTGGAAAAATCTGATAGGATTAGATAACCTAGTGTATTTTGGTATATGGGATCAGATCAAAACTATTTTCTTGATGAGTAAAAATCGTCAACATTCAATTCTGATATTGCATTTTTGATAAGGACACAATAGAAAAAGCTATGATGTTGTCTTTTTTATTTTTTATATTGCTTTAACTCTATCAAATCTGTATTTTATGACAAAGTCCATTATTACTTCAATGATTTTCTTGGATTCTACTGGCTTCAAATTTTGAAATATTTTGCTCTAAAATCTTATGTAAAGAAACTTGAAATAAAAACTCAGATCAAATCTGAAAATTCAAATAAAGTGACAGTAAAATCCTAGTCACCTATTTTGACAGCTTTTGAAAAATGTTCAATAATTTTTGCATCTGTTATCCAAATGCCTTGAAAATTGGTGCAAATGAAAGCTAAGACAGAGCTCTACAAACATATAGAATCAAACTAGAAATAAAAAATGAAATTGAATATCGAAAATGGGTTTGAGCATGTCTGAGATTTTCAAACTTAAAAGATTAACAAGAAGATAGCTACAAATGCAATAAACTCATCAAATTTCATGACATAGAATCATCATGAATTTAGGATCTATGCTCTGATACCAAGAAATTTCATGTGCCAAATCCCAAAATAATAGCAATAACAATGAAGTAAAGCTAATAGCAAGAAGATAACAAGACTATCATGATAGCATATCCATAGAAAGCTAGAAACAATGAGATCTCAATGGAATCACATTAGCAATGAAATAAAGAGTACAATCAATGAACATTGAGCATGGATTCATGTGGATAGGGCACGTGAGACCTAACAATGGAGATCCTTGTGGCTCACATTCACAAGGAGAAAGCAAGAAGCTCTCACTTGCAAATGAGCCAAAAGATTCACAAATTGATGTCTCTTGTCTAGTTATAGACAATGCTCTTACTTAACTAAACATAACTATCTTGAGGGATAGTTAGCCCTTGTTAAGTATTATTCAACACACATTGGGCCCTTGTTGGCCAATTATCCTTATTAATTACTTTGGAGGGCCTAAAGAGAGAACCGGCTTGTTATTAAGGCTAATAGCTCCTTTTGGACCTACAAAGCTTACAATGGATATTCTGATGCATTGATAAGCACTAATGTACTAGTAGTACATGACACTTCTAAGGATTGGAGGATATTTCGTTTGCACTCATTTTGATCCTCTACTGGCAGTCCCTGAATGAACTGCCACTGAGCCAACTTCCTATAAAAAAATGGCACATTGGCCAGAAAATCCGAGAACTCCTGGACATAGGTGTCCAATTTGACAAAATTTCCAGAATTCACACATGTGGGGAATATCCACAAGTATGATGGATCTAATTAAGCTTTGTGATTAGCACAGTAACCTAATTCTAGATTGATTAACAAGATCTAGTTCAAAAGATATGGCTTAATCACAATCTAGCATGCTAAGCATCAGAATATGATAGCAATAAATCAATAATGAGCAAAAGTACAAGATATCAGTGTATTATCATTAGCCTCAACACGAGATAGACAGAGAAAGATAGAGAGATAACAAGCAAAAATTGTGTGGATCCAAAATGGCATGAGATAGGATGAGAAGAGCTACACATATTTATGGAGTTTGAGGTAGCTCGAGGTAGAACCAATGATCCATCCATCATTTAATGACATCTAAAGTGAAAACTAGAGTCTATGTGACATTTGTCACTTCTCATGCATGAAACTCTACCAACTTTTTCTAAGTGTGCTAGTTCTAACTAGAAATGTACAAATCATCATGCATGTGTCTGTTACACTTTGTGCATGCCTTGCATGTCACTATGAATCACTTACAATTAATGCATGTGAATTGCCATGAGTTTCTACAAGCATAATTTTGCTAATTCTATGTCTACAAACTATATGCAGGTTGTACTCATCAATCTAGATATGACATATCCATGTAGCTCGAGTTCTATCTTGGCCAAACTTGGCATTTTGCATTTATGAACAACATACTTGCATGGTACAATATTTGTAGCAAGCCTAAAGTCAAGATGGATTATTTTTCCATTTCAACACAATTCTCGATTGTCCATTTTGCAGTTAATAAAGAAAATATATAACTCAGAATCGTCTATTGTGACAAAAGCTTTACGAAATTCTCGCAAGAATTCATTCCAAATTACCAGTTCTTCCCTAGATATGGACGAAGAATATCGTTTATCATCTGTTGGAAGGTTGTCGGGGCATTAGTTAGACCAAAGGGTAAAACCAAAAATTCGTAATGGCCATACCTAGAACAAAAACCAGTTTTGGAAACATCCCCCTTGTGAATTCTAATTTGATGGTAGCCCGACCTAAGGTCCAATTTGGTGAAATACTTAGCTCCATTCAATCGGTCCGTTAAGTCGTCCAACTACCATCTTAACCACATACTTGTGGTCACTTGGTCCAGTTGCCCATTGTAGCTTCTGCACCAACTTAGCATTAATAAAACTATGCATGGAACCATCGTTCGAAAAAGAATACTGACGGGTTGGCTACCTACAAACCCACTCATGCGAATGAGGTCGTGAGGTCCAAAAGCCGCAGTGTTAAAACAACAATTCATACAAACTGTTTCATCTTTAAAAAATACATCAATGCAAGAAATAGAAGAATTACTTGGTGCTTAAAGGAGCGGCTACCCTTCTTCCCTCTCTTTGGGCAGTCCTTGGAAAGATGCCCCTTCTCCAAGCAGGAGAAACACAAGCTGTCGCTTTTGGCCTTATCAAATACAGCTCTCTCCAATCGAGGGCACTTCTTTTTCTTTCCCGAAGGGGAAGCTTTGTCAACAACATGCTCGTTGCCCTTTTTGAAAGGAGAGCCCATAGAGGGTTTGTCTTTGGATTCAGGCTTTTGCTGCTCTTTGTGGGTCACAATGTGCGTATCATCAAAAATTCGAACGAAACACATGACATACTCTAAGAATTGTGGCCGATTGCGACGGACCTCCAACTGATATTCTTTGGTGTTGTGGGTATTTTCTGCACAGTAATAAACAAGTGGGTCCCACCACTTAAAATACTGTTGGCCAAGCCTCATCTAGTGGGCCCTGCCAGGGTACATTGTAAGTAGGGTTATAATTACAAGGGCACTAGCATCCTGCGCGTGTAAGCCCAACCCAGCACAAGTAGCAAGTTGTAATTCCTAGGAATAAAAGACTAGGGGCTTAAAACTCTAAAATGACATTAGAGGACCTAAGTCAAGTTGCAAATACAAAAGCTAAAAAGGTCCAACATAAAACTCACATGAATCATGTGAGTGCCCTTGTGCTTTCTTAGCACCAATATATTTAAGTTGTGTTTATTTTAAAGGCTTGGATTAGAATCCTTGCCCTAATGAAGTGGCCAATGAGAGTGAAGGAGGCTCACCTCTAAAGTCTATAAGAGGGAGCCATTTCCTTTGTATTGTATCATCTTCCACTCTCATTCTAATAAAACTCTCTTGGTTTCTCTATCTCCATCTCTCTCTCTCTCTCTCCTCTCTCTCTCTCTCTCTCCCCTCTCTCTCTCTTCTCCCTCTCTCTTCTCCCTCTCTACCTACGTTGGGATAGAATAGCCTTGGGTAGGTGCTCGAGCCCCCAAAGCCTTTCTCAACCTAGGCATTCTCTCTCTCCCTCTCTCCACTCTCTCATCTCCCTCTCTATTCTTGCTATGCAGGTGAAGGCGAGGTTGCTGCTCCCAGCGACGGATCCCTATGCTACATCGACGACACAACAGTGGCGCCGTCGCTGGAGAGCACCACACACTCGCTTCGCCGCATAGAGTTCTTTTAAATCTTCCTCTCTCTCTCTCTCTCTCTCTCTCTCTCTCTCTCTCTCTCTCTCTCTCTCTCTCTCTCTCTCTCTCTCTCCCTCTCTCTTTTCTTCTCTGTCACCATTCATTTTCACCAAAAAATCGGATTTTAGGGGTAGAATAGTGTGAGTAGTGTTAGTTTTTGCCATTTTTTCATGATTTTTTTTGTTTGTTTCAACTGTAGGGAGAGATTGTGGGGTAAGAGGATCAGATCCAAGCACCCAATCCCTTCATTAATCCATAAAATCCATAAAAATCAGAAAAAAAGCTCAACATCTGTTTTTGGAGGAAAAAAGAGAGTCTATAAGTTACAATTCGTTTTCCACCAATGGAGATTCAAGATCTAGACAATTTGAAACTCAATCTGTTTAAATAAAACGACATCCAGGGTTTGGAATGCATACAGTTGATGATGTCAAACATTGATGATAAAAGTCAATAAATTTCAAAATTTCAATATTCAATAAATTTTGAAATTCAATAAATCCAAAAAAATTCAACAATCCTTTGTAAAAATCAATTTTTTTTTCAAAATTCAAAACTAACCTTCGCAGGCTCTCTGAATTTCCATCTCACTAAGACAAGGACACAGAGAAGTCTGCGAGAGTTAGATCCCAAAAGAAGTGCCCCTGTGAAGGTTCCCAAGAGCAAAAAATGGCCTAGAAACTTCTCAAACAACAAGTTTTTGAGTTTCCTTGGGAAGTAACCTTCGCAGAGCTCTTCGAAGTTCCATCTCACTGAGACAAGGACACAGAGAAGTCTGCGAGAGTTAGATCCCAAAAAAAGTGCCCCTGTGAAAGTTTCCAAGAGCAAATAGTGGCCTAGAATCTTCTCAGACAACAAATTTTTGAGTTTCCCTGGGAAGTAACTCTCGCAACTTGGTAAGCAAGTGGATCTGACTCAGATACAAGCACATACCAGCCTGCGAAGATTAGTTCCCAGAAAAATCTCAAAATTTGGCCAAAAAACCCCAAAAGAATGCAGTTTTTTCAAGATTTTTTGAGTTTCCTAGGGAAGTAGGTCTCACAGCTAGGTGAGCAGCTGAATCTAACTAAGATACAAGTGCATACCAGTCTGCAAGGATCTGTTCACAGAAAATCCTGAAATTTTGCCAAAAAAACCCCAAAAAAAGCACCTTTTTAAAGATTTTTTGAGTTTCCTTATGAAGTAACTCTTGCAGCTTGGTTAACAGCCGAATCTAATTGAGATACAAGTGCATACCAATCTGAAAGGGTTTGTTCTAAGAAAATCTTTAATTTTTGAAAAAAAATCCCAAAAAAATGCACTTTTTTCAAGATTTTTTTGAGTATTCCTGGGAAGTAACTCTTTCAGCTTTGTGAGCAGGTGAACTTGACTTAGATACAACTGCATACCAGTCTGCGAGGGTTTGTTCCCAGAAAATCTTAAAATTTTGCAAAACCCACCCCCCCCCCCCCAAAAAAAAAATGCACCTTTTTATGAGTTTCCTTGGGAAGTAGACCTTGCAGCTTGATGCGTAGCTGAATCTGACTGAGATACAAGTTTATACCAGTCTGAGAGGTTTTGTTCCTAGAAACTCTTAACCCCAAAAATGCACTTTTTTCAAGATTTTTTGAGTTTTCTTGGGAAGTAACTCTCGAAGCTTGGTGAGCCGCTGAATTTGACTGACATACAAGTGCATACCAGTCTGCAAGGGTTTTTTTTCTAGAAAATATTAAAATTTTGCAAAGAAAACCCCAAAAATTTGCACTTTTTCCATGATTTTTTGAGATTTACTGAGAAGTAACCTTTGCAAAGAGTTTTATAGATAGATCTAGGCTAGATCTGACTACTGTGAAAGTTTTGTGAAGATCCAATGGTTATATTTTAAAATATCCAAGAAAAAGTGTCAAAAAGTGCCAAAAAACTGAGTTTTTTCTAGATCCTGACAAATCTGTCCATCAAGAACCCTTGCAGAACTCACATTGTCTAGAAATGGTACAGCTACGGTAGGAAGGTTGAAGGTTATATTCACTCAGCTCTGAAGAAATCTCAAAGAAAAAAAAAAACCAAGAAAAAGGGCTAAAATCACACTATTAGCCAACTGAAACTGATTAGATGTTGTCAAATCTAGGTTGCAGTCACATTATCCATCAAGATCCAACATCCCTGGACTGAATCAAGTGAATGAACCTCAGATCAAGTCGCCCTCCACATCAACCACTATCCATCCATCATTCTTCTGTCCCATCTCTATTCCATCTTCTATCTCCATCTCTGCTAGATAAATCCATTTCTGTCTCTATTCTCATGCATACTAATCCATCGTTTACCGATTCTCTTCTCTTTTTCTTCTTCTTCATCTCCCAAAAAACCAAAAAAAAAAGAGGTTGGAACACCAAAGTCATTGAGCAAACTTGAAGCAATTCACCAACCAGCTACTTTGCGACATTCTAGTGCTGAACTATGGAGACCACCCTTGTAGGATTATCGAAATTAAAAAAGTTCCTTGCTGAAACAATTCGAGACTACACCTATCAGATCTATCATCTAGTGAATGATTGTGATCCCCCGATTCTCCAACAGATCATCATGGCAAAATACTATGCCGGATTGCCCAAAAGGATCAGATCTAGTATGGAAGAGTTAGCATCCTATGCGTCACTTGCACAACTTTGTAAGGATGCTGCCTTGATGGAAATCTCACTCGAGAAGAAGGATTTTCCCTATCCAGATGGGGAATCAGAGGAACAAAGGTCGACAACGAGCAATGATCCAACAAGAATGGAACCCCATGCAAGGCAACAAAGTGCAACAAGGTGAAGCAGATCAAGTGCAGCGGAAGACCAAGAACCTTGCAGTTCAAGCTATCAACAAGCTTATGCTCGCTCTATTAAGTTTCTTGAAAAGGATGAATGTACCTTCTACTTTTGAGATCATCCAAGTACCAGGTGTCCAATCAAGAATCCGTGCTTGTTAAAAGGACAAAATACAGAGCAACAGGCTTGTCGACACCAAGATCCAGCGGTTCAACGGTCAGAAGTAGAATCAAGACAACAAGGAGCTCACCAGAAGGATGGATGTCAGATTGATCCATCTAAATCACGAGTTTTTCAACAAACAGTGGCAAGGTAGAAGTTTTGGTTATATCCTCTTGCATGTCACCGCATTCAATGGAGGACCATAACAGCCTACCAGTCTATTTTGTGGAAGATCCTAAGGGGAATCTGTTACCAGTGTATGCCTATCAACTTAGAGGTGATGGCATACTACACTCAGTTAGCTGCTATGGATGTGGAGGAAAATACCGTCGGGCTGAATGTCCACACCGAGGGGATCCGTCAACATTTGATCCCTCGTGTTCACAATGCGGAATTAATCATCCATGCCGAGATTGTCCGATTAAAAATTCACAAAAATGTAGACCGACATGCACCTGGGGTAACCCTTCCACCTCGAATGTACTACAAAAGAGAAATCTTATTGCCACCGGGTTATGAAACGAGTGACGAAGAGGACAATCTGGCAAAAGTCCCAAAGTACACAAAGATACCCTTGGGCAAACAAGTAAAACCATCACAGAAGACAGAGATGGTAGAATCCATCATGCCAATGGTAACTGAGGAAGTCAAGAAATTGGCATCTGACGAAGGCCAACGGATTTTACCAAGTCTCTTGGCGCAATCACTACAAAGAATTCTTAGTGATGAATTACAAAGGGGACTAGCGTCAACAGAGCAACTTGAAGGCAATTCAACACAAGATCCACGAAATAGTGCCATCACGCAGCCTTCAACGGGAAGGGCATTAACTCTTAACATATAGGAACTATTTAACAAGCTTTACTTCAAAACTTTCTCTTAGGAGGGCGCACCTCAAAGCCCAATCCAAGGCCTGTAGTACAAACCAGCGGCAAACCACTCTCAATCCACAATTATTTAAATGCAAGAGAAAGTTTTAGTGTACTGTTTTTGACCAAAAAAAACTTGAAAGCCTATTAAAATTTTTCTTTATAAGCTTGGGCTAATTTTTTTTTGAAAACCATAATGTTTATAAGAAAACTTAAAAACGAAGTTGTAACTGGCTTTATTGGATCCACAAAATCAATCCCCTACTTTTCAAATGGAGCAAGTGGTATGTGAAAAATACAGATCCTAAGTGGATCTAAACTCCAAGATCATTGGCTTGAATGCTTGCACTCCAAACTACATAAGCTAGGAATTGGCAACACATTCTATGCTACCTAGAATGCAAAGAACTTGATCAAAAAGCATTTATCACAAATGGAAACTTCCATAAACATCAAGTGCGGCCCAAAATAGCATTATACAGTCCATAATACATCAGCCTACCACTTTTGGAAAGCACCTAAGATCATACACAATAGCTTGAAGACAATACACACAACAATGCTCTCAATGGAGGAAGAAACAATGACAATGATCTATTGATCTCAATGAAGCATACAAAAGGTTTCTCCAACCTGTTCTCCACGACTTCCCTACTATTTATGGATGAGGAAGATGACTCTCTCTCCTCTCTCTAGAAGGTACTTGACCCTAGATATTCCCTATATAGGAAAAATAGCTAAAAATGGCTTATATGACCAAAATACATCAAAATGGTCTCATTTTGAAGGGTATGAAGTTTGACACTTCATCATACTGAAAAAATACAGTAAATAAAAACATTGTGGCCTGGTTCACACGTGCAAAACTCCAGAACCAAAACTATTTACAATTTTAGCCAATTTAGGCCTCAAACTAGCTAGGAAATGTTGACAATTTTCACACTCCCTCTTCAACATTGGATGCTAGTTTCAACATAGTCTTTGAGCACATTCCAAGATTAGATCTATGCATTAAATATAGGTCCTTTCCCAATGGTTTGGTGAAGATATCAGCCACACACTCCTTTGAAGAGACATGTTGAAGCTCCACCTCTTTGGCAATGACTTGATCTCTCACAAAATGGTGAGCAATCTCAATGTGCTTGCTCCTTGCATGAAAAACAGGATTGCTTGCCAAGCTTTGGGCTGAAAGGTTATCACAAAGTATGATTGGAGTCTTCTCTGGTTCCAGCAAGTGAAGATCCAATAACATCCTCTTGATCCAAAGAATCTCCTTGGTGCATGTTGTTAATGCCTTGTACTCGGCTTCGGTGGAAGATAGAGAGATAGTTGGTTGCTTCTTTGATAGCCATGAGACCACTCCATCTCCAAGATAGATTGCAAAGGCACTTGTTGACTTCCTATCCATTTGATCACCTGCAAAATCTGAATCTGAAAATCCACAAAGGTTAGGTGTAGTACCTCCATACAAGATGCCAAAATCTCTAGATCCCGAGATGTATCTAAGTACTCTCTTTCCTAGCTTCCAATGAGCCTCACTAGGATCTTGCATAAATTGACTTAGTTTACCAACCACAAAGCTTAGATCAGGTCTTGTGATGGTTAACCATATAAGAGATCCTATTAGCTTTCTATAGAGAGTAATGTCCTTGAAGGATCTTTCATTACTTCTTGTAGTTAGCTTTACATTTGATTCCATAGGAGTAGAAACAACTTTACAATCTTCCATATGAAACCTTTTTAGAATAGAGTTAACATACTTTTCTTGACATATGAATGTAGATTTAGAAGTTCTAATAATCTCTATTCCTAAGATATAATGAAGTTTACCAAGATCTTGAATTTCAAACTCTCTTTTGAGTGCCATCTTGATTTCATCTATATCTAGATTGTTACCACCACTTAAGATAATGTCATCAACATAGATCAAAAGTAAAGTGATATCATTTTCATTCAATCTAAAGTAGAGAGAATGATCATACTCACTCATAACAAAGTTTTGAGAAAGTAAGAAGGAATTGAGCTTAGCATACCAACTCCTTGGTGCTTGCTTTAGCCCATACAAACTCTTTTGGAGATAGCACACATGATTAGGCTCATCATGTGAAACATAGCCCTCGGGTTGCTCCATGTAAATATCTTCTTCAAGATCACCATTCAAGAAGGCATTAGTAACATCCATTTGCCACATATCCCAATCATAAAGAGTTGCAAGAGAGATTAGGATTCGAATAGTTACCATCTTTGCCACGGGTGCAAAGGTCTCATCATAGTCAATACCATATTCTTGAGCATACCCCTTTGCCACCAACCTTGCCTTGTACTTGTTGATTGATCCATCTTGATTTGTCTTGATCTTGAAGATCCACTTACAACCAATTGCCTTCTTGTCCTTTGGAAGCTTTACCAACCTCCATGTGTTGCTTTTGATGAGTGCTTGATGCTCATGATCCATGGCTTGGATCCATTCCTTCTTTTGAATTGCTTCACCTACACAAGTTGGTTCATCAAAAGAGGTAAGAAAAGCAAAGTTAGAGTTGTCCACCACTTGCTTTCCTTTTTCATCATAGGTTAGCCTTGATGGCTTAGCCCTTTGCCTTTGAGTCTTCCTTGAAGTTTGCTTTGGAGTGGCATCTCCATCTTCATCCAAGACATCTTGCACATCATGATGATTAGTAGGCACATCAACATCAACATCAACAACATTGGAAACATTCTCTTCATGAAAGATGACATCCCTACTTATGACAACTTTCTTTGTAGAAGGAATGTACACTTTGTAAGCCTTGCTTACTTCACTATAGCCAACAAACACACCCTTCTTTGATGAAGGATCTTCTTTAGTTCTATCATCAAGTGTGATATTGACAAAACATGTACATCCAAAGATCCTACAATGCTTGACACTCGGCCTTCTACCATAAAGAACCTCATGAGGAGTTTTACCATCCAAGGAAGCACTTGTCCATCTATTACATAGATAGTTAGCACATGCTAAAGCTTCCCCCCAAAAAGACTTAGCAAGATTAGCATGTAGTCTCATTGCCTTGGCACATTCACAAAGGGTTCTATTCTTCCTCTCGGCCACTCCATTCTGTTGTGGAGTCCTAGGACTAGACATCTCCCTCTTAATCCCATGTGCTATACAAAAGTCTTTGAACCTATTTGAGGTGTATTCCCCTCCATTATCAGATCTTAAGCATTTGATCTTTGTATTGAATTGGTTTTCCATTTCATTCTTGAACTTGACAAATGCAGCAAACACTTCATCCTTACTTTTAAGAAGATAGATCCAAGTATACCTACTAAAGTCATCAATGAAAGTTGCATACATCTTTTCCCCACCATTGCTAGTTGTACTAGAAGAATGAATATCAGAATGCACAAGTTGAAAAGCTTCTTTAGATCTAGAAGTAGATCTAGAATAAGCAAGTCTATGAGATTTGGACAAGGCACAATGTTCACAAACACTATTGTTTGCAACAAGACTTTTAGGGAGACCAAGAACAAGCTCTTTCTTTGCCATTACCTCCAAAGATTTGAAGTTGGGATGGCCCAACCTCTTGTGCCAAACTTCTTGGTTTGTCAATTGCTCCCTAGCCATACATCCTTCATGATTAGAGATCACACATGCATCAAGCTTGAAAAGTTTACCATGCCTCCTACCTTGAGCAATCAAGGATCCACATTTACTTATCAAACATGCATCTCCAATGAACTCCACATCAAGTCCTTTGTCAATCATTTGACTTACACTAAGCAAATTCTTAGTGATTGAAGGAATGTACAAGACATTTTCAAGATTTGCTTTCCTATTTGTTGAAAGGGAAATAGGAATAGTGCCTATGCCTTTGATGTCACATTGACCATCATTTGCAGTGTAGATGATGTTACCTTCTCCCTCATAAGACAATAAGGATGTAAAGTATTCCTTATGTCTTGTCATGTGAGATGAGGCTCCACTATCAATCCACCAAGGATCATTATCATCTATGTTGGCTAACAAACTTGAAGTCATAACAAGTGATTCACATGTGTTATGTTCTTCCTCATCTATTGTAAGATTTCCTTGCCTCTCTCCTTGCTCTCTTTTCTTCTTATAACATTCATTTGCAAAATGACCTTTTATCCCACAATAAAAGCACTTGAACTTTGACTTATTGTTCTTAGTAGAAGAGGAAGAGGAAGAGTGATCATCATGATCAAAGTTACCACCTTTGGACCATTTCCCTTTGCCTTTACCTTTGCCCTTGAATTTGCCTTTTGTGAAGAAAGCCTCTTCACCTCCACCTTGCAAGGATGCACCATCAAGCTTTGATTGCAACCTATGTTCTTCAGCCAATAAGATTTCTTGCAAGTCAACCACACTTGGCAAGACTCTTTGAATGGCAAAACTTTGCACAAGGTTAGCATGTTCATTTAGCAAACCATTCAACATAACTTGGACTATTTCACCATCTTTTATGTTCTCATCAATGCATGCTAAATCATCACTTAGGGACTTAACTCTCAAGATAAATGCATGAGCACTTTCACCCTCTCTTTGCCTACTAGAAAATATTTGTCTCCTTAGGGTCAATACCCTAGATGTGGACTTTGATTCAAAGAGCTTCTTTAAGGCATTCCATGCCTCACTTGCACTTTGACACTTTCCAACTTCCTTGAGAAGTTCATTTGTAACATTCATTTTAATGATATGAAGAGCCCTTTTGGCCTTCTTATCAAACCTTTGTTGCTCTTGAAGTGTGAGAGGTCTCTCTTCAATTTCTGCAACTATGTCCATGAGTTCATTCAACTCAAGTAAGGACTCCATCCTCACTTTCCAAGTAGAGTAGTTTGATGAACTCAACCTTTCACTAGACTCTAGCATGATCCCACCATTGGAAGCCATGATTCTAATGTTTCTTCAACTTTTAGGTTTTGTCCTAAAGCACTTAGCACTCACTTTTCTCTCAACAAATGATAGATAAAGAGATCTATGAAGATTTAGGACCCTAAAACACTTCTATCTTGAACCTAGATGGTTTCCAAGCATAGAAAGGAAGATTGAAACACATGCAACACTTTGCACACACTAAGAATGGATTACAAAATCAAACCAACCTGAACACACACTTGCTTAAGCTCTCAAACTTTCCAGCAAGTGACCAAATCAAGTTATGGTGTGAAGAGTTACTTGCATTCTTAGAAAATACCCAAAACTAGGATGCCAAGATTACCTAGTAATGAACAAACTTGATCAACATATGATCAACACACTAAGATATTGATTCAACCTGTAAAACCACATGTAAACCACACTTCTAAAAGTTTATAAACTCCAGCAAGTGATAAATACAAGATTTAGAGGTGAATGAATGAGCACACTTAGTGAATCACAAGACTAGCTTCACTATCTTGTCAAATCTTGGTGTTTAGATGTAGATCTAAGATCACTTCACATGAGAATGTTCCTCAACCTGTTAAGAACCTGAAAACACACTTGCATAATGGTTAACACCTTCCAGCAAATGCTCCAATAAAATTACATAAGGAGAGTTACTTACATGCTCAACAAAGTACACCAAAAATTATGCCAAAATTGATGACAATCTTTACAATATGCTCTTCACAATGGAGCTTACAATATGTTCACCCAAAAAAGGGGATCTTTCATCCAAATGGGAGCTTTGCTCAGCCTTTAGGAGAATTACAACTCACTCAAAAGAGCATTTGTCATCCACTTAAGGAGAAGTTTCATCCACTTAAGGAGAGTGTTCATCCAAGAATGGAGATTGTCAACAATAGGATTGAAAAGAACATTGTTAGTATTGAATATGCACAAGCCTCACAATCACAAATGATTAGGTGTTATGATCTGATCCAAAATAGTTTCTTTTCAGCCTCTGATCTTCAATAGACCTGAAATATGCTTTTGATCCACAAGTTCAACTCACAAAACAAAGGTTAGTAAGATTTGATCAACAAAGCAATGCAAAATCATGCTAGAACTTGATCAAACATCCAAATATCACCAAAAATGGAATACTTACTGTAAATAGAAGCCAACCAGCTCTGATACCATGTGAAAAATACAGATCCTAAGTGGATCTAAACTCCAAGATCATTGGCTTGAATGCTTGCACTCCAAACTACATAAGCTAGGAATTGGCAACACATTCTATGCTACCTAGAATGCAAAGAACTTGATCAAAAAGCATTTATCACAAATGGAAACTTCCATAAACATCAAGTGCGGCCCAAAATAGCATTATACAGTCCATAATACATCAGCCTACCACTTTTGGAAAGCACCTAAGATCATACACAATAGCTTGAAGACAATACACACAACAATGCTCTCAATGGAGGAAGAAACAATGACAATGATCTATTGATCTCAATGAAGCATACAAAAGGTTTCTCCAACCTGTTCTCCACGACTTCCCTACTATTTATGGATGAGGAAGATGACTCTCTCTCCTCTCTCTAGAAGGTACTTGACCCTAGATATTCCCTATATAGAAAAAATAGCTAAAAATGGCTTATATGACCAAAATACATCAAAATGGTCTCATTTTGAAGGGTATGAAGTTTGACACTTCATCATACTGAAAAAATACAGTAAATAAAAACATTGTGGCCTGGTTCACACGTGCAAAACTCCAGAACCAAAACTATTTACAATTTTAGCCAATTTAGGCCTCAAACTAGCTAGGAAATGTTGACAATTTTCACATGGTATAATTGGCATCAACGGCCAATTCATAGATTTGGTTGGTTTACCAGATCTCTAGCATGGATCACAGGATCGAATATAAATAGAAACATCCTTAAACATGGTAGGCCACCAATATTTGGCGGTTATTATCTTATTAACAATATTCCTCATGGCGAAATGTCCACCGGCATCTTCGGAATGTAAGGCTTGAATAACCCTTGGAATATCTTCAGCTTCAAGACATATTCTTAGTTGGTTGATTTGATATGGTGTTGTCGTTGCGTGCAGATGAATCTAATAGATGTATACCTTCTTTCGAGAAAAGGGTCCATACCATTTGTCGATCGTGAACGTGCAAATTAATTTGATATTGGCTTGTTGGATGTGGACATGGACGCACTATCTACCACACTCAGAGTGGTCCAAAGATACAAGAAATAACAAGGCTATGAGAGGTAGTGTAGAAAAGAGCGAATATTTCATGATGTTTTTGCTCTCCGTTTTTTGCCCCAAAGGTGACGTTGCCTTGGATCTTCATGTGGGTGCAGGCACTTCAATCCTTGCTGCGCGTAAGGCAAGAGTTCATCTTTTTGGTATGGACAGTGACCATGAGTGTATTGGTTGGTTAAAGGAGTGTAGATACTTGCCAAATGAATTCTATTTGCAGTTGCAAAAGTATTGGTTTTGTCCTAACAAGTGTGCTCCCAGTCGATTTTTTAAATTGTGTAGCTTTGGAGACATATGTGACTTCATCAGGACTGTCAGGAGATGACATTGTTATGCTAGCTGAGTTTGGGGAGAAGGCATTTGAGTTGGGTTCTCCTGGAAACTAGTAAGTGTTTCAATGTGGTTGGTGTTATTTGGATATCTGATTTGTTATCCAGTGTGACTTTGATGTGTCTTAGTGATTTGCCCTGCTATGCTGGATCAATGGCTAGGGCGATGGAGGCGATGCATGTGGATGTCCCCGACAGTGTCACGATTCAAAGGCGTCGAAAAAAATGCATATTTGTTGATGATGATGCACTTGAGGTTTCAGAATGAGGATTAGTTGTTTCTTGAGATTTTTTCCATATACTGATGGACCATTATGTAGATGCACACGTTTCATGAGCGACTTTTTGAATGGGCACAAAGTAGTTGGGGTTGTTTTATGTTTGTATCGCTTTCTCTTACACATACTCTTAATATGGGTCACATATATGATTGTGTTGTTTTTTATTAAAAATGTCTACCAAGAAATCCATAATCGGTCTTGAGTAAGTTTGGTATGTTTTTTAGTTGAAAAAGTTTCCAAGAACTATTGGTGATGAAATAGTGTAAAAAAATATTTTGTGCCTGGACAAACTGCAATGTTATGTAGATGTTGTTTTGATGGGATTTGATAGATTCCTTTCTCGCATGTTTTGTTGGGAACTTTACTTTGAGTGTCCCGTTATGACTCTATATATAATTTTTAGTTGGAAATTTTAAATGCTTGATGCTGATTGTTCCAAACTTCAAACTTAAGGGTGGTCAGCTTTTGCTATCCTCATAGTACTTGAAGCTGGATCTTGGTCTATTTAACCTTTTGCCACAATTGATTTCCTTTGTTCTATAGCTATTAGCCATCATCATGGGACAATATGCTTGGGCCTTTGAAGAAGTGAAGGAACTCCACTTGATTCTGTGCAATCACGTGAACAGATAAAATTGTTCAAGTACTTATACATCAAAATTGCACTTTGTAAATTAAAAAAAGTTCAAAGTGGGCTTTTTAAAGTAAGGAATTTTTTTAGAAATAAACATGACGAGGCCACAATTCTTACACCCCTCGACTCTGGGAGGCAGGGCTAAATAGTGTCTGTTAATGTTAACAATCATCTATAATATCCTGTATATTTGCACCGTAAGAAAGGGTCACGGAGATAGGGTCATTTGTGTCCCTTATGCCATATGTGTTTCGTACTTCACTTGAATGGTCATCATTTTGAAAATCAATTTGAAATGCAACAACCGTTGACAATAGCTTTGAATACATGCACCTAGAAAAGAGATGATTATGGCCACTAGTGAAGCACATGCTAAGTATGTACCCATTTCCTTTAAACTTAGCACATATAAACTCCAATTGTTGAACTCATCTAAAATCCTTGAAACATCACATTTTGAAAAGACCTTAGTCTTAGTCTTGATAAAAGAGGCCAAAAAAGAGTCTTAAGAGAGGCAATGTTCCATGCCCACTTATCTAGCCTCTCCTTTTCTTTATGCTTTCCACGTGGCAGCCTACGACAAGATTGGCAGATCTTAGATCTATGGCATGCCTATCTGGCCTGCTACACAAGCCTCTGGTAGTCCTACGTGGCTTACGACATGAGAAGTACCAACCATAGATGGTTTTCCATGTGGCAGGCCTACGTGGCTTGCCACGTGGTAGCTTGCAAGCTCCACCTCTTTCTCTCTCTAGGTCCACTCAAGCCTACGTGGCAGAGTTTGGTTGGCTTGCCACACAGGCCTATGGCAAGCCTATGTGGCAATCTGCAACATGCTTGCATGGTAGACATGAGGCCTATGCCATGCTATGTAGTCTACCATACAAGCCTATGCTAGGCCTGCATTGCTTGCCATGTGTCAACTTTCGAGCCCTCTCTCTCTCTCTCTCTCTCTCTCTCTCTCTCTCTCTCTCTCTCTCTCTCTCTCTCTCTCTCTCTCTCTCTCTCTCTCTCTCTCTCTCTCTCTCTCTCTCTTTGGGTCCACTCAGGCCTACATGATAGAGCTTGGTTGGCTTGCCCCACAAGCCTATGGTAGGGCTACATGTGGCAAACCCCAAGCTTGCGTGATTTGCCATGTGGCAACCTATGATAGGCTTGGTAGATAGTAGGCAGTTAAGAAAACAATTTAAAAAACCCGACCAGATCAATCACCACAGCACAAGGTCAAGTGCAATAAGACAAGACAACAGAATTGCTCTCCTCAAATTGTATATTCAACTAATCAGTAAGTACAAAGATAAAGTTGCTTAAAAGCACTCAAAGGGCTCGTAAAAGAAAAACAGCCCGATAATTCTAGAACTGAGCACACATGGTGCCGTTGAAATAAGAAAACACTGTATAAGTCGATCATTGCTACTTTAATTCTCTCCCTCAATGATCAATGTCTCTCTTTATTTTAGAGTTTACTCTATTCATGGAACATACCTCCATGATAATATTAAAAGTAAGGGCTTTTTACATAACCAGATCTAAGCCAAGTTTGGCTCTAAAAGTCTCAAACTTTTCTTTACTTAAAGCTTTCGTTAATATATCAGCAACTTGTAACAACGTAGAACAGTGTACATTACTTATATCCTAAGATTGTAGCTTCTCACACACAAAGTGATATTTTATCTCAATATGTTTTGTCATTGCGTGAAAGACATGATTCTTAGCCAATTGTATTTCACTTTGGCTGTCACAGAAAATAACAGTAGGATTTACCTGCTTAATGCCGATCTCACATAACAACTTACGTAGCCAAATAGCTTCCTGGGTAGCAGAACTTAACGCTTTATATTCGGCTTCTATAGAAGAAAGAGAAATAGTATCTTGCTTCTTGCTAGACCATGAAAAACAACCGCTACGAAAATTGAAGGCATAATATGTTGTTGACTTTCTATCATCTAGATTTCCTGCCCAATCAGCGTCAACATAACCCTGCAACTTAGGTAAAACACTTTGTCTTTTGTAGATCAGGCCAAGGCTAGGTGTACCTTTCACATACCTCAAAATCCTTTTTGCAGCTTTCCAATGGTCCATAGTGGGTGATGACATGAATTGGCTAATCAAACTTACAGCATAGCAGATATCAGGATGTGTAGTCGTAAGATATATCAAACTCCCAACTAGTTGGCGAAATAGAGTAGCGTCAACATGTGCACTATCATCAATACGAGATAATTTCTTACCAGCTTCGCAAGGGGTGATGGAAGGTTTGCACTCTGTCATGCAAAATCTCTCCAATACCTCGCGCACATACTTGTTTTGACATAACCTAATATCACTGCCAGTTTTCCATACTTCGACACCCAAGCAATAGTGCATAAGATCTAAATCTGTCATCTCAAACTGCTTGCATAAGTTGGCTTTGACAGAATGAGTGAGGTTCTCATCATTGCCCGTGATAATGATATCATCAACATAAAGTACAATCAATGCAATGCTATCTTCGTTTATAAGAACATAAAGATTTGGATCTGAATTTGTTCTCACAAACCCATGAGAAAGAAAGTAATTGTCAATGCGTCCATACCATGCGCATGGCGCTTGCTTAAGGCCATAAAGTGCTTTGCGTAGCTTACATACCTTCTGTTCTTGTCCTTTTGTCATGAAGCCCTGTGGTTGGACCATGTAAACTTCTTCCTCTAAGTAAAAAATGTGGACTTCACATCCATTTGATGGATCTTCCACCCAAAATGAGATGCTAGGGCAATGATAAGGCATAGCGTAGTCCACTTAGCCACTGGAGCAAATGTCTCTTCATAGTCAATTCCTTTATTTTGCTCATAGCCCTTCACTACTAGGCGTGCCTTTTGCTTTGCCATGCCATCTCCATGAAACTTTGTTTTAAACACCCATCTGTTGTCAATGGGTTTCTTTTCCAAGTGGTAGATCAACCAACTCCCATGTATCATGCATGTGGATGGATTCCATCTCCTCTTCCATTGCCCTTTGCCACTCTTTGTGATCTTTTGCTTCATCAAAGGTTGATGGCTCTCGACACTTCAAAATGCCACTCATTAGGGCATAGTTCACATGATAACAATCGGGAGACTTCCTTTCCCGCGTTGATCTTCTCACTTCTCCTTGTGTGCTAGATCTTGATTGATTTAGCTTTGCGTCCTTCATGATCTTTTCATACCATTTTGGTATCTTAGATTCAGGTGATACACTATGTGGAGAGTATGTATCCCAAGGAGTGTCCAAGTAATATCTCTTACTTCCACCCGGTTTCTCCTTTATTGTTCCTATTGGCAAGTACCTTCCCCTAGGCTCTTGAATAGGTGGTGTCCTCTCATACTCACCCTCTCAACACTCATCTTCATGTGCATCATCTTGTGGAGCGTCTTCTTCATCTTCTTCTTCCAAAATTGTGGGCAGTCATTTGATGCTTTCACCACTTGCATGGTCTTCATCTTCATACCTATGCATCTCATCAAAGATCACATATTTGCTTATGTAAATCTTGTTCATTACAGGATCAAAACACCTGTACGCCTTCGTCCTCTCGTCATAACCGACGAAGATACACTTGATTGCTTTGGCATCAAGTTTCTTTCGCTCTTCCTTTGGCACACATACATAAGCCCTACATCCAATGACACAAAATTTGTCGATTTTTGGCTTTATTCCTGTAAATGCTTCTTCGGGAGTCACATTTGAAACCACAAATATAGGGCTCCAGTTTTGCAAGAACGTTGCTGCACTGCACGCTTCCGACCAAAGTGAATTGGTCAAGCCCATTTGCTTCATCATGGAGCGTGCACTCTCCATAATAGTCTTGTTTTTCCTTTCAGCTACACCATTTATATGCAGCGTGTGTGATTGTGTGAATTATCTTTTGATGCAGTGTTCCTTGCAAAAGTCCTTAAAATCATCAGATTTGTATCCGCCCCCTCTATCAGGTCTTAGCACTTTGATGCGTGTGTCTAGTTGGTTCTCTACTAAAGTTTTGAACTCTTTGAAGCGAGCAAAAGCGTTCGATTTCCTCTTCAAGAAATAAATCCATGTCCTCCTAGAGTAATCATCTATGAAAATCATAAAATAATATGCTTTCCCCAACGACATGGTCTTCATTGGGCCGCATAGGTTACTGTGAATAAGTTCCAGCAGTTTCTTAGCTCTTGCAGCTCCACCTTTTTTGAATGTCTCCCTGTGATGCTTTTCCATGACACATCCTTCACATATTGCGTGATGATCATCCTGCAATGCTGGTAATCCTATTACCATCTTCAGCTTCGTCGTCAATCTTAAACTCCCATAGTTCAAGTGACCAAGTCTTCTATGCCACAACTCAGATTGAGATGCTGTTGAGATAGCCAAGCCATACTCTCCTAGTTTTGCAGCATCCAATCTATAAAGGCCATAGTTACTATCTCTATAACCTTTCGCCAACACTTTATGGTTGTGGTTCATATCTCTCATAAGGCATCCATCCTTGACAAATTCAACCTTAAGATGTTAATTTGCCATTACTCCAACAGAAAGCAGACTCTTTTTGAGTCCAAGAACATAAAGCACATTAGGGATATTCTTGATTTTACCATCAAGAAACTGCACAGGTACATTGCCCACACTCTGTATTTGGCATTCCTCCCCATTGGCCTGAGTGACCTTATCCCCATCATGGATTGGTGAGAATTTCTCAAACCAATCACGTTTCTTGGTCATATGCCTTGTGGCGCCTGAATCTAGGAACCATCTGGCACTACCATTATCAAAGGCCCTCATGTGACCTAGAGTGGTATTTGGCCGGACTTCAATACTTGCCACGATCCCATAACCCCCAAAATTGCCTCATTGATAGTTGCCATTTCCAAACTGCTTGAAACTTCACCTGTAGGCTAAAAAGTGTGTGCCAAAGCCAATCGTGATGTCAGAAATAAAAAATAATGACCTACAATTTTTGGCTTACCAGGCCACCCGCCGCTCTTTTGCCAAATTGAAAGCCAAACTGGCGTCACTTTCCGAAATGCTTCTCGTCACCAACTCCCAACTATGTGCCCAGTGGAATGGTGAATCAGTTTTGGCGCGTTCCGAACACTTTGTCCGCGACAATCACTCTATTTTGAAGTACCGTACTTGCAGGTACAGTTAGGGTGCCCTTCTTTTGGAGGCTATAGCCTTTCGTTTGGCCAAAATAGGCTTAAGGAAGTGAAAATAGAGGCACCTTAAGTTTTTGAACTCTCTTTTCACCTTGAAAAGGCTTCACTCTTCACCAACTTCAGGGCCCAACTCAAATTTCAAGTTGAAATTTTTTAAAGAAGTTGAAGTGTAATTTACACCTCAGGCCCCTTTCACCCTTTCATGGGTCCCTTTACTTGCCATCCAATGGTCACTTTATATTTGACGGCCTAGATCGATCCTCGTTGATTTCAGCCATTGATTACCATGGCCTCAGATCCAACGACTTGCCCTCCTCTTCGTGTGCCAACCAGTGCTCCTGCAGCCACTAAACACCTGGAGACACTACCCTCCTCCTTACTATGGCTGCGCGCGAGCCTCCACGTGACCTCCTCTCTCTTCCTGACCATGGAGATTACAAAGGGGTTTGAAAAAACCCACGACCTACTTCACAAGCTCTCCTCCAGCTCTCCACAGCAGTCAGCGGCTGTCTGCAGCTCGATTACTCCTGCTAGATCGCCCCTCTTCAGGCATTTACAGCTCTGAAAAACCTTGTAAATGAAGAAAGATCATCAATGTTTCCTACTGAAACTCCAGCCATGAAAGAAGAGAGACTTCTTGGGCTATGCTCAGGTTTTCTCTAAGCTACTTTTTGCAGCCTTCTACTGCACTAAGGTCGCCCTACAGTCAGCAATTATCTTTTCAATACTCCCCCAACACTAGTTTTACGCAGATGGGGTAGGAGGGCTAATTATGAGGCCCTTCCTCCCCAAGGGTGTTGCATGCGGCCCATTCACCTCACATCAGCAGAGGGGCCACAAGGAAGAGGCCCTTTCTCCGGAGGCCATGAAACTTTAATACTCACCCAAAGGATAGGAGGGCTCATTCCGAGGCCTTTCCTCATTCATCTGACATCGACAGAGGGGCCACAAGAAAAGGCCCTTTCTCCAGCAATCACCCACGTAATGTGGCTTTTGAAGTTTTCTTTTACAATTTGTGAAAGAGTTTCTTTTTGGACAAATCTCTAGAATAGATTGCTACCTTCTAGAGGGAAGTTTGATCCAAATACTTGGTTCCTATTAATGCTACTAGGAGGCTACATCACAAGTACAACCTAAAAGCTAGAAACCACCACCCAAAGATTCCAAGTAACAAGGGCCCACCCAAAGAGAGAGAGAGAGAGAGAGAGAGAGAGAGAAAAGGCTACGCTAGAGCTGTAATTTGTAAACAGGTTCAACCATTCCAATTTGGGCCTGCCACGTCATTAATTTAGTGACTTAGTCTTAGTACCAGTCTCAGGCCCAGGTTTTAAGCCCGCCCAGTTCGATGCTCGCCCCGTATCGTCCACCAGATGCAACGTGGCGGATTCTGAATGGTTCGATGAGAGCGTTTGGATTGTCCCCAAGCCCAAGAGTCGACGGGTTCGGGAGGTGAATTTGGAAAGATCGCGGAAACTTCTGCTGAGCCCGACACTCTTTTGAGCTTTCGCTGTGAACGCGTCCCCCGCCGCACCCACCGGCGGCGCACCGGTGACTTTCTGAAATTGACGTGTACCGACCAGCGTTGTCGACACACGTCAGTACTCGTCACCCACGTCAACGCCCTTCGTACGGATATAGTCTGTAGCGTAGGCTCTCATTGTCCCTGGTCCCTGGTAGGCTGGTCACCACCCATATGCCACCTACACGTCACATGACCAACAAAAAAACTTATTGGACATACAATTTATTTGAGTGCCGGGGGGTTTATTTTTCAGCCTTTGCCGGGAGAGGGATTAACTCTTGCGCAAATCGAATAAAGATGAGATGTCACTCCTAGCTGAGTTAGAGCATTGAAATGAGTACATTTTGTATTCTTGTAAATCGAGATATTCCTTTCTTTTTTCTTTTTTCGTTTTTAATTATGATAGCGATAAACTCTTTGGAAGATTTGGTAAAAACTGAGATGACCCTCGGAGCTGAGTTAGAGCGTTAAAATGAGTTTTATTAGTTTTTATTATTCTTCTAAAACACAATCTTCTTTTCTATTTTCTTTTGTTTTAATTTGAATGCCCTCCTTGAGACAAATCCATGTTTCTCGTGATGTATTTGAATGCCCTCCATGCTTCTCGTGATGTATCACTCACCTTGTTTTTTAACATGATATTTTTCTATGGATTATCAACATGGCCAGGTCTCGGGCCTTTCCCACTTTCAATTTGTATTAAATTTTGCTATGAAATTCGTTGCACTTTTCGATGTTAAATTTCCCACTACTTGCAAAATTGGATGACTGCAAATTGTTTGCAAGCAATTGAATCCATGTTGGCCCTTGGCCCTTTTTCATAGTGAGACAAATCTTTGTATTTAAGATGGGAGATTGTCAACATAGTAATTGAGACCCAAAAATAGCATTACTATGGAGAAGGTTTACAATTAGTTATGTGAAAGCTAGGGGTTTGATATGGGGTAGGCATAGCTGCGAGACCAGCGTCGAGGCTCAAGGCCTTGTACATTCACCTCAAATATCAAAGTGAATGTCCAAAGGACAAGCAACAACCTTTAAGGACAACCTTCAAACTTAGTTTAAAAGGCTAAATTCGATTTCATTCTAATAGCCATACGACCCATAAGAAAGCAATAGCCTTTTTTCCTCGAAAGACTAACTTTGAAGCATCACCGAACATTTTCGTTCAAACCTCCATAAGGTCCAAAAAGCTTGTTCGAACATGCACAAGGTCCAAAAGGCCAACCTTCAACATAGCAACATCCCACAAGGGCACAAGATATCCTCAAACATGCGACATGCATAATGAGATTCAAACTTGGATGGGTAACCCAATTTTCAAGCTCTCATATAGCACACGTTTGGTGATTTTAAGCATTAGAATTTTGTACTTTTTGTTTGTGACAAATGATCATGAAGACTGATATTATGGACAAAATGTACATTGTACATCAAAAAGGAAATAATGAAAGCAAAGGGTGATGATCTCGTGGGGGCCATCCTTAGTTATTGTAGGCTAAGTAACAACAAAAGCCAACTATGTGAAGAATCGTATTAAATTGGGCATACCACATAAAGAGGCCATTACATATGAAAATTTTGGCTAAGGTAGATAAAAGGAACATGGACATTATTCAATAGTATTAAAAAAACTATCTTAGACTTACCATTATGGATCTTCTGGATTCTAGTGTTCCAAAGACTCCAAAGTGAAAAGAACATGTAGACCAACCATAGAAAAGAATCAATGCTTTTCAAAGGGGAGCCGTTACCTAGCAAAAAGGAACTACATAAACACTGCTTTGAAGTAAACGCTTGAATCTAAAGAGCTAGGTGTGTAGCCGTGATCAATAAGGAAAGTATTGATCCTTTGAATCCATGCCCGAGTAGATTGCTTCAAGCCACAAAGTGCCTTATGGAGTTTACACACATGATTGTGTTTAATATAACCTTCGGGTTGCACCATGTAAATGTCTTCTTTGATAGTTCATTGAGATATGCTGTCTGTACATCCATTTGATGTATTTCCAAATCTGCTGCAGCGGCAAATGATAGCAAAAGTCTAATAGAAGAATGCTTGACTACTGGACTGAAGGTCTCAGCATAATTGACGTTGAATACCTGAGAAAATCCTCTGGCGACAAGTCGTGCCTTTATCCTGTTGATGCTTCCATCTGTATTGTACTTGACTTTGAAAATCCATTTGTAGCGATGATGCCATAGTAATGCTTTATTGACTAAAACATAGATTTTCAAGGCTTGACTAGACTCAGAATAACAATGTGCCAATCTATACAGGTAACCATGCCTCTTGCCGAGTGCAAGGATCTTATTACTCCTATCAATAATTTTGCATTGATCAGATTCAAATTCTACCTTATGACCTAAATCTGTAATTCTACTTACCGATAACAGATTTGTAGAGAGTTTAGGAACATATAAGACCTTTGATAGTAGTGATTATTATTTGTAGGCTTCTATTCATCGAGTACCTGTGGTAATAGAAGTTTTCAACTAATTGGGTGATTTTGAGCATTTATCAACTTTGCTAGATTGAGTTCAATCTTAAGGTTGAAAGGGATCTGAAATATTGTTTGTATGCCTCAACATTTGTGCAGAACCTATGCCCAAGCTCGGACCAAAAGAGAAAGTCCTTTGTGATTGGGATTTTGGAGTCTTATGCACTTTGTAGAGAGTGTCTCATAGATTTGCTTCCTACAACTTGAAAGAAAGTTGGATAGCCCTTTTCAAGTTAGAAAGGATTTTATCACTTGTATTTAGATCTATGAAGGTTGATTTTTACTTCAACAGTGTGTATTTTATTTGGTGTTGCAAGTACCTTACATCCTTGTAAAGATTGTGTTGCTTCTTTAACTCGACTAAAGGTCGATTTGAGATTTAATATGTTTATGTGATTTAGCTTAAAGGCCTACGAGTGCTCTACACCCCTTGTGAAAGTATTTATAAACGAGGAGGCAATATTCACTAAAATCTACATTGCTTTGTGCTAATTTTGGGTTTGTTGGATTGATTAAGTTCAACATCAATATAGATTTTGTTGGAAAAGTTAATAGACTCTCTCTCAGTTCCTAATCAAGTGGGATATAGATCTTATCATCCTCCCAACCTATTTTGTACTTCTTGTGCATCAAGTTTTTTGTTCAAAATGGCACAAGTGATAGGTTGAAATCATCCAACTACCAACTTGGAAGATGAAAATGGAGTCCATTCTTGTCCTCCAATATTTTATGGACATTGTGCTTGGAGAGGAAATTGAGTCTATCCATACACAGGAAGCAACTAGATACCAGAAGTCCAAGATTGCCTTGCATTGTATCAAAATGGGTCTTCCAAATGATCTATTAAAGGAAGATGGGACTTCCATCTTGGCCAAGGAGGCTTGGAAAAAGGTCATTCGACTAACTGGTAGTATATCTTGGTAGGTGTCTTAGGCAACCATGAACAGAGCAAAAAATTTAGTCGTATATGACAATCATGCAATCTTTGAATAAGGTGTTCTACATATTTTGTATTATAAATTTTTGTGATAACAACGATTAGATCATGAAAAGGAGAATCTTGTGACCGATAATGGTTCACAGTAGTTGTGCACTAGGCGTTGTGATCCTACTATGCTTGCAAAAGATAAAACACTATCTCTATCTTCTTGAATTACGCTCACTCTCTCACAAAATCTTTGATTATATTGAGAAATCAAATAATTTGATATAATTGAGCTCTCACTTGAACTCTAATTCACGATATTTGCTTATTTTGATCTGTTGTTTATATATACAAAGTTATTGAGATTGTGGCTAACCTGTTCTTGTGAACATGTGTTACACATGATGTAGTGTTTACAAGATAACACTAAACAATTTCTCATAAACTGTACAGTCTATAGTCATAGAAATGTGTAGTTAATGTATATAGTAGTGTTTGAATGACGACATAATCTGCTTTGGATTTGACAGAGGAAAAGGTCCATTTTGAGTTGTACGATTCAACATTCGATAGTTCGCTGTTGTTGACACTTTGATAGTGCTGATAGTGAAAATAGTGTAGACAAGGCCTATAGTGTTGACAATGTTGATAGTGACCAGTCGATAGTGTCAATACTTTGATGTCATTGGCTTTGCTTTGAATAGTCTGTATTTCTGTAGATTGTTTGAATTCGCCTATAAAGCTGTAGACTTTCTCAAATAATAGTTCATTTTTATAGACTGTTGTAGAGAGTGAGTATTTACATTATACACGAGTACTTAGAGAATAGAATTAGGTGATTAGGAGTAAGATTAAACTTTGAACAATAAAAAAGCTACCTACGTTGATTATAGGGGTTTTCTATCAAGTATCTATGTGTGAGTAGTTGATAGGGCCAATTTTGGCTTAGGAGGCAAATAGTCAAAATACATGTAAACCCATGATTTGGCCAAAAGTCATTTATGATGTAGCTCGAGCTATTTAGGCTCACTACAAGTGTCAAGATTAGGTTTGATGAGTGACTGAAGTCAAAGTGTTGGCATGAGGTCAAGGGTCCAATCACAAGTGAGAATTTCATTAGAAGGGTATAATCAAACTAAGAGGGCCATGAGTCACTCATCCAATAGGAATCAAGAGGTGGTAGAAAAGGGGTCCAATAGGAATTGAGCATGGACTACCTCGATTTAGTACTAGTAGATTGATTACCTTCATTATGTACTTGAGTTTTTGAGTGATAATTGAGATTTGTCAATTTGAGTCTATTCTACATTCTCTCTCTACCCGAGGCTCCATAGTGAGATTCTCTCTCTACCCGAGAGCAACAACTTTTCATACTTAGTTTTTTTCAAGTACCTCTTTCACGCGTGTGTATGTACTTGCTTGATGAGCATTATTCTAGCTTTGCATTTACAAGATCGCTTGATAGCTGATTAATGACTAATTAAAACAATTATTATTGGAGCGTGAAGACGTAATGATTTGTACTTGGCTTCCTTTGTAAATCTGCAGACAATCATCGTGACACTCCTTGGCTATTGGCCTTGTCTTTACTTAAGGACAACCTTCTCAATTGTCGCCTGTGTGGAATCCCGTGTAAAAATGCAGTGTCACATTTTTCGCCTTTTTTGCTTTCAGAAATTGCATGCAAAAATGCAGTACCGCATTTTTCATAATTGTTGCCTGTTAGAAATTGCATGTAAAAATGCAGTGTCGCATTTTTCTCAATTGTCGCCTGTCAGAAATTGCATTAAAAATGTAGTGCCACATTTTTCGCGAAGCAGTGCCGCATTTTTGGAAGTGTCTGAATTGGCCGAAAAACCGAGTTTAGCACAAGTGTTGCAAAACACTTAGTTGCTCAAGATGGCCCGAAGGTGGAAAGGCGACAATGTCGGGTGTCAGAATTTTCACCTCTCAGAAATTGCGAAGAAAAATGCAAACTATTGTGACAACCAATTCAAATATGCAGACTGTTGAAAAACAATTCATTTTCTATAGGTTTCATTTGAGAGAGTAAAATTGAGAGAAGGAAGGAGGGCAGTTAGGAAGAGTAGGAGTAAGATTAAACTCCAACACTCCCCCTTAAGCATACTGCTATGCCATCTGAACTATAATTGAGATTTACCATATCTACTAAGGTAGAATGTTTATTTCTAGACAATGGCTTTGTCAAATTATCAGCCAACATACTATCTATATGACAATAACTTAGCACAACATCTTTATTTTGAACTCTCTCTCTAAGAAAATGGAACTGAGCTTCTGTGTGTTTAGTTCTAGTATGAGTACGTGGGTTCAAAGATAGAACTATGCAGCTCTGATTGTCGCACTAGAGTATTGTTGGACTAATCTGTGGGAATTGCAGATCTTGTAGTAGCCTTCTTAGCCATATTATCTCCTTCACTGCTGATGTAGCTACAACATATTCAGATTCTGTAGAGGACAACGAAATGCATTTCTGCTTTCTGCTATTCCATGAAATGGGTCCTCTTTCAAGGAAACAAATATAACCTGATGTGGATTTTCTGGTATCCACGTCTCCTGCCCAATCTGAATCTGAATATGTAATTAGTGTGAGTGCAGCTTGTGGTTGAACAGTCGTGGTTCTGGGTCTATCGATGGTGAGTGGAGCTATTGGGACAAACTCCTGCATTTGAACATTCATAGGTCAATGCCTATCGATGGAGAATGGAGTTGCTGTGATAGGCTCCTGCATTGGCTGTTGTGGAGTGTAGCTAGCTGTGAACTGATGGTGCACGCCACATGATGATAAGTAGTCCACCATGTCATTTGATAGGTACTCTACCCCTGAATTAGACTATAGGACCTAGATTCTCTGACCAGTCTGATTCTTAGCATATTGCTTGAATTCTTTGAAGCAATTGAATGCTTCTGACTTGTTCTTTATGAACATGATTTTGGTGAACCGGGAGTAGTCATCAATGAATGAAATAAAATATAGAGCTTGACCCAAAGAGAGTACGGTCATAGGACCACATAAGTCACTATGAATCGGTGATAGAATGGACTTCGCTCTCCTGGCTTGTTCTCTTGGAAATTTTGTTCTAGGTTGTTTCCCTAGTAAACAATTTTCACAGACAGTCTGATTAGCTATAGACACAACATTGATATCCATATCCTTGACCAATTTATTATGATGCATGTACAAGATTGAACGCATGTTTAAATGACCTAGTCTTTGATGCCAAATATGAGCATCAGAGTTACTCACAGAAAGTGCATAATCGTGACTCAGGATGTATAAATTTCCTTCTCTGTGTGCAGAGAGGATTTCATTGTAGTTCCCATAAAAAAATAGTACATCGGCTAGCAATAAACAAAGCTCTATAACCTTGATCAGTGATCTTGCTAATAGATAATAAATTCTTTGCTAAATTGGGCACATAAAGTACACCATCTAACTGCCTAGTGATGCCATCCACCCAGGGAACTAAAGTTGGACAGTGCCTTGGCCTTCGACTTTGTGGGAGGTTGAGTCGCCAAAGAAAATGTACTTTGAGTCTGTTGTTGTGAGAGTAGAGAAAAAGTACTTACATGGTGTCATGTGCTGTGAAACACTTGAATCAAGATACCTCTACTTGGTTGGTCTTGTACCATTAGCGCCCTGTGATCCTCTTGGGAATATTTGACAGCATCAGAACCTTCGTCTTGGTGCTACTGCATCTTTTTCCTCGCTTCATTGTGCTTGAGGATATGACAATCCTTAATGTCATTGTTATGGCTATATTCGATTAAGGACCTGGAATAGTCCTAATATGGTAGACTAGCCCTCCAGTGTTTGAGATTATTGGTCACGCCATGATTTAATTCCATGTCAAGGCCTGTTTGTAACTAATTACCTTGAGAGGACCCAGACACTCCAATTGAGACATATGGAGTATTGCATGTCTGTGTGACGGATATAGGCAGGAGGACTGCATGAAGAGATGTGATCTATTTATAGTTGACTTGCATGGGAGTTGCATCGTTTCATGCACAAGACTCTACTCTCTATATAATGAGGTAGGGATTCTCCCGTCGACATATTGGGTTTAGGTCACCAGTTTTTTTCTTCTCCTCTTGCTTCACATGGCATGGCTTGGGAGCTAGATCCAGGTTTGATCTAGGATTGGTTGGGCAGTTTGGCTCCATAGTCTCTCTTATTGTGTTCTCCTATCCTCATCTTAGGGGTTATCCCTTTAGGGTCCTTACACTGGTATCAGAGCCCGGCTAAGATGCGGTCTTGGATAGGGATGGGGACAAGCTCTACATCGGAATGGAAATCGGATGCACATGGATTTATGTCCCAGATTGGTGTGCTGAACTCTCAATGAAAAAATCGAGTTTTGGATCCTCTAATTTTGGTTTGAAGCATATTGGCAAGAAAAGTGGTAAAGTGCACTTCCACCCGATTATTTTTTTGTTAATATCTCCTCTAATTGGAGATTCAATTCTAAAATTTTTAGGGAGATGATTTCTATTGGTTGTAGTATGATTTGTGTTATGAACCCAGTAGCTTGTTTCTCATGTCATCAAAGATTGGTAACATGCAGGACTAGTTTGTGTTTATTGATAGATTGAGTGTATTCAATTTATCTTGGAAAATAAACTGTAACAAGCAATTATGGGACTGCTGTTATAATTATTTAGTGATATGCTGGTGAGACCCGAGACTTGCTGTTATCACTCTAGTTCCCAGAAAATCATTTATAAAGGGTAGTTGTACTTGGAAGCTTTTTATGAATTGTTTGCCAAAGTTTGTGGATAATTTCAGATTGTAATTATTATTTTTTCTTTAACTTTAATCTACTAAGTTATGTAATATTTCACTCAGTGATTCATGTAAGTGCTTTGCATGAAGGTGATGTTACTAACTTGTGTTGAGTGTAACCTAGTTGAGATGATATATCTCTTAGTGTACTTTTCAAACTAGAGAGTGTACTCCAGAACAGAGATTAACAATTAAGAAATTGGTTATCTTTGAGTACTTGTTTGATATGGAAGTCAGACTAAGGATAATGATTTTCTCGATTAAGATTAAAAGTTAAAGGAACTGTTCATGTAATTCTTTTCTGTTTCAAGGAGCTTCTAAGGAGGGAAGAATGTTATGGCCATATTCGGTTAAGGACCTGGAATAGTCCTAATATGGTAGATCGGCCCTCCAGTGTTCCTTCCATTAAAATCGAGAATTGAGAGATAGAACACAAACAAAATGAACTAGCTCTATAGAACAAGAATGTATTAAGTTCTATTATAAATCCTAAGCTCTAGTAATCCAATAAACTAGTGCTCTGATACCAATCTGTTGGCTTAGATGTTGATGCCAACTAATAAAAATAAAATTCTTATTAAAGGATATCGAATTACTTAGAGAACGGAGATTGCGAGCTGTTCTTTTGCATTGAATAAGATTATCAATGTAGGAGTCTTAGAGTGCCGTGAAAGAGAGATTGCAGAAATGATTAGGCATTTGAGACAACCATGCAATCTTCTAATGCTGATAACCTAATATGAAGAGAATGTAGAAATAATTTAAACGTCTGAGACAACCATGAATTTTCTTATAATGATATTTGCGTAAGAGGAGTGAGAGTTAGTTTCATTCAACAAGAATTTTCGAAATAAGAAAGCATTGTATAAGTCTCGATCATTGCTATTTTAACTCTCTCCCTCAATGATCAACGTCTCTTTTTATTTTAGAGTTTACTCTATTCATGGAACATACCTGTACTTATGGATACTTGCGTGATCTCCGGTGGTACTCCTTGGAGCGCAAGGACAGAATGGGTTTCGCAAAGATGTAGAACATTAGCGAATCCGTATAATAATGTTGTAATACAACAATACAATTGCGCTGATAAGCGCGTGATCCTACTTACAGACTCGAATCAATCGCTAAAGTTCTGAATCTCTCTCTCTCTCTCTAATCACTAACTCTAAGGAGTCAACTACTAAAAGACCCGTATCCACATGCATCTACGCATGCTGTTTCCTTCAATCGCTCATTTACTTATATAGCAATTGGAAGATCTTGCATTATTCTAGCTTTGCATTTACAAGATTGCTTAATAGCTGATTAACTGACTAATCAGAATAGTTATTATTGGAGCGTGACGATGTAATGGTCTATACTTGGGATCCCTTGTAAATCAGCAAACGGTCGTTGTGACACTCCTTGGCTTTTGGCCTTTGCCTTTACTTAAGGGCAACCTTTGCAATTGTCACTTGTGTGAAATCCTGTGTAAAAATACAGTGTCACCTTTTTCGCCTGTCAGAATTGCATGCAAAAATGCAGTGTCGCATTTTTCATAATGGTCGCTTGTTAGAAATTACATGTAAAAATGCAGTGTTGCATTTTTTTGCAATTGTCGCCCTTCAAAAATTGCATGTAAAAATGTAGTGTCACATTTTTCACGAAGCAGTGTCACATTTCTGGAAGTGTCTGAAATGGCCAAAAAACCAAGTTTAGCACAAGTGTCGCAAAACACTTAGTTGCTCAAGATGGCCCGAAGGTGGAAAGGCGACAATGTCGGGTGTCGGGTTTTTCGCTTGTCAGAAATTGCAAAGAAAAATGTAGATTGTTGCAACAACCAGTTCAAATATGTAGACTGTTGAAAAACAGTTCATTTTCTACAGGTTTCATTTGAGAGAGTAAAATTGAGAGAAGGAAGGAGAGCAGTTAGGAAGAGTAGGAGTAAGATTAAACTCCAACAGATCCAAAATCATTGCTAGATAGCTTGTTTGAAAGCTAGTAGAGTCAAGATTGTGTAGCAATTGGTTTCATATCAATTGGATATTTCAATGAGAAGTTATAGCCAATTGAATCAAGGTGGGTAGGGCACCCAACCTAGTTGGACACATTTAGTTTGATCTCTATCTTGCTTGTTTGATCCAAAAAATCAAGAAAAAGCTTGCCACTATAGACTATTTGAGATCTAGTCAAGTTTTTGAGGTCATAGCCACATTGTTTCATACAATCCCATTATTTGAGTGCTTTCCACATGCTGAAGAGAGTTTGGCCCAAACTTTGCGTATACTCCACTTTTGAGTGAGAGGTTGATCTATCTAGTTTGAGAGAGATTGGAAAAGCTAATGAGACTGATCTCACATTTTGTTGCAAGATCTTACATAGGAGTTGGTAGAACACCTATATTGGATCCTAGAGTGAGAGAGAAGCAACACTTTATTGTTCATTACAAGGTATCTCCACCATTTTTTTTTGGCTCCCATGAGTTCCTTCCAGTTGGAATCAAGTGAGATATTAACTACCTCCAATTATTCTATTTGGAAGGTAACGATGGAGTCAATCTTGATACTCCAAGATGTAATCGACATAGTTCTTGGACTTGAGGAGGAGCCTCAAGTTCTCCAAGCAGCTCAAAGGTATAAGAAGAGAGCTAGAATGGCTCTACACCATATCAAAATGAATGTCTCTAATGAGGTATTTAGAGAGACTGGTGCTGGCAACTCGGCCAAGGAATCTTGGGATTCACTCAAAGCTATCTTTGAGGCCAAGAATACCTCTAGGCTCCTCACTCTAATGAACCAAATCTTCCAAAGTTGCCAAAGGAGTGATGAGTTCTCTAAAGACAAAGCTAAAGACAAGGATAAAGATGGAGAGGAGGAGGACACCTCTCATGCTTCTACTTCAAAGATGAAGAAGAAGAAGATCAAGTGCTTCTTTTGTGGCAAGAAAGGCCATTATGCCGCTAATTGTTTCAAGAAGAAGAACCAATTTAAGCAAGCAAACATTTCTAATGAGAAAGAAGATGATGCAAATGCAAGTGAAGGAGAAGGCTCTCTTATGGTATCAAGCTTCTCCTCTTCCCCCTTCAAGAAGGATGGCTCATGGTATATTGATAGTGGAGTATCATCTCATATGTGTAGCTCCAAGGATTCCTTCTCATCTATTATGCCTGATGAAGGAGCCAAGAGTCTATATACACTGCAAATGATCATGAATGCAAAATCGAAGGAGTAGGGACTATTCCCTTGAAGCTTGCATCTTCTGAATTTCTAACTCTTCACAAGGTTCTTTTTGTTCCCAAGCTTACAAATAACCTCACAAGTGTTGGCCAGTTACTTACAATGGCCTTGATGTCAAATTCTATATTGACACTTGTGTGATCAAGAAAGAAGATGAGATCCTTGAACATGGATCTAGATTTGGAGGCATCTACAATTTGGATCCAAGAGTGAGTGAAAATTCTTGTGATGTTGCATATTTTAACCAAGCTTTCAAAGGAGGATTTATGGCCATCCCAATTACAAATTTATGTATCCAAGGCTATTGGCTTGCCAAAATCACTTTCCAAGGAGCTCAAGCCATGTGAGACATGTGCTATTGCCAAACCACATAAGAAGCCATATGCAAGATCTCCCATCAAGACGTCACATCCTTTGGAGTTAATGCACTCGGATGTGCAATTCTCATTAAGCACAAGCAAGGGAGGAGCCACTTGTTTTGTGACATTTATTGATGATCACACAAGATACACATGGTTATATCTTCTATCTTCAAAATCCATGGTGTATGATTATTTCCTCATATTCAAAGCATATGTTGAGAAGATGAAGAGTGATGGAGGTGGAGAGTACATCTCCAACAAATTTCATGACTATTGTGAGCAAGAAGGCATCAAAAGCTAGTTCTCTTGTGCCTATTCCCCTTCTCAAAATGGGGTGACCGAGAGGAAGAATAGATCCTTGTGTGAGTGTGCCAAAGCCTTGAGGATTGAAGCATCCTTGCCAAAGGATTTTTGGAGAGAGGCTATCAATTGTGCCAACTCTCTATGTAATAGGCTCCCTCATCTTGCTCTTGGAGGAAAGACACCATATGAAGTATTATTCAAGAAGAAGCCTAAGGTTGATCACTTTAGAATCTTTGGAAGTATTTGCTTTGCACATGTTCCCTTGGAAACAAGAAAGAGTCGATGATCCAAGCTCAAGGAAAGGGATCATGGTTGGATAGTCAACTACCAAGAAGGACTATAGAGTCTTTATACTCTCTACTTCAAAAATTATTGAGAGTAGAATGTCATTTTTCATGAAGATCAACATGAAGGGGCTGAGATCAAGGCATCTCAAGATACATCACCAATTATCACTATTGAAGAAAATCAAGATGTGATGGGGTCAAGATGTGATGGGGTCAAGATTCGAGGAGAAGTCTCCTCAGGTATTCTCACCAAGGAGATCTTTGATAGAGAGATCCGAGCCCAAGAGGCTCTCTTATATTGATAAAGGCAAGCAAGTGGACCTTGATTCCACCAATTACGCTTTTTTCATATCACGTGAGAGCCAAAGAATGTCCAAGATACACTCTATACCAAGGAGTGGTATGAGGCTATGAAGCAAGAATATGATGCATTGATCACTGACAATCCTTGGGAGCTTGTGGATCCTCCATCCAACAAGCATATTATTGGTTGCAAGTGGGTATTTCAAATCAAGTACAACCATGATGGAACCATCAACAAGTACAAAGCAAGGCTATGTGCAAAAGGATTTGCTCAAATTCAAGGCCTTGATTATGAAGAGATCTTTGCACACGTTGCAGATATGGTGACAATAAGGATCATCATATCTATTGCTTGATATTAATGGAAGGTGTTCCAATTATATGTTTCCAATGCATTTCTCAATGGATATCTTGAAGAGGAAATCTATATGGAGCAACCTCAAGGATTCATCAAGGATGAATCAAAAGTGTGCTTGCTATTCAAAAGTCTTTATGGACTCAAGCAAGCATCAAGATCATGGTATGCTAGACTCAACTCTTTTCTTATCCCACTAGGATTTATCCTAAGTGACTATGATCCTTCCATTTATCTAAAGCTTGTTGCTAGTGATCTTTTCATTCTTCTCATTTATGTAGATGACATTATCCTTTGTGGAAGTTGCATCAAATTAGTTGAAGAGACTAAAGTTGCACTTGGAGGTGAGTTTAAAATGCAAGATCTAGGAGAGACCCATTATATCTTAGGCCTAGAGAGTGAGTTTCATGATGATTATGGTTTTATATGTCAATCTAGATATGCTTTATCAACGTTGAAAAAGTTCCATATGGAGAATTGTAAGAGCATAGGCACACCAATGGAGCATGTTGTAAAAGATCCTAATAAGGGAGATGAAAGATCCTTAAAGGATATCACCTTTCTTAGGAGTCTTATTGGCTCCTTGATTTGGCTAACCATCACTAGCCCGACTTGAGCTATTGTGTGCACATGTTGAGTCAATCTATGCAAGATCCCAAAATCCACCATTGGAAGATGGCCAAGAGAGTGTTAAGGTACATATCTTCATCTTATGATTATCTCTTTAAAAGTGAAGATCTATCCATTATCATTAGGGGAAATATGGGCTCAAAATGGGCCCTTTAAGAAGTTTGACTTTAGAGAGAGACTACGTGGAGAGAGAATGGAAGCCGGTACTGTTTGGTTGCCATTTTTTGAGTTTTCGATAATGCCCGCATTCTAACTACTGTGGTTAAACTAGCTCTAAATTCAGGCATTAATTAGTTAAGCGTGCTTGTAATAATAGCCATACATTTGTCATACAATCCGGGGCTATAAATGTTCACCAATAATAATATTACAACACGGTACTCACGCTGAAAATTAATGAATGGTCTATCATTAAAGCCTTTTAGATTCATCATTATTCTTAATGGTCGCTGATTTCCTTACCTAGGGATATGATTCAATGGCGGAAACTCACGAGGGCAATCATTTTCGAAGCTCCGCTCTACATAAGCAAAAACATGACCATAAGAAAGCTTTACCTTCAGACTACTTCAAATTTCACGTCCAGATATCGCTTCAACATGCACAAGTACGACTCCTAGTCCTTGATTTGGCTGTTCGCGCGTTGATTTGATATGCACAGACAACATGCAATATCGATTCGACACATAGATGTACAACCTCCCGGGATCTTTTTGGGCTTTCGTGCATTGAACCAATATTAGTACGGATAAGATGAAAACTAAAAGGAATATTCTAATTATTAGAGGAAATATCCTAAATCCAATTTGCAAAGATTTTGAAGTGTGTGATTGTCCAAAAAACAAAGATCAATTTTGTGAAAAGTATGAAGACTCAGATTTGATCCAAAGACTTGACATAACGAACAATGGCCTAAGCAAGAACTTTGCTACTCCCAAAGGCTGAGTAAACACTTCCTAGTTAAGCCCTAAACCTAACCCTACTTCACACTTAACACTACATATATGCTTATTCTTACATTTTTTGGCATATCGGTTCAGCGTGCGCCTCCTCCAGTGTCTCACTACTGCTTTGTGCACACGCACACCGATCCGATACTATGACAGAGAATTGCCATTCAACAAAATTTGATGGATATAAATCTACAAAACCAACAAAAATATTGTGAGAAAAATTTAATATAAAGACAATGCTAATGCTTAATAAATTTAATCTGAATATGTACATAGTAATCATATACTTATAATTGCATTTTCTTCTATCATCTGGATTCAAATCTTGGATGTTGAGCTCTTTGTGAAGATAAGCATGCTGAACTAAAATTTTTGTGATAGATTGACTAGCAGTTGATACTTTGAAATCCAATATCCTTCCTTTCCAACAACTTCTATATATGTTATCTGATCTTTTTTTTTTTCGAAAAGAGATTTTTGAAGAAGGATGCATCAAAATCCACTGATATTTATGATATATTCTTGGTATCCATTGAACTTATGCATTTTTTTCATTGCAAATATTGATAACATCAATGGTCATCTTGGTCTCATATTATGTATTGCCATTAGTCCAAAATATGTCTATGGAAGCTGATTACAAATGAGAACGAAGAGAATGAAGAGAATGAGAGGTATACATGACAAGAAGTTCCTAAACTACATGGATTAGTTAACTACAGTTCAAGAACATTGAATCCAAATTAACCTCAAGTTTACAAATACGGGCAGAAAAGAGTATTCAGGCAATAACGGTGGTCCAATCACAATTGTTTGTTCTGACCGATGAGATTTTTGAGAATATCCAAATTTTAGCCAAGAATGCCAAATTTTTGTCACTTACTATTATAGTTCGTCATAGATGGACGCAATTCATTGGTCCACTTGGATGTTTAAAGCGTGTGAAGTCAAAAAAAGCATCTTTACAAAGGGTCCATTTTGAGCTCTAATATCCCCTATTGTGGCTACTTGGATTCGGACTTTGCGAATGACAGGGTGGATCGAGAATCTATAAGTGCATATACTATAGTTTTTGGAAGAAATCTCATATCTTGGCTTTCCAAAAAGCAAGATACTATCTCTCTCTCTTCATGTGAGGCCAAGTATAAGGCACTTACTACAACAACAAAAGAAGTGATTTGGATTAAGAGGATATTATTGGAGCTCAAATGCATCAAGGAGGAGGATTTGCCATTGATCAAATGTGACAACATCTCGGCCCAAGCCCTTGCCAAAAATCCAATTCTTCATGCAAGGAGCAAGCACATCGAAGTTGCACATCACTTTGTGAGAGAGAAGCTTATTGGAGGAGAGATCCACTTGGAGCATATTGATTCATTTTCATGTATTGCCGATCTACTCACCAAGCCACTACTCAAGAGCTCCTTCATCAAGCTTAGATCTAATCTTGGATCGATTCCAAGATCAATGCTTAAATTAGAATAGATAACTTTTTAGGAGTGTGAAAAATAAAAAAAGATATCTATGTTGATTGTAGGGGTTTGATTAAGTTTTTCCATCAAGCATCTACATGTGAGTAGTTGATAGGGCCAATTTTGGCTTAGGAGGCAAAATAGTCAAAATACATGTAAAGCCATGATTTGGCCAAAAGTCATTTATGATGTAGCTCGAGCTATTTAGGCTCACTACAAGTGTCAAGATTAGGTTTGATGAGTGACTGAAGTCAAAGTGTTGGCATGAGGTCAAGGGTCCAATCACAAGTGAGAATTTCATTAGAAGGGTATAATCAAACTAAGAGGGCCATGATTCACTCATCCAATAGGAATCAAGAGGTGGTAGAAAAGGGGTCCAATAGGAATTGAGCATGGACTACCTTGAGTTAGTACAAGTAGGTTGATTACCTTCATTATGTACTTGAGTTTTTGAGTGATAATTGAGACTTGTCAAATTGAGTCTATTCTACATTCTCTCTCTACTTGAGGCTCCATAGTGAGATTCTCTCTCTACCCGAGAGCAACAACTTTTTATACTTAGTTTTTTTGAAGTACCTCTTCCACACGTGTGTATGTACTTTCTTGATGAGTGTATGCAGTAGTAATGTGTTTTTGCCTTGGTTTTTTGAGATAGATCTTGATTAGCAACCTATACTTGATCTAAAGTGCAAACACACATCTTAGGAGATCATTACCACACATTAGGGAATTCCCACACATGTGAATTCTCACATAAACTCCAACAATGCCAAGCCTAGATAATCTCCAAGGTGTCTTGGTGGCCCAGGGAGATGATTGGAAATACTCTCCATCAATTAAGGAGATAATAGAGCCTTATTCTTCAAAAGAAAAAAGCAAAAGCAAGTGGAAAGAAGAAAAATTCAAGGGGGAGCAAGCTGACGATGGAGATCATCCACAATCATTATCAACATCCTCACCAAGTCAAGTGAGATTCAAAAAAGACAAGTCCAAGGTCTTTAATGCATCAAGTTGAGGAATTATGCCTATGAGTGAATGCTCAACAAAGCCCAGCCAACATCAGCAAATAAGAGGTGGAAAGTGATCGTGAGGTTTTTCATATGATGCCAAGCTCCTCTGCATCAAATGTCTAAGGCTTTGAAAACAAAGGAGTGGTTTGATGCAATGATTGCTGAGTAAAATGTTTGATAGAATTTGATATTCAGAAGCTTGTTGGTTTTCCTTTGGACAAAAATGTGATTGCTTGCAAAAGGGTTCTAAAAGAAGAAGCTTAATGAAGATGCTAGTGTAAGCAGACACAAGAAAATACTTGTTGCCAAAGTATATGCTTAAGCCAAGGGCATTGATTATGATGATTTAGCTCTTAATTGGAATATTTCTATGTACACGGATTTCTAATAGCCTCATAACAATTCGTGGACACTACACTCAAATTTTGACTATGAATTACTTGAAAATTAAGAGAGGTGAGTATCCTAGCTTTTACTATTCAAAATATCGATGGGTCTTTGGATGATAAAAAAGTATGCTCTACAAAGCATGCGCTTTTCTATCTAGTGGAAAAAATGAGATTGCTTTATTCTAGCAAAGTACTTTGGCGAAAGTTAAAATCTCAAGAAAATATATGACAAATATTTTTGTTAAACCAATAAGTCATGGACATGGAAAAACAACTCGCTCCAAAAAGGAAGCCATTTCCTCCTTGAAGAAGATTGAGCAAACAAAACCATTTAACATCACAAAAATTTCAATATATTCTATGAATAGTGAACCTGTAAAATGTGGAAGCCTACTACATTGTGCATTTATAAAAGATTACATTTTTTTTTCATAAGCTACTATTCACCATGATATAAAATGAGTATATAGTACAATGTATCAATGTAATAGTGGTAGAGAAGAAATTATGTCCCCTACATACATAAGCTCCTCAAAATTTAGGGCATTATTGTTTGGTAATTTATTTGCAATAGATATGTAGTTTTTGAATTTTGTATGGACCAAAACATCAAAATAGAGGAGATATTAAAGTACAAGTAATGGAATTGATAAAGTTTTTGCATAATCCTATGAAATTATAAATCTAGTTAGACAAATATATTCATCTTCTAAGCAAATAGAATACAAGAAAGAGATCATATATAGCTCTCTTGGCATCAATGTGACATTTCCAGTTCTTAGGGTCATTCCATGTGTTCTAGTTGGTTGTGTAATGTTTCCAGTTGTTTGTGTGCGTATTCATGACATAATTCTTCATCTTAATATAAGGGAATGGAGAACCTATTAATTCTAGAATTCAACAAAGAGCAGGATGTCCAATAAAATCAAGCGATTCCAAGCATATAAACATTTAATTTAATTTTTTTTTTGAATAACTTTGTGACAAAAATGTTTTTTGTCTCCAACATTTTATTCTTCCCATCCTCACCACCTCCTCTGATCTTTAGCCCCATCAACCTTTGCAATGTTTTTTCCAACTATGTTATCATTTTCAACAACTTTTTTTTTTTCTATCTATATTTTATTTTGAGCCTTTAAGATTAATTTCTTTTACTTTGAGTAATCTAGAATCATTATAATCAAGAAGTCATGATGTAGTGTCCCTCCACAATTTTTTTTTTTTGTAAGAAAAACTCATTCATTTCTGGTGGAGCATATTGAAACTAAGTGGTCACAAGACAACTACTTACAACCATGTCTAAAACTTGCATATGCATTGCGTCAATCATTTTGAATAAGCTATCAAACTAGCTTATGGCAAAGACATACCTGCATCTGCATCTATTTAACATGTCCCATATATGTATATACAACAATAGCATAATCAATTAATAGTTTATATATCTTGTTATCAACTTTAGTCTCACTTATCTCCAAAGTGTGATCTCATCATTGGATACAAGAACTCTTGGCATCACCCTTTAAGATATTGTATTTCATGTTCCATATTTTTCTTAAATGTCTCATAACATTAAAGATTATCAATACTAGTAGAAGGGTTTGCTAGTTATCTATATAAGAAAGATAAAACAATAAACAATTCAAGCCTATCTAAAAAGATTTCAAGTATACCTCTAGATATTGGGATAAGTATGTTGTAGTTTACTTGTAAGGTGGAATCTGATATGTATGTCGTCACCTTAATCTCGTTAAGGTTGAAAATAAGGCATACATACACTAAATCAAGAAATAAAAAGCTTCTCTATTTTAAATGATGTGATGATTCTTTTGATACATTTTTTATTATTATCAAAAACAATATCTCAACGTGCATATATTATGATACAACTACATCATTATCCTTTACGATTCAAAATACATTATAGAAATTCTATAACAAGTTAACTTTTGGTGAGGATCTAAGCATACAAAATGAAGAACTTTACTTTAAAATGAGTGACATTAGAAGAGTTCACATGTATACGCCAAAAGCCCTTTATCCAAAGTTCACATGATAAAGTTGGCTAGTCATCAAACTTATATTACAACTATGGTCTCTAGTGATTGAATTTACAAATACCGTTTACAACTAGACTTGCTTCACCAATTGTAAAAAGTGTAATATCAATTAAAATATTCTATGCTATTCTAGATTATAAGAAAACAATGAGTTAGGAATGATTCCATCAAATATTCAAGATACCAAGTCTATTTACAGTCATATATTGCTAACATTTAACAGAATCACCTTGAAGAAGCTTCCTAAATTTTAAGGTTTTCATGGTATTCCACAAATATTAAGCACATGTTATACAATAACATAAATTCCTATGGAGAAGATTTCATAAAAATGATACCATAATCTATTCATGAAAGGTTGGTGACATTTATGATTGATTTTATTTGGTGATCATTCTAAATTCTCTTAGAAAGATCGAGAAATATATTGTTTTATGTCATGGTTTATTGCATTAGCTCAACACCTAAGATTTGGGTGCACCATGTAAAATATAAAAAAGGAATTTTATGTCCTTGTTGATTCAGCATATTGTTGGATGATATGATATCTTATCTTTGGCCTTGTGTAAGCTATAGCTTCATTGAAGATATGTCAAAAAAAAAACTTGGGAGGAGAAATTATGAAATATGCATAGATTTTACTATGTAGAGATAAAGGTGATAATGAAAAGTACAAGCAATATGGCATGCTCATGAACGAGAATCACAACAATACTCTTCTGGTGATTTCATGTTATACGCCATCACATTAAAGCCTCAATTACAAGGATTGTCATTTTTTATTTAGAGAGAAGAAATTGTTGCACATGATAAGATGTTGAATAGAAATTTCAAATTCAATAGTCATAGTATCGATTTTGATGCCCACATGGGGTACATTAAAGAATATGTCCAATTTATATGCTTACCTGTAGACTTAATGGTAGCAAATGTGAAGAACTTTCACTTGATATGCAACACATTCAATTTTGTTATGATGTGCAATACATTCAATTTTGATATTTGTTTTGTGGTTATTTTATTCATTACAATGGGATTATCGGTGACCATAGAAATATGTAGATAACAAAATTTCAATCAAGAGTTGCTTAGATATGTATACAACCATCCAAAATTTTTATATGTTGTGCACTAAAATGTATTACCTCCAATGTAATTAGAGATATCTTACAAATACCAAACATATTCTACTAAGTACCACACATATGTTACTCAGCTACCCCTACAACCATTAATGCAATTCTCACTAGTAGCAAATATAGAATGGTTGATTTGGCCTCTTTATTAAGTAGTATGCTAAACTGATCTTATTCTAATTTAGCACCATTGCTACATTCAGCAAAAATTATTGTTGCACACATGAGCTAATTACAAGCGGGACATGACATCTAGTGAAATATCTTGTTAACCCACTAGAAAGTAGCTCAAAACGAGCTGCTTTTATATCAAATATTATAACACCAAATTGGATTCTATTTGAAGTAATGGCCCATTATTTGCATGGGTATCTAATATTAAATTTTGTATTCAATGTGCACACAAAGTGTCCATGTTACAAATCCAACGCTAATATCTATGCATGTGGTGTTTATTGTTCATGATCACTCTCTTGTCATAAGCTTGTCTAGAATGTTATGAATATGTCGCTTGTTAGATGAACTGAATACAAGGTATTCAAGAAATTTGTTTCGTTGTGGACTAGGATATTCAATTATAGTTTTTTTTTTCAAAAGTCTTTTAATCACTATTGCTTCTCTTTCTTATGTTTTCAAGTTCTTAAAAGGTTCCATTGGTAGATAAAATTTCTTAACTAGAACCAAATATTTTAAAAGGGCATTTTTTTTCTTTATGGTTTTTTTTTTAAATTTCTAAAATCCGAATGTTTTTCCTCTCTCTTTTTGAAAAAGGGTGTTAATTTTTTTTACACACACACACACACACACACACACACACACACACACGAGCTTTAGTATCATGATTAGATTCACAACCCACTTTAATTGTCACAGGTGCATCTTTGTTACTCACTTTTACATTTCATCGTGTTCGGGATGTATTCATCTTTTTTAAAAATATGTAAATATTGAATACGAACAAAAGAAAAACTCCTCAATAAGCGTCTTCAAGGTGAAAACTGATTTTGTGGATTGTATTCCTTATCACGCTAGATTGAGCCATTAAGTCATGCTGAGACATAAAATGTCCAATTCAAATGAATTCTCAAAATCAAATCATCATTTGTAAGAGTTATATCTAAGTTTTCTTGGATGATTAGAAAAGATAATCTAGTTTGAGAAACCTTGATGAATAAAAAACACCAAGAAGAAGAAGCAAGCACAAACTTAAGTAATTTAACCAACACCACCTATACCAATAACATAAATCACATCCATAAGTAGCACACCAAAGATTTATTCACGATAAAATAAATTGGAATAATAAAATAGGTATGAACCTTTCAATCAATTATATACATATATTCATGTTATATTTTGCAATAAATTTTTAAAAATTTCAAACTAGCATGACCTTTGGCTATTTCAAGTTACCTTTCAAATGGAAGCAATTTTTAAGTTTGCCATTCACATGACATGCCTTTGGAAATTTTGCCTTTCTTTGAAAGGCAAACTAGCCTTTGACATGCATTGCAGCTTGCAAATGCCAAGCCTAAGCCTGCCAAGTGGTTGAGTCATCATGTGTGCAACCCACATACTTCATTGATCCTAGAGAATTGTTGTCACTACATATTTGAAATTTGAAACTATATAAAGGCTTTGACAAGGATGAGCTTAAATACAACACTCATTTCATTGTTGAGAGAGGGCTTTAACCCAATCCAAGTGTGCTAGTTAAGTTGAGGGTGGCCCCCCTACATTCCACTCATTGAAGTGCATGCTTGCCCGCTCAATTCTCACACACTATAGTGAAGGGCATACCCACATCCAAGGGTGCTTCCTATTAGGTATCAAAAGAACAATCGTGGATGAGGGTGGCCCACCTACATTCCACCCCTCATTAAAGTGAACCATTCCACACTCAACCCTCACACACTACATAGGTGAGGCCTTACCATCATCCAAGGCATACCTAGGCCTTACCATCATCCAAGGGTGCTTCCTACCAGGTGTCAAAAGAACACTCTTGGGCGGTGGGTGCGCCCAGGGATGAGGCATCACATGGTTGGGTATATGCCATCCAAGTTGACATTACATCTGGAATATTTTGTTCCACGTGTTTTTCACGTGATTGACTCTTGCCCAAATCCTGAGTCTCCCCCACGCCCCTTGACACTAAGAAGTTAGGTGGGCTAACATATACTATATATTATATAATAGAAAAATAGGTCAAAAGGAAGGAATGGAGGTGTGAAAAGGGGCCGATCCCCGCTGCTGTTGTCTGGCAGGCAACCGGCCAGTGCCCACCCAAAGTGGAACCTGCTGCAGCCTGCACCGCCGGTGACCGGTGACCGGTCGATGTAAACCGGGACCGCCGGTGATGGAGAAGTGTTTGACTAACGCGTAAATCGGGTCCTTTCGTACGGCCTTAACCGGGGTTAAGTTGACGGTGACAGCCAGGCCATTTAAAATAAACCCGAGTTAAATAAACCCGAGGACGGTGGGGTAGCCTCGGCTGACCCGGCCTAGACCAAGACTTCTCACGACTTCCCTTTGTCTTTCCGTCTCCTCTCTCTCTCTCTCTCTCTCTCTCTCTCTCGCTCTGTCGTTCGCTCTTTCGATCTGTCTTCGATCTGTCTCTGTGTTCTCGTCTTCTGTTTTTGAGTGATCTCGTGCTTTGAGTTTCTTCGGTGCCTCGTCGCCATAGCCCTCGTTCCAGGCTAGAGCTTCTGCCTCGTGATACGCGTCCTATTTTGAAGAATAAAAACTTGCGGTTCTCGTTGTGGGTTTCAAGAAATAGTTGAGCTCGCACGGCTTACGAAGCTGTAGACAGTAGAACTACCCATACTGCTAGCTCTAAGTCTAAGGCTTCTAGTTGCTTGTAGCCCAATGGGAAGCTGAGTCCTGACGCTTGCGTGTTTGAATTGATGATCTATATAATATGAATTTTCATTATAATGCTGGGAAGAGCTCATGTAGCTGTCTGGGATTTTGTTAATGCTTTTCTGAGCTTCATGGGTCTCGTTAAATAGATTTATCGCTCTGTCGACACTTGAGTTTCAAACTGTAAGGCCGAATAAGGTAAATCGGTCTACTTTTGCTTCTGAAAAGCTTATAATCTGCGTATACTTGACAAGTCCAGATTGCTTGAAGCATCAAGTATTGCTAGGGAAACACCCGATTCTGGTGACAAGACATTCAGAGCTCGTCAGTGAAGTGCTTTCTAGTCTTTGCAAGTCAAAACTGTGTATGTTAGTGCTGGAGAGCTAGTTTCATGGAAGAGCAGCAATTTCAACTAGTAGATCACAATATTGATCTTGAAAGCGATCTAGACAAAATCTTACAGTTTCTGGTTCGTGACGAGCCATTTCAACGATCAGCAAGGCTCGTACCAGCAGATGATTCAGCTTGCAACAACCCGAAAGTAGCTTTTGAACCTCCCTGGGTATTGACATACGATGAACAGCCATCTGCTTTTGTTCCTCAATTTCTTCCCTCGGATTCAGCAATACCTGTGAGCACTCTTTCTTCTCCTCTGCTGGCCCTGCAAAGGGAGCTTTTATGTCCTTATACGTCAGATCTCGCCACAAGTTCCATTACAGAAGATATACTAGGGCACGGCGTTTTATTCCAAGAGAGAAATGCTACTTATGATTCCTCAAGCAGTCCAATCTTTCCGCAGCAGCTTCTTAACTCTGATGATGAAAGGCAGCGACTGAATCAAATGAGTGGACTTGATTGTCCAGGTCTATTACGGTTAATCTCTCTCCCTCAATATCAGCAAGCTGGTTCCTCACCCGGTCTGTCTTACCCAACTCCTCCTTCGAGCCTGCAGCCGAGCTGGGAAGTATTTCACTCGTTCACTGAGATGTTAGAAGGGGGAGGGGGTCCTGCTGTAGTGACTACTCCTAACTCGTCTCTATCATCCTCTGTCAGCGAGGAAGCTGTCGATGAAGAAACCAGCCACCCGGTTGCCAGCTACTCGAGGCCTGATGATATGATTGTTACTGGATCAAAGAGGAAATTAGCTCCGGAGTTAACTTCAATCGAAAACCTTGCATCTATGCCAGATAGCAAGAAGCAGTAAGTCTCTTTCTATTTTGGTACGAGTGAAGCATTTGTTTGCTACATCAAAGCTTTAAGATTGCTAGAATCTTATTATCGTCCCGCGATTGCTTAACAATACATTTAAACTTTTGTATTGTTCGTCTTCATCACCAGAAATAAGTCTGCTAGGAAAGGCAAGAAGAGAGTTCGCGAGCCCAGATATGCGATCCAAACAAGAAGCGATAAAGACGTTCTGGAGGATGGATACAAGTGGAGAAAGTATGGTCAGAAGACTGTGAAGAACAGTCCTCACCCGAGGTGCATACGAATAAGTTTCTGGAAGTCCTAAACCTAGCAATTGTTTTTCGTTAGAATTAAGCATATACAGATGATGAACATAGAGTTTCTATATGATATGAAAGCATTCTCACATGCAAGATGATTATTATTACGATGTGCAGAAGCTATTACCGCTGCACCTACAACAAGTGCTCGGTGAAGAAGACAGTGGAGCGTTCGTGCGAGGATTCTGGCCTAGTAATCACAACCTACGAAGGCGTTCATAACCATCCCAGTCCGACTGCAATACGAAGTTCATCAGAGTCACTGTTTCTGGATACGATCATTCCATTTTCCAGACCTGTCTACTCCCAGCTTTTTGCTGAGACGAGGCGGCTACCATCACCTGATCAACGCGTGGGGTTTGACGTTGCAATGCAGATTAGAGGAGCACGTCAGCTACCACAAATGGATAGAGGTCTCTTAGAGGACATGGTTCCATCAACAATCCGTATGACGTCAACATAATAGAGGGCAGCTATCATCCAAATTTCAATGTCGTTCTAGATGGATTGAGTTTTGAGGTTTGGAGCAGTTTCAAACTGTGTTACAAAATGCCTCAAAGGCTTCAAGTGGAGCTCAAATCTCAATCCATTTCGGCCATTCGTTATTTTTTCCGCATTATGAGCAATAAATGCAAGTAGTACACGCACCGGGGCATATGAAATTTAGCGTGTTTCAAACGGAACAAGTCTCCAGGATGCTGTGTAGATCAGCAACACTGTGCATTACTTCTTGGTTCTGCTGAATATCTGAAATCTTTAATTTCCAATTCATATTTTTTGATGTATGATGTCTGCAAAACTTTCACCTGTTTGATTATTCTTTCAAATCAATTCCAATTGGAAACTGAGCTCCGTGCTTACATAGTTCTGTAACTTATCACGTTAAACCAGTTCAATGTCATTTTAGCCTGATTGTTCATCTTCCAAGGATCACAGGGTAGGGATTTTAAACTTATGCTAGATATAAGGCTATTATAAAATGTATACATTCAACTTTATACCGGAGCAGAAAAAATCTCTCCATCTACAAGCTAACTGATGGACTATAAGATTATCCTCCCATTAATTTAAGTTCATGTTCTAAAGCCAACATTGTATGATCTTTGAAACCAATTACCAGTTTTAATATTCCTTACATATATCCTACAATATGTCTGTGATCAGCAGTATTGAAGACAATTTCGCAAATAGCAAACACAAGAGATTAGGTGCATCCATTTAAAAGCCACGTGCCAACTAATAAAGAAAAAAGATATGGTAACCACAAAGCTAGATGCTACGAATGGACATGATTAATGTGTGAGAAGATCACATAGGACAAGTGAGGAGGATACAAAGGTCAACCTGTCTCTGAGGTTCACTATGAAGGCATTTAAAGCAGAATCCACTTATTGCATATCAAGAGGATGGCTAAAGCAAGATTCATTGGATGAAGACTTGTTTTAATTCAAGATCAAAAAGCTCAACAGCAACCTCTGAATTTACAAAGACCCGAGTGCATATGTGAACACGGGAAAGGTCACGACTATTGAGTACTGCTCAAACGTCGTCACTCCACTCATTTCAGCACTGATTCCTTACTCATGAGTCATGTCACCTCACTCATTCCATCACAGGATCGATCCTTTTTCCCTTATCTGGCATTATTCCATCAAATGATCAAAAATCAGAAGCCCAATTCTTTTCAGCTACTGGGCATGCAAACCATTATTCAAATTGATTGCTAAAATGTTGCATGCAGCTGCCAGGAGTGCCCACACTTCTTCCTTTCTGGGTAAGCTGTCAAGTTCACTACTCACTTTAACATAAAAAAAAGTCCAAAATTTGGACCATTTCATTTGGACTGATCCCTTTTTCAGCATACACGTGCCTCTACACCTTACTATAGTCAGCACACTCCTACAAGGTATGACGCAGGATGACTAAGCAATGAGCATGAATGAATATACCCTTCTAGAACCTTTTTGCTTTTTAAAAAGTCAAATATGCACTCATTTTCCTTTTTGTGTGTGTATTGCTTGATTAGATTTGCCAATTTCAAATCTTGACTTACTTACTCAATGTCACATGATGGACCACAAATCTTTATTATTCCCCTTCATGTTAGAGTCGAGGTATTTGAATGTTCTTTTTAGTGATCTTGGCACTTGATAAAACAACCGTAAAGTTATGGCAAGGCGAGCAAGCTAAAAAATGGCCGTTGAACCTTGTGTAAAGGTCACTAAAAAGATCTTTGTCTACCATAAAGGGTGGTGAGGAAAACCTCTTTTAATGACTAAAAATGGCCGTTGAACCTTGTGTAAAGGTCACTAAAAAGATCTTTGTCTACCATAAAGGGTGGTGAGGCAAACCTCTTTAAATGACTAAAATTATTTTAAGAGTCTAGCTCATACTATCTTTATGTGTCATAACATATCTTTTAATTTAATCTTTCTAAGACCTTTTGATGGGCACAATGTTCATGGGAAAAACATTCTATGGATTTTAGATTCATAGCCAACCAAAAAAATAAGGTGAGGTCACTATCCAATTCCATATTAAAGCAAGGTGAGGTCACTTTCAAAGTTAATTATGTGAGGTTCAATGTTTTATGGGTTCTCATACTCCACCAAACGTAGCCTCAAAACATAAGTTATTTCTTTAGAAAGGGCAACCTTGGTAGAGTTGATTCAAGAACATGAAATAATTTTCCAAGCAAATCCTTGACAAATAGGTCAAACTTCATGTGAAAAGCCAATGATCTTTAATCCTATTTGTTAAAAAATTCAATCTTTGAAGCCTATTTGAAATTTCTTAATGACATGTTCTGAGAGGTTTAAAACTATTAACACATTTCATTCCAAAGAAAACACAAGAAATAGCATGTCCTAATTGATATCACTAGAAAATGCTTCTTGGTTTCCAAGGGAAGGCTCGAACTTGAGACCAAAGAAACTTCGGATGTCAAGCTAACCAATTGAGCCAACTCCCTTGGACATCCTTTATTTCAAAAGGTTTCTTCTTCAAATTTCAAGCCTAAGGTGTTTGATATCTAGCAGTATCTATTTTTAAGGTTTGCAATATTGTTGGGAGCCGGTGTATTGTTTTTTTCATTCATATCATTTTTTGTTGATAACTTTCTTTACTTAGATATAACTAACAGTTTCTACTACATGAAATTTTTCTTAGTCGATCTACCCAATGGTCATCAAGACAAGCAAAATTATTAATACTCAATGACTCCTTGGCATTTATCTACCAAATATAAGATAGGGTATTATCACACAAGTACTAACCAATCCTATATTGAGGTTCTAAATAACGATCGATTATCTAATAAAAATATACTCGATTCTTTAAGAAAAATATACTTGTCAAAGTATAGGTTGATGTTATAACTAGACCCAAACTTATGTTATATCCACCCATCGTACTTTGTACTTTGCATATTAATATGCCCCCCACCTTTCTAATATAGGACAACACATTTGGGTTACAAGGTGACACTACTTTGATATATCCTGAATACAAAGGAGATGGATGATTGGGTGAGTCATTGAAATGACACAACCTATGAGAAACATTTAGGTTCATTGAAACTTCATAAAATACATTAAAAATAAGAAAAAGAGAAAAAAGTGTAGGTATTTTGTACAATAGGTATTAGTTGTAGCTTAGAGAAATTTTTTGAATACATTTTTTTTTCAATGACATTTAGCTTTTGGCATTAAGTATGTAGGTGATATGTTCATCAGGCTAAAGAAAACACATTTTTTTATGTGAGACACTACAAAGCAAATGTCAATAGATATGGATAGACTTTTTGGCTCTTACTATGTAATCGATGGAAAAATATCCTTCTTTGTTCACTTTGAAGTTTGGAGCTTAGTTCCAACTCAATGCACATAGACATGCAAGGAAATTTTGACAAAAAACTATACAATGGCTAATGGCAACAATTGAAGGAAATACTAGGAATTTAAATATGTTGGTTAGTTAGGGCATGTCACCCGATGGGTGGTTAGTTATGCTACTCAAAGGTCATGTTAGTAGGTGGGTCATGTGGTTAGCTTGGCTGATCTTGATCTTCTTGATGCATCATTTGTAATCGAGATATATGTCACTAATGCACTATATTGTTACTCTTTTGTGTGAAACTATTCTTGTCTCATGTCATCTTGTGGGATGATTTTCTACTCATTGTTCTTTAACGTATATAGTTGTGAGGTCTAGTGATGATCAATTGATTAAACAATGTGAATCCAACAAGGCTTGTGGACCCATTTATCTCGTTACCCTACTCAATGATCAAACACACATAGGCTCAATTAGAGAGGCATATGCCATAAATGACAAGCTATATGGTTTAAAGATTTATGATTGGCATGATATAATACATGTGTTATCTTTGCTTCAAAGGAAATAAAATAGAACTAATATATCAATGAATAAAAAAATGTGTTTGCCTAAGTAGCATATTCTCTTAGTCATATGAAAATGATGCCTAGGAGATACAAAATGTAGTTCTAAATTTGTGGACATTTGTGAGATATTAATTTATAGCCACAAAAATTGCACGGTTCAAGAAATTAAAGAATGTACTTTTACAATCATATGTCAAGCTTCAAACAAGAAAGAACATTGAACATGCATGCATACTCAAGTGTATATATCTAAAAAGGATAAAGAACTCAAATCTAGAGCGAATATATCTCAAATTCATCAAAAATTTTGTGCCTCCCCTATCTTTTATGGAAGAGGTGGAGCTTGTAGGCCCTATGAATACAAGATGGATGTTCTTTTGGAGCATTTCATGAAAGTCTGGAAGGACTTTATTTGTCAAAAAATGTATGTGGAAGAAAGCATGGCTAGAGGTTGGTTGGCACAAGAGTCCCTATCTACATAATAGAGTTCTTAGAGCATTTGAATCTAGGGGCCACAAAACTATGGAATGATAGTAATGATGAGAGAATTAAAGACAAGGTTGTGGAAGAAAATGTCAAGAATCTAGTTTTTTTTTTTTTTTTTTTTTAAGTCTATGACCCAAAGTCTCCATGTTCATGTTGTATTACAAACATTGTATTCTTGGATCAATTATTTAAAAAGGCCAAACAACAAAGAATTGTCAATAAAAAGAGGTCACTTAGGGTCGATTGTTTTTCCAAAAAAACTCGAGAAGCTTTTCGAACAATGCATTATGTATTGGTTATATAAAGGCTATGAATGGCATTGGATGTCCTTGCTGCTCCTTACCCTCCATCCCTCTCATTTTTACTGGTATCTTGCTACTTATTGCATTTGCTTATTTGTTGGATATGATTGTTGTTGATATCTTAGAGAGAGAGAGAGAGAGAGAGAGAGAGAGAGAGAGAGAGAGAGAGAGAGAGAGAGAGAGAGAGAGAGAGAGAGAGAGAGAGAGAGAGAGAGAGAGAGAGAGAGAGAGAGAGAGAGAGAGAGAGAGAGAGAGAGAGAGAGAGAGAGAGAAGTAAGTTTGAATCTTTCTAGAATTAGGGTTAATGCTTATTAGAGATTAGGGTTTCATCTTAAGCTTGTCTAACATTTTGTGGATGGACACTACTCCTTTGGAAATGAAATACCACATGACAAGAAAGGACAAATCACTTCTTAATCCCTTTGCTTTGTCTTTGTTTGCATCTTCAAAATAGGGTTTGAAGGTAGATGAGGAAAAGCCCCTACAATTTTGGTGCCCATTGTTTTTAGTTTGTTACCATGATTGTGATGATCGTATGGTGGTTAGCTTCATTTAGGCATCTTGGTATTGGCATAGTAATGATGTTAGATTTTCATTTTGTGGTGTTTTAGGATTAGAATTTGATGTTTTGAGTGATTTTGATTGCATTCCTTGCTTGCAATCACTTGTGAGTGATGATTAGACAAGAGGAGATAATACATCATGCTAAGATCCTTCTGAAAACCATAAAGTCAGGGAAAAAAAAAACTACTCACTTTATGCAATGTGGAGGTGAAAGAGTACAGAATTGTTATTAGAGACAATAAATTTCTATTTCTCTGGAACTAATCATTGTTGACTTGCAAACATGACCATTCTAATGCAAAGTAGCTCCAATTTGAAGAGCGAAGGTTCCTTTTCAGCCATTTTGTAGAAACTTACAAAAAACATTAAAAAGACACCTTCAAAATTTTCATAAAAAAAGCCAAGTGCTCTTAAATGGTCAACTGCAACTTTTTTCCACTTCTAGATTGCCAAATTAGGCTTTCTTAGAGGTCTAGAAGGGTTCTTGCCTAGTTTTTGAAGCCCTGCAAAGATTAATATAGCCCAACAGATAAAATTACACAAAAAACATCCAAATTTCAGTAAATTTTTGTTATTAACCCTCACCAGTCTTATTGAATTTTTCTCATTTGGAGATGACCTCACAAAAGTATCTGCGAAGATTAGTTTGCAAAATCCAAATTTTTTTATCAAAAAAAAAATTAGTATCTATCTATAAAAATTCGCATCATTCTGAATAATCTTCATGCATATCTAGTGCTCTATGAAGCCTATGAAAGTTAGTTGTCATAAAATAGATCTTGTGAGGGCTAGTTCTCAAGAAATATCCATTTTAGATTACCAAAACTCTCGTTAAGTTGAAAAATAGTGCTATTATTGTCTTAACCCTCCTTGAATCTACTAGAGTTGTATTACATTGTTTTCATTCTCTACTTTGTCTTGCGAAGATTACATAAACCAAGTGTTTTGGAGATTTTTCATGCAAAATTATTTAAAGAATCTTCATAATAAGTACTAACCTTCAAATTAGTCAATCTTCACACAAGTAACCTTTGCAAAGCATACCAATGAGTTCTAAATTATGCCAATAAACCACAGTGAAAGGTGCGAGGGTTTTTGATTTATTAAAACTCAAATATCATTTGTTTAAATTTGGAGAGTATAGATTGAGATGATCCATTAGGAAATCCAAATTTTTTCTTGATACTCCTATATTTGGTTGATATTTTGATTCTAGGTAGTGAATGATACTACTAAAGGATTGGGTCCTTGGATTCATTTCAGTGATGTATCCTTAGATTCATACAAAATGGTAAAGCCAAAATTGAACTTGGCTAGTCTATTTATCTTAATTGAGAAGCTTTTGCAAATGATCCAAAACTCTCAAGAAAGATAGTGAGATATGTGAAAATTGTCAACTAGTTTTCTACATTTCTAGTTAGTTCACACATGTAAAACTACTTAGTGAGATATGTGAAAATTGTCAACTAGTTTTCTACATTTCTAGTTAGTTCACACATGTAAAACTAGTACACATGGTCATTTTTAAGTTGGGTCCAATTTCACTTAGTAATGTAAAAGTTCGTTTTTAGCTTTACTTGGCGATTTTGGCCATTATGACTAGTTTAGGGCTAGTTCTAGATAAGCTTGGCTAAACTCATCTATTTCAAGGAGAGAGAGTCATGACTTTATGCTATAAATAGTACGTTCTATATTGGAAAACATTTCTTAAGAAGTATCTCCATTTTTGGAAGCTTTGGAGTCAAGACTAGCTCATTATTTTAGGTTCTCTTCTACTTAGAATACTTGGTATAAGCTTGATCTATCTCTATTGGAGAGTGGTAATAAATGATTTCTTTTTATTATATGGCTCGTTAATAGATAATTACTTTAGATCTCTTCATTTTTTGATTCAGTTTTGATTCCATCAAGTTATGTTGTGTGGATCTTGATCAAACTAAAAATTCTATGTGTAGACTCTGGCTAAAAATTTGACATTTATTTTTGTGCATATTCTATTGTGCCTAGATCTATATTTAGGATCATTTTGAATATTAAATTTTGACATGGGATCGGAGCAGGTTGGCATCCAATAATAGAAAATTTTCCAAGAATAGGATCTTGCATCAATCTATCATGATTTTTTGCATTTGTCTACATTTGTCTTTGATCAAATCTCTTCTAACTTGTATTGTGGTGGGATCTATACATTCAAGCTTCATTATTATTTCTAGGTTCTAAATTGACAATCTCCACTAGTGACTAAGCTATGATCCCCATGTGGATGACTCTCCCTAGTGAGTGAGCTATGCTCCCCATGTGGTTGAATTAATATCTTTTATTGGATGAAAATTTTTCTTTGTGGATGAGCTTTGCTCCCTCGAGAAGAAAAGTCTCCATGAGCACTAAGATTGTCAATTATTTTGCATACAATTTCATATTGATTCAATAGGATTGATTGTAATAAGCTCTCCGAATTGTATGTGAATCATCAATTTTCAGATCTTAGTTTCAATCTATTGTAGTTGATCATTTGTGATCAAGATTCATCAAGATCTACATGTACTTTGTCTAATTTCAAGAGAGCTAGTCTTGCAAAGTTCTAAATCATTGTGATTTCACTTTTCCTTCATTTCTTGAGAGGAGTGTGAGTGCTTAGTGCATTAGAGCAGGTTCAAAGAAGAGGAGTAATCATTTTGCATGATGTCTACTAATAGTGGAATCATGTTGGAAAGTAATGATAGGCTCAACTCAACCAATTATTTAGCTTGGAAGGTAGAGATGGAATCCTTACTTGAGTTGAATGAGTTAATGGATATTGTTGCAAGTGTCGAAGAGAGGCCTTTGGTGCATCAAAACCAAGTGAGGTATGATAAGAGGGCCAAGAAGGCACTCCACATCATCAAAATGAATGTCACTAATGAGCTTTTCAAAGAAGTTGAGAAATTCACTTCGGACCACAAGGAACCTCTTTGTGGTCTCTTGCCGTGGTCGGGATAGCAAGAAGGCCCCTTGTGGTCCCTTTGACCACCGAAGGGACCACAAGGAGGCTCCTTGAGGTCCCTAATGGTGGGCTACTACAAGGGACCACAAGGAATCCAAGTGCAAAAGACTGAACCACTTGACATGCCGGCATGCCAAGTGATTCAGCCATCACACACACACACACACACACACACACACACACACACACACACATGCTTTTTTATGACGATGATACTAATTTTTGATTTCTGAATGTCACAGTGGCAAAAAGGAGAAAACGATGACATGATCACCTGGATGCAAAAATGGAAAAATTAAAAAATTGTCGAACTGCTGTGACTCTTACAGAACATAGACATTTTCGCTGGAAGTTAATTATGTAGATTTGATGCTCTACTACTTAAGCTAGTTATGGCGACTTGATCTCGTAGTAGTTTTTAATCATTGTTGGTTCTGTTGCACGAGGTTCTACTGACATGGGTTATCAGATAACTTGTTCCAGAATTTTTCGTTAACACTATGTCTACGTATGGCTGTCGCTTTTTTATATCCTTTGTTGGGTCCCTTAGTATTTTTATTATGTTATTACTTTGCCTCTCTCTCTCTCTCTCTCTCTCTCTCTCTCTCTCTCTCTCTCTCTCTCTCTCTCTCTCTCTCTCTCTCTCTCTCTCTCTCTCTCTCTCTCTCTCTCTCTCTCTCTCTCTCTCGTGCGTTTGGTGTATATATGTGCATATGTATGGGGTAGGAGGATGCACCCATGCTTGCATGGGTACATCCTCCTACCCCATGCACTTTTTAAAAAAACTAACTAAAATTTTTAGATGCATACATTGGGAGGAAGATGTGTGCATCCTGCCCCATGCATACACATTACCCCATGTCCTAATTCAAATCAAGATCCTCCCGCTCTCTCTCTCTCTCTCTCTCTCTCTCTCTCTCTCTCTCTCTCTCTCTCTCTCTCTCTCTCTCTCTCTCTCTCTCTCTCTCTCCTTCAGGTGGACGCTCTATTTTTGCTATAAATCACATTGCTTTGCTTTGAGGTTTTCACCTCTTCTCCTCTTTCTCCTCTTCATTGCTTCTCTTGCAAAGTGTTTGGACAACGCCCATCCTCAACGCTCACGGTCACTTCTCACAAGTGCCCTTTCATGTATGCATATGATCTACTCATCATCATTTGTTGAAGCACGAACAACCAGTGCTCCTTACTTTATTCACGTTGCTATCACTATCCATACTTTGCTTCATAAGGTTTTTTTATTGATCTTGATTGATGGTTGATGGCCGCTGATGATCGTTGATAATGGCCCATTAGTTGATAATTTTTGTACGTTTTTCTGACCAGCGATGGTCGCTTGTAGCGAACGACATATGATTTTTTATGGCATAAATGCGCTAACAGACAACGATTGCAACACCGATAATCTACACCAGTTGCACGTTGATAGTATAAATGATGGTTGATTACTTCATGAATGATAAAATGCAGTGTCGTCTTTTCGCATTTTTGCCTGACAAGAATCTCGTGTAAATATGCAGAGTCGTATTTTTTGCTATTTCCAAAGTGACTCAAATGCTCAGAAAATGACTTTGGCAAAGTGTGGGACAACCCTAAAAGAGATTTTAAGGCACTGTCGATTTTTTTCAAAATCCCGACACTGTCGCCTTTTTGCGATAGTGTTGCCTTTGGTTGTTTTAGTTCATTTTTGCAGAGTGACAGTTTTGGTTCATTTATGTAGACAGACTGTTTATGGACAATTTCCACCGCTTATCAACAATCAATGACAAGGAACCGGATGATTGCCAACGGACACCAGCACCAGAAACAGTCTTGAACCAATTATATGGTTCAAGAGGGGATTTGGCCAACTTGGTGTGGGACTCCACTATCAGAGCATTCCATTTTTATATTAGAGCTTCTATCATAGTATCAATGCTAGGTCACTATTTCCTTTATCTGAACCGCCACGATATCAGATGTGTGATCTCTATTAGGGCCTAATACTATTTCGATATCAGAGCGAAAGCGCTAATACTTGATATCTTTCGCGATATCAAATTGATATCAAATTCTTCAGTTCCTTTCAACCTTTCAGTATCAGAGAATTGATTTTCTATTGTTGGCATTACTACATCTTAGCGTCATCGATACAATTGATAGACTAAGTTCTAGATGGATTCTCAAAGTAAAGCTGGTCTTATCACAGACAAGCTGAATGGATCCAATTATCATTTGTGAAAATTTAAGATGAAGACCTTGCTAATTGCCAGCGAGTTATGGGATGTTGTTACACATACAAAAGTAAAATCTGAAGACAACACATAAGACTCAAACTCAAAATTGAAGGACGGTAAAACTTTTGCGCTTATTATTCTCAATATATTAGATACACTAATTGGACACATAGTTGAAGCTAAAACATCAAGATATGTTTGGGAAATCTTGAACTCACTATATGACGTGAGGGACGTAACTACTAAGTTACATCTACGAAGGAAATTCTTCACTTTCAAGATGTCTATTGGTGATTCTCTTCAGAGTCACATTAACTAGTTTAAGAATTTCTTGCAACAAATGGCCACTGTCGGATCAGTCATAAACGATCAAGATGCAATTATGACATTGCTTTCAAGCTTGCCCTCTACATATGAGAACTGGGTGATGATCATGTCGACACACTCAGATTTAACTCTTACTAGAGTTATCACTATGTTGCTGCAAGAAGATAATAGAAGAAGTCAAGACACTTTGTCTACTTCCTCCTCTCAGGATCTATATGTCAATTAAGGCTCTAAGCGACAAAAGCAAAAAAGCTCCAAGAAGATTGCAACGAATCAAAAATAGACTCAAAGTCAAGCACAATCATCTGATCCACAATCGAAGAAAAAGATGTTTTGCAGGTATTGTAGTGGCAGTAACCATGAGACAAAGATTGCCGAATTCTCCAAGCGAAGAACAAAGCCAAACAACCTGATCAACAAGCACACACAGTTTCATCATCTCCCCAGGTCGAAGTGGACGAAGGCGCATTCATGGTCAAAGATCAAAGCGCATTTTTGGATGATTCATGGTTTTTGGATTCTGGAGCAACTCAACACATGACCAATCAACGTGGGATTTTCAACTCCTACACGCCTTACAATACAAAGAAATTTGTTCATCTTGGTGACAATAGTACTCACACTATTGAAGGTGAAGGTACTGTAAGATTGCGATTTCAGCGTGATCAATTCAAACTACTATCAAAGGTCTTATATGTTCCTAAACTCTCTACAAATCTGTTATCAGTAAGTAGAATTACAGATTTAGGACATAAGGTAGGATTTGAATCTGATCAATGCAAAATTATTGATAGGAGTAATAAGATCCTTGCACTCGGCAAGAGGCATGGTTACTTATATAGATTGGCACATTGTTATTCTGAGTCTAGTCAAGCCTTGAAAATCTCTATTCTAGTCAATAAAGCATTACTATGACATCATCGCTACAAATGGATTTTCAAAGTCAATTACAATGCAGATGGAAGCATCAACAGGATAAAGGCACGACTTGTTGCCAGAGGATTTTCTCAAGTATTCAACGTCGATTATACTGAGACCTTCAGTCCAGTAGTCAAGCATTCTTCTATTAGACTTTTGCTATCATTTGTCGCTGTAGCAGATTTGGAAATACATCAAATGGATACTTTTGCTATCATTTGCCGTTGCAGCAGATTTGGAAATACATCAAATGGATGTACAGATAGCATATCTCAATGAAGTATCAAAGAAGACATTTACATGGTGCAACCTGAAGGTTATATTAAACACAATCATGTGTGTAAATACCATAAGGCACTTTGTGGCTTGAAGCAATCTGCTCGAGCATGGTTTCAAAGGATCAATATTTTCCTTATTGATCACGACTACACACCTAGCTCTTTAGATTCAAGCATTTACTTCAAAGCAGTGTAGCAGCCTTTTATCATTATCACTTTATACGTGGATGATACATTGCTTTTCAGCAACAATACCGATCTGATAAAAGAAGCCAAGACAATGCTATCTTCCGAATTCGACATGACCGATCTGGACAAAGCTCATTTCTGCCTTGGTATACAAATCCATAGAGACATAAAACAGAAGTTGGTCTACATTACACAACAGAGGTACATCTACAATATGTTACAGATATAATCTGATGAATTGCATGTTAGCTCTCTCACCAATGGAACTAGGTCTCAAATTGTCAAAGGACCAGTGTCCCCAAACAATCCATGAGAAGTAGCAGATGCGTGAGTATTCTTCCCATTCTATTATAGGATCTCTTATGTACGCCATGATTTGTACCAAGCCAGACATAGCTTTTGTAGTCAGCTCTCTCACTCAGTTTATGACTAACCCTGGTATAACACATTGGAAGACTCTCATCAGAGTCATGAGATATCTTTGAGCTATTATGAATTTTTGCATTTGTTAATGGAGTAGTTGGCAACGACAAACTCAATTTACTCAGTGGTTACACAAATGCAAGTTGGGCAGGAGATGTAGACACTCGTAAATCCACTTCTAGATTTGCATTCTTTCTCAACAAAGGTCTAGTTTTCTGGAATAGTCGCAAGCAATTTTCAATAGCTCTATCTTCCACTGAATTAGAGTATAGGAAGCAATTTGATTGAGGAACTTACTCTCAGATATCGGTCTGAATCAATATGCTCCGACGACATTATTTTGTGATAATCAAAGTGCCATTTTTTTATCAGCCAACCCTAGATCTCATTCTAGGAGTAAGCACATTGAACTGAAGTATCATTTCGTCAGAAGCAAAGTTCTCAACGAAGAGATCAGATTGCAGTACTGTAGAATGCAAGATATGACATTAGATATTTTTACCAAAGCATTAAGTTTGGAAGCACACAGAAGATTCTGTGTAGAACTAAGTTTGAAGGTCAAGGCATTCAAGGATTCAGATTAAGGGGGACTGTTGGATTATTCTCCTTCTTACTAATCGACTATTTGGTTTTAATCTTCATCCGTTGTTTATCCAGTTCTGCAGGTTTTCTCATGTTTTTATATAGTCTGCAGAATTACAAGTGTTTTTACACAGTCTACAGAAATACATAGAGTTGACAATAGTGTCGCATTTTTCGTCTATCAAGAATCTCTTGGAAAAATGCAATGTCACTTTTTTTGCATTTTTCTCCTAACAAGAATCTCGTGTAAATATGCAGAATCACATTTTTTGCTTTTTCCAAAGTGACTCGAATGTTAAGGAAATGACTCTGGCAAAGTGTGGGACAACCCTAAAAGAGATTTTAAGGCATTATCGGGTTTTTCACAAAATTTTGACACTGTCGCCTGTGGCTGTTTTAGTTCATTTATGCATAGTGACAGTTTTGGTTCATTTATGCAGATACGTTGTTTACAGCCAATTTCCACCGCTTATCAGCAATCAATGACAAGGAACCGGATGGATGCCAACGGACACCAGCCAACTGGCAATCGCAGTCGATGACCTAATTGCTTAGTATAAATAGCTGTTCATATTCATACAGTTCAATGATCAATCAAGCATTTGAATAGTTAGCTCTCTCTCTCTCTCTCTCTCTCTCTCTCTCTCTCTCTCTCTCTCTCTCTCTCTCTCTCTCTCTCTCTCTCTCTCTCTCTCTCTCTCTCTCTCTCTCTCTCTCTCTCTCTCTCTCTCTCTCTTTCAAGCCTACGAGCTTGAACACTTCTAAGCATTCTAGCTCACTTCTTAGAGTTGTTTTAGAGATTGCTATTGTGCTACTACTTATCAACATTGTGCTTAAATCAGACTTTCATTTTAGCCATTCAAAGATAGCATAGAGTACACGGCTTTGATCTGCAACTTATTGTACTCATTTACTTCTGTTTTTTTTTTCATATGGAATCAATACTATCCTTTATTGCGTTCAACTTCGTCTCAGAATGTATGCGTTTCTGTAGGTCTTCGCGACTAATTATTTGTTTTGTGATTCGCAACTAATTATTTGTCTAGCATTTCGTGACAAATTATTTGTCTGATAATTCCATGCTTTATTGTTTGGCTACGTAATCACTGTAGTACTGATGATTTCAAAGTTAGTTACTATAAGATCAAATGTGATTTCTATCACTATTGCTTTGTTTGAAATTGATAGGCATAGTCATGCATTGAGAAAGAGGAAGATAGTTTATTCCACCATGCACGAAAAGTTTTCTTTCTAGACACTTGAATTATTTTCATTTGTTTCTTTTCGAGTTCGTTTCTTTTCTAGTTCAACCTATCTTCTGCACACCTCTTTCCGACAGATAGTAGCAAAAATATCATGGCATCTTCCTAGGACTACGCTTCCACTACCATTCAGGTATGAGCTTTGTCTTAAGCTAGCAAAATGTATTAGCACCTTGACTTAATCAAAGAGACTATAAAAACAACATTTTGCTTATGTTCGCTTTTCCTCTAAATGTTGTTTTCCTCTTGCCTTCTTTTTTACACGATGTGTTCCAAACAATTATTGAACTAACCCAATACATAACATTGTACCCGTCTTTGGCTTACAACATTGTTGGATCACATGGATTTGTGCAAGGGTTGTTATAGTCTCTTATGTTGGAATGGCATGGATTTGCCCTAACATATTCATTGAGACTATACAAGCCATAGACTCTTTACTTGTTTCCTAAACACGACAATTTAAATAAATTTGTGGTTTCTGCACATGCCCTCTCAAGTTTACACTAGTAATTAAACTAGTAATCGAACTTGAACACCCTTTGGAAAGCATGGATATGCTCAAAGGGTCTTGACACCATTACACGACTCTTTCATGGGTCCACTAGTTAGCCTGACATGGATTTGCCATAATACCGTCGCACGTGTGTCCCTGCTCTCAACCTATAAATTTTTTCGTGAAAACATTTTGCACATGTTTAGAGCAAGCATCCTTTCATTTATTTGATGTATAATAAGGAGTAATTATTGATATGGTCTAATGCTTGTTACACTGATCAGCATGGCTTTCGTCCTACTACGATAATATGATGGCTTAGTATAAGGGAAGCTCCTTAGATCTTGCTTACAAATTACAAACACAATGGATAACACACTATGGAGAAACCACCCAACCAAGTAGAAGCATCCAATCAAACTCTAGAAGCTTCACCCCCAAGCCAAGGAACAAGAAGCATGAATGTAGAGTGAGAGCTTGGCAATGAATCCACAACCATAATGAGTAGGACGAGTTTGGACCCAATATATAGAGCCAAAAGCATCCTGGGCACATAGCCATGCATAGCCCTAAGTTCCCTATACATAGATTCATCAAGAATAGAGTCCTAAGCATGGACCAACTATTCATAGAATTCCTATTGATAACTCTACACATGCATACACTGTCTTATACCTTGTATAAACTCCATTTAGTGTGTTCTCGGCCTCACAAGGATATTAGTTACTTTCGGGTCACGTCTAGTATGACGTGGCATAACTAATAGCTTGTTTCACTAGAGTACCGTGTATCCAAGACTAGGAGTATACTGTATCCTATGTACTCATCATGGACATAACACTTAGCCTATTGCTAAAATTTATAAGTAAATGGGAAGATTGGACTATGTATTTTTCACTTTAACCAAGCTGTTAAGTAGCAAAGCTTATTTTGTACATGGACAACAACTGACATTCAACATTGACACCTGTCTTCCTCACATACTAACTCATGTGGTTTTGTGTTGTGGGATGGTGGTAGGTACCAGCCGGATGTCTTGAAATAAGTCTTGCTTTATGGTGCTTTACTATACTGTATTTACTTCTCAGCTATACTTTACCTTGTTGGCTTATGAATAAAGGTTTCAAAGGGTTTGGTCTTGCTTAAGCAAGACAAACTATGTGAATGCTTTACTCTCTCTCTCTCTCTCTCTCTCTCTCTCTCTCTCTCTCTCTCTCTCTCTCTCTCTCTCTCTCTCTCTCTCTCTCTCTCTCTCTCTCTCTCTCTCTCTCTCTCTCTCTCTCTCTCTCTCTCTCTCTCTCTCTCTCTCTCTCTCTCTCTCTCTCTCTCTCTCTCTCTCTCTCTCTCTCTCTGGATCGAGATTATGGCATGGCAGCTTTCTTGATGATGATTCTTCTTCTGCTGCTTGATGACACTTCTTTTTTCTTCACCATCACACCATCTCCATCGACTGCCCTCTCCACGATGTTGACACGATGCTGATGCCAGGAGGGAGATGACAAATGACTGCCCTACCATCAGAAATCGGTCGTCCCCTTCTGACACTTAGACAGTGGTTGCATTTAGTATGATTCTAGTAGCACGATTATGCTCTACTTCCCACCATTTTCATCTTGAAACTCAACAATTTTGCTTTTATCTGTAAGATCAGAGACACTCTGTGGATATGAAACAATCAAACCAACCAGGTATTCATCCTTTGACTTCTGCTCATCCATAACCTTTACTTCTAGAGCGACTTGGAAGTAGTAAGTTCTTAAGCATATCTTATTCACAAAGCATCATTGATTTAAACTTCCCAGTTCTGTTCTGTATTGTTTTGTTTTCCCAGCTTCCAATTGAAACTCCCCACTATTCCAACTCTGCATGATCAATAATCAATCATCTCCAATTCCAAGATGAACAACACTATGATACCTAGAACTAACCCCTACAAATCCTCACCTAATTCTAGTCCAACGCATCCATCCAACTCCAGCTACACAAAATTCTTCCAACGACCGAGATCCGACGTCCTAGATATGATGACCTAGATTTGATGAGATCTAGATCCGACGACCTAGATCCAACGTATAAAACCGAAGGTGCATCCGATGACCTAAATCCGACAAGTTATTGAATCCAGATCTGACACTGTAACTAAAGCTATATTTGACAATGACGACCTAGATCTGATGGTACATCCAACGACCTAGATCTGACATCTAGAACCAATGATGCATCTGATGACCTAGATTCAATGACCTAGATCTGATGATCTAGATCCGATGTCTAGATCTGACTAGCTAGATCCGATGTCTAGAACCGACGGTGCATCCGATAATCTAGATTCGGCAACCTAGCTCCGACGTCTAGAATCGACGAGTTGCATCCGACGTCTAGAACCGATGAGTTGCATCCGACATCTAGAACCGACGAGGTACATCCGTCGTATAGAACCGACGAGTTACATCCAACGTATAGAACCAACGAGTTACATACGACATTTAGAACCGACAAATTACATCCAACGATTTACATCTGACGTCTAGAACTGAAGAGTTACATCCGATGTCTAGAACCAACGAGCTACATTTGACATCTAGAACCGACAAGTTACATCCGACTAGAACCGATGAGCTACATTTGACGAGTTATTGAATCTAGATCTAACACCATAACTAAAAACACTAGATCAATTAATTTTGGACTTTTCCATTTTTTGTGGACTATTTTTTGAAAATGCCATCCAAAGGCCTCCTTTTCCAAGAATAACTAAAAGTTAAAGTATTTTTTTGGTTATAGTGCAAGCTGATATTAATCGTTAAACAAACAATTGTTTCAAAATAACTATGATCATTTTGAAATTGATTAATGACTTCTTTTTGTGCAACAACTAATATATAATTGAGCTAATATACAATTACATTGAATCCAAACATTGTTCCACTGTGTTCATATACATTCACATTGTTTGCAATAAGATTTGCTATATTAACAATTGTAATAATAAATGTTCAGGTCATGACCGAACTCAAAATAATTTGATATCAGCAATCTATATAGCTAAAAATATTTCAGAGAGAGACTATTGTGAAATTTCAGAGAAATAAAGACCAAGAATGGACCTAGATTAGATTCTCAAGAGGTGTTGGAAGCTAGATTACTTGATCTACTAATCAACCAATGATTAGATCTAGAATTAGATCAATTTTCCATCAAAAATCTAGCAAGAACAACAAGCAAATGATTAAAATTGAGACCTATTGAGTTCACACGTGTGAAGAACAGTACTTATACGAAATTACAGCAGAGAGTGAAGTACACGTGTTAGAAAGCGATAGAACCATAAAATCACAACACAAATATGAGAATACTCAAGATAGAATTTTGACAATCTACGAGTAAATTCTTTGCGAGTATTATTTACAAATGATTTCTAAGATTTCATGGCACATGGTATGCTATCAGATATATAGGCTTTATATATAATCATTTTATACTAGATAAAAACTAACTTTGAGTATACCAATGGATTTTACATATAAATTGGAGCACTTTTGCTTTTCGAACCATCTCAATCCGAGCAATAGTAAGAAAGTTATGATGGTTCAACATTTTTTAGACTAGAAAACATTTTCTCCCATCTAACTCGTGGAGGCGCTTCTCATTTCAGCATGGAGTAGATACAATTCACAAAAAGCTCCTCTTCACAAAGAGGGAGTCTCTATCTAAATTGGTAGCATGTCGGCATGCTACCCCTTTCAAGCTCCAAGAAGAAAAAAAATTAGCCTAAAAAACTATGAAGGGCGATGACTTTCTTAATATTGCTCGGATTGAGATGATCCAAAAAGCAAAAATGCTCCATTTGATATCTACTACAAGTGGAATCTCACCTACTACTGATCTTTTCACATAGGTGATCAGTCATTGGCACGTGTGAGATCACTCCTATCCATGTGAAATAGCTTTTCCTACCAATAAAATGATGCCAAGTGGCATATAGCTAGAAAACTAGATTTTGGCCATTTTAGCCACTAGATCTCAAATGAAATGGTATGTACAACCTATATGACTCATCTAAATGATAAATGCATTCATTTCACACATGGAAATAGGCTCCACACATGTCTAACGATGATATGTACTAGTCATAATGGTATTTACAATATTTGATCAAGTTAGCTTTTGCCAATTTTAAAACTCCTCAAAACTAACTTGATTAAAGCATGATGGTATTGAGATTGACTCCATGGGCTGAGTTGGTCTTCAAATATGGATCCTTGCTGGTTCAAAGGTGTGAAGACCAGCCAATGAGCTTGATTTTGATCCGAAATCACCATATCCATGACAGTGTCTCTTTGATGTTGACTTCTTTGATGAACTTGAGAGCTTTGCAATACTTGATTGATTTGTTCCATCCTTGAAACATATGGTTGATCCAAAAGCTCCTCCTCCTTGAAAATAGTTGCAACTCCATGAGAAAATAAAGATTCGTTCTTGACTCATAAGGATCACAAAGATCCAACATCATGTTACCAAGATCTTGAGACTTAGGCTTATCAAAATTGGCAAGACTATGCACATTGCTATAATAACATAGATTTTGTATCATATCTTTATGCTTGGTTACCATGCTAATCTCAGATCTAATGAGGCTAAATACTTCATTATGGAGATAAGTTTCCTTAGAGGATGATTCACTTACTCTCATGAAGAGTTTACAATTTGTCTCAATACATGAAAAAAGACAATTTTTCACACTATGAGTGGACAAATCACTCTTGCTCTTGCAAGACTCAAGCGCATACATTTGATGAAATAACCATTTGCTTTCTAATTGATCTAAAATCAATTTCAAATCATTAAGAACATCAACTATGTTCTCAAGAGAGACACCATACTCAACTAGTATTGCTTTACTCCAACTTTGAGATGCAAAAGTCTTACTAAAGCAAATTGATTCACCAAATGACGTAAGAGAAGCAAGCATGAGATGTACACCACTTGAAATGTGCTCCTCTTTCCCTTGAAATGTGAGCCATATGAGCTCAACCATGTCTCTTAATATTTTTCTTGAAATCATAACTTGAGAAGGACTCTCCTCCTCAATCCTTGGCACACTTGAACCTCGAGATGACTCCTCAAGATCAACTTCTTGGTGTTCCTCCTTGATGGAAATCCGAGACCTCCATGTCTCAAAATGATCACAACAAACATGATCATATAATGTGCACTTCATATGATCATCAACATTACTTATCCAGAACCATAAGTCCAAAAATCACCATAGCTTGGCATGATTTTTCTAATATTGAAATCAAAAAGTATTTCCATCTCAATAAGGCTGACTACTTGCTTATGGATATAAGTGTCCACTTTGGATGCTTCACTTATTCTCATAAGAAGTTTACAACTTGCCTTTAAAATTGAAAATTTACAATCTTCAACATTATGAATAAACACATCATTCATGATCTTATTGAAACCAAAAGTAAATACATCATGAAGACATTTCAATTTCCTTGTCTTTATACTCAGTGTAAGTTTACAAGGAAAACATGCTTTGCTATCTATTAAGACATCACACTCAACTAGTATTGCCTTAATCCACATTTGAGATAAAAAAATATTATCAAAGCAAAATAGTTCTTCAAAAGATGTCATGAGAGCATAAATGGAACTATTTTCATTTTGTGAGTGTTCCTCCTTAGTCTTGTTTGGTTTCTCTTGGATCATAACAATAAACTTGAACTTATCCAAAGTTCCAAACAAAATGCTTTCCAAGAATGTGAAATAAATCCAAGTGACATTAATGAAAGTGACATCTATCTTTGCATCTTGAACCAAACAATGCACTTTCAAATCAAAAGATTCTAAAGGTTTGAAATGTGTGGTGATGGACTTTTGAAGACAAATCTTGTAAGTCCTTGTGAGAATCCAAGCCTCATGCATCTTTCCACAAAGGAAACACCTTTTCTTGGATTTGTCCTTCTTGCCTTTGCACTTTCAACTTGAAGCTCCATCCTTCACCTCGGACCACTTGCTTTGGTTCTCCTTGGGATTGGTCTTAATTTTGTAGCATTTTGAGACAAAATGTTCTCTCTTGCCACAAAGGTTGCATTTAGGATCCTTACTTGCCTCCAATAGGTTGCCACTTATCGATGCCATGATGAGAAAGTAAAACCTGTGAAAGTAGTATACTTTAGGACCATGAATGGATCTACAAAAGATCCACAAGAGTGATTGGATGTTTGCTAAACAATCTATCAAAAAACTAGTCATCAAAAAGTTGATCTAGATTGGCAATTTGACAAACAACAAGCATTAACAATCAAAAGCATTGATCAACATTGAAATCCGAGCCCACACATGTATACTACAGGCTGTAATACGACCTTCAATCTGAGAAAGAAGTAGGAATTGATTTGGTTTCATTTGGATCACAAAAACTCAATGTACATAGTGAACTAGCTTGAGATTACCAATGAGCTCCAAAAATATTCTATCTTCTCACTATGGGAGCTTGGAATACATAGCAAATTTGACTTCCTTTGTGAAGTTAGGTGGATTTCTAGCATGTAATAAGGAAGTTAACTCAGCCTTTTTTTCCCTAAAATGAAATCCTAGTCTATTTCCTAGAGTCATGCTTAGGACTGGTTGCATGGCTTGTATAGGCATGTAGTTGAGTAACGTATCCGTCTCTTTCCACTGACAGGCTGGGAATACACGTTGTAATCTGAGAAACACTTTTTCTTGGAAATTGTTCTAATAAGAAGGCCAAACCGTAAAGAACTGTAACCAACAGAAGTAACAAAAAGAAGAAGAACGAATGAAAAACAACCGTGCTCACAAATTCTGTGAGAATCTGTAAACATTTGGCACCATTTCCACAGTTACACAGACACTAAACTAAGCCAAACCTTTTCGATCTATGCTGCAAAACCATCGCCCTGAAGTCTCCCACACGTATCATTATCGAGCTCGTCACTTTCATCTTGAACGACGCACAGTTCCATTCTCGACCGAGACTTCATGCTCCCTTCCTAGCTGAGCTCCATGACTCACGCCTGGACCGGACGAAACCTTGTTTCATTCACCTATTGAAACTACACAATCACTCTCGACCAAACCACTACTCGCATTCTTTTGTCAAGTCCTGAGTTAAATCTCAACCAATGCTCATCGATCAGGTCTCACCCAATCCTTTAAGTTGAAATCTCAACCGGAGCATCTATTGAAATCTCAATCGGAACCTCTTCTGAATTCTCAACCGATGCCTTCTATCAGATCTCAATCGACACCTCCTATCAGATCTCAACCGATGCCTTCTAAGCCCATCGTTCCCATCTCAACTGAAGCACTTGCTCAATTTTCAACCGGAGCCCATCGCTCCCATCTCAACTGAAGCAGTTGCTCAATTCTCAACCGGAGCCCATCGCTTCCATCTCAACCGGAGTCGATCACTCAATTCTCAATCGAATCCCATTGTTCAAATCTCAACTGAAGAGACTGTATCAAATATCAACCAAAGAGAGTCTATTAAATCTCAACCAAAGGGTTTCAATCAAATCTCGACCGAAGGGTTTCGATCAAATCTCGACCGGAGGTTCTGGGTCCAATCTCGATCGAAGGGGTTCCTCACCATCTCAACTGGACCAAATCCATGCCAAACCATAGAACTGATGAGTACAACAGACATAAGATCTGACAGCTTGCAACGACACCACATTTTGTTTGCATCCGACGCCCTCTATCTTCATTTTCATTTGACTCCCTCTATCTCCATTTGCATCTGATCACCTCTGACTCTGTTTGCCTCCGATGCATCTACACCTATTTTCATCTGACACCATGCATCCCATTTACATTCGATTGTCTCAAATTGATGGTGCATCCGACAGCTTGAATCGACGACCTATATTCGACATTTTTCGAAGTTATATCTGATGATCCACACAAACCGCCAGCGGCGTCACCGTAAACCGTAGCAACTAAAACGAGCCTCCAACTACTGCATTCAACCGCACCCCGACTACATTCGCCCTTGAATTGCAAACAGGTCACATTCCAACTGCATTCAACCGCACCCCAACTGCATTTGCCCTTGAATCGCAACAAACCGCATCCAACCGCACCCCGACTGCATTCGCCCTTGAATTGCAACAGATCGCATTCAACCGCAAACAGACCGCATTCCAACCGCATCCACTCTTGAACCGTAGCGACCGCATTCAACCGCAAATAGATCGCATTCCAACCGCATCCACTCTTGAACCGTAGCGACCGCATTCAACCTCAAACAGACCGCATTCCAACCGCATCCACTGTTGAACCGTAGCAACCGCATTTCGATCTAACACCACATTTCGAACAAAGAATTTAAAGAGTCAAGTTACCAAAGAGTCCAAGAGGCCTAGTTCCACAATCCTAAGGTACTCTAGAGTTGCTATGAATCGTCCTTACGATCCTAATTCTACAGAGGGCTATCCACCAGAGATGGTCTCCCCATCCACAGAGCAAGCTCAATTTAATAGATACTCTAGGATGAAATCCCAAGTCCAAGAGCCATCCACCAACCATTTTGACGGATGGGAACCCATGCATTTTGAGGCTCCATATGATCGACCACATTTTCATGTTGCAGAATCTTCACATGCCCAAGCTCACTTAAACGAAGCTTTTGCAAATAATGTTCCACATACTGAAAAACGTACTCCAAAGCTAGATTTACCTAAGTATGACGGTAACACTGATCCTCAAAGATTTCTTCAAGTCTTTGATAATGCATGTGATGTCTATGGCGAGACATCACCAGACGCCATGGTACATCTCTTCTCGATGACCATGATCGATCGAGCACGAGAATGGTTTTTTAACCTTGATCGTGAAGATAAACGAGACCGGTCACTCTTGAAGGAGGCATTTATCAAATGCTTCAAGCCATTTGGCTTGATTGAAAGTTCTTTTGTCAAGCTAAGTAACATCAAAATGACAAAAGCTGAGAAAGTATGTGACTACATTGAACGATTTAAAAGATTAACAAGTCAGGTACAAGAGCAACCCATTGAGTCTATGATCATAATTTGGTTCCTCGTTGGACTCCCACGATGGATATGATGTGAACTTCGCTCCAATGATGAATACACATCATTGAAACAAGCCATGTCTGATGCCATTCGAGAAGAAGACGAGAGACTAGATGTCAATGAGCCACGTGTGACGGATAGCACATCATGTTGTCCAAGAAGCTCGACCAAACAAGAAAACACGAGAACAGTTGTGGAAAACACAAATGGAGTTGCTTAACCAGCAACACCAACAACAGATGGAGAAACTCACGAAAGAGTTTCAAAACACTCTTAAGTCTATCTAGAGTACGATGCCAGGTCAGTTACCCACTGGCCAAAACCACCACAGACGAGAGAACACATGGTGCCCTCATTGTCAAGGTGCACACACTGGCAATGAGTTCCCTTCATACCAACCGGTCCTAGATACTTCATTGATCAAATGTGACATCTGCGACTTTATGGGGCATACCTCACTTTATTGCTATTATAACCCGAGGAATCAGCCTTGCAACCAGTAAGGGGGACATTATCAACCTCCCATACACCAGTTTGTTTCACAAAATCAAAATCAACACTATCCATCACGAAACAACCAAGTCCACATACAAGAGTTGCCCAGACAATCTAGACATGAACCTCAACCACAGCTGGCGCTCTTAGAACCACCTCCACGAGGACAACCTGATCTAGGAGCACAAAAACACAGACACCCTCGAGAATCTGCACAGACACATCTTGTAGAAAACTCCTATGATCATTCATATCATCATGATACAACACTTCCATCTGTTAGTTCTCAACAATATCTAGCCGAAAACTCATGCTCGTGCAAACGGGATGAGTATTCCACACCACCAGACAATCCAGCACAGCTAGCCATCCAAGATGATTATGTTATTGCCACATGCCCAAGGAGCGACCGCTGTTTTATTTGTGGCAAAACTAGCCACTTCATGGTTGACTATAAAGTTAAGAACCAATACCATGCGGACTTCCCAGATTGTGTTCGCAAACACAGTTTCAAAGACTGCCCTAAACAACCTAACAGGATCCTTCCAGCATGTCATATATCATCCGAACATGTTAGAGTTCTAACTAGAGCAAACGCCAACAACAAGAACAACAACAAAACAATGAAAAATCAGCTGACTCGAATGGAAGCCACTTGACAGCTTCCACATTACCCAAAGATTACCCAGACCCACACGTGGAAACAACGGTACAATGCATTTCGAGAGAATTTTTTGCAAGAGGAAGGACATACGGAAACTCTGTTATCCACTCAGATCCCTGACAAAGAGTATATTACAAGTCGGATAATGTTGGTAAGCACAAAACTATAGCAGATGAAACCGCATGCTCACAAAACTAACTACAATCTACAACAACTATGAGCTTATACTGACAATCCATCTAAAAGAAAGAATCAATGCACAAATGTGTCAGAAATAGGTAGATAATGGAATGCGAAAACTTTCTACTTCCAATGCATGACTACGCCTATCAAAAATTGAACAAAGTAGTAGTGATGGAAATCACGTTCAATCTTTAGCAACTAACTTTTGCTAAACACTAAGTGATTACGTAGGCAAACATAAAGTATTGAATTCTCAAACAATTTCTATCAGTTACAAAAGCAATACATAGAGCATTGCATTCTGACATATCCAAAATGCAATAAAAAATAGTATTGATTCAGAAAAACAAAATCAGATGCTAATGAGTGCAAGACAATAGCGGATAGAAACCAAGCACTCTAAAGTTGTCTCTTAGTAACTGAGAGAAAGTCTGATAATAAGTAGCTCTGTTGATACAATAGCACAATAGCAACTCTAAAATAAATCTCTAAAAGATTGAGCTAGAATGCATGTATTTCCAAATCTGCTGTAGCGGCAAATGATAACAAAAGTCGAATAGAAGAATTCTTGACTACTGGACTGAAGGTCTCAGTGTAATCAATGTTGTATACCTGAGAAAATCCTCTGACGACAAGTTGTGTCTTTCTCTTGTTGATACTTCCATCTGCATTGTACTTGATTTTGAAAATTCATTTGCAATCGACTACGTTTTAGGTAATTTGACAATTGTCCATGTCTGGTTCTTGATAAGAGATGGATACTCTTTATCCATAGCTTCTTTCCAGAGATATGAATCTAGCTGACTGAGTGCCTCTTCGACAGGCGTCGGCTCATGAACAAGGTAGGTTACAGACTTGTCAATATACCGGTTAGGTGGTCTACTTGCTCTTGAAGATCTTCTGGGTAGTAGAGGAAGTTGATCATTTCCATCATACAGTAGTTGCTGAACTGCAACATCATCATTTTCTGATTCGTTGTTGATTTGTTGTTTGTCAAGAGTAGATGAGCTTGGAACTTCAATGGAAATAGTCGACTGAATCCGACAGGTCGGCTACATGGGCACTGCCTTTTCTTTTGAGGCCTTGAAATTGATCTTCGATGAAGATGACATATCGACTAGTGAATATCTTCGACTCGATGGGATCGAACAACTTATAGGCTTGATCTAAAGTAGTGTAGTTGATGAAAATACATTTAATACTCTGGAAGTCGAGCTTCTTCTTGAGATATTTGTGCAAAAGTAGTACATCCAAAAACTCATAAGTTTGATAGAAAAGGTTTGGTACCTGTCCAAACTAATGGTGTTTTGTCTGAGAGACCTTTAGGAGGAAATCTATTCTAAATATAGGTTGCTGTTGAAACAGCTTCAGCCCAGAAGGGCTTCGGAAGTGTCACATGTGATAACATGCACTTTGCCGATTCAACTAAAGTTCTATTCTTTCTCTCAACAAGACCATTTGACTAAGGCAAATAGGAGGTAATGTATTGTTGCTCAATGCCGTTGTTAAGGTATACTCCTTGTTTTTGGTGAACATGTATTCTCCCCCATTATCTAACCTCAATGCTTCGATTCATTTGCCAGTTTGATTCTCAACATACTCTTTGAATTGTCTGAATTTGATGAAAGCCTCTGATTTCTGTTTAATGAAATAAATAGCTGTTCTTCTAGAGAATTCGTCAATAAAAGTAATGAAATATTTTGTATCTAGCAATGATGGAGTTTGCATTAGCCCACATATATCTATATGAACAACATCTACCAGACCTTTTGCTGCATGCCTATGATTTGATCTAAAAGGAATCCTAGTTTGCTTTCCAAAGATGCAGCTATGGCAGACAGGGAGATCGACCTTACTAGAAGGATAGTCGAGATCAAGAACCATGGATTGTCTGGACATGTCCAACAGATGTATAATTCAAGTTTCCTAAGTGATGATGTCATAGTAATGTTTTATTGACAAGAACAGAGGTTTTCAAAACTTGACTAGACTCAGAATAACAATGTGCCAATCTATATAAGTAACTCTGCCTCTTGCCGAGTGTAAGGATCTTATTACTCCTATCAATAATTTTTCATTGATCAGATTCAAATTCTACCTTATGACCTCAATCTGTAATTGTACTTATTGATAATAGATTTGTAGAGAGTTTAGGAACATATAAAGCCTTTGATAGTAGTTTGTATATATCATGCTGGAATCGCAATTTTACAGTACCTTCACCTTCAATAGTGTGACTACTATTGTCACCAAGATGAACAAATTTTTTCGTGCTGTAAGGCATGTAGGAGATGAAAATCTCACGTTGATTGGTCATGTGTTGAGTTGCTCTAGAATCAAGAAACCATGAATCATCAAAAATTGTGCTTTGGTCTTTGACCATAAATGCATCTTCATCCACTTCGACCTGGGGAGATGATGAAAATGTGTTTGCTTGTTGATCAGGTTGCTTGGCTGCATTTTTTGCTTAAAGAATTTGGCAATCCTTGATCTCATAGTTATTGTGCTTGCAATACTTGCAAAACATCTCCTATTTCGATTGTGGATTTGATGATTGTCCTTGACTTTGAGTCTATTTCTGATTCATTGCAGCCTTCTTGGAACTTTCCTGCTTCTATCGCTTAGAGCCTTTGTTGACATATAGAGTTTGAGAGGAGGAACTAGACAAAGTGTCTTGACTTTTTCTATTGTCTTCTTGCAGCAACATAGTGATAACTCTAGCAAGAGTTAAATCTGAGTGTGTTGATATGATCATCACCCAGTTCTCATATGTAGAGGGCAAGCTTGAAAGCAATGTCATAATTGCATCTTGATCATCTATGACTGATCCGGCAGTGGCCATCTGTTGCAAGATATTCTTAAACTGGTTAATGTGGCTATGAAAAGAATCACCATTAGACATCTTGAAAATGAAGATTTTCCTTTGTAGATGTAACTTAGTAGTTATGTCCCTCACATCATATAGTAAGTTCAGGATGTCCTAAACTTCTTTTGAAGTTTCAGCTTCAGCTATGTGTCCAATCTGTGTATATAATATATCGAGGATAATAAGCGCGAAAGCTTTACCATCCTTCGATTTCCACTTTGAGTCTTTTGTGTCGTCTTTAGGTTTTACTTCTATATCTATAACAACATTCCATAACTCGTTGGCAATCAACAAGGTCTTCATTAAAAATTTTCACAAATGATAATTGGATCCATTCAGCTTGTCTACGATAAGACCAGTTTTACTTTGAGAAGCTATCTGGAACTTAGTCTGTTGATTGTATCGATGACACGAAGATGTATTAATGCCAAAAATAGGAAATTAATTCTCTGATTTAGAAAGGTTGAAAGGAACTGAAGAGTTTGATATCAATTTGATATCGTGAAAGATATCAAGTATTAGAAATTTCGCTCTGATACCATGTCAGAAAAAGGTAGATAATGGAATGCAGAAACTTCCTACTTCCAATAAATCACTACGCCTATCAAAATTGAATAAAGCAATAGTGAAGGAAATCACGTTCAATCTTTAGCAACTAACTTTCTCTAGATACTAAGTGATTACGTAGCCAAACATAAAGTATTGAATTCTAAAATAATTTCTATCAGTTATAAAAGCAATATAGATATGCATGCATTCTGACATATATTGAATGCAATAAAAAATAGTATTGATTCAGAAAAACAAAATTAGATGCTAATGAGTGCAAGACAATACCAAATAGAAACCGAGCACTCTAAAGTTGTCTTTGAGTAACTGAGAAAACGTTTGATGATAAGCAACTCTACTGATAGTAGTAGCGCAATAGCAACTCAAACTGTATAAAAACATGAAAAAATTCGCAGAACTGGATAAACAATGGATAAGGATTAAAACCAATTAGCCGATTAGTAAGAAGGAGAATAATCCAACAGAAGGCATCTACAATGTCTGTCTCAATGTCAATGTGCGCTTGAGCGTATGAATAATCAGCTTAGATGATCTACAATGGCTATATAATTTACATTTGTGCATATGAGTGTCAAAATATGGCATGGAGTCGTTGTGCCATCAAGAAGAAGATCGTGGCTACTGTAATTGTCAAGTCAATTTTGTAGTACAGAAGTGAGTATGACAGTTCTTGATATGTCGATCTAGTCCGATGATATGTCGTCCTAGGATGTTATTCATGCGAAGCCCGATAAGTCGACCAAGTTGGGTGTACCCGATAAATCGTCTAACTCCGATAAGTCGGCCAGGTTGGGTCTGCCCACTGACAAGTCGTCCAACTCCGATAAGTCGGTCATCTTCACTTGCTCATCTTCAGTAGTTGAGTTGCGCGACAATGCAGGTAAATATGCAACAATGAATGGAACTAGATTAACATGGGATTTAGGAGAGTAGAGGAGATAAATCCAACAACAAGGAGGCTCCTTGTGGTCCCTTGGATCACTGCAAAGGACCATAATGAGCCTTCTTGCAGTCCCTTGCGATGGTGGTCTGGACCGTAGGAAGGCTCCTTGTGGTCCCTTGGGGTGTGCCCCTTGTGGTCCGTTGGGTTGGGTACCCTAAATCCTAAACCCTAAATTGTGAGGGACCACAAGGGCCTTCTTGTGGTCCCTTGTGATGGCCTTGACCGCAAGGAGGCTCCTTGCGGTCCGTTGTGGTCACACAAGGAACCGCAAGGAGCCTTTTTGCAGTGGCTGGACCACAAAAAGGGTCCTTGTGGTGCATTGGGCCACCACAAGGGACCACAAGGAGGCTCCTTGAGGTCCAGCCCACCACAAGGGACTTCAAGAAGGCTCCTTGTGGTTTCTTGCGGTGGCTGGACCGCATGGAACCACTAGGAGCCTTCTTGTGATTTCTTGCATTCATAGTCCTCTTGGACTTTACCTAGCCATGAAATTCATAGCCCTGGACCTAGCTAATGTACCAGGCCCTAGACTTGGACTTGTTCCTTCCATAAGTCCCAACGGCCTACATTTGCTAGCATGCCATGTGCTATGAAATTTTGCAAGCAAGATACAAAGAAAACTTGCAAAACTCACATATGATTTACTTGTAGAATGTCAAAACCCTCTATTATTTAGCACATTTAATAGAACCTTATTCAAGATGTATGCGGTTTATATACAACCTGAAATTCGTTAAGAGAAGTCATACCTGGATGATTGTAGATGTGTTTTCTTGAGAGGATGCCATGATATTCCCATGAGTACTTTGTTTTCTTTAAAACAAAACCGTATTAGAGTTTTTATCACAAAATGTCTAACATTCTTCCTTAAGAATCAATACTTGCATAGTTACGTTCCTTTTTTGAAAAAAGTATTCAAAGATAATTGAATTCCAACTATAATGGCA